>CAWUFW010007167.1:0-600000 GCA_963921515.1 Calotriton arnoldi | reverse complement strand
CCGGGCTATTACGTGTCCTTTGCCCAGGTAACTGTTCAGAAAGAGGCACTCCTCATCCTCATTATAGAGCAGTATGTGATCTTTTGGAGCCTGCTCCTGCACTGATTGGGAAAATTATCGAAAACCAAGGGTCTCCAACCTTTTTCTGTAATACGAACTACTTATGTTCAATAAAATACAACTTGAGATAATATTAGTTTAGTAAGTGTGGCCACATCAGACAAATTACATCATTAGCCACCATTTGCAAGATTACCCGTAGTGATCACCTCCGTTCAACAGGCATAGTGGGCAGCAGTAATGTAAAAAGGCTTTGTCAATGTGGAATGCTTCTATACATAACGCCGTTGCTTGCTGTAGTGCCTCTGGCATAAAGTTAATACTATTAGCAATAAATCTCCCCCGAACCGCATGATTTATTGTAGTGTCTTGTGAACATTGTATAGCAGGTCCCGTTCCCGTTGGACTCCGTAGGAATGACATCATTGTTGGGGTGTGTCTGGGTGTGGTTAATAAAGTTGATGACGCAAACTGCAGTTTGCGAGCCAGTTAAGGGTTGCGTTCTGAAGAATAAAGATGGGCTCTACAGAACTCCGTGTGTGGTGTGGTCATTTGCGTGCTTCAGGGCTCGGGAGGACGCTACATTTATCACTCAAATATCAGCTTTAAATATATTTTGGCAATTCAACTATTTTTCTAAAACCATCAGCTTATGAGTTCTGAAAATCACTCCTTTTCATCTCGAACACATGATTATATATATATATATATATATATATATATATATATATATATATATATATATATATATATATATATATATATATATATATATATATATATATATATATAATCGTTGGAAATTCCTGTTTATTGTAAACACATCACAGAATGCCTGCTGAGCACCTCAGTCTCATGAGAGAGCCGTCCATGCATGCATGGACTGGAGAAACACAGGATGAGAGCACTGGCGATAGACAGCCACCTGGTGTGCTACTTTGCATGATCAGACCTCAGTCTAAGATCCATAATTTTAAACAAGTAAGCATCCGGCACTCTAGGCAGCGCTACCCAGTATAGCAACTTCTGTGGTATAGCAGCATGGCACATACTGTCTGCACTTGAGCACTCGTGCCAACAGTCTTGAATCGATCCGGCTGCGGTCCATGGCTACCGTGACAATGGGGGTACGCATCTTCACATTATACTTAAATAGCCCCTCCACGGAACTGTCAAAATTCCATCCGCCAAGCCTTAATTGCAAAAGTGTTATCCAAGATGAAACAGACAACAGTATAAAGTGAATAATGTGCCAGCTGGAGAGGTACCTGAGACTTGTTTACTGGAAAGTCTTATATGCAGCTACAAGTCGTGCCTGTCTATAAAAGTCTCCAAAGCATTCCATGTATTGAAATCTATCCCTCTCTCTGCATTATAAGCACGTGTGTTCAATTAGTGCCACTCCAATAAACCCATCCACTTATCCTGTGTCCTGCCCGCAACTTTAATCTAGTCAGCCTTTTTTGTCCCACATCACAGCAACATCGCTGTAAATGAGTACGATGCACCTCTCATTTAAGACATAAATACAAAATGTTCCTCTAGAGCTCACCTTCACAGAGCTTTAAAGCGATTAGTCTGTGCGCATTTTCAGTACTGGTTTTTGTAGCCAATAAACAGTATCAAAAGCAAAACTACAAGCCCTAAATGCAATGTGATATTCCATATAAAAGTCAGCACAGGGTGAAGGTATCACGAAATATAGTGCAAGGGCTCATTTTCAATAGAGCAGCAGCTTATCAGAGTTCTACTCTTGAGTATCCATTATGTAATCTTGCTGCACAGCAGAAGCCAACTTCTTGTTGGCTTCTGTAAATGTCCTGACAGATGCGAAAGCACTTAAAAAGATTGACAGCTGTTAAACGTCATTTTTAGAGTTTCACAATGCACATAAGAAGTGAATTTTTTAAAACTGATCTCATTTCATGGACATAATGCTTTGTATCTGAAAGAGACAGTTAGTTATAGATTCCTTACCTTAGATTTACCCCCAGGCGCCAGACTGGATCCAGA
The DNA here is from genome assembly GCA_963921515.1 of Calotriton arnoldi. Taxonomy (NCBI): domain Eukaryota; kingdom Metazoa; phylum Chordata; class Amphibia; order Caudata; family Salamandridae; genus Calotriton; species Calotriton arnoldi. The sequence continues at coordinate 597,927 of CAWUFW010007167.1, read as the reverse complement.
CATTTTTTTCTTAGCAGTACCCCTGCGCGTCGATAGGTGTCGTCGGTTGACTCTGCGTCCGTCGTCGGCATCGTGTTCTCCGGGATGACGTTGCAGTGCCTATTTAGACGCCACCCCTGCGCGCTGACGTCAGTTCTTCTTTTTCCGCGCCAGCCTAGTGCAGATCCCGAGAGAGCTATCCCTTTACCACTTTTTTTTTTTTTAATAAACAAATTTTATTGTGTCAATATCCAAATACAGTTTGGAGCTCCCAACCACAGGGGGCGATCGCCATATGTTACACCACATATTATTGATATTGACTTCTGATTTATATTCCCCGCTCGTGAGAGTTATATAGTACAATAAAACCTGAACATTTTGAACCCAAACCCTGTGTACTGCACCAAAGCCGCGTTCTATCGCGTCTATGTTACATTACTGCCCTATTAGATGCATAAATAGCCCTCTCATACCCACCACTATCTAGCCTCCCTCGGCACCAATACTGATGTGTGTGTTCCTGTCGGGAGTATAGGCTCCAGACATAGGCCCCGGTACTCTGCCCATCTCTTCCAGATTTTGGAATGTTTCTGCGGGATTCCCTGGCCTTAAACACCAGCAGCTCCATGCCCATACAAAAGTCTAGCCCCTTTTTTTAGGTGGTCAGTGACGGTGGTGCAGTGGCTTTCCACAACCTCGCGATATCCCTTGTTGCGTGGCCGGTAGGGACATTGTCGACAGCACTAAGTTAGCATGAGCCTGTCAGCCATGATTCAGCTTTGCACACGTTACTAACTGCTTTTATTTTGCAATTATTCTGTCCGTGCCTTTCACATGGGAACTGTTCACTGTGTTTGTTCTCTGCCCGTTCCTAGAATTTAGTCTGAACATTGTGAGCAAGGTCGATAAACAATGCCCCTTGTTGTTCTGTTCTGGTCAGGCCCTAGCACTTGGACACAACATACCAATGCAGCTGGTGGGAGACTAGCATTTTGATATTACGGGGATGCACGCATGAAAAACACACACTTGGAGGGGGACCTTTCGAGGGAGAAGAGCAATGCGGTTCCTATGATGTAGATATACCATCTAGGCACTAAGGTATGGGGTCTGCTGACAAAGCCCAGAGATCATCTGTTATATAAAAATACCTATTCCTAGCAAGGGGAGAGAGGTTAGGCTTAACTGTCTTTTCTCTATTGTCTTTTCATTATGACATCTCCCTTCATGGTATATGGCCTTGTTGCTATGCTGACAATATTTGTACTATGCATTTTTCTGCTTGTTGTGGCACGTATACTGCATTATAGAGCAAGATAGTTCAACTAAATATTCTAAACTTTGTCGTGTCTCTGTCAGACTTTATTGTGGACAAAAACAAGAGTGCGAGCGAAAGGGTTTTGCCTCGTTGCAGCGATTTCTGAGAGAGTCGGGAGTGTTGTGTTCTGGGGTGTCTAATCATTTGCTTCTCTGTGAGTGTATAGGAGAGCGAGTGAGACACCATAGCTAGTTGGTCCTGGGCTTGTGGGCACTAAGGTGGTGGGAAGGCTTAGCCCCTATACACTGAGGTCCCATATTCCTACGCATAGTTCTGTTTATGTGCAGAATCCTACTACATGGCGCTCAACGTTTGGTCTGGTTCTTATTCGCGAGGCACCTGAGTAGCACTTGTGCATGTCCATAATACCCTCTCACCGTTTACGGAGACGTCCGTGGTGTGCGGGTTTTACCTCCTATATTAGAGTTTTATAGGTTATTCAAGCTTGAAGTTTAAAAGGTTTTGTCGTTCTCATCTGAACTAGGCCTGGGCGGAAAACTACGCTACGCTCGCGTAGTTTGCGCAACTACGTGCTACGCGAATTGCACATAGCACAGTGCAAAAACGCGTAGCGTAGCGGGCATTTTTTGCTTGCTCGCGGTCCTCAACGTCAAGTTGGCGACCGCGAGCGAGCAAAATGACATCCCAGCAAGACTTTTTCCTCGTTCGCGATCAGCAATATCAAGTTGCCGATCGCGAGCGTGGAAAATAAACCTCCCAGCGAGATTCTCAACGCGTGGAGGTCAGGTTTCTCAATGCGAGTGGTCGCGTATGCTCGTGACCGCTCGCGATGAGAAACTACCAGTCCGCGTTGAGAAAACTGCAGCTCGAGTACAAATCTACTCGAGCGGCAGAAAACGACCGCTTGCACTGTGCAAGATGCCGTTTGCAATTATTGCACAGTGCGGACAAGCATCCGGCACTGTGCAATCATTGCGAACAGCATTTCCTACCGCACTACGCAGTTCGCGTAGTGCTACGCGTAGCTCGCGAAGTGCACTTTGCGTAGCTACGCGTAGCGCTACTACGCGAACTACGCCCAGGGTTAATCTGAACCCAATTTTGCGCTACCGTTCTTCTGGTTGCTTCTATACTTTTTTAGTGATGGCAGTAGCTATTGCGGCGCATAACCGCGTGCCGGTAACAGCACATTTGACTCAGCATGAAGTCCCTAATGCTGGGGCTGATTTTATCTTTGTAGTCGAGGCGGATCCGGCATTCCGTTTAGAAGTTTTTTACTCGTGGGTTACATTTCCGGCAGTAGATGGAAATGATAACTTATTTCATGAATATACACGAGACGTGATTCAGCAGCAGTATCGTCCTTATCGCTTACTTGAAGTTCCGTTGTCCGCTTGGGAGCATACCATCTGGTTTAATGGTGCCCTTCCTCACCCTGTATCTGTGGTCCGTTTAGGCCCTTTATTGGTCGACGGGGCCACATGGCCCGGTTTGGCAGGATTTACACCTCATCCTAATTACCTTGGTGTTACACTCGCAGAGCTTAGACAATTACATACATCTCTGATTCATATACACAGAAGTGTTATACAATATATGTCTCATAATTTGCAAGTGGCCCCGGGTGGAGCCGCTCCACAACCACCAGGCCTTGGTGGTGGTATAGTCATTAGTCCAGTCATGTTTTAATTCCGTGATGGACAAGCGTCCTCAGAAGAGGGATGATTTACCGTTTTGGTTAGCAGAAACATTTGAGCAACCCGAGGCTGTTTTTCCACACACTACCCCTGTTAAGAAACACAAGATCCTGACTATAAGTTTACCGAAAGGTATAACTCCCAATGTAACTGATTGCACCACCTGGGGAACGGTGTTTGCTGCAGTTTATTCGCTGTGCTTTGGCACCCCCTCCATGACAGTTCTACCGGCCGTTCTAAAGAAGGTTCAGGATGAGCACGGAGCTGGGTCAGCCCTGGAATTAGGGATGTGATTAGTGGGTGTGTTCCCTATAGTCTCAGATATGATTCTTGCCAATGTCAAAGGTCAGGCAGTTAACTTACAAGTCCGTCAATGCCTATGGGCAGTGGCGGACGTAGACAAGCAACGAGAGTTGCCACTCATTATTGTGGATGTATATAAATCATTGGGCCGCAATAGTTTGGGGATTCGACCTTTTACACAGCCGCCTCAAAATAAACCTCCTCCTGAGAAGGAGGGACGTCTGGTCTTTCCTAAAAAGGCTTGAAATAAAAATCAGCGGCAGCAACAACAGAAGCAAGGGTCACGTGCTGGTTCATGTGCGGGTTCACCGCAGCCTACAACTTCTGAGCGTAGATATGATTTGCGTGACCGCTCTACTATTAAAGCTCCTGAGAGGTTTCAGGTTCCTGATCCACGTTCTCCTTGTTCCTTTCAGGAAACATCGGATCAACAGTTCGGTGGCGGAGAGCGACAAGATCGCAGACAAGGCGAGACCACGCCACAGCGACGTGATCCGCAGCGCCAGTTTGACGTAAAAGCCAAACAAGAGGGACCACCTCCGTATCGAGCCCCATTTCAGAAGAAAAAAGTTGCAGCGTTAACAGCAAAGTATGCCTCAGACGGTGAGAACCCTGCTCCTGGACTGGAGATGGGTGGTACCGCTCCTCAACAGCGCGGCAGAAGTTACCATAGTGCTAGAGACACTCCACCATTGTCTGGAGGCGAAAGCAACTGACACGTTCATAACAGTGGAAACTGCGGACACACGAGTTGCACCCCCCGATAGGCTTTATGAGATAGGCCTCCAAATTGAAGGTGATATTAAACGTACAATTAAGGCAGTCTTTTGTGACAACCTTACTTCTTATGACATTTTATTGGCAGAGGCTGATTTGCCTCCACCATTTGTCTTAGCTTCTTCTCGAGGTGAGGACGTAATACTCCCAGGCTTTTCATGTTATGTCCCGGAAGAGGCTAAACAAGCTTATGCGGCGGAAAGGGCGTTTTATCTTGCGCCGGCTGTGTATCGTAATCAGGTGGGCTGGGATAAAGATTCTTAACACAGATAAAGGAGGGGAGGGTCCTAGGGATATTATAGAGACCTGCAAGGATTACGTCCCCAATCAATACATTTAATAACAAAGAAATCCTTGGGTCTGAAATGCCTATACCGGCACGAGGAAACACTAGATTCTGGACATCCGCATCTTCCTATCAGGAGATGGACTGGGGTCAGACCTTTATAGGAAACCCATGGCCAGGAATTCCCTGCTGGCATACAACAGTTACCATCCTAAATCGCTCCGAGATAACCTGCCCTACGGGCAATTTCTACGGATTGGGAGAAATTGCTCCACGAAGGACAAATACGAAGAACATGCACGGGCGTTGTCAGCACAACTCAAAGACAGGGATTACCCAGCTGACTTGGTACGGAGATCAAGGAAACGTGCAGCAAACAACAACAGAGAGGCACTGATTGAGGTTGCGGCACCCAAAGAGAAGTCCACAACGATTACGTGTGTCAACACCTTCTGTAGCTTCTCAAACCAAATTAAGAGATCAATCAAGAAAAATTGGAAGATCCTTAACATAGGGAACACTACGATACCCTAACCATTGTTGCATTCAAGAGAAGTGCAAACCTAAAAGATCAGCTGGTTCATACACGTCCGATACTGAAGAAGAACACCTGTCGAGAAACACTATGGGGCCTCCCAGCCATTCAAGGCTATTTTCCCTGTGGATCTTGTGCCGCATGCCCACAGACGAAACACACCACCACTATCGATATCGGCACAGATAGACCATGGGTGTTATCTCGCCATACCAACTGTAACAGCGAGAAACTGATCTATCTGATCAGCTGCCCTTGTGATCTCAAATATGTGGGCATGACCACTCGTAAGATAAAGACCAGGATAATGGAGCACAAGAGTACCATTCGCTGTAGAAAACAGTCCACCAAGCTCATGACCCATTACCTAGAAAGCAACCACAAACCAGAGGAACTAAGCTGGATGGTGTTGGAACAACCCTATATCCCACCGCACATAACAGACATTGTTAAGTACCTATTCCGCCGTGAACAAAGATGGGTTCACTGCCTACATAGTGATAGTGCAGGGCTCAATGACGATATCCCGTGGACGTCACTTTAGATCAAGAAAATTCATCCTGGTCGAATAATGGGATGGTGTGCTATTGCGAACCTTGTAGATATAGGTATCTCACTGAAGGAGCAGTCCATCACTGTCTGGCTCAAATAGCTGAAACACCTTACTCAATATCGTCAACTATAATCATCTACCACTGGTTTTGTATGTACAATACACCACTTTAGACACATCCAGGGTACCACCTGGACGTGTTCGTTGCCTATAGTTGCACTGCCACCCGGATTTTAAATCGCAAAAACTCACCCTCTGCCAATTGAGTCTTCAACAGGTGCAAATGAAAATGACAAGAGATTAACATTTATTTTAAATTCCAAACACAGTTTGTTTTACATAAACATTCCCGGTAGCTTTCAGTATTTGAATCCAAGGGACCTCCTTCCCGCTTTGGTTGTAACACTACATTTCAACAGGTGCAAATGAAAATGACAAGAGATTAACATTTATTTTAAATTCCAAACACAGTGTGATTTACATAAACATTCCTGGTAGCTTTCAGTATTTGAATCCAAGGGACCTCCTTCCCGTTTTGTTTGTAACACTACATTTCCCAGAAACCCCGACGAAGGCACGCAGTGATGTCATCGCCCCGTTCCCCTCAGCGGTGACGTCACTATTCCGTTTCCCGCTGCCAAGTGAGTTAAAAGAATGACACTTTGCGAGCGGCCCTTCACCTCCAACAGCAGCTCAATGCCTAACTGAGGTACCGACGGAGAGGTAAGGGTCGCCCGTCTTTTGCTAAATCTGGCACTTGGTTCCTGCAGCGCTGTTGCGAGTCCTGCTAAATCAGTCATAGCCACTTTTGTTTTATTTTATTTTTGTTTACGGGGATACAAGGATAATTACGGGCCAATTCCGATTCCGTTCTATGAGCTTAGTACTTCAGTGCTTCTTGTGTTTTAGCGCGCACATGGGTGGTTGTACTATTTTCCCGTACTTGTCAGGGAGCACATATACAGGTGGCTTCGTTGCTCCTCTGTTAACCCCACAGGGTACGGGCATTTCTCACCCATTCCGGAGCTGACTGCAACTTATTAAAAGTGTACACACGGGAGGCTGGTTTGCCTTCCAATTAAGAATTAGCTTACAGGTGTTGTGACTGCGTTTCTGCTTATCACACAGAGGATGCCTATGGGTGTTTTCCACACTTTCGTGAGTTAACGACAATGCTTATTTTAAGATTACTCTTACACCATGTCTGCATAGTCTACATTTGTGGGCTAACAAAGAGTAGGCATAAACACCATCTTACATTATGATTACTTATCACATAAGAACATCCGGTTACAAGCCGGGGATTCTGCAATTTTTTTTAGATATTTCCTAACGCACCCATGTCTACAAATATTGACTCCCATTTGATAAAGCAGCACAGATTAGAGCACTAGAGTGCTTTTTTGATACCAGCCTTCTAACATTATAAACTAGTACTATACACAGGTGTATCACTTGAAGGGTAAACTTTGGCCAACGCTGTTCACAGCAAACGCCCAGCATTCTGTTTGGCTATCAACCAGAGATGAGTGCAGAAGCATTTCTATCCAGATAGCCTTTGCTCAACTGAGACATTGGTTTTCCACATAAGCCTTCAGTTCCCCAGCCATACTTTGAGGGCTTCAGGTGCCCTTTGTCACTATTTGCCTGAGAGGCCTCTCTATGATCGATTCTCTTCACATTTAATGTACTTTTAGGGTAGTGGTTTCGAACTAGCTCGTTGAGTGTGTTTGACACTCTCACTTCCTTTCTTTTCAGAGCGGTTACCCTCCCCTGAGCTGTTGCCAGGCTGAGGTGAGGCCTCTTATCCGTACACTATGGGTAAGATACTTTTTCATTGATTTTAAAAGCCATAAGTGGATTGAGGGTGGAGATATTGACATCCCACTAGCTCCTTACTGTGTACTAAATAACATGTTGTGAGTATCTAACCCACTGGGTTTCTCCTGTTGCTTGTCTTTTTTCATAGGTACGGCCAGTAAATCGAACACTGCATAACAGATAGATTACTGGTTTTGTATTTCACCTTTACTTTTTCTTTCCACGATCTTCACGCAATATCTACGCAGTAGCATTGTCCAAGGTCCTGACGAAAACCGCGACACAATTATGGGTCCCCAAGGCTGAAACATGTAGACCTACTTTTTTCATCTGACACATGCAGTTTTATATCTATACTGCAGGTGCGCTGTTTTTAATCCTGGCAGCGAGAACGAACGAATAAAGGCAACTCCATCGCTCTTGTTAGTTAGTTTTAGCTTCACCACCTACACTTTAGAGTTCTTCTTCTTTTTGCATCACTGCACCCTCATCACACTAGTTTTCGTCTTACTCATCTGTAGGATTTAGTATTTCCTAGTAAGCGTAGGAATAAAAACATCCCTGAGCTCCTTCCTCTCAGTGAGGGAGTTGTAGCCCTTGGCGAGACCAGGCTTTCTCGCCAAGCGGAGAATCCCAGATGATGAAGCATGCCACCTATGGTGGGTGAGGGATTTCGTCCTGAAAGGGATCTCCCCACAAGCCACTAGAGACTACCTCTAGTGTTTCCTCGTGCCGGTATAGGCATTTCAGACCCAAGGATTTCTTTGTTATTAAATGGGATAAAGATTCACCAGCGCACAAAATACCATTAGGATCTATGCCACAGCCCCAGGAACAATATCCAATCGAGCTTGACGCGAAAGCGTCCGTAAGTGAAATATTGACCCAATTGGAATATCAGGGTGTCATTGAACCCTATGTTTCATCCATGAATAATCCTCTTTTTCCGATATCGAAACCGGACGGTTCGTATCATTTTAGATTACAGACATTTAAACAGTCACGTTCGTACATTTGCAGTACAGCACACACATAGCTCTGCGTTAGTGAATAACATTGTTCGCAAAAAATACAAAACACTGGATATTTCCAATGGATTTATAGTCACAATTTGGCTACTGAAAGCCGTAACTGGACATCATTCACCGCCGTCTTCAATCAAAAAAGATTTAAGCGTTTGCCCATGGGCTATAAGAATAATCCCAGTGCTTTTGCGGCACGTATAGTGTCGCTTTTGCATGATATTGATCCTGATGCATTCTCTTATGTCGATGACATCTATTTGACAGATGATGAATTAATACCGCATCTTGTGCGCGTAGATCGTATCATACTGAGTTTTGCCGACTTGGGTTACAAATTCAACTTTGCGAAATCCCATATCGCCTACTTGGCGGTACTTTTCCTGGGATACTAACTGAATAATGAAGGTAGGGGGTTGGCCCCCCACTTTCTAGAGAAATGTGCACAATTGCAACCTCTGTCTACTTTGAAAAAACTACAATCCTTGCTGGGATTTTTAAACTTCGGGAGGACATATATTCCTGATTATGCCCAGTGTATCAAACCGCTGTACGCATTGATAGAACCCACTTTCTCGTCTTCCAGCTGGCGTCCGGAACACACTGAAATTCTTCGGTCTTTGCAGTCTCAATCAATCAATCAATCAGGGAATTGTAAGCGCGCTACTCACCCGTGAGGGTCTCAAGGCGCTGAGGGGGGGGGCCCGCAGATCTGTTTAGCCGAAGAGCCAGGTCTTGAGGGTCTTCCTGAAGGTGTTCAGGGAGGGGGCGCGTCTGATGTCTGCCGGTAGCTCGTTCCAGGTCTTGGCTGCAATGTGAGAGAAGGATCTTCCGCCTGCTCTGGCTCTGTGGATGCGCGGGGTTTCGGCCAGTGCGAGGTTGGAAGATCGGAGGTTTCTTTTGGGTACGTGGAAGTTGATTCTGTCGTTGAGGTATTTGGGTCCGTTGTTGTGTAGGCATTTATAGGCGTGAGTGAGGATTTTGAAAGTGACTCTTTCTCCACGGGAGCCAGTGGAGACTTCGTAGGTGTTGGCTGATGTGTTCGTGTCGGGGGATGCTGAGGACGAGTCTGGCGGCGGTGTTCTGTATTGTTTGGAGTTTGCGGAGTAGGGACTTGTTGATGCCGGCGTAGAGTGCGTTTCCATAGTCCAGTCTGCTGGTGATGAGTGCGTGGGTGACTGTCTTCCTTGACTCAGGGGGGATCCACTTGAAGGTCTTGCGGAGGATGCGGAGGGTGTTGAAGCAGCTGGAGGTGACGGCATTGACCTGTCGGTTCATGGTGAGTGATGAGTCGAGTACGATGCCGAGGTTCTTGGCGTGGTCTGAGGGGGTAGGTGGGCTTTCAAGGGCGGTCGGCCACCAGGTGCTGTCCCATGCAGAAGGGGTGGTACCGAGGACGAGGACTTCTGTCTTCTCGGCTTTGAGCTTCAGGCAGCTGTTGGTCATCCAGACTGTGACGTCTTGCATTCCTTTCTGGAAGTTGAGTTTGGCAGTGGTGGGGTCTTTGGTGAGGGAGAGGATGAGCTGGGTGTCGTTGGCGTAGGATATGATGTTGAGGCCATGTTGTCGGACGATGGCTGCGAGGGGGGCCATGTAGATGTTGAAGAGGGTGGGGCTCAGTGATGAACCCTGTGGGACTCCGCAGGTGATTTTCGTGGGGTCGGAGAGGAAGGGTGGGAGTCTGATCCTTTGGCTTCTTCCGGTGAGGAATGATCGGATCCAGTCCAGGGCTGTTCCTTGTATGCCTGCGTCGTGTAGTCTGGCGACTAGTGTGCAGTGGGAGACGGTGTCGAAGGCCGCTGATAGGTCGAGTAGGATGAGGGCTGCGGAGTGGCCTTGGTCCAGGAGGGTGCGGATGTCGTTTGTGGCGGCGAGTAGGGCGGTCTCTGTGCTGTGGTTGCTTCGGAATCCGGATTGGGACGGGTCGAGGACAGCGTTCTCTTCAATGAATCGTGTCAGTTTCCTGTTGACTGTTTTCTCTGCAACTTTGACTGCGAAGGGGAGGAGCGAGATGGGCCGATAGTTCTTGAGGTCGGTGGGGTCAGCTGTGGGCTTCTTGAGCAGGGGTCTGACTTCTGCGCGCTTCCAGTCATCTGGGAAGGTGCCTGTTTTGAAGGTGGTGTTGATGGTGCGTTGTAGTTCGGGTGCGATGGCGGCCGCTGCTCTGTGGTAGATGTGAGGGGGGCAGGAGTCGGTGGGGGCCCCCAAGTGGATGCTTTTCATGGTCGAGGCAGTGTCTTCAGCCGTGATCGGTGTCCAGTTGGAGATGGTGGGCTGGCTGGTGTTTCTGGGCGGCGGAGGGCCGTCTGTGGCACCTGGTGGATGGTCGATGAAGTTGTCATAGAGGTTTTTGATCTTGAGGTGGAAATAGGTTCCAAGCTTGTCGCAGAGGTCTTGGGATGGTGTGATGTCTGTAGCTTCGCTGAGTGGGTTGGTGAATTCATGAATGACACTGAAAAGTTCCTTGGAGTTGGTGGAGTTTGCCAGGATTTTGTTGTGGATGAAGTTCCTCTTGGTTGCTCTGATCTGGTTATGGTAGTCCGTCAAGGCGTCCTTGTAGGTGGTGTGGTTTTCGGTTGTCTTGGTGTTTCTCCAGTTCTTCTCCAGGCGTCTGCAGGTGCGTCTGGCTTCTTGGAGAGTGGTGGTGAACCAGGCGGCTTTCCTGGGGCGTTGTCTGTTGGGGTTGCGTAGCGGGGCGAGCTCGTCTGCGCAGTTGAAGATCCAGGTGTGGAGTTCTCTGGCTGCGTTGTTTGCGTCATTTGCGTCGGGTGCCCAGGTGTGGTTGTCTCGGGTGAGGGTGGAGTTAAGTTGCTCGTCGGTAACCTTGCTCCAGTTCCTTCGAGGTGGGCGTGGGGCTGGTTTGGGTGCCTTGGGTTTGTTGAGGGCGAAGTGTACACAGTTGTGGTCGGTCCATGGCGGCTGCGTTGTGTGGCTGAATTGGACGCTGTTTCCTGCCGCGAAGATGGGGTCGAGGGTGTGTCCTGCTCTGTGGGTCGGTGTGTTGACGAGTTGTTTAAGTCCGATGCTGGCGAGGTTGTCACGAAGGATAGTGGAGTTGGGGTCGCTAGGGTTGTCGAGGTAGTTCAGGTCTCCAATGAGTATGTAGTTTGCTGAGGTGATGGCGTGGGGTGCGATGAAGTCGGTGATGGTGGTGGCAAAGGGTGTTCGGGGGCCGGGGGGTCTGTAGATGAGGGTTCCTCGGAGTGTGGCTTTGGGGGTGGTCTGGATCTGGAAGTGCAGGTGTTCGGCGGAGGGGAAGGTTTCGCTGGAGGTGGTGAGGCGGAGGGTGCTCTTGTGGGCGATGGCGAGGCCCCCTCCTGGGTGGTTGGGGCAGTCTTTCCTCTGGATCTTGTATCTGTCTGGGATGGCGGTGCTGATGTCGGATGCGGAGGATGCGTTGGTCCAGGTCTCTGTGAAGAAGGCGATGTCGGGCGAGTGAGAGTCGAGTAGGTTCCAGATTTCCATAGCGTATTTGTGTACGGAGCGTACGTTGAGGAGGATGCATTTTAGGGTGTCCCTGGTGCTGGCATCGGCGGTGTTGGAGGCCGGGGTGGCGGTGAGGGTCTGGCGGCAGTGGAGGCAGGAGAACTGGCCGTGGGTCGTGTTCGGCGAGGCCTGTTGGCATTCTCTAAGTCTTCCAGGGTTGAGTGCGAGGAGGTTGGTGGTGTCGTAGCGATGGGTAGTGGGAGGTCCAGAGTTCCTGGCGCTGGCCGCGGTCGGGTCACGGACAGGCGCAGACGGGCTTGCCTTTGGCGCGCCGGCGGTGCGACCGCTGCGCGCGGCCGCCATTAAGTAGGGGAGGTGGGAGGGAGGAGAGGCTGGGAGGCGGGAGTGGGGGAATTCTGGAGGGGAATTCCGGGGGGGAATTCCGGGGGGGAGGGGCCGCAGGAGCAGCAGCGGCGAAAGGAACAGGCAGACTCGAGAAAATAAAAACAGTGGTGGAATTAGAGCAAGACACAGATGGGCACAATAACAGTGGCACAACAGGGAAAAATTGAGAAAAAAACGGCTGAGAAAGGTTACGGTGGTTGCAGGCAGTCTGGTCCCAGTTGGAGCGGGCAGCAGGAGCGGGCAGCAGGAGCGGGCAGCAGCCTCGAACCTCCCAAGGAGGAGGTCGGGGTCTGGAGGCAAGAGACGGCACAGCGGAGCTGCGGGGAGAGAGTGGACCTAGACCGAGGGTCGGAGGTCTTATATGATAGACCTATTCTGATATGCTTGCGACCAACTTCTTGTTAACACGTGACAATTCTACGAACTTAGTCATAAGAAATGTGCCAGGGACTGTAGGTTTCACTTATTTAACGTTCAATAAAGGTGGCACAATACCAATAGCTTACAAATCGCATTTGTACACATCAGCGGAAATGCGTTTTCCACAGTTGAAAACATTTTGCCTGCTGTGCAGATGGCGATTCTGAAAGAATGCTCTCTGGCGCAGGGAAAACGCATTCTTATGGTCTCGCCTGTACCTGCTTTGGAAGCAGTGACAAAGGCGACTGTTCCGAATTCTAAAGCTTTACATCCCGGTTGGATACAATGGGCAAGTTCCTTGACATCGGCTGATGTCACTTTCATCTTTGATCCCTCTTTGCAGACAAAGGAGTTTTTACAATATGAACACGTTCATCCTCCACCGTTGTCTTTGCTTCCTCTTGGTCAATACAAATGTATCATCTATACCGATGGTTCTGCTCAGCCAGCCGTTGGGTCTAAGCATGCTTATTCGGCAGCCTGCGCTATAGTGGCAGTCTCAATTGTTGATGGTGAGTTTAAATCTTCCATAGTGCGCACACAGTCACTTGGTGACTGTACGGCTCAATTGGCGCAGCTACATGCTTTGATTTTAGCTCTAGAATTCGCTGATCCAGATGTACCCACTCTTGTTGTGTGCCATTCCTACTACTGTGTGCAGGTTTTTAATGACAATTTATTCTTTTGGTCTCAGAATTATTAGAGAGACTCCAAAGGTAACGCAATAAAGCATAAAACACTTTGGGTTCGAGTGGCCGAACTTAAGGAACGTTTGGCACTTACACATGTTATTCATACTCTTGGCCATCAGCGTGTGGGAGCACATTTTGTTGGTAATTCTTTGGCTGATGAGGCAGCCAAGTCTGCAGTTGCCACATGTTCAGTAGCAGCAGTTACTAGGTCCATGACTAAAATTGATAGTGATATTCTTGCGGCTATTGCTGCGACGATGGACGGAACGGAGTTCCCACAAGGTTTTCCTTCACGATATTCATATCACTTATCTCCTGATCAAGTCCCATTTGCAACTATTCTGTCCATGGGGGATCGGCTGATTCCCAACGAGGACCACAGACTACCGTTGATCATTTCCGCACATGAAGGCATGGCTTCAGCACATGCCGAAGTCTCTGCAACAGTTTTTATTTTACAGCAACGTTATTGGTGGCGTGGTTTATACAAACAAACCCGTAATTATGTACTGTCTTGTGACGTTTGTCAACAAATTAAGCCCTCTACGGTTACACGACCACCTCATACACAACTTTACATTTCAAATCAACAGTTTGGTTGTATATATCTTGACCACTGCGGTCCTTTGACATTTGACACTGCATATAAACATATTTTGGTTGCAGTGGATTCGTGCACTAGATTCCTTTGGGTTTGGCCACAACGTAGTGCTGATGCTTGAAATGTCATTAGATATTTGTGTGTCTTTGTAGGGATATTTGCCTGTGGCACCTTCCATTCTGACCAAGGTCCTGCATTTGCCTCTAAGGCTTACAAGGATGCAATGAAGTCTCTGGGGGTGCTGGTGCAGTTTGTCGCCATACAGGCCTGAGGGCAATTCAGTAGTGGAGCGAATGAACCGTGACTTTAAGCAATCTTTGACAGCTAGAGTCTTAGGTACTGGCAGGAGTTGGCTAACTCATTTGTACGGATTCCAATGTGCACTTAATTATCTCCCTAGAAGATCTCTGGGTGGGTGGACCCCATACGAAATGCTCTTTGGCATTAAAATGTTTGTGCCAGACCTTGATGATCTAGACGTTGTGGCGGCTGCCTCAACCTTTGACGTAGATAACCATTCTACTATGTTAAAGGAACTACAAAAGACCCATGACACACTGGCTAAAGATCATTCGCCCTCGTCCACTGAAGCAGCAGTGCCGATTCCTGTTACTGGCTGGCTTCCTAAAGTTGGTGATCTGGTCCGAGAAAATCTGGAGAACAAAAAAGAATTTGGTTTCTCTTATCGTGCACCTGTCCTAGTTCTTGGATTAAAGAGTACTCGTACAGTGATTTTGCCTCCTTTGCCTGGCCGCAAGGAAAACATATTTATCTCTATTGACAATGTCAAGTTACACCATATGGCCGATTCTGAATAGTGTGTCCGCAGCCATTCCTTGTTGGGATGTTTCTTTGAGTCTGATGACTTCACCTACTTCACTGCCACTTACTCAACTGGAAATTGATGTGGAGACCCCGGTCAATTTGGTGTCAGTACCTCCATCAGCTTCAATCACGCATGAATATGCCTCTCCACCTGTTGAGCTTACAGTTGAACTGCCTAGTACTGGAATCCCTTCCTCTTCTAATAAAGAACAGCCCCCGTTGTTTCACCTGGGTGCCAGTGGTTATTATATGGACAGACATAGCTTTTCCTCAACTTCTACTTCATCTTCCACTGAAAAAGAGCCCCCAACTCGGATTTGCATTTTCATCTCCTGGTTTCATAGAACTTATCTGGTTCCTCCTTGGACGTACATCTGACTGGTGCTAATGAAGGTGTTCTCTTTATGTGTATTGGTTTTGTGACAGTCTTTTTCCTTCTAATAAATGGCCATTACTTACCTGAACGCTCTGCAGCCCATCTGGTAGATGGCGTTTTGGCCCCACACACTTCGTCTCATAAAATGAAAGGGGAACAAACATTTGTCAATATTTCAGCATTTCCAGTTAGAGATGATATCGTTTGGGACAAAATTACATTCGAAATTTATGGCCCGACTGAGATAATTCAAATTAAATACGTGTTTCGTGTTTCTTTAGGTGATGTCATCACACCAGGAGTACATTCGGACGATTGGGATGTAAATGCAGTCCATTCCATGTTTTCTGATTTGAAATATTATACAGCATTTGAGACTTAGGATTTATATTTAAATTCTGCAAACTATGCTGACTTAGTCTGTTTCCAACATTATGGTCATCATTATTTACACAAAACAAATACTGTCAGACCTGTAGTGAATTATACACAATGGGAACATTGTCCAACACCGTTTAAAGAGAGTTCACCGACACAGAAAAATAAGTTTGTATATTTTTCTGGATATAATCTTTCAGACCCGACGTCGTTTTATTATAAATTGAATACTCAAACACGTTCGAAATTTATGTTGACCCAAACTAAATCGATATACTCTTCTTCATTCATAATCGACCTGTCCCTGAAGGGGTATGAGTACTGGAAGGACACCATTGATTTGAAATCAATATGGGGTACCACATTTTGGCAGGTCAAGGGTACTGAGTCATTACATCGTCCTTGTTTAATTCCATCACAGTTGATATTTTTGAATGACACGGTGCAACAGACTACATGTTTTGGTTTAGCTGCTACTAAATATTTGAATGCTCCCTCACTTCCGCAATTGGCTGCCTATGGCACATGGCCACACTACAAAAATTATTCTATGTCCTCCCTATATAACATGGTTCTAAATGGTACTATTAACTCCTCCGACAGTAATCAATTCGGCTGGTTGATGTGGCCAATAAGTACCAATGCGTGTCAGTTACGCTTTTCTAATGCTTCCACCAAGTTTACTCTCAGTCACATACCGTTACTACATACTCAGTAGGTAAATTATGCCAGCAATGGTTGGGACACTCCACATTGTCATCTGTCAAACAACATTTGTCTCTTTTAAATGGAGACATAGATTTGCCCAACTTCCTTTTGGGGCCAAAATCCCCTCGTAAGAAACTATTTATGTATGCTGCATATAATGAATTTTGGAAATTGTCCCAAATGGAAGCTGCTTCCGCTTACGACAACTTGATCAGGATAATTTACGCAAAGTTCTTGATGTGTTGATAATAGCATTAACATTATGTCTTCATATTTACACACTGGATAATATTGTTTCATTTGTGATTGATATCGTACAAAATGATGTATCTGTACTATACCATGGTCAAAATCAATTACGGTTTGTAATGCAGATTGGCTGGACATTGCAAACGTTGAAAAATGGAAGGGCGGCGGAGCCAAGACTCCCAGCATGGCGGACGTGCTCTGAGTGAGCTCCGTCGGCCCTGCTAACATCCTACAATATCCTAACCGAAATTGTGATCCGTTGGCAGCTGTGGCGATGGCCCGGTGGTGGTGAACATCAAGGGACCCTGGCGATCCGACTCTGGGGCTCGAGGTGTGGCCTGGGACGCTGTTGGCCTGTGCAGCTATGGCCGAACCGGGGTGCGGTGCTACGAACAGTGACATCCATGGACGTCGTGGCCCGGCCTGGTGGGCGGCCGGTGTTGAGGGCCCCATAGCCTGAGATTATTGAATCAGGGTCATGAACGGCGCTGCTGTGCGGGCACGCCCGAGGCTGTAGCGGCGTCGGTGGTCGGTTCGGACCACGGAGGAGTGAAGCGTCAGTGGCTGGGGCCGGACGGAGACCTGCGAGATCCGCGGGCCCACCGTGAAGTCGTTGGAGTGCCCCGACCTGCCGACGTGGATTCGGGCCTGACCTGGCGACCAATAGACCCGGCGGCAGGGTGGTCAGCATACTGGCCCTGGCTCCATGCCGGACCGGCATATCCTTTGAGGCCGATCCTGGGCTCGCGGCCTGGGACTGGAGCGTTGCTGGGCCCACGGCGCTGATTGCCTGGAGGTGAGGTATAGGTCCACACCCCTGCCACTTGGCGCACATCTGTGGAGGCTTTTAGGCGACGGCGGGGGTGAGTGCTTGTGTGCTGCGCAGAGGCCTGCGGAGTGTTGGGACAGACCCCGATGGTCATTAATACGGCCTCATCTGGCGGTCACCAACTGCTTGATTTTTAGGAGCTTGGGCCACCCTGCTGTCTCGCTGGATTTGGGGATTACGCCCGGGTCCCCCTTTCCGCCCCCGGTTGACATCTGGGCCTACTGCTGGAGTTGGTGGGGCCTGTGGAGTGTACCCCTGCCCTCCCGGGTTTTGATTACATTGCCCCTGCAGTGGGGTCACTGGACGGTGGAAACAAGGCGCCCGGTAGGGGTGGGGAGTTGTGCCCCCGGCTGCGGAGGCGGCCGGACCAGTGTTCAGTGCGGCTTGTGGCCGGGTGTGGCCCTCCCCTGGCCATTACCGCCAAAGGGAACTAACGCACAGCAGGAACACTTTTTTTTGGGGGGCGCTAGGTAGCGCACACGCAAGATGGCCGCACTATCGTGAGGCTCCTGCAGCCCGGCGCCAAGAAACAACATTTATCCGTCTCACTGGCACCTATGACGGCCAAAATCACAGCCATCCAGAGCCCACGGCCAGCTGACACTCCGCTGCCAGTTTCGACTCGCTTGCATCTTCCTGACCGCCACTAAACGATCATCCCTGCTGCGCCGTAGTAACCGCCTGAGAGACGCGGTGCGGTGGGTCGGCAAGCGGTGCTGCGAGAGGCCGTGGTCCCCCACATGGTGGCTGGGCCTCAAGGAACGAGGTTGGAGTGAGGCACCCAACGTCGGAGACAGTGCAGCTGCGGAGCGGGATTCGGCATCGCGGTGGGGTCGGTGCACCCTCCCCAACTATACAGAGGCAGCGCTGCGGGAGGCAGATCGTGCCGAACCCGGAGGGAATACAAGCGGTGAGTGGCGCGACGCGCTGGGGACACCCGCGAGACTGCCTCCGCCCCCCCCCTCTTATCCACGGGAGAGGAGGAAGGCAACGGCTGCCATCACGGTGGAATGCAGCATGAATTTTCCAGAGTGAGACTGGGGGCATAATAGCGGACTGTATTGACTCTGGGCGCTCACCCCCCCGCGTTAGTGCCAGAAGTCTCAGGTATCTGATACTGAGGGGGGCCACATCCGTGCCATTGAAGTTTGCTGATCCACTGACAACGCCACCCATATTATTAATCGCATCGAGGAGAGCGCGCGCCCACTACACGTGATGCAAGTTGCGGGCGCAGAAGAGTGATTGTCGCTAGCCGCCCCGTCTGCACGCCACCCAAGAGAGAGGGACAACTTCGCACTGAATCACCTTCCTCCTGAATTGATTCGGTGGTGCAACGGGCGACAACGCCGCTGCACTTGAGGGCGGGCGCCAACGAGCGCAGTCGGAATCCATAATGGGGAAACCGGACACGAGGCAACCCCAGCTTAATTTTGAAAAGAAAACTACGCGCACGCCACCTGAAGAGCAAGAGCCCATTGGGGGAATGGACGCCCACGCTGCTTCTGCCACACAGACTGAGGACATGAAAACTCTTCTTCAAGAGATCAGGCAAGGCTTCGCCACTATGGCCGACAAGGTGGATAGTATGTCAACACGAATGGATGCCATAGTTCATAAACTGGAGGGTCACGAGGAACGTATAAAGGAGGCGGAGCGCCGCATATCGGACACTGAGGATACTACCTCTCAGGTCACAACGCAAGTTGCCCAAATGGACAAACTCTTGAAACTTATAGCGGCTAAGAACGAGGACTTGGAGGCGAGAAGTAGGCGCAATAACATCCGCGTCCTTGGTATTCCAGAAACCACCAACGCGGGCAAAATGGAGGAGTACATTGAGAAATTGCTGCTATCGTCCATAGGTACGGAATCCTTCTCATCCCAGTTCATCGTAGAGCGCGCGCACCGTACTTTGGGGCCACGTCCACCTCCAGGGAGCACACCTCGGCCTATTATAGCAAGACTTTTGAACTATAGGGACCGGGACATAGCTCTTCGAGAGGCCCGCAGCAAACAACAACTGACATACGACGGCGTCACGTTCTCAATCTATCCCGATTTCACGGCAACAGTACAGGAGGAGAGGCGCAAATTTACAGCCGCAAAAAACAAATTACGACAAGCCCAAATAGACTACGCCTTGCTATATCCAGCGCGCCTTCGAATCACTCACCAAGGCAAACAACGATTCTTCACGAAACCACAACAGGTGGATGAATTCCTAAAACATCTAAAACGCGCCAACCAAAATTCTGGCTCACCTGCTACCTTGCAGCGCTCTGCCTCCCCGATAACAGAGCGATACCAAAGGGGATGATGGACGGAGCGTTAGAGCAAATCAGCACTCACCCCCAGTCAACTGATCTGGGTTTAATCCATCATCATTCTTTAGCTCACTCCACCACCCCAGTTCAGACATGGCCATATGCAAAACAGTCTGACCCTGTTCCTCATGGGAACAGTCCAGCCCGAACTGCCAAGCCATGTCTTCCCTGGACCGGAAACAAGCATCCTGGGACCGGTTTCAAGATAGCCTGGCTGATGAGGGTTTTGAACCCGAAACCGGTCCCAGGATGCTTGTTTCCGGTCCAGGGAAGACATGGCTTGGCAGTTCGGGCTGGACTGTTCCCATGAGGCACAGGGTCAGACTGATTTGCATATGGCCATGTCTGAACTGGGGTGGTGGAGTGAGCTAAAGAATGATGATGGATTAAACCCAGATCAGTTGACTGGGGGTGAGTGTTTGATTTGCTCTAACGCTCCGTCCATCATCCCCTTTGGTATCGCTTTGTTCGCCCTAAGTTGGCAGGGTATGCCCAGACGTGGGTCCCTTGCTCACTTTGCCACTGGATTCAAGCTAGCCTGGCTGATGACGGCTGAATAGCCAGAAACCGGTCCCAGGATGCTTGTTTCCGGTCCAGGGAAGACATGGCTTGGCAGTTCGGGCTGGACTGTTCCCATGAGGCACAGGGTCAGACTGATTTGCATATGGCCATGTCTGAACTGGGGTGGTGGAGTGAGCTAAAGAATGATGATGGATTAAACCCAGATCAGTTGACTGGGGGTGAGTGTTTGATTAGCTCAAGCGCTCCGTCCATCATCCCCTTTGGTATCGCTCTTGATCCCCGATTACAGAGCCTGACACACACTAAGGATAATTGACTCTCCATTGGGCATCCAAGATATGAGGCGAGATACAGAAGTGGCCGGAGACTTGCATCTATTACACACACTCTCCGGAGCCCCACTCCGAACAATATGTTGGTACCGGATGCCGTTGTGGGACTCTACACTAATGAAGCACCGGGCACCCCCCCTGCCCTCTTGGGATCATTCATACCACCCACCATGGTCTCAGTCGGCGAGGGGTACCTGTGCCTGCACCTAGAGGTGCCCCCAAACGGGCGATCCCCCACAGTTTCCAGTTGCGCATTAAGCGCAGAATGTTTTGTTTTGATGTTGGGGTATAGGGTGGCAGGGAGGGAATGTACTACTGGCATGTTGGGGATGCTTCAGTGGGGGGGGGAAAGGGAGGGGGTTTCTTCAATATCTGCACACTCACAGCACGGCAGGACTACCCAGCACATGGTTCCACATTCACAATTATGATCACTGAACACCAATTGAGGCATTCATTAATCACTCACAGGTCACATGGCTGACACGGCTTCCTCTGGAAAACTCAACATCGTTACATGGAATGTACGGGGCTTACGAGATCCGCGTAAAAAGCGCCAGATATTAGCCTATCTAGACCGACACCAAATCAGCATAGCAATGCTACAAGAGACACATAGTGATCCGCAGCACCCTACTATCTTTGCGCAGAAATGGGCCGCCCATAGAATCTTTTCCTCCTATTCATCCTATGCCAGGGGTACAGCGATCATCATCAAAAAGCGCACACCCTTCGTCCTGGCTGGCGCACTCAGCGACCCTGATGGGAGATATTGCCTTGCGTGGGGACGACTGGGCATGGAGTCTGTAACGTTGGCATGCTACTATGGCCCTAATGTAGACGCCACAGATTTTTTCACGACCCTCTGGGGTAAGATCGTGGAGATAGGCTCCACCCATATAGTATGGGGGGGGGATTTCAATACGGTATACGACCCCTCCATTGATCGATCTAACCCTGCCCCACACCATTACACAAGGTCCAGCGCGACCCTGCAAGACATAACTAAAGCAAGCTTTCTTATTGATACATGGCGTCATATGCACCGGCACAAACGCGAAGGCACGCATTTCACCACACAGGCCGCATCATGGGCGCGGTTGGACTACCTGTTCCTTACACGAGGACTTGGCCCCTCCATTACGAGCGCCACGCACTTGGCGCGCACATATTCAGATCACTCTCCAGTCTTATTGACATTGACCTCACCCGGCTATGGCACTCCACGTAGCGGATGGTGTTTGCAGCCCTCCTCACTATTAGACACAGTTTTCCATACAGAATTAGGGACGAAATACAAGATTTCTTCCGTAGGAACAGGGGCTCAGTGGAGGAGGTAGGAACCATCTGGGAAGCCTTTAAAGTTACCATACGGGGTATATGCATATCCAAAAGCGCGGGGGTTCTCAGGGACATAAAAAACATGATAAGGAAACTGGAAATCGAGTTGAAGACATTAGAGACACAACTGTATACTGGCCCAGATGGAGAGATACTGTGGAAATTTCGCGACACACTATCGGACTACACAGACACCGCTAATCGAGAAGCCAAATTCAGGGGCAAATACTGGATAGCCAGGAGATATGGGGAGGGTGAGTGTCCTGGGAAAGCGCTAGCAGAGACCATACGCAAACCACGTTTCTCCAATTACGTCCTGGAAATACAAGGGCCGGATGGATCGCTCCATCGCGACACAGCAGACATCCTTAATATATTCACTGAGCATTATTCCTCGATCTACACTTCCACCAGAACTGACCAACTTGACCTGGAGGAGTACCTTGGCGATGTGGCATTGGGATGGTTGGGAGACTCACAACGGGAATTCTTATGTGCCCCCTTCGAATTAGATGAGGTACGCGAGGCTATAATGCATACACAGTCGGGGAAAGCTGCGGGTATGGATGGAATACCAATTGAATTTTATAAGACATATATAGATCAATTAGCTCCTATTCTTCGCGAAGTATACGAAGACGCCCTGGAATCTCAGACACTTCTCCCCTCCATGAGGGAAGCACTGGTAACATCTCTGCTCCAACCCGGAAAATCGCCAATTAATTGTGATTCGTATAGACCCCTCTCCCTGATTAATTGTGACACTAAAATTTTAGCCAAAATTATAGCTAACAGGCTCAGTCTCCTCATGGATAAATTGGTTCTCCCTGACCAATCAGGTTTTATACCCGGCAGGGCCACTACCCATAATCTGAGGACTCTCTTCACAGTTCTACACAACGTGGCGCCGGAAATGCCCTTGGCTGCAGTCTTCCTTGATGCCACTAAGGCGTTCGACTCAGTCGAATGGGATTATATATTTGGGATAATGCGACGAATGGGATTCCCCCCGCTATTTCTATCATGGATACAGCTCCTCTACCATCGACCTGCGGCCAAGGTACTTATAAATGGCCACATCTCCCCAGCCTTCGATATTTCTCGAGGCACTAGGCAGGGCTGCCCACTGTCACCACTACTTTTCGCCCTAGCGGTGGAACCATTAGCGGCGAAACTCCGGCAACATCATCAACACAGGGCGCTCCGGTGTAATCTACGACAGATTCTCGTGTCTCTATATGCGGATGATATTACCTTATACATCAGAAACCCGCAGGAGAATCTGAATCCCGTTCTACGAGAATTCATAATATTCGGGAAACTATCCGGCATACATATTAATTGGCAGAAATCCAACCTTTTCCCTCTCACCACATCCACAGCTAAATTTCCCCTGGATTTCCCGCTAGAATGGTCTGACACCGACTTGAAGTACTTAGGTATCCGTATTTCCCGAGATAGGGAAGAGCTGATGCGTCTTAATTATGGCACGACAATCGAACGCATCAAGGAATGCATCACCAGGTGGATTGCGTTACCAATATCCCTTGCAGGGCGGGCGTCCCTCATCCAAATGGTTATACTTCCACAATTACTCTATTTATTCTTAAATATTCCTTACCACCCCGGAAGATACTTCTTTCAAATACTACGAACTGAAATGATCCATTTGGTGTGGGGGGGGGAAGCAATCGCGCTTGCACTGGAATGTCCTCATTAGACCCTATGCGCAGGGAGGGTTTGACATTCCCGATTTTGAACTGTATTATCACAGCGCGCAAGCTCATTATGCTTTTTATTGGATACGCCCTCCTCCATATATGCCTCAAATAGCGGCGGAACATTGGTTAGCTGACCCTATACCCCTTGAAGGTGCACTCCATAATGCTGTGAACCCGCGGGACAAAGTTCCCACCACACTTACATGTACGACAATGGCCTGGAATCGTATAAACACTATCATGCAAAGCCCCATGCTGTACTCCCCATCTCTCCCACTTGTGTATCACCCTAATATGCCTCTCTTACAAGAGACAGCCTTTCGACGACTCACAGAGCGTATCCACATTAGAACATGGGGAGATCTGTATCAGGATGGCAGATTTCGCACCTCTGACCTGTTCTTCCGAGAGCATCAGCCAACCCCCCTAGATATTTTTCTTTATGTGAGTCTCCGACAGGGCATACGCTCCAACACCCCGGAGTTCCCACAGGAACCTCCTCGCCTCATTCCCCTCCATTTGATGCTGAGCGCGACATCTCCGAAGCGAATAGTATCACACCACACACAATCAGCGGACTACATCCCCATGCCCCGCACGCGCCCACTGGGATACAGAACTTGGCTGTGCACTGTCGGACGATCAATGGTCCTACTGCTGCACGCAGACGGAGCAGATTTCGGCCAGCAGCAGGTTACGCATCACGCACTTCAAATTCCTCCATCGCCTATATTACACCCCTGCAAAGATGCGCAGATTTAAACTCAGGGATACGGACTGCTGCGACAGGTGCAGGAGCCCGGGTGCAGATTTCCTGCACCTGGCCTGGGACTGCCCTACTATACATGACTACTGGGGCCACGTCCTGGAAGCCTTAGAACTGATGACAGCACTTACCCTTGAGAAAACCCCTATCCTTGCACTGCTGGGGTACACCAAACACATCCCTAAATCATATCGTAAATACGTCTCCCTGGGCCTATTGATGGCCAAAAGGCGGGTTGCGTGTCGATGGGGCAGAGGGAGGGCACCTAAGTTTAAGGATTGGATGTCTGACCTCTTATACTGTCAGGAGCAGTTGTCCAACTATGCCGAGTTGCTTCCTAGAGCATCGCGGCCTAGAGACATATGGGGCCCCCTCACAAGTTACCTACTCACACACCCGAGGACGAGCTCATCAGATACTACTTCAACAACAGACTCCTAGGGCCCCAGGATGTGGCCTGCCATTGCTGCTCCACTTACTAATTAAACCATCTCTATGTAGTCTCTGAGAGGTGATTACTATGACGCTGCGTACAGTGACATGAAATGTGTTGGTACTGTGAACAACATCTCTGCACTTTATTGTAATACGCTTCTGAATGTATACCACTGTGCTGTTTTACCAAGAACTACTGCCGTAAGATTATATACACACTGTTCTGTCTTGAGTATGTGCTTGTATACTTTAAAATCTTTATGATGAAAAATTGAAAAAAAAAAGTTTTATTAACAGCAGGAACACTTTCTGGGAACAGCCTAGCCGCGCATCACGCATTGAGTGTCACAATATGTAACAAAACACTCCTTTCTTTGGGGCATTGAGCGGCGGAGATAAGGACTTCCCTTGTTTGTGGGAGCTAGTCGGGGGTGCATTGGAGCTGGTCGTACGGCATAGTGACAGGTTGAATTTTTTAAATATCTCCGGCTCACCATGTCCAAGGAGAAAACTTTGAGCACGGCCCGTGACAAAGTACACTTGACCGTTTTGCGGCCACGACGGCGTAGGGAGTGGAGGCCATGGGTGTCGTCTCGAATTTACCAGACAATGCCGCCCTATTGGAGGCCATTACCCAATCCAGACAGGTCCTTGAAACACAGATCGGAGCGGTGGGCACGGAGGTCACTCTTCTGCCCCAGGACCTGCGCAATGCAGTGGACCGTATAATTGAAGCTGAGAATAGGGTCTCTGGTGTAGAGGATGCAGTAACTACACTACAACATAAAGTTAAGTCCCTAGAGCAACTAACCAAGGGCCTGGCCTTGCGTATAGAAGACGTTGAAGGACTTGCACGCAGAAACAACTTGCGTTTCGTGGGCTTTCCGGAAAGCTGTGAAGACAGCGACGCAGGGAAGTTTCTTACAAATTGGCTAACCTCATGGATCCCAGATGGCCTCCTTTCCACGTGCTTCGTGATTGAACGTGCCCACAGGGCCCTACAGTCGAAACCCCCACCATGCGCCAGACCACGGTCCCTAATCGCACATCTTTTACATTTTCATGACCGCGACGTGATCCTACAGCAGTCCCGCCTCAAAACGAATCTGACATTTGATTCTCACAGAATAATGATATTTCCGGACAACACTAAATTGGTCCAACAACAGCGCCAGTCATTCACCGCTGCCAAAGCACGGCTGCGAGATCTCAAAATCCCGTACATGCTGCTGTATCCAGCCCGCCTAAGGGGGGCTTCAACTCCGGTACCATCTTTTTTGATACCCCTGAGGAGGCCTTTGCCTGGATGTATGAGCGTACTCCCCGCCGCCTAGAGATTCAGATTCCTCGACTAGAGATCCGGGCCGCACACAGCCCAAGCCTAAAGATTGGTGACGCCACAGATCCACTTGGAGGTCCAAAAACAAAGAACAGGAGGAGGAACTTGTGCCGCCTTCCAAAAAATGACGCCAGTGACTTCTTATGTTTAGGCCATGAAGCGACATGGCAAACTCGTACTTTCTATTCAGTGCATGGCAGGTGAAGACTGGGCCAGCGTACTGGGATTGCTTCATTCCCCCAATAAGACTTGGGATAGTTAATGGACTATGGGGATCCATTGGCGAGTCTACACCCCACTCCCCCGTTGGGGTTGGGTGGTTTTACTCTCCGTGACAGATACTTCTCCAGTTATGAGGTATTGGGGTGGGTTGGGTTGGGGGAGGATTGATGTTCATGGGGGGTGTTGTTTTATTGTTTCAGATTATGGTTGTGGGGCGATCAAATGCTTAGTATATTTTGGTCCAGGTATACTCGACACCAACACTAATTGCTATGTTAAAAGTATTTTTAAGCGCACGTACACCGATTGGTTCCTTGGCGCTAGTATAGGAGTAGTTGAGCCCCCGAAGATCTATTCATAGGCCTGGACAAACAGCCATGTCTTAAGAAGTCTCCTGAACACAGGTAAATCTGTGCAGGATCTGATATCATAGGGAAGAGCATTCCAGAAGTGTGGGGCCAACACTGCGAACCTGCTGCCCCCTAGTCTCTTCTGTTTATAAGGCGGAATGACCAGTAGATTCAAGTGGGCAGATCTCAGATTACGCATAGGTACATGTCCCTTGATTAGGTTAGAGATGAATTTTGGGCCCACATCCTGTAGGGACTTAAAGATGAGGCACCCAATTTTAAAAGCACAGCGTTGTGGTATTGGGAGCCAGTGGAGCTGCCGCATAAGGGGGGTGGCATGTTGCCATCTTGGTTGATGGAAGATCAGTCTGGCAGCCTGGTTCTGCACCAGCTACAGTTTTCTGACTAGATACGCAGGTAACACGAGATATAGAGAGTTTGCATAGTCTAGATGGGAGATGACCAGGGCTAGGACAACTTGCACCAGTGCTTCTCTCGTAAGGAATCTACTGATTTTCCTAATCCTCCTTAACTGGAAGAATCCGGTATAGAGACTGCTGTTCCGATCTGGGACTTCATAGATAAGTCACTGTTTATTGTGACCCCAAGGTTCTTTGTTGATGGGGATGGAACTGGAGGACTGCCCAACTCCGTAGGCCAAAAGTGTGAGCTCCAGGGGTTCTGGATGCCGCCAGTCAAGATCAGTTCGATTTTGTCCGGGTTTAGCTTCAGGTGGTTGCTATTCATCCAGTTTCTAATGTACAGCAAGGTAGCCTGAAAGTCAGAGATGGACTCAGGTGTGTTATTGATTGTGATTATAAGTTGTAGGTCGTCTGCATAGTTAAAGATGTTCACTTTACGCTCCCTTAAGGATCGGATCAAAGGGAGTAGGTATAGATTAAACAAGTACGGGGATAATGACGATCCCCGTGGCACTCCACAATTGGTCGTAACCTCAGGCACAGAAAGTGAGACAGACGGACTGATTGAGATCGATCTTCCAGAAAGGATGTGACCCAGTCAAGGGCTGGACCCTGGAGTCCAGCATCTCTGACACGGTCCACCAGAATTCCGTGGTCGACCGTGTCAAAGGCCGCGGAAAGATCTAATTCTGTCACACAATGGCAACAGTACCTATAGTACACCCATCGGGGCAGCTTCATATAGTCAGATGGAATATCAGGGGCATACTTGACAAGAGTAAGCGCAGGGCTGTCCTTAGACCGGCCAAACACATTGCTGCCGATGTCCTCCTGCTACAAGAGATACATGTGCTGGGCACTAAGGCCCCATATCTGGCCCGATATGGCTTTTTCCATGTCTTTCATATGGGGTTCACTAGGGGTTCCAGAGATGTTGCTATTTTAATTCATCGAAGAGTGCCTTTCACGTTGATAAAGAAATGGTCCGATACACATGGTCGATATATCTTTATACATGGGAGGAAATCGTGCTTGGTAGTATATATGTCCCCCCCCCCCCCTCGGTCAGGGCTTTGTTGACCACCTAGTGGGAGTATGGGGCGACTTGCCGGGAGGGTTCTCTATGATTGGGGGAGACTGGAACAACGTCATGTCCCCAACCATGGATAGATGGCGACAAGTCGGAGTGGTCACAGGGACCCCCGATACCAAACTACAGACTCTAGTAAACATGCTAGGCTGGGTAGATGCGTGGAGGGTACACAACCCCACTGGGGCTAGTTATACCTACTATTCCCATACCCATATTTCATATTCAAGATTAGATTATATATTTATTCCAGGCACGTTTATCCACAGGGTTCCCACGGCAGTGATTCTACCTCGGGGACTGTCGGACCATTCACCTATCTCCATTCAACTTTTAATAGGTCCTGATCGTCCTCCTTTCAGGTGGCGGCTCTCGACATGGAACATACACACCTCAACTTATTGCACCCAGTTACACCATTCACTTACAGAATATTTTTCCAATAACAAAGGGACGTTGACCTCGGCATGAACGCTCTGGGGGGCCATGAAGCCCACGCTACGTGGTATAGATATTAGCTTTTGCTCTGCAGCACGCAAAACCCATAGACAGGCGCTGATTCAATTAGAAGCACAAATTATGATGATGGAGCAGTGGACCTGGGCCGCAGACGGTACCGTGGCGTGCCGCCAGGTGTGCCTACTTCAGCAACAATACCATAGCATGTTGATAGATGAGGCGCGGATGGCATGGCTTGCCACACAGAGCAGAATCTATCAGTGGGGCGACAAGTCTGGACGACTTTTATATAAACTCTGCCAACAGACACAGGCGCATGTTCCACTCCTGGGGATCCGTGATTCGGCCGGGGCGGCTGTGACTGACCCTAAGGCACTCGCAGATAGTTTCGCAGATTATTACCAGTCCCTTTATACAGCGCAGGAGGCCCTTGATGCCTCTGTCATCGACCAGTTCTTCATAGATCTCCCTCCGCGAGCTCTCTCTGATGAAGCTCGCGACTCACTCGATGCACCACTCACACTAGAAGAACTCACTAAGGCTATAGCGGACTTGCATCCGGGGAAGGCACCGGGCCCGGATGGTTCCCGTGTGATTTTTACAAGGCCTATACAACTCTACTAAGCCCACACTGCCTCACAGCCATATTAGAGGTGGCAGAGACGACACTTATGCCCCCAGACTGGCAGCATGCAGAAATAGTTGTATTTCACAAGCCAGGGCGCCCGCCGTAATTGCATGCCTCTTACAGACCAATATCTTTATTAAATATTGAAGCAAAGCTTATTGCCAAGATGCTTGCCACTAGACTGTTGATGCACCTCCCTGACCTTATTCACGCGGACCAGGCCAGGTTCATGCCTCGACGGGCCACTAGGCATAACATTTGACGAGCCCATAATGCGATAGCTGCCGTGGACCGTCTCGGTCACCCAGCGCCTCTCTTATTGGCCGATATTGACCTCGCGTTCGACTCGGTCGATTGGACATATCTATTTATTCTATTACAACATCTTAATTTTGGTCCCAAATTTTTATCCTATATTCGAATGTTATACAATGAGTTAACGGCCTCTGTGCGTATATCCGGCAGAGTATCCGCCCCATTTCCCATCACCCATGGCACGCGCCAAGGCTGTCCCTTATCTCCACTACTATTTGCCTTGGCCATTGAGCCCTTGGCGGCCTGGGTATGCTTGGATACCCAAATCAGGGGCTTCGAGTGGTCAGCGGAGGTCTCTGATAGAATTGCTCTCTACGCGGATGACGTAATTTTTTTCCTTTCCGACCCCCGAAGATCAGGCCCCCGCATTTTACAGATGATGCGGAGATTTGGTGAAACATCTGGATTATATATGAACATCAATAAATCCACCTTGTGGCCCCTGCGCGGCCTCAAGTCCGATTATAGCTGGGCTTCAGATCTCCCCCAGACCCGTGAAGGTTTGAAATACTTGGGGGTGTTTGTGACCGATCGACAAGAAATATCCAGATCAAGAAATATTGATACAGTCTTTGCCAGGGTTAAAAAGGAACTCAAGTCATGGGCGGGTTTACCCCTATCCCTGTACGGCCGCTCGGCTATTTTTAAAATGAATTCTCTCCCTCGGCTCCTCTATCAACTACATAATCACCCATATATTATGCCACAGCTCTGGTTCAGGCAGCTGAATGCTATGCTCAATGAGTTCCTTTGGGGCGGCGGCTCGATAGAATAGCGCTTCAGACTTGTTTTCTCTCTACCTATTGCAGAGGCATTGCTACGGCGGATATCCAGTTGTACTATGCTGCTTCCCATTTACAGGTACTCAACGACTGGTGGTATTCCCCCCAGTGCGAGCTGTCGTACGCACTAGAGCGACTGCTGCTGGGTGACGCATCACTTTCTAAATATTTATATAACCGGTCTAGCATTCAGGACCTTCCACCGGCCACCAAGGTGGTAATAGTATTATGGCACCAGTCGCTCCGTCGCATATGCTGGCTGAACTGTCTGACCGGTGCGGCTCCGCTCTAGTGTAATCATCTTCTTCCCCAGGTGCAGCGACTGCAGGGGTTCCGAGGATGGGACCGAATTGGCATTTCTACTTTGACTGCTGTTCTGCAGGTCATAACCCTCAAATCCTTTTCTGATCTTCAAAACGAATATTCCATCCCACACTCCCAGTTTTACAGGTATCTCCAGTTTTGTCATGCCATCACTCCCCATCTTAAGGAGATTTCCGTCCTTCCTGAATTCAAACCATTAGAGGGAAAGCTCCTCGTGGGTGACCTGATAGACCATAAAATCTCTAAAATATACCAAACATTGGTCACCCACAGCGCGTCAACATTGGAGTCCCTCAGGGAAGTCTGGCAAACAAACCTTGGTCCCCTGGACAATGATGATTGGAGGGAGGCGCTGGAGTTCCCTCGAGGGGCTGCCATCTCTTCGAGATTGCGATTTATACAGCTGAAATATCTACACAGAATATATTTCACCCGATCACGGCTTTATAGAGCAGGCCTCATTGCCTCCCCGCAGTGTTTTTGTTGCGGAATGGAGGAAGCTACTTTCATTCATACAGTGTGGTCATGCCCGAGTCTAAATACATTTTGGAAGGGTATACGTATTTGTTTGGCTGAAGTATTGGGATGGTCTATACCAAATACACCACGCTTAGCGCTCCTACACATAGCAGAAGACATCAGGGGCAACAAATATAAACAACATCTGTTATTTCTTGGCCTGACTATCGCCAAATGAGACATAGCCCGACTTTGGAAAGCAGCATCCACCCGGCCTCCATTGACTGCATGAAAGCGGGGATTGGATTTCTGCATGGGGTTGGAAGAGCCGGTTTTTAAAGCCCGTGGGTGCCCACATAAACATATACGTATATGGCAACGCTGGGCAGATTATAGAGGAATTATTTTGACACCGCCATCGTCACCCATATCTCCAGTATAAGAGGTCATGCCCCACAATCTAAACCTATGTTAACATATTGCTATTGTGTGTCAGTCGAAAAAAGACCGGATAATTTATTATTAGTATAACACACACAATGCTGAGGCACACCCAGAAGTCCAAATGTTATTCAAATAATTTGTGTTAGCCCAAAGTATTTCAAAGGAAGTCCATAAATAAGCTCTCCTGTGTTTCTTGTAAATTCTTTATTCCATTTTCAAAAACACGGTTTCTCAACAAAAAGCAGCCTTTTTGTTGAGAAACCGTGTTTTTGAAAATGGAATAAAGAATTTACAAGAAACACAGGAGAGCTTATTTATGGACTTCCTTTGAAATACTTTGGGCTAACACAAATTATTTGAATAACATTTGGACTTCTGGGTGTGCCTCAGCATTGTGTGTGTTATGGTGTATAAACTTCGGATGGGCTGTTTGCTCGATCTAAAGTTTTGTATTTAGCTTCTCACCGGCGGAGAGAGGTTTTTTGCTTTGAGAGCACCACAAGTTACTTATTACTCTCTTCTTTTGATGGTATTTTCCGACAAATACAATGTGTTAGATGTGCATGTCGTTAGAGGCATTTCTGCTGCTTTTTGTGTAATAAATTTATTATTAGTATCCTGGACATATAACAGAGACAATTCCTTAAGGTTTCGTAATGCCGCAGTTTTTTTATTATATATAATTTTGTTCTGTTTTTTGTATTGTAATTGGTTTCTACTTTTATATAATATACATAATGTAGCTCATGATGGTCAATATCATTCCATATATTGTATAATTAAATCATTGTCGGGGATTATCATGTGGACAAAGAAAATGTCAATAAAGTTTGTTCTTAAAAAAAAAAAATGGAAAAGTTCCATGGGATTATTTGAATGATTCTGCCTTATTTTTACCATTTAATCTGACAGATAAACAGAGGCTTAAGTCTATGAAAGATGCAACATCCACTATGTTACACATTGAAAAGTTAGATCAGTTACCTTTCACTATCGCTGAGACAGAATCTTCAGTCTGGTTAATACATGGGGTTATATAATTACCTATTTCCCTGTTCTAGTTCACAGCATGCATGAAGCATTATCCTATTGGAAGGTACGAACCGCTTGGTAGTACTTTTCTCCATGAATTATGGTCATTACCTTTTAAGGGGCATATTAGCAAGAACGGCGTTAAAATTATCGCCGCTTTAGCGGCAGGAAACTGCCGCTAAAGCGGCGATAATGGGCTTGATAATATGCCCTTGAGAATACCAATAGAAGCCCATGTTCTGCTGTGATCCTGGGCTTCTATTGGAATTCTCAAGGGCATATTATCAAGCCCATTATCGCCGCTTTAGCGGCAGTTTCCTGCTGCTAAAGCTGCGATAATTTTAACGCCGTTCTTGCTAATATGCCCCTAAATTCCGCTGTCAACAGGAGGAAAAGGGAGTATTCCTTACAGGGGAGGACTGTGATTCTACCGTGGGACATTCCTTAGTATGTAAACAAGTTAAATTGCACGCCGCTTGCAACGTGTCAGCCCCTAATTTGGCCTGTTTTTTAAAAGGAACTCCTGTCCCTGCGATAATTCCCACGCTAACTGTACTTTCTAACGGTAGTTATCTTATTCTAAATAACCACAATTGCTGCTGTTTACGGGCAGGCATCCCGTATATAGTAACTGTTTCACAACGTGTTACATGTTGCAGCAATGTTCTTTTTCCACCCCTACAGGGAGTTGTTGATACCTCGCTGTGGCCTTCAATTCCAACTTTGAAGACAGACTTCAACAATTTAAGCAGACTCAAAGCGCTATTGTTTCAACAAGAAGTCGCTCTCACATCGGCTCGAGAGACCTTCGAATTGCAGGTGGCTAGAACTTCAAGTGAGATTTAGTCACTGTTGAATACAAATCTCCCACTCCATTTTAGGGAGTTAATACACCAAATATTTAATGCGTCTGACACCAAAGCACTGGCTCATTTTTTCAAACTTGTGGGATCTGGCCTGGTGTTACCATTTCAGACAATATTTGGTGTCATACCTGCCTTTATTCATTCTATTTTTTCTAGTGTCTTCGGTGGGTTCCCCCTGGTGCTCTTGCTGATTGGCGGTGCACTGCTTCTTTTCTACCTGCTGCGTAATGGCTTCCCATCCTGCGGTTCGGCCCAGCCCCGTACAATTATGGCTGTACCGTGACGAATGCAGCAGCTTTTTGGATGCTTGCCATTAGTCACTTTGGGCATCAGTTATCGGCTTAACTTCCACTACACCTATTTCACCTGTGTGCAACCTGTGTTCTACTGTCGCCGGTGCCCCTTCAATTGGGCCCTGGATATATGCCTCTCCAATACATCTCTCGTTGACCTGGATTATGAACTGTTGGTGGGTCTGCTGTTGGCCCACGACCAGGATTGTTCTGGGGATGACCGCTTGATGTATGCAGCTACTCTTGGAGTTCTGGCTGGCTTGAATACCTGTGCTTCTGCGCAGCACCTCTTACAGGAGAGTGTCATCGAATTTCACACAGGTTGCCCACTAATGCTCCTCGAAGCACAGGATTATGAGGAGCACGTCTGTTCATTTACGTTGCTTGACTGGATGGCAACCCTCTTTGGAGGAAGAGATGCGGATGCCGTTTTGGAACTGATCGCCTTTTACAGTGCACATGATCTTTTTGCTTTTGTTGGACAATCTTAGTCTAACTTGGGGACCCACCTGCAAGGCAGTCCTTTTGACATTTTATGCCACAACTTCTAAAACCTTTTCCATTCATTTTCTCTTTTTGTTCGTCTGGTTTCTAAAAAAAATGTTTTTTAAATTGTTTTTGATTTTTAATTTGGCTGATTGCGAACAGCTTTGGCTCTGTTTACCTACATGTTCTCTTAGCATCAGTGCTAATGACCTGGCCAAGGGGAGAGTGTCGCTTGGCCGGTAGGGACATTGTCGACAGCACTAAGTTAGCATGAGCCTGTCAGCCATGATTCAGCTTTGCACACGTTACTAACTTTTATTTTGCAATGATTCTGTCCGTGCCTTTCATATGGGAACTGTTCACTGTGTTCATTCTCTGCCTGTTCCTAGAGTTTAGTCTGATCATTGTGAGCAAGGTCGATAAACAATGCCCCTTGTTGTTCTGTTCTGGTCAGGCCCTAGCACTTAGACACAACATACCAATGCAGCTGGTGGGAGACTAGCATTTTGATATTACGAGGATGCACGCATGAAAAACACACACTTGGAGAGGGACCTTTCGAGGGAGAAGAGCAATGCGGTTCCTATGATGTAGATATACCATCTAGGCACTAAGGTCTTCTGACAAAGCCCAGAGATCTTCTGTTATATAATAATACCTATTCCTTAGCAAGGGGAGGGAGGTTAGGCTGAACTGTCTTTTCTCTATTGTCTTTTCATTATGACATCTTGCTTCATGATATATGGCCTTGTTGCTATGCTGACAATATTTGTACTATGCATTTTTCTGCTTGTTGTGGCATGTGTACTGCATTATAGAGCACAATAGTTCAAATAAATATTCAAAACTTTGTTGTGATTCTGTCAGACTTTATTGTGGACAAAAACAAGAGTGCGAGCGAAAGGGTTTTGTCTCGTTACTGCGATTCCTGAGAGAGTCGGGAGTGTTGTATTCTGGGGTGTCTAATCATTTGCTTCTCTGTGAGTGTGTAGGAGAGCGAGTGAGACACTATAGCTAGTCGGTCCTGGGCTCGTGGGCACTAAGGTGATGGGAAGGCTTAGCCCCTATACACCGAGGTCCCATATTCCTGCACATAGTTCTGTATATGTGCGGAATCCCTACAACACCCTTTTAGCCAGGGTAAGCCCCAGCATCAGTAAGTGACGCTTATAAATGTTACCTCTGATACCCTCTGTGATATGTAGGATTCCTAATCGTGGTGAGGTAGGGACATCCCACCCCAGAACCTCTGAAAAGCACACCATAACCCCCGCCAAAACTTTGTGAATGCAGTACAATGCCATTTTGTGTGCATAAGAGAGCCTTCCCCGTGCCCACATCGCAAGCATTCAGGAGATGCCACCAGACCCGCCGTCCACAGTCTCTGCCTGATGTAATATACCCAGTGTAGGTACTTAGACTGGATAAGGCGTAACCGGGTTGCTGTCGCTGCACCCCGCGGGGACGCCAGCACCTCTGCCCAGTCATCTCCTCTCTTGGTGTATGTTGATGTTATTGATTTGTCATGTGTTAGCTCTCTATTCCAGTTGTAATATGAATTATATAGTTTCATTGTAGCTTTCCTGGAGCTTATCAAGGATTTGTTTTTGATTTGACTTAAAATATTGTTTGGGTGACATATAAAAAAATGTTTTATGAAAAAAATATATGTTTCCTTCGTTTATATTTGCAGGTGTCTTGTCCCACCCCTTATTGTCCATCTCCGCCCTGATGAAGGTGTAGCCCCGGCTGGGGTAACACACCGAAACGCGCGTTGGCGTTATTCGTGTGGGGGCAGCTGGATTACTCTCATCCCTACCCCTTGATGACTTGTATTTCTCTTTGTCATCTGACCATCTTGTGGCTGTTATGCACAATTTTTATCTTATATTATTCCTCTAAAGTTGTGTGAATGATGTGGGAGTCCTTATGATGAATCCTGGGAATGTATGATGATATGAATGTTTTGTTTGAAGTAGGTGTGTGGGACGGTATATATATATTTTCTTGAATTTTGTCTTATTGATCATCAATTGTTGTGATAATCATTATGTGTTTTTATAAACTGTCGAAATGATTATACAATTAATAAAATTATTACAAAATTTGTAATACTTGATGTAATTATTCACTTTTTTCCTTGATCTGCTTCAGTGATAGTGGATAAATCTTAGGACCCTTGTTAAGGGCCATGTGTTGAAAATACGGGGTAGGTAATTTCTTGCTTTTTTGGATCTCCATCTAATTGGCCTAGGTCTAGCGTCCACACCTCTCTCAGTGTGTCTAGTGTAGTGGAGCTGTTCGTTACAAGGGACTGGTATTTTTGCAATTTTGTGATCCCCTAGGTCTCCCATAAACACCTTGGCTTCAATTGAGTTGAATTCAGGGAGGGTAGCCAAATTCGAGACGTGGGAGGAGATGGCATGTGAAAATTGTAGATACTTGTAAAATTGGGTTCGAGGCATATTATACTCCTTTTAAATCCTGAAAAGATTTTAAGATCGAGCCCCGCATGACTTCCCCCAATGTTATAATACCAATATTATCTCATCCCTGGAGGCCAGCCAGTGTAGCTAACTGTGGCAGGCTACCATTATGCCACAGAGGGGTCTCACCTGTTAATCTACCCCACCATCCCATCTTATGGAGGGATTGTTTCCATAATTTGAACACCACTTGCGTCGCAGACAGCATGGTTTGAAGCAGCGATCCCGAATATAAGAGTGTGGAGGGTCACGTCTCCCATCAGCCATCACTCCACGGCATATGCCGGGTCCCACCTACCCCCGTACCACAGTTCGTTAAGCACCAATAGATGCGAGGCCGCATAATAGGACTGAATATCGGCTGTGGCAAGTCCCCCGCAATACGTGGACTGGAAACAGGTTCGCACGGCAACCCTGGCGGTGCCCCCTCCCCACAAAAACTGCCCAGAGCTGCAGTCACTTGACGAAACCAGGCTTGTAATATTGGATAGGGATGGTTCTGCAGCTGGTAGAGCAGAAGAGGAAGGGAGACCATTTTAAAGATGGCCGATCTACCATAAATAGATAGGGGCATGTGCAACCAAGTTCTCATCTCCTCTCTTACCTATGCCCAGACTGGGGCGAGGTTCCTATCCCAAGACGTGCGTTGTGAAGCCGATAGAAAGACACCCAGATACCTCACTCCATCTGTTACAATCGTTACAGCCTTCGCCCAAGGGCCCAATCCGCTAGCCCCTTTCAGCGGCCATAGGGTAGACTTACGGGGGTTCATGTAAAGGCCCGATGACTCTCCAAAAATGTGCATTATACGGAGCAATCTCGGGCCCGTCCTATTGGGGTCTGTTAGAAAAAACAATACGTCGTACGCATAGAGAGCAATGAGGTCCAAGACCCCGATCGACCACTCAAAGCCCCGCACCTGGGCATCAATTAGCACCCATGCCGCCAAAGGCTCCATTGCTAGAGCAAATAGATATGGTGAAAAGGAGCAACCCTGCCGGGTACCTCTTCCAATGGGGAATGTACATGAGGTGGAGCCCGCCACCCGCACCACAGCCGTAAGGCCAGTATATAGTAACTTGAGGTATGATAGGAAGCGGCCCTATATTAAGATATGTCCAACTGAGGGAATCGAACGCCCTGTCGATGTCCGCTAGCAGCAGCACCGCTGGGCCCTCCTAAGCGTGAATAGCCGCTATGGCATTGTGGGCTCGACGAATATTATGGCGCTTGGTTCTCTGGGGCATAAAGCCGGCTTGATCCGGATGGAGCAACTTTGTTATATGCGGCTGTAAGCGGTTGGTAAGCACCTTAGCTAGTATTTTGGCTTCAACATTTAATAGTGATATGGGGCGATATGATGTGTGCTGCACCGGAGGTCGAACAGGCTTGTGAAATACAACCACCTCGGCGTGTCTCCAGTTCCGCATGAGACAGCCCCGTTCCAACGCTTCATTTACGACCGCTAAGAAATGAGGGCCCAGCTGGAAAAAGTAGGTCCCAAAGAATTCACATGGGGATCCATTTGGGCCCGGCGCCTTACCTGAACTTAAGTCTCACAATGCGGAGCCTAGTTCTTCGGTCGTTAAGGGGGCGTCCAGGTCCGTTCTCGCTTCATCGGAGAGGGCACTTGGCGGTAGATCGTCTATAAAGCGTTGTATCGTTTCCTCCGGTAGGAGCTCCTTGGGGGCGTATAACTCTGCAAAGTAGCCAGCAAAGCTAGTGGCAATCAATGCGGGGCCACTAAGCACCTCGCCGCCTGGGTCAAGTATACTGGGGATAGACTGGGGTTGAAGAGCCCTTTGGCATAGGTGGTGTAGTAGTCTGCTAGACTTGTCCCCCCACTGATAAATCCTACTGCGAGAGGCCAGCCATGCCAGCCGGGCCTCGTCCAGCAATTCACATGTGTGAGTCTGCTGCATAAGTAATAGCAGTCGACGCGCTAGACCCCGTTCTCCCCTCGGCTGCGCTGCTCAAGATCTATCAGTTGAGCTTCTGATCTCAGAAGTGATTCCTGGTGATGCCGTGCAATAGGAGATATCTATGCCCCGAAGCGTCGGCTTCATGGCCTCCCACAGGGTCCCGGCCGCATCCACCGAACCCACATTAACCTCCAAGAATCACTCGATCACCTGATGCATGTGTGTCTGATATTGTTCATTCCGCAGCCGCCAAGGGGAGAGGCGCCATCGGAAGGCCTGTCCCTCCGGACCCATTTGTATCCCTAGCACTACTGGAGAGTGATCCGACAGACCCCTTGGTAGGATCTCTGTGGTCCTCACTCTGTGGGCAGCATTGATAGGCACAAATATATAATCGAGGCGGGAGTAGGAATCACGCACCCCAGAATAATATACGTGTACCCCTGTTCCTCCAGGTGGAGTCTCCTCCACGTGTCTGTCAAGCCCATCCCCTCCACCAGAGAGCCCAAACTCGTGTCCTTCTGCATGCATGTGATCCCTGTCTCACGCCATCTATCCTTGGCCGGGTCCATTACATTGTTCCAGTCCCCTCCCACTACCGCTAACCCCTCCGGTATCTCTGACCAAAGCATCGTCAGGCGCTCCACCAGGGACCACGACAAGGGTGGGGGGGCATAGACGCTGCCCAGAACCAATCGTTCCCCATATAGGGTACCCGTAATGAAGATGTACCTTCCCTGTGTATCTGTCTATGACATATCCTGCTCATACGGGACCCTGCGATGAATCAATACTTCCACTCCCCGGGACCCCCTAGTGAAGCCCGAATGGAAGACCTGAGTATATCCGTACCTAGGGAGGCACAGTGTTTTGGTACCCAATAGATGGGTCTATTGGAGCAACAGGATGTCAGCTTGATATCGCTTGGCCTGTCGGAGAATTGTACCTCGTTTTATTTTGTCCAAGACCCCTCTCACATTCCAGCTGACAGTCCGTAGCCCACCCCCGGGAGCATGTGTTTTAGCTATAGGGACAGCAGTGGGCGCTCGAGCAGCAGCATAGGAGGGTAGTGTGTGGTTACAGCTAAGTAAGTAACTGTAGTGTGGTGTATTGGTGCAGCACAAAGAACAAACATAATTTCCCCAACTCCCCCCCTATACCTCAAAACAGTTGAAGTACCTGTCGCGGCAGGGGTGAAACGCCGACCCCAACGGGGGCCCGCAACCCACTCCCGCCAATGATTCCCCAATAACGAGCCTATGAACATCGGGTGTTCCCCTAGACTATAGCGAGTCTATGAAGAGTACCAGCCCCCTCCATCTGTCCCCATCGGCCTGTGTCTGCATTTCGAGTGATCTCCCCATGCGTCAGTTGTCTAGGAGGCTGCAGTCTCATGTTGGGGCGCCAGGATTTCTCTGTTGAGGTCACTGCGGGACTTGGAGCGTTGTCTTGATCTCGATCTTCTGTTCCCCTTTACTTTGGGTTTGGGTTGTCTGCGGACTACATCGCTAGAGGATGAATCTGATTCTAGGCGGGCCGTGTATTAAGCAGAGTTTTCACTGTTTCATCCGTCCAGCTCAAAACTTCTTCAGGCGTCTCAAAGAAGAATGTGCGAGACTGAAACACCACTCTCAGCCTGGCCGGATACAGCAGCGCATACAGGAGTTTCAAATCCCGCAGGCGGGCCTTAGCCACTGTGAAGATTGTCGCCTCTGTTGAACTAGCCTGGTGTAGTCCGGAAAAATCAGGATACGGCTGGAGGCGTATGTAAGGGACTCCTTCTGTCTGGCCTGTTTTAATATCGCATCCCTGTCATAATAGTTCAAAATCTTAGCAATGACGGGTCTCGTCCTGGCGCCTGGGGGCGGCTTCTGTAGTAATGCCCTGTGGGCCCTCTCAATTATGAAGCATCATGACAACGAGTCTGGGGGGAGCCAGTCTGTAAGATACTGGGTTAAGAAGCGCACCATATCATTGCCTTCGCACCCTTTGGGAAATACCACAAAGCGTAAGTTGTTCCTTTTAGCCCTGCCCTCTGCATCTTCTACACGGGACGCCAATCCTCTTGTGAGGGTCTCCAGAGTGGCCACCTTCTTTTGTAGGGTAGTAACGGTATCCTCGACCCCAGACAGCCTTGTTTCGGTCTCTGTGATCCGCTCCACGGCATTACGTAGGTCTTGCCTGATAAGCATGATATCGGAGCCCACCGTCCCTATCTTGGCGTCCAGTGTATCTCTGGCTTGCGTTATGGCAGCCATTAATGCAGCATTATCAGGCATAGCGCCAGCCGAGCCACCTTGATCTGACGCCTGGGCCCCTGCGCCTGTGTAGCGATGCAGCGTACTCTTTTTGGAGGAGCCCCCAGGCACCTTGTCTTTTGTCATGGTGGTGCTCCCAACTGGCCCACGGAGCCAGGCACCGACCACGCCGGCGTGCATCCGTCGAGTGGCTCGGGCCGGCCATTTGTTACTAGCTACTCCGGTGTTGCCAATGTCGAGGGGGGGGCCAACACACACCCCACCCCCGGTGGTTCGGCCGGTTATTTCTCGGGTGGCTAAGGCTAGAGAAGAGGGCTCCCACCCACAAGCCGCACCGGAACCTAGCTCGGCCGCTTCTGCAGGCAATTGCGCCCCCTCCCTCCCCTAATCAGTGCCCCACTCACCTTCCAGCCTCTGATCTGAATCCGCTGTTTCTTAAGGCCAGGCCCAGGTCCAGACGTCGGTCGCTCTTCGCCAGGTGCAGATTGCCTCCCCCCCAAGGTTCAATCGTGTTGGAGTATCCTCTCCATGGCCCCCCCTCTCCACATGCGCTTCTGGTAGGCCAGGTCCGGGCCCCGCAGGCCCCGTACGCAGTCGCGGCAATCCGGTGACTTAGCAGAGCCAGGGAGTGCGTTTGACGGGCCTCAGCAATTTCCCCCCAGGGGGAAAAGGTCCATCGTGCAACAATGGGCCACAGGGCCCACCTCCAGCAGTATCTTCAGCCGCAGGGCTGGGCAGGACTCCTCAATCCTGCCCGAAGCCGGGCCAGGCAGCGCTGACTGCGGTCGCCCGCTCCTGTGGCCCAATCTAGGTGCCGATTACAGGGGGCACACCTCCAGTTTCCCCCGTGGAGCGTCGCTTACCAGGCCGTCTGTCTGGTCTCCGCCCCTCCAATGCAATTGCCGCATTCACGGTCTAGCCGCCGCCACTGGTGGGCCTCTCTGGGGGGGAGGTCCCCCCGAGCTGTCAATACGCCTGACGGACCCCCTCTGCTGCGACACGCCCATCAGGTTCTCCGCCGTGACCCCAGCTTCTAGTGGCCGCCAAAGTCTTGTCACGACCTCCGGACTCCCACCGCAGCGTCTCTGCCAGGCCGCACTACCAGGAGGCCGCAGCCCTGCTCCGTCCCGCCAGCACGTCTCCAGGTACCCCTGTTCGCCTCCACTGCTGCCTCCCATGATAGTGGTGTCGATGGAGGTCTTCCAAGCTGCCACAGGGCCGATAAGGTAGGATATTTAATGGATGATAGAGTGGGCTACGGGAGCTCGCCTAAAGTGCGTCCGCCATGTTGGACCGCTAGGCCACATCCCCCCTTTATCACTTTTTAACTAAACTTTTTTTAAAGTTTTGTTGACTTCTTTTTGAGTCTTCGACTCCTGGTGTGTGAGGGATGTCCCATCATCGGACCGTCTTCAAGCCTTGCGAGGCCTGTCACTGGCTGATGTCGATGACAGACCCGCACCTCGTGTGCATTTGGTGTCTGGAGCAAGACCACGACCCAAAGTTGTGCTCCGACTGCCCTGCCATGAATCCAAAGTCTTTGCGGGAGCGGTCCCGAAAGCTCTTGGAGGCCCGGCGGTCGGCTCTGCGTCGCTCCCGGTCTCATTTGAGAGGGAGGTCTCGAGACCGCTCGCTTAGCCCCCACTCCTCGTCCCATTCCAAGACTTCGAAATCCTCTGGTAAGTCGAAGCACAAGAAGAAGGCAAGAAGCACCGGTGCTCTTCACCTTCTCCCCATCGGTCGGCTGACGTGGGATCGGGAGCGTCGCCGCTCTAAGGCTCCGTCTCCGGTGCCTACTTCAGGAAAGACTCTGCGCCTACCCCCTTTCTGGGAACCGGGGCATCCCCTGCCCAGCTTCATACATTTTACGAAGCCCTCCACCATATCTTTGGGCAGCCCGACTCCGCCGGCGCACCTTTCGGCCCCGCAGAGCTGGTCGGGGGCCCTGGGCCTTCGATGCCGGCGGCTCCAGCCCTGGTGCCAGAGGGCCCCAGTGGATCCAGGCCTGGATCCGGATCGACGCCGGCCGATCTTACCCGACCTTCCCCTGCGCTGATCCGGGCGACGATGCCCCCGGCGTCGGCCTTGCCCCCCTGCCGATGCCGTCCTCATCCCCGAGATGGACCCGGAGCCGGACCGACATCGAATCCGACGCCGGAGGGTACTTTTGTTCCCCTGTTCATACCTGGTGTTCCCTATCGCCCAGAAGGTGGTGATGAGGATTGGAAGGGGCACTGGATACTTTGGCAGTCCAGCTTGAAGAGCTAGACTGGAGAGAGGACCTGGGTGACGCCAGTGGTCTGGACACTTCTCCAGACCTTGGCATGCTTTCTCCCCCTACCGTGGCTAGGGAGGAAGGAGCGTCCTATGCTGTGGTGGTGAGAAGGGCAGCCGAGGCCTTGGGCCTGGAGCTCCCTTCAGTGACAGTCAGGACTAATCTCCTGACAGAGGGGCTTCAGCCCGCGGCAACCTCTTCGGAACTCCTTCTGCCCTTCAACGAAGCCCTCAAGATAGTTTTTATTACTAACAGTCTAGTTATCCACAGCAGCTATACTAGTTTTAAGATGGGGCTTAAGACAGGTTCTCACTCACTTTAAAAGAAAATTAGTATTCAATGTGCTAGTGATGTCCCATCGAATACCTTGCAATGCACGTAACCATTATAACTCCCACCATCTCCCTGGTCATCTCCCACGCTGCCTCCAGACCCTTTTTAGGTCAAAGCCTACCAGACAGTGCAGCTGTCTGGTTTGCTAAAGACATTTTGGAGACACTATGATACTCCTCTCACCAATTCTCTGTTCGACTCTGCCACTCTACACTCAATCAATCAATCAAATAAGTTTTATTCGATTTTCAGATAAAAAACCATAAAAGCATACAATTTTAAAAACAAAACACATATTAAAATACACGGTTAGATTTGATGAGAAAATAATCCACTGAGCAGAGTATGATTGAAATCCATTAAGAATTGTTCAAATCAATTTACATTACGCGGT
Organism: Calotriton arnoldi; assembly: GCA_963921515.1. Taxonomy (NCBI): domain Eukaryota; kingdom Metazoa; phylum Chordata; class Amphibia; order Caudata; family Salamandridae; genus Calotriton; species Calotriton arnoldi. Next base: position 554,140 of record CAWUFW010007167.1, on the reverse strand, counting down.
TTCATGTGCAAATAGCTTTTCTGCACTTAATTGTGCTTTTTAGGAATAGTGCAATAGATCTTGAAAAACATTCACTTTCTAACAGTTGTAATGCTAAGAATGCTGGTCGGCATTGCCTCAGACCCCACAATTTTAAAATAGGTTTAATACACCTCCTCCTTTGTGCAATATAACATTTACAAAATAAAACTACATGCATTGACGATTGTGGAGACACTTCGTCGCACGGACAATTACTTAGTATTTTCGACCAATCATTTATGGTGGGGAAGGTAACTAAATGATGAAAAATACCAAGTCTGGCCGAATCAGGACAAATCTATCGTACCCACTCGATGTGTTAAATAAATAAGGCTGCATGCCCGGAGTACTTAAAAGCAATCGATTGGATTGTACCGATGGTCGTGATGCCTCCTCGGCAAATCTGATTGCCTCCAAATGTGTCCTACAATATTTTTAAAAACCTTTCTGGAGATAGAACACATAGAGACAGGGTCGTCATAGTATTCCGGATGGCCCAGATCGTTCATAAAATCTTTTATGTATTTTAGCCAGAAAATCTCTAAAACTCGGTCTAATTTAAGGCTTTTATGAAGTCACGATTGAGGGAGGTTTTAGTTGAGGTCCAAATCCGGTGCCATAGGAGAACCGGTTGGGCTTTAATTACATCTGAGATATACGGGATCCCTAGTTCTGCATGCAGGTGTATGTTGAAGTGCTACATGGAACTGCCAGTAGGAATCTTAAGAAGGCGTTCTCAACCTTCTGGATGAGTTTTACATCGCAGTATCCCCATATTCCGGCACCATATATGGCCGTGCTAGCACATTTAGCTCGGTAAATGTGTAGTATCTCAGCTGGGGGTCTTCTTCCTAGTTTCTTCGCAAAGTTAACCAGGGCCGCCGTCGCTTTCATGAAGAGTAGTTTTCTAATCTTGACAGCCTGGGACCAAGATCCCTTGTGGTCAAATAAAATGCCTAGGTAGGGGTATATGGTGGTGGTTTCCACCTTTTTACTGTCAATAAAAATGTCTCTACACACTGCACTGCCTTTCCCGCATTTCATTATAAAGGTCTTTGTAGTATTCACTCTCAGACCTAAGTTTTTCATATATTCAGTATAATTATTAAGTGCCCGTTGAAGACCCACTTGCGACTGGGCCATTAGTACTGCGTCGTCCGCGTAGAGAAGGGCAGGTAAAGGACGATTGTATATCTGTGGCAGGTCCCGGCACTTCCCTACCATGGTTTGCTCCAGACCATTGGTGTATAGTGTGAATAGAAAAGGTGCCAGGACACAGCCCTGCCTAACCCCCCTCTCCACGTTGAACAACGCAGTACATTCTCCCTTGGACCCAAACCGAACCCTGGCTTTCGCATTACTGTACAGCTGCCTTAGAAAGTGAATTAATGGTACTTCCACCCCCATTTCGGCTAGAATAGCCCATAGTTTCCCATGGACTACACAGTCGAGCCGTAAGGTCTACGAAAGCCAAGTATAATCTTCCCTTTTTTGACAGTGTGTACTTTCCCAGTAAAATGTTAAGGTTGAGTCCTTGTTCGACTGTGCCCAGGCCCTCACGGAATCCAAACTGCAGATCCGATAAAACATTGTTGTCTTCTGTCCATTCCTGGAGCCGGTTGAGCACTATTCGTCCCGCCACCTTCACCAGGGAGTCCAGCAACGATATTGGGCGGTAGCATGCTGGATTCTGCCTGTCACCTTTTTTAGGTCTCGCCTTCGCAGCGCGCAAGCGCTGCTTAGGAGGGGACCTTTTGGAATCGCTCAGGACTTTGGTTCAAACTCGTGCATGTTTTGCACTGTTCTCTATTGGCACTCGTGCACGTTTGGCATTTCCCTTGCGGGAGCGAGCAGCGGCGCCATCTGTTTTTAATTATCTTGCTCGCGCTTTTGAAACAGATGGCGCTGCTGCTCGCTCCCGCAAGGGAAACGCTGTGCGTGTCTCGTCCCCTTTTGCTTATTTGTTAATTGCTTCTCTCTCGCACGCGCGCCCGCCCTCTCTCGCTGTTTTTCTATTTCTCTCGCTCGCTTGCTTGCTCCCTCTCTTTGCCCCCTCTCTACATTCACCATCTCTCCCCCGTTGTTTGTATTTTACTCTCCTTCCGCCTCTATGTTTCCTTTCTCTCCTCAAATTATGATTGCTTTCTCTCCAATAGTCCTTGTCACACTCTCCTTACCGCCTGTCACCCCTTTCCCTTTCCACATTGGCCCCTGTCACAGGCTCCTCGGTAACAGTGGCACTGCCCCTTTCCTCTGGTAACCTGCCTGTCCTCTTCCCCCACCCTCTCTCTGTCCGCCTGTCCCTGCCTCCCCTGGCCCCCTCTCTCCAGTGACAGCGGCCTGACTGCCCCGCCTCGCCTCCGGAACAGCCCCCCGCAGCAGGTTCACCCTTCGCTTCTGTGCGTCCACGGGCAGCAGAGCAGCGCTCGTGTGTGAAGAGAGGGAAAACAACACCGGCAGAGGCGCTCTTTCGACCTTCTGACTTTGATTTGACTGCGAGCCGCCATCACGTGCTCCAGCTTAGCATTCAGCAATTAACAACCCCCTTCATCTCTCAACCAAGGGGAGCTGCCCATGCCCCCCCGCGCCGCATTCACCCGCATTCCAGTTCATTCCTCTTCATTCCTCGTGCCCCATGAAACTATTCATGCTGGTCTGTCGTGTTCATTTTCATGTTGCATGGATGAATGATGCACATCTTGTAGCACGAAGGAAGCCTGAGTAAACATTTAAAACGTTTGCATAATCCACCTGCATTGTGAACTAAAGTTGTAGTTCACACTGTGCTCTGTTCCTTGCAGGGAAATCTGATCTGGAACGGGATTTGTCGGCTTCTCTAAATGTTCCGAATCGGGCTGCCTTCTCGGGTTCAGTGAACAGTTCTGCACAAATTGCTTTAATTGCCCACTGTTGCATAAGCCTACCTCCAGCAGGTGCTGCCCTTGATTAAATAACTACTTCTGTGTTAAATAACTCCTCTGCGCTGTGCACGCTGTTTACTGCCACCGCAAGACATGTTGAGCAGTTTTATACTTGTCAGAACCACCAGTTTTGCTTCATGTTACTCTTACATGCCGTTGTGAATGGAACCAAAATAATCTAAAACTGGAATAAAATGTCAATAATCAGGGAATATTCATGTACAGTGAGTACAAATAGAAAAGGCTTTCCCCTCCTCGTATTTCTAAAGGGAATTGGACCTTTCGGGGCTAATTCAAAACGACATTTTTCAGTACGCTAAGTAGTGGTCCGGTAGTGCTACTTCACAGACTCATGATGCCATTTCCATTGGGTCTCTAAGGGTTTTTATTTTATCTTTAAGAGAAAAACTGGTCTTCAAGTCGGAGATGAAAAATCTGTTTTGATGACATTTCTCGTGAGGAGGGTGAGCCTGAGTGCTCAAGCTGTAAGAGGGCTAAAGGTCATAACATCGGTTTCCAAAAAGGTAAATAGTATACTGGAACGCCTTAAAATACGGGCAGTGATTACTCCTAACAGACTGAAGGCCTATTTCTAAGGTGTTAAGTTGAAGCACTGATGCATGAATTAGGGTTGTTAATATGCACACATTTTCTACACAACTTTCAGTCCACCAACTGTGATAATGTAACGTAAAATGCAATGTTTGTGAAAATAATTAGTATTTGAAGGTCGTTGGCCTTTTCGGACAGAACAGCTGTAAGTAGAAGAAAGCATCTGCTTGCTTCCCGTAGCTCCTGTTTGCAATGCTTCCCGACGCAGGCGCGCACCGCCCATTGGGCTAAAATTCCCCGCCCCCCATCCTCCCCCCGTGTGTGGCAGCCCGGGCTGAGACAGCTTCCTGGGCACACACACAGCCGCACCCGAGTACTTCACAGGTCTTTAAAAGACCATTTGCTTGTTAATGAGGCGCTGTTGTTTTTTCGCCCCTTCTTAGAGCCCCTGCATCTCCACTCTGCCTATTGCTGGAAGAATCCCTCCCCCCCGCCAATTTGGCTCTAGTTGCGCCTCTGTCCCGACGTGAGTGCTGGTGTTTACCTTAAGGCGAGCTCCTTGTCTATTTCTCTTCATTGGGTTGACTTTCCTTTGAGCGCGCTACTGGGCATAATTCCTGCTATTCCCTTTTCGAATCTTTTCTTTGGGCTCTTTTTCACTTCTATTATAATGTGATTTGATGATTGTTTTAAGAACCCTGAACTGTTTCTTGGAGTCGCATTTCTTGAGTTGCATATTTAGGAAGCCTGTTAGTTATTTCATTATGATGCAGCACCAGACTTCTTTAAGTTAGCCAACTTAGATCTCTGCGTGTCTGTAATTCTGTCTGCCTGTGTATCTGCGTGTCTCAGTGAGATTGTGAATGAGTGTGTGTGTGTGTGTGGTTTGCGAGCATGTGCGGCTGCCTCTCTGCATGTGTGTCTGCCTGTGTGTGTTTGCGTGTGGAGGAGGCTGTGTAACTGCCAAATGGTCCTTTCAGAGCACAGCCACGGGACCTTCCTTTGTTGTTCTAAATCTGGAGCACATAGCACCCAGGGCTGCCAACGCCGACCTCCTTGTGCAATAAGTTGTAATAATTTCATCGAAAAGCCTGGGCAGTTGTTTGATTTACGTTCAGTCCGTGGTGCCTTGTCTAACCCCCCCCCCCCCCATAGCTCAAGCAAAACACTTAAAAGGTCCCAAAGGCGAGACCTATTGGCTATGCCAATGCTTGTTATATATGGGGACCACAATGGATTCCGACCAGGTCTTTATGAATCCAGTTGTACAGCAGGCCGCTAAAACCTGCGTTAAAAGTGGACCCCATAGATCTAGTTTAAATTTAAAAAGATCTATTGGTACTCCGTCGGGGTCTACACTCCTCCATGCCACTCTGCGACACTCCACAACACTCCAAGGCACTCTATACCACTCCATCCCATTCTACTCTACGCCACTCCATGACAGTCTACTCTACGCCACTCCACATCAGTCTCCTCCACTCTACAATACTCCACTCTACTCTACAATACTCCACGACACTCCACTCTATGAACCTCCACTCTATGCCCCTCCACTTTACTCCACTCTACAATACTCTACTCTGCTCTATGCCACTTCACTCTTCTCAACTCAACACCACTCCACTCTACAACACTTTACTGTGCTATACAACACTTTATTCTGTTCTACGCTATGCCACTCCATTCTGCTCCACTCTATGCCTCTCCATTCTATGCCACACCACTCTACTACACTCCACTCGATCAAACTCCAAGCCAGTCCACTCTATGACTCCCCACTCCACTCTATGACACTCCATTCTGTGGCACCCTACTCTACTTTTCTCCACACCACTCCACTCTCTACAACACAACACTATACACCCCTCCACTCTATGCCCCTCTACTCTGACTCTCCACTGTATGACCATCCACTCCACTACACTCTACTCTACGACACTCCACTCTATGGCACACTACTCCACACCAATCCACTCTGACACTCTATGCCACAACACTCTGACACTCTATGCCCTTTCACACTATGCCCCTCCACTCTGACACCCCACTCTAGTCCACTCTATGACAACCTACTCTACTGCTCTCTGCACCACTCGACTACATGACACTCTATGGCTTTTCACTCTACGATCCTCCACTCTGCAACCCTCCACAACACTCTACACCACTCCACTCTACTCCACTCTACACCACACCCCTCTATGCCACTTTATGACACTCTATGCCACTTCACTCTAGGCCACTCTACTCCTCTCTACGACAGTCTACTCTATACCACTCTGTGACACTCCACTCTACGACTTTCAATGCCTTTCCACTCAACAACACTCAATGCCCCTCTATACCAATGTATGCCACTCCACTCTATTGCACTCGATGCCACTTTACTCCACTCTATGCTATGCCACTCCACCCTGACACTTTACTCTCCTCCACGGTACTGCACTCAATGTCCCTTTACTCCATTCTATTCCCCTCCACACTATGCCATCTATTCCATTCCACTCTATGTCACTCTACGACACTCTGCACCATTCTATGCCACTTAATTCTGGGCCACTCTACTTCACTCCACTTTATGGTACTCCACTCTACTCTACTCCCCTCCACAGCACTCTACTCTGATTATACTACACTTTACTCCACTCTATGCCATGCCATTCCACTCTACGGCACTTTACTTCACTCTACGCCCCTGCACTCTATGACACTCCACTCTACACCCCTCTACTCCAAGTCACTCTATGACATTCTATGCCCCTCTACGCTACACCTCTCCACTGTACGACCCACACTCTATGACTGTAAACTCTACGCCACTCTACAACACTCCTTGATACTCTACACCACTATACTACATTTTACACTGCTCTACTCCACTCTATGCCTCTCCACACTATGATACTCCACTCCACGATACTGCACTCTACTCTATTCTACGATACTCTACAACACTCTACGCCCCTTCACTCTACACCCCTCAACTCTACAACCCACCACGCTATGTTCCACCACTCTGCAACACTCTGACACTCTATCCTACTCTAAGTCAGACCACTCTATGACTTCCCACTCCACCTTTCTCCACACCACTACACTCTGACACGCTACAACACAACACTCTACACCCCTCCACTCTACATTCCTCCACTCTGCACTTTATGCCACTCCCCTCAATTACTCTCAATGCACCTTTACTCCATTCTACACTATGCCACTCCACTCCACTCCGACAGGTGTGGTGCAGCGGCCAGGGCAGCTGACTTCGGAGCACAGGGCTCACAGGGTTCGATCCCCGGCTCTGGCGGCAGCTCAGCTCAGCACCATGTGACTCTGGGCAATAGCTCACTTAATTTCCACGACGGCCCCCAGCGCCTTGAGACCCGTAACGGTGAGTAGTTCGCGCTTTACAAATACGGATTTACATTTTATTTTTACTTCACTCTACTCCACGGTACACCTTTCAGTGACACTTTCCTTCACTATATGCCCCTCTATTCCAGTCCACTCTACTCCACTCTACTCCACTCTATTCCTTTACACTCTATTCCGCTCTATGCCACCCTACGACACTCCATGCCACTTAACTCTAGGCCACTGTGCTCTACTCCACTCCACTTTACGGCACTTCACTTGGACATTCCACTCTACGCCCCTCCACACCGCTCTACTCCACTGTATGACACTTTACTCCACTCTATGCCGTGCCACTCCACAGCACTTTACTTCACTCTGCGCCCCTGCACACTATGATACTCCACTCTACGCCCCTCCACTCCAAGCCACACTATGACATTCTACACCCCTCCACGCTACGCCCCTCCGCGTTACTCCCAGCGACTTTGAAAGCCTTCCCTCACACTGGCAGGCAGGTCGGAAGAAAGTAATTCCTTAGGAGGTACAAACTGACTACCAGTGTGCAGAATGATACTGTCACATTGTACTTGTGTATTTTATTTCCCCCAGAATAGCCTTCAAAGACACCACTTCATTAACTCAATTTTCAGATCGGTTCCCTAATTGCTCACCTGTTGTTTCCACAGGAGCGAGATGCAAGGTCTGATGCTGGGTCCCAACTTCCCACACCCACCAGAGTCAGCCCAACAATGTCAAAGTCAACACTGTGGGGATGGGGGAAGAGGGGAAACAAAACAAGGAAAGGGAAATGTGTCACTGTCGTATTTCCTGCACAGAACATTCGGGTGGAGTGGGTTGTATGCAATTCCTGGGTAGAAACAAGATATAAGTGTTACCATGTATATGCATGTGTTGAGCCCATTTACCCGCCACTAAAGTTATTCCCTCTAAGTATAACTACCTGGGTAGAGTCCCTCTTCCGTTGGGCAGTATATAGAAAAGCAAAAAAAAGAAACAGGTTGATATATCTAGAAATAGAAAAACCTAAGTTTAGATAATGTACTCAGTGTAACAGCACAATATTATATGTAGAAATAAATAGTGTGACTGACCTCAAAACATATCAAGAAAAAAATCCAATCAAGCCCACTTAATTCATATCCAACATATATCAGGAAAGAACCAAAAAACATATTTTCCCATACTGGATAAGAAAAGAAAATAATACACAAAAAGGTGCAGGGCCAGGAGATATTATCAATCAGCTCCTTAAGGTATCAGGAAGGGCGTGGCCAAGATGGCGACAGGGGCAGACGCGCTCTCAAGAGCTCCGGGGTCTGCCCGTAAAATAAATCCTTAAAAATGCCCATTTGATGTCACTGAAGGCTGCATGAAGTAATTCCGGGGATGTAACGGGGTATGTTTGTAGTCCTCGGGGTCAGCTTAATGCTCAATAGGTCCACCTCTTGACAGCCTCAATTCTGCTTGCTGTAATAGCCCAGAATTTTAAGGTGATCAAGCGAGGGAAGGAAAGGGAGGGAACAGCAGGGAAGGAGACCTGAAATATAAATAACAATCTGTGTTACACTGTGGATAGTCTCTGGCTTAAGCAATCTAGTTTTAGGAATAACTGATTATACCTGTAAATAAATAAAACCATGTATCACTAAGCAAAAATGAAGTCATCTTTAGACATATGGTTGCAGATAAGGTATATGACTCAATTCTCTCATCACTAGCGAGTGAAGTGCTAGTTTGGTAGATATCACTTGTTACTGAAAATAAAAGATGGCAGGATTTTTAATATGCGTTTCTCTGTGACTCTCCTTCCTTCCCCCCTCCCACAAGGAGATCACAACTTGTACATACAAAAACCCACCTAACTTCATCACAGGGTGTGAACCAATAAAGTTTTAGGACTCACGAATAACCCCTGTTCAAAAACAGCAGAACAACAGAAAAACAATTTAGAATGATACCACCTAATAAGGGATAGTAATTATTCACGATACGGAAGTGAGGGCTGTATTACTTTATACCACCCCGAGGTAGATTGGGATTTAGTAAACATGTCATTCAGTGACAATTTGTCCAAAATAAGATCCAATGAACAAAATGAGACAGGTACATTTCTTTTTAACTTGGAGGCTAACAAACTTCAGGAAAAAAGTGCCTCGGTTTACATCCAAAGGAAAGGTTTTGTTTTAGTCAATCTCATAGTACACTTCACTTGTTTGGAGAATAAGCAGCTTCTCCAGGTAACACCACAATTAACACACAGGGAGCACAGAGTACTTCTCAGTAAATATCTTTTGGCACCCAAATCCTTGATGCGGTCAAAAAGCGGAGTTTGTAAGTAATTCAAATCGCCATTAATATACGCGCTCAAGAAACCTTGTTGGTGCAAGCACCGTTACTTCACCAAGGACTCGTGGCTGAGGCAGCATCCGACGGAACCAAACAGCAATCTGGAATAATCTGCACCCCGATGGCTGCGAAAGCAGTTTATGTACCTTCCGGGGCGAACTCTGACACGTGACGCAGTTCCTCTTCCGGTACTGAAGAGAAGTACTGTAGTTCTCGTTTCCCCTGCATTCAACGCCTCTCTCGCGCTCCACCAGTCCTGCAGTGAATGTAATAAAGAGACCACCTTAACAATTCCGCACAAGGGTTCAGCTGTTTTTAACCCCTCGTAGGTAGCGTTGCTGTTACCCAGCACGTTCACTGCGCTTTGCACGTTAGCCCTTGATACATGTGTAACAGTACATCCCTCTCCCAAAGGGCGTTGCCTGGGAACGGGTTTCTCAGGGAACCTTTCATCAAAAGACTGCAGAAGGCGGGGAGCATGTAGGTTAGATGCGGGCTCCCAGGAGTTTTCCTCCAGACCATATCCTTTCCAGGAAACAAGATACCACAGCTTGGCGCCTCTTCTCTAAAATTCCATTTACCTCATACTCAGGTTCCCCATCCACCCACACTGGGTCTGGGGCTCTTTTCTGTCTTACCCGAGAAGGTTTGATCAGGGAAACGTGGAACACGGGATGGATCCGAAGAGATTTAGGCAAGGCTAGTCTTACTGTTACTGGATTCAGGCAACAAGAGATCTTGTAGGGCCCTATAAATCTTGGATTAAAGATGCTGTATCGTTTGAACCGAAAGTTTTTTGTGGAGAGCCAAAACATATCAACTTGGTACTCTGGACCTGCACGATGATGGGCATCCACCGTTCTTTTATATCTTACTTTGACCTGGCGTAGATTTTCTTGGACTTGTTTTAATGTCTGTTGTATGTGAACCACTCGTCGTTGTACTTCTGGTAACTTAGTATCCCTGGAAGGTTTCACAAAGGCTATGAAACGTGGATGGAAACCATATGTACTGTAAAATAGGGCGATGCCAGTGGAACCATGTTGTGCTTTAGTCTTTCCCTTCGACCGTCTGTTTGAGGGTGGAAACCTGTCGAGGTTGCTGACTTCATATGTAATGAGGTACACCATTTATTCCAAAATTGAGCGGTGAATTGTGTCCCTCTGTCGGATACCACGAATTTTGGAAAACCATGTAACCTGACTATATATATGAGCAATAGCTGTGCCAATTGACCAGCTGTAGGGACCTGTGCACATGCTATAAAGTGTCCTAGCTTGGTAAGACTGTCGACCACCACCAATATGGTGGTGCATCCCTGATCTTTTGGTAACCCGACTATAAATATATATATATATTAGGTTTGCATCGAATTTGGGTAATAAACCCATACCAGAGATGGTCAAAATCTACCTGGCAAAAACTGTACCTGTGGCTACATATGGGGCAGCAATTTGGGATATAACCAATGTGGACACCCTCCAAAAAATAGTGGATTGGTTTACCAAGAGGTTACTGTCCGCCCGAAGGCATGCACTAACGTAATTACACACAAAGAACTAGGTTTACCCTATATTTCCGATACAATCAAACTGGCTCCTTTGTTACTTTGGCTGTCAATTTGGAAACGGGAAGCATTACAGATAAACCAATGCATTATGAAGGACGCAATGAAATTGGATTATGGGTATAAAATAATGTGGCTAAATTATATAAGGTGCACTCTGGATTCTCTGGGGTTGGTGGCCCTTTATGATGACCCTGTGCAATGCGAATCCTTTTCAAAGGTGAAACTAATAAATTCTTTCTTAGAGAAATGTGCACAAGAAAGAGAGCAGAGAAATAAAGATAAAGCAACGGTAATTGCATATAATACGAGACCCCCCTTGGTGCACGGTCCATCTTCGTACCTTGCTTGTGTGACCAATATTTGCCATTGCTTCATTCTGACAAGGATTCAGTTGGGGTATGTAACTTTAATGCTGGGCTATCCAGCGAATGTGTTTTCTGAGACACAACTGGGACGACATCCGTGTGACTCCCGATCAAAACAATCAATTGTACACATATTGTTTTTTTGCCATTTTTACGAAACAGAAAGGAAAAGATTTACTGTACCATTTTTGAAGAAATTTTGTCTGCGTAATTACATTGCCGCACTGTCTGTCATGTTACAATTAGAGACTCTGTATGTCTGCCTGACGGTGGCTTCGTATTTGTGCATAGCATTAAAAACTCGTAGATTAGCAAACATGTGATCAAATGTTACATTTTGTATAATATGTACAGGACAAACAAATTAACATGCATTAAGATAAGGATGAATTAGTGAGGTAATATATATGCTGTTTTTAAGGGTTTTATGAAAACTTTTTAGATACCAGCTTTTTTGTGATAACTTATTGTTATGTTTGTATATTTGTATCTGAACTTTTCATGCATTTGTCTCTAAATGTGAAATAAAGTATTAATTGAATTCACTATATGTATGAGCAATATCTGTGCCAATTGACCAGCTGTAGGGACCTGTGCACATGCTATAAAGTGTCCTAGCTTGGCCAGGGATTCGAGCTGCGTGAGGCCTCAGCCTCCAAGGTACCGGCATTAGGCGTGCTGCAAGGTTTGTGGAAGGGGGCGGTTGCCAACGCGACGTGGGCTGGCCAGCCATGAGCTGATTGTGGCGGCTCCCTGGGAGGAAGTCGGAGAGTGTCCCAGGCAGGGGCGGGTCATCCCCCGAGGCGCTGCGGCTGCTGCATAATTGGGCCTAAATGGCGAAGACGCCTTAATGAGTAGCGCAGGCCTGCTGGCGTTGCGAGATGGGCGCAGAGCCCCTACAGAGCGCCCGACTGAGGCCCTGAGCATGGAACGACCCTTTATAATAGTCGACAAAGAGCAGGACCCGAGAGGACAACGTGCAGAGTGAAGAGGCACAGCCCTTCCGGGACTACTGGCTGCCGAGATTATCCTAGAGGGACCAGTGAGGCCTTAAGTGGAGGGCACTACAGGAGGGGTGCTGAAATGGGCGATGGTGCTCCCCCCCCTGACAACTGAGGCGGTGGCCCAGTGCACCCACATGAGAGTCCAGTGCGACAAAAGGCCATGGGTAGCTGTATTTGGACGAGGGCTTGGAGGTGAAGTGTGCCTAGGCCTTGAATGACGTCAGGCCTATCAGAGAACTGCCGAAGTGAGTGAGTAGTGGACCCGGCGGCAAAACTGTACACCACGAGAACAGTGTAGACACTACTTGTTGCCACGGTTCCCTGATAGTGGGACTCTACGCCACAAAGGGGGAAAGACAGGCCACCACGTGGCATTCAGAAGACAAAAATGGAACAATATACGGCGCAAGGGGGTGCATCACAGATGGACACTACACATGAGAAGCAGTCCGAAAATGGCAGTGTCCAACAGGCCCCCACGGGGGTGCAAATACTAGCAGCAATAGAAGCTTCCAGTATAGAAGTGCAAGCCAAGATTGACGCTGTGTCTTTAGACGTTGAACTTCTGTGAGTGGACCTTCGTGCTGTTGCGGAGCGCTACCTGGCCACGGAAAAGAATGTTGCAGAGCTCCAAAGTGAGGTGTACAAACTGAAGACAACCCTCACTGACCTGTCTGCCAAGACGGCCCTGTTGGAACGCCACGCTGAAGACGCAGAGGGGCGCTCGAGGTGGTGTAACCTCAGATATGTTGGATTTCCAGAGGGGGCAGAGGGAAATCCCCCAGAATGCTTCCTTGAGAAATAGATAAGGGAAGCGCTGCCGACGGCGGAACTCTGACATCTTCATGATTGAGAGGGCACACAGAGCCCTGGTGCCTCCCCCCCAGGCGCCTCCCCTCGAACACTTATAGCAAAGGTTCTCAACTACAGGGAACGCAACAGTATCCTGAAAGCAGCATGCCGAGAAGGGGACCCCGCGTTTGGCAATCACGTGATCCGGATCTTCCTGGACTACACCCGCCTAGTACAACAGCAAAGAGCTTCGTTTGGAAGGGTAAAACAAAAACGCAGCGCGATGGATCTCCAGTACATGTTACTAAGTCCAGCTAAATTGAAAGTCATACATGGGGGCCGGACCCACTTCTTCACGACACCCGAGTATGTGTGGGACTGGCTGGAGGTGCACAGAGAGGGGAGGACCCTGCGGCAGCGAGATTTGCCCTGACGGAGCGCTGGTCCTAAGAGAAGAGGGAAAAGCAGCAACAGGAGCAGACACTCTAGTAGAGCCTCACGCTCTGCCCAGCGGGTTGTGCGTCAGGATGGATCCTTAGACCTAGAACGCGCAGAGACCGATTCTGAAGATAGTCTCCCAGAGTTGATCTGAAGGCTCAACAGGCAGAACGTGAAGCAGCCAAAGCCTCGGTGGAGGTAGTTACAGCGTCAAGTTCAGAAGGCAGCACCAGGGACGTAATAAGAGGACACACCCCAACAGAAAGACTCTTGATTTCTTCCCCCCCGCCCCCCCCCCCATGAATAGAGACTATAATGGCCAGAGAGAGACAGCAGTCCTGGGCCTGGACAGAGTTTGAACTTGTCGACATGGGAGCTGACAACGTGAATCCTAAGACATTAGCAGGATGACACCCACGCGCCTGTTAAGATCGAGCGATGGCTGTTAAGGGCACCTAAAAGAAACGGGCAAACAAGTCCCCCCCTTCTCTCTCTTCTTTTCTATCTCTGCGACACCTCCTTTGCTTCGCTATTCTCATTATATATTTTGGTTCCCCCTAGATCATATCTGTTTCCTCACTTCCTTCCCTTTCCCCCTCTTCGATTATCATTCTATCACTTATCTTTGTAGCTATCATTCTTGGAATAAGTAGAATGTGTGTGTGTGATGAGTGAGTGTTTTTGCAGTTTAGGAGTCTGTGAGCACCGGAACAGGAGGAGCAGCAAAGTAGTGTGTGCCTCCCTGAACTGGTATAGGATATACACTGGGTGCCTGATTACATAGTAATTATAGTTTGAAGTCTGATTGGTCGATTGCATGATTACACGGTCGTCCTGTTGTATATATAAGAATGGCTTTGTTCTTGTTTGGGGAATGGGGATATGGGTGGGTACGGGAAGATTTGAAACGGACATGGGAATGCACGTGTTATGTTATGAAGTGTCTACCCAGGGGGAGGGATATGTCAAATGTTGTAGTTTTGTTTTCTTTGATTGTTCTCCTTGAGACTTCTGCGGGTCGTGGCGGTGACTGAGACGGGCATGGAGGGTGTACAGGGTGCGGGTGCTTTTTTAACTTTATGGTAGAATGGGACATTTTAGATTCATAACGTGGAATGTGAGAGGGCTCAACTCATTCGTGAAATAATACAGAGCCCAAACATACCTGCGGAGACAGGGAGTACAGGTGGCAATGCTGCAAGAAGCCCACTTGATAGACTCTGAGGCACAAAAACTGCATAGGAAATGGATAGGATAGTTTTTCTCATCTACTTACTCCACCTATGCGAGAGGGTGGCAATTTGGGTGGCTCCGCAGGTTCCCTTTCAAGTGCAAGACTATACAGCAGATGTTGAGGGGAGGTGCGTAATAGTGCATGGTGTGCTGGATGGCAGAGAGGTGTGCCTGTTGAATGTATACACCCCAAACATCGATGACGGGGAATTCAATATAGACCTAGAGAGTTTACTGCTTCCATATGTGGGATACCGCTAATATGGGCAGGTCATTTTAACTGTGTGCTAGACAGCGATCTAGACAGACACCACTCTAGACTACACACTAAGCCAAATATGACCACAGCCTTGCGGGAAGTAATGAGTCGCCTGCGCTGTGTTGATATCTGGCGGGAATGGCACCCTCACAGGGATTCACTTGCTACGCGGCATCGCATGGGGTCGCCAGCAGACTAAATCGTTTTCGGTTATCGGAGGAGTCTGTGGAGGCCGTGACACAGGTGCAGCTGCTGGGGCGTTTCCTGTCAGACCACGCTCCAGTCTTACTAGACTGGGGACCCACGCCTATACGGCCACGGGTCACGCTATGGCGTCTTCGCCCAGAGGTGCTCAGAGACGTACCCTTTCGAGAGGAGCTTCGAGCAGATGTGGTTGGACACTTAGATATAAATTGGACAACCGTAAATAGCAGAGGTACAGAATGGGACGCACTTAAAGTGGTAATCCGGGGACAATGTCTCTCTAAAATTGGCGGGAAGAGGAGGGAACTAGAGAGGGAATTGACTGAGGCAGAAAATGAGTTAGTATTGGTGCAACATGGAGAACAGAGGCCGGAAGCTAGGGGGGACTCTCTCTTACAGGTGTAACGCCAAGTCAGTGAGATATGGGACAGGCTAGACTGCCACACTAGACTTGAGTACCGCCAGTTGCTTCATAGAGAAGGTGATAAGTCGGGGAGATTACTGGCGTAGCTGCTTAAACGGGAACGACCCCCCCCCTCTGATACTGTCACAAGAACGCCCAGATGGCACTATCGCCAATACATAGGCGGAAATCAATGCTGTGATGTGTCGTCATCTATCGGCGATCTAGCGAGAGCACTTGGGAATAGGCCGACTTGCTGATAGAGGATTCCTCTCAGATGTGCCACTATCCCGCTTCACTGAAGAACAGGCGGCAAGTCTAGATATGGGCATTAGACTGGAGGACCTACAAGAAGCGGTGCAAACTATGGGGCGCTGCAAATCCCTGGGCCCGGATGGGATACCGGTTGAATTTTACCAGACATACGCCGACCGCTTGCTCCCACACCTGCTGGAAACTCTGCAGGAAGCTAAATGAAAGGGCGCACTGCCCCAATCCATGAGAGAGGCACAGATAGTTATGCTCCCAAAACCGGGTAAAGATGTGAGGTACCCAGGCTCCTATAGACCTCTATCAATGATGAATGTTGACATTAAACTACTTGCTAAAGTTCTGGCAGCACGTCTTGGCCGGGTGGTAACGTCGCTGGTGCGCGAGGATCAGTGTGGATTCATGCCAGGGAGAGGAACACATATGAATATACGGTGCCTCTCGCATGTATTGCATTCTGTAGCAGATAGTGGTATGCGAGTGGCAGTAATCACCATAGACATTCAAAAGGCATTTGATGCCTTACGGTGGGAATTTCTATGGGAAACCTTGAGGAGAATGGGGCTGGGCAGGGAGTTTATGTCTTGGATTAAGGTGCTCTACCATCAACCGAGTTCTCGGGTTCGAAGTGGGGGGACTGATATCGGAAGCTTTTTCTATAGAAAGGGGCACAAGACAGGGATGTCCACTGTCGCCGCTCTTGTTTGCCCTGGCGATGGAGCCACTGGCAATTAGGTTACGACGCAACATGCATCGGTAGGGTATACCTGTAGATGGCCGTATACATGTAATTTCATTATACGCAGGCGACGTGCTCTTGTATGTTCGACACCCGGAAGACGCAATCCCGTGCTCCTGGGATTCTTTGCCTCTTTTGGATCATCATCGGGCCTACATGTGAACTGCAGAAAAACGGTTATTTTCCCACTAGCGGCTCTGGCGACGGAGGTGACATCAAACCTCCCGGAAGTCGGATTTCAATGGGACAGCAGTCACTTTCGATACCTCGGTATAAAGTGAGGTATAGTGTGTACAGACTCCAGAGGAACCCCAAAGGTAGGCAGAGGTAAAGTTAGATAGCACCTCACTCTCTATTTGTGGTAGTGTGGTCGAGCAGTAAGGCAGTATCAAAGGACAGTGTTAAGCATTTGTTGTACACACTCAGTCAGCAAATTAATTCACACACTCAAAGACTGAACTTCTGACCAATTGTTTTTGTATGAAAATATTATTTTAGTTATTTTATTTTCAGGAACCAAGCAAGCCTGGCACAGGTAAGCAATAAATACTTTACAGTAGTAATGCAGTTTGTAAACAGTTTGAATTGAAATTGTATATGCACTTTGTTTTGACTTACAGGATGGTTGCAGAGGAATGCAATACTTTGTAAATACAGTACATAGACTTGAATGGGCTTTTCAGTAAAATAGCAGGTAAGTTACTTTTTAGATTACTTCTCTTACTCAGAGTAGTATGCCTGGATACTACTCTGGGACATTTCCCAGGTAAGTAAAATTGTTTTGGTTAAATAGTACAATTTCAAAGAATTTCTTTAGGTTTTCAAACTCCACACTTAGAAACTTTTCCAAGAAAAACAGTCAATGTTATCCTACGGAGGAAAATAGTGTTATCGGTTTTGAGGTAAGTATTTGGTAGTGGGAGTTGAGGTTCTGGGGTTAGACTCAGGGGTCCCCCAGGGTCAAGGATGTACTCTAGTTACACCCTCAGCGGCACTAGGGCGGCCCGGTGCAGAGTGCTGAGCCCCAGTGTTATCCAATGGGGGATAGGGGGCCTCCGGTTGGTGGCTGCTGGCGAGCAGGCCATTTGGTTGTGGGAGCAAAGCTCCTGGACTTTAGCTCAGAGCAAATGGGGAAACAAAGTAGCACAAAAGGTGCACCCTCAGCGGCACTAGGGCGGCCGGGTGCAGGGTGCTGTTTTGACGTCGGGCGCCCTGTTGTTTGCAATGGGGAACCTCCGGTTTGCAAAGGCACTGCAGGCTTGGGGACGAAGTTCTTCTGGGTGCGACCAACACTTCGAGAGGTAAGTTGGGAAGTTAGGGGTTGGTTAGGCACCGTCGGTTTGGCCACCCAAGGCCGTGGGGCATCGGGTGGAGGGGTGCCTTTTGGGGTCGGATCTTCTTACCAGGTCCTGGTCGCGGTTGGGGGGGGACCTTCTGGATTTAGGCTGCAGGCGTCGGCTGGAGGCTTGAGGCAGGTCAGGGGTCGCCGGATCTTGGGTCAGGATCGCTGGGGGGACCTCCTCGTGGTGTTTGCCCACTCAAGCTCGGGCCGTGGACGGCGGGTGCAGAGTGGGGCAGATTCGCGGTGTCCAGCCAGAGCCAGAGGTTGCAGATGAACAAATCCGGTGTTCACGGGAGACAAAGTCTTTGTGGATGAAGGCAGGCAGGTCCTCCGGGGTTTTCGGGGTTGCTGGCTGCAGGACACACCGGGATTTTGCAGGAGCAGGTTCGAGGTGGAGACAGGCCTGTAGGACTGGGGCCAAGTCAGTGGGCGTCTTCCTCTTGTTAGCTTCGGCACGGCTGTTCGGTCCTTCTTCTTTTCTTGTTGCAGGTTCTTGTCTGAGGAAGCAAGGTTCAGGGTTGCCCCTAAATACTAGATATAGGGGCGTTACAGGTAGGTAAAAAGGTTGGGACCAATGGGTCCCTTCCCTGGGGTGGGTACACCCCCTATTATGCCACCCTCCAGTGGGAGTGGGGCATAAGCCTTTCCCTGGTTGGCTGAGTCCCCCCATCTGCAAGATGGCGCTGACTGAGAGTTGTGCTTCACCTAACCTCCCCACCTGAGGGGTGGAGTTGGCAGAGGTGAGCACACCTCTCTTCCTCACTTGTTTTTCCCACCAGTTCTCCCGCTAAAAGTGGGGGTCAGAACCAGTGGGGACAAGTTGCTGAAAGCAGCAAGTGGCCTGGGGAAGCTCACAAAGGTGGCAAGCCTTTGAAGCCTCCCCTTTGTGAACCCTGCCCATCCTGGGGGAGGAGGCTTGGCACTTCGTCCCAGGATGTGCATTGTTTCAGGCCCCAGAGAGCAGCAGGCTCTCGACCTGGGGGTCCAGAAACATGTCTGGTGGTGGCAGCTGAAAGCAGCTACTCAGCCTGGACAGTAGTGATAGGTTAGTTTTCAGGGGTCATCAATAGGATGACCTCTGTGTGCATTTTTCATTAAATCCCACACTGGCATCAGTGTGGGTTTAATGTGCTGAGAAGTTTGATACCAAACTTCTCAGTTTTCAGTGTAGCCATTATGTTGCTGTGGAGTTCATAATGACAAACTCCCAGCACCAAATACTCTTAATGGTATCACTGCACTTACAATGTCTAAGAATGGACGTAGACACCATAGGGGTACAGTGCTCATGCACCTGTACCCTCACCACTGGTATAGTGCACCCAGCTAGAGGGGTGACTGATCTATGACAGGGCAGTGGGTTGTAGGCATGGCACACAGAGATGTGTGCCATGTCGACTCTTCACTTTGTTCTGCACCAAAACACGCAGGCTGCGAAGGCAGTGTGTGAGTGTAATGGTACAGGCCCTTTAAGGGTAGCACAATAAGTGCTGCAGCCCTTAGAGGCCTTCTCTGGTCACAGTGCCCTGGGTACCTGTGGTACCATTTACCAGGGGCTGACGTGTGGCCAGAGTTGCCAATTGGGTTTAGGCTTCAATACAGTTTTAGGTAAAGAACATAGGCCCTGGATACCTGATTAGCAGGAGCCCAGGGCATACTCAGTCAAAGCACATCAGCAATTCAGCAAAAAATGGGGGCAACCATGCAGAAAGGGGGCACTTTCTCACACAACACTCCCCCCCCCCAAATGAAAGAGGAAGAGACTAACCTTTCCCTAGAGAGTCTTCATTTTTGTAAGTGGAAGACCCTGGTAAGTCCATCTGCATTGGCATGGGCAGTCCCAGGTCTGTGTTCCACTACAAAGTCCATTCCCTGTAGGGAGATGGACCACCTCAACAGTTTAGGATTTTCACCTTTCATTTGCATTAGCCATCTGAGAGGTCTGTGATCAGTTTGAACTAGGAAGTGAGTACCAAACAAGTATGGTCTCAGCTTCTTCAGAGACCAAACCACAGCAAAGGCATCCCTCTCAATGGCACTCCAACGCTGCTCCCTGGGGAGAAGCCTTCTGATTATAAAAGCAACAGGTTGGTCTTGGCCTTCATCATTGGTTTGGGATAGGACCGCTCCTATCCCTAGCTAAGAGGCATCAGTCTGCACAATGAACTGCTTAGCATAGTCTGGAGCTTTGAGAATTGGTGCTGAGCACATAGCCTCTTTCAGGGTGTCAAAAGCCTTTTGACAACTAACTGTCCAGTTTTACCTTTTTGGGCATCTTCTTGGAGGTGAGTATTGTGAGGGGAGCCACAATGGACCCATATCCCTTCACAAACCTTCTGAGGTACCCAGTCAAGCCAAGGAATACTCTGACATGGGTCTGGGTTGTTGGAGCTGCCCAGTCTAGGATGGCCTGGATCTTGGGCTGTAAGGGTTGTACCTGGCCTCTACCAACAAGGTGGCCCAACTACACCACAGTTCCCTGCCCTATCTGGCATTTGGATGCCTTGATAGTTAGGCCTGCAGTTTGTGGGGCATTTAAAACCTTCCCAAGGTGGATCATGTGATCCTGCCAGGTGGAGCTAAAGACAGCAATATCATCTAGATAAGCTGCACTAAAGGACTCCAATCCAGCAATGACTTGATTCACCAACCTCTGAAAGGTGGCAGAGGCACTCTTTAAACCAAAGGGCATAACAGTAAACTGCTAATACCCATCAGTTGTGGAGAATGCGGTCTTTTCTTTTGCTCCTGGGGCCATGCCAATTTGCCAGTACCCTGCAGTTAAGTCAAAGGTACTTAGAAATTTGGCTGCACCCAATTTGTCTATCAACTCATCTGCTCTTGGGATAGGGTGAGCATCTGTCTTGGTGACAGAGTTGAGCCCTCTATAGTCCACACAGAACCTCATTTCTCTCTTTCCACCCTGTGGATGAGGTTTGGGGACTAGAACCACTGGGCTGGCCCAGGGGCTCTCAGAGGGTTCAATAACCCCTAACTCCAGCATCTTGCTGACTTCAGCTCTGATGCTTTCCTTGACTTGATCAGACTGTCGATAGATTTTGTTTTTGACAGGTGAACTGTCACCAGTGTCCACATCATGGGTACACCAGTTTGTCTGACCAGGGGTCAAGGAAAAGAGCTTTGCATGCTGCTGCAAGACTTGCTTGCAATCAGTCTGCTGTTGGGCAGAGAGGGTGTCTGAAAAGACAACTCCATCTACTGATCCATCTTTTGGGTTGTATGAGAGGAGGTCAGGGAGAGGCTCACTCTCTGTCTCCTGATCCTCATCAGTCACCATCAGCATGGTGATGTCAGTCCTGTCATGGAAGAGCTTAAGGTAGTTCACATGGATAACCCTTTTGGGGGTCCTGCTTGTGCCCAGGTCAACCAAGTAGGTGACCTCACTCTTCTCTTCTAGGATAGGGTAAGGGCCACTCCATCTGTCCTGGAGGGCCCTTGGTGCCACTGGCGCCAAAACCCGCACCTTTTGCCCAGGTTAAAATTCAACCAGTGCAGGTGTTTGGTCTTACCAGTGCTTCTGAAGCTCCTGCTGGCCTCAAGATTTTTGGATGCCTTTTCCATGTACTTAGCCATTCTGGACCTTAGGCCAAGCACATAGTCCACAATATATTGTTTAGGTTCTTGGAGAGGCTTCTCCCAACCCTCTTTTACAAGACAGAGTGGTCCCCTCACAGGATGGCCAAACAGAAGTTCAAAGGGGTAAAACCCTAGTCCCTTCTGTGGCACCTCTCTGTAAGCGAAAAGCAGGCATGGTAAGAGGACATCCCATCTCCTTTTGAGTTTCTTCAGGGAGTCCCATAATCATGCCTTTCAATGTCTTGTTGAATCTCTCAACAAGGCCATTGGTTTGTGGGTGATAGGGTGTAGTAAACTTGTACTGCACTCCACACTCTGGCCACATGTGTTTTAGGTAAGCAGACATGAAGTTGGAACCTCTGTCTGAAACCACCTCCTTAGGAAACCCTACCCTGGTGAAGACACCAATGAGGGCCTTGGCTACTGCAGGACCTGTAGTAGTCATAAGGGGAGTAGCCTCATCATACCTAGTGGCATGATCCACTACCACTAGAATGAATTTGTTCCCTGATGCTGTGGGAGGTTCAAGTGGACCCACTATGTCCACACCTACCCTTTCAAAGGGAGCCCCCACCACAGGTAGTGGTATCAGTGGGGCCTTTGAGGGACCACCTCTCTTGCCACTGGCCTTACAGGTGACACAGGAACTGACAAACTCCTTTACTTTTTAGAACATCTGGGGCCAGTAAAAGTGGCTAACTAGCCTTTCCCAAGTCTTGGTTTGGCCCAGATGTCCAGCTAGGGGGGTCTCATGAGCTAAAGTTAGGAGAAACTCCCTGTACTTCTGAGGCACTACCACTCTCCAAGTGGCTCCAGGTTTGGGGTCTCTCGCCTCAGTGTACAGTAGTCCCTCTTCCCAATAAACTCTGTGTGTACCACTGACATCTCCCAGTTCCTTTGCAGCAGCTTGCTGCCTCTGGCTTTCAAGAGTTGGACAGTCCTGCTGTCCAAGGCACAGCTCTTCCCTAGAGGGTCCCTCTGGGCCTAAGAGTTCAACCTGCTAAGGGTCAAGCTCCATGGGCTTAGTTCCCTCTGGGGTGTCCAAGTCCTCTCCCTGAGGAGAGGGGTCCTGATCCTTTTGCTGTACAGAAGCTGGCTCCCCAGTCTTCTTACCTTTTCTCTTGGAAGTTTGGGCCATACTTTCAGGCTCCGACACTTCTTTTTCACCCTGCTTTCTGCTCTGTGCTCTTGTTTTTAAACACACCAATTCAGGGATATCCAGCATTGCTGCATGGGTTTTCAGTTCAACCTCAGCCCATGCTGAGGTTTCCAGGTCATTGCCAAGCAGACATGCAGCTGGTAGCTTTGGAGAGACCACTACCTGTTTCAGGCCAGTAACACCCCCCCCCCCCAGTCTAATGTCACCATAGCCATTGCATGGTTAGTGGTAACACTGTCAGCATTTGGTGACTGGGTAAGTTCTCCCAATCAAGTATTGTTCAGGGGAAACCAGTGTATCTCTCACTACAGTGACACTGGCACCTGTATACTTCAGAGCATCTATCCTAGTTCCATTAATCCAAGGGTATTGTAAGTACTTTTTTAAGTTGGGTGGCCACACAGCTACAGTGGCAAACTCAACTTCCCCTTCTTAAACTAGAACTGCTTCAGTGTGCAACCCGATTTGCTCTTGGCACACTGTTGATCCCATCTGGAGACTTGCTACACCAGGAGTAGCTGTAGTAGGACTAGTGGCCTTCTTGTTTGGGCAAGCAGCATCTCCAGTTAAGTGTCCCAACTTCTTACAGTTGTTACACCAGGCCTTTAAAGGATCAAAGTTCTTTCAGCTGTACCTATTATTGGACTGGGAAGAGTTTTAGGACCCGCCCCCCTGTGCAGGTTTTTGGGGCCCTTTAGAAGACTCAGGCTTTTTATCTTGGGGATTCTCACCACCTTTCCCCTGGGGAGGTTTTGTAACCCCTTTCTTTTGGTCACCCCCAGTTGTTTTTTTGTCACACTTGTCTTCACCCAGTGGTCTGCCTTCTTTCCCAATTCTTGGGAAGAAATTAGACCTAGGTCTACCAAATGCTGATGTAACTTTTCATTAGTGCAATTACTTAAAATATGTTCTTTCATAAACAGATTGTAAAGTCCATTGAAATCATGCACATTGTGTCCAGTTAACCAACCATCTAGTGTTTTAACTGAGTAGTCTACAAAGTCAATCCAGGATTGGTTCGGGGTTTTGTGAGCCTCCTGAATCTAATTCTATATTCCTCAGTTGTGAGTCCAAATCCCTCAATCAGAGTTCTCTTCATGAGGTCATAAGACCCAGCATCTTCCCCAGAAAGGGTCAGGAGTCTGTCTCTGCAGTTACCAGAGAATAGTTCCCAAAGGAGTGCCCCCCAGTGTGACGTCTTCACTTTTTCATTTCACAAGCCCTCTCAAAGGCTGTGAACCTTTTGTGATATCATCACTCTCTTCATATTTAGGGACAATCCCTTTGGGGATTTTAGGATCATACGATTGCTCTTTATCCTTAAGTAAATTGCTGCCACCATTGATGGGTGCTAGGCCCATCTCTGCTCTCTCTCTTTCTAGAGCCATCAACCTGGTCTCTAGATCCAGTCTTTTGGTCAGCCTTGCTAAAAAGCTGTCCTCCTCATTGAGGCTGTCCTCAATGTCCTCAGTGGTACCTGATCCACCTGTGTGGAATCTTGGTACTGAGAGGTTGATTCTTGGAGTCAAGGGTACTTGGACCCTTTTCTCCCTAGGAAGTGGAGGGGGTTGATCTACCAGGTCATCCCCTTCCCCTCCTTCCTCATCTGACTGGTCTTCACCATTTTCAGATGGGTGGTCCTTAGCACATCCAGCCAACAGCTCCTGGAGCTTTTGTTTGGTGGGATGGGACCCCATGGCTATGTTTTTAATTTTACATAGGGACCTTACCTCCTTGAAAGACAAGTGAAGGTAAGGGGTGAGGTCGAGCTCCTCAACCAAGTCCTCTATGGCATTGTGGTTATTTTCACTAACAGCTGGGTTCTTGTTTTGAGACATTGTTAAAAAAAAATATCTAACCCCTCTAACTCTATCTAAAGTGACTTTTAGCTCTCTAAAATTCTAAAGGGACTTAACCAAGGCCCTAACAAGACTTTTAGTAATTTTGCAAAAAAATTGCCAATTTGAAAAATCTAAAGACAATTTAAGAGTTCTGTCGTGTGATCAGGTGGTAACCAAGTAGTCCAACAAATGCAAAGTTGTATATCCCACCGCTGATCCACCAATGTAGGAAGCTGGCTCTGTATATACTATACCAAAGTGAGGTATAGTGTGTACAGAGTCCAGTGGAATCCCAAAGGTAGGCAGTGGTAAAGTTAGATAGCACCTCACTCTCTATTTGTGGTAGTGTGGTCGAGCAGTAAGGCAGTATCAGAGGGCAGT
The DNA here is from genome assembly GCA_963921515.1 of Calotriton arnoldi. Classification (NCBI taxonomy): domain Eukaryota; kingdom Metazoa; phylum Chordata; class Amphibia; order Caudata; family Salamandridae; genus Calotriton; species Calotriton arnoldi. Next base: position 529,322 of record CAWUFW010007167.1, on the reverse strand, counting down.
GTTAAGCATTTGTTGTACACACTCAGTCAGCAAATTAATTCACACACTCAAAGACTGAACTTCAGACCAATTGTTTTTGTATGAAAATATTCTTTTAGCTATTTTATTTTCTAGAACCAAGCAAGCCTGGCACAGGTAAGCAATAAATACTTTACAGTAGTAATGCAGTTTGTAAACAGTTTGAATTGAAATTGTAAATGCACTTTGTTTTGACTTGCAGGATGGTTGCAGAGAAATGCAATACTTTGTAAATACAGTACATAGACTTGAATGGGCTTTTCAGTAAATTAGCAGGTAAGTTACTTTTTAGATTACTTTTCTTACTCAGAGTAGTATGCCTGGATACTACTCTGGGACATTCCTGTAAACAGGTAAGTAAAATCGTTTTGGTTAAATAGTACAATTTTAAAGAATTTCTTTAGGTTTTCAAACTCCACACTTAGAAACTGTTCCAAGAAAAACAGTCGATGTTATTGTACGGAGGAAAATAGTGTTATCGGTTTTGAGGTAAGTATTTGGTAGTGGGAGTTGAGGTTCTGGGGGTAGACTCAGGGGTCCCCCAGGGTCAAGGATGTACTCTAGTTACACCCTCAGCGGCACGAGGGCGGCCCGGTGCAGAGTGCTGAGCCCCAGTGTTATCCAATGGGGGATAGGGGTCCTCCGGTTGGTGGCTGCTGGCGAGCAGGCCATTTGGTTGTGGGAGCAAAGCTCCTGGACTTTAGCTCAGAGCAAATGGGGAAACAAAGTGGCACAAAAGGTGCACCCTCAGCGGCACTAGGGTGGCCGGGTGCAGGGTGCTGTTTTGACGTCGGGCGCCCTGTTGTTTGCAATGGGGAACCTCCGGTTTGCAAAGGCACTGCAGGCTTGGGGACGAAGGTCTTCTGGGTGCGACCAACACTTCGAGAGGTAAGTTGGGAAGTTAGGGGTTGGTTAGGCACCGTCGGTTTGGCCACCCAAGGCCGTGGGGCATCGGGTGCAGGGGTGCTTTTTGGGCTCGGATCTTCTTACCAGGTCCTGGTCGCGGTTGGGGGGACCTTCTGGATTTAGGCTGCAGGCGTCGGCTGGAGGCTTGAGGCAGGTCAGGGGTCACCGGATCTTGGGTCAGGATCGCTGGGGGGACCTCCTCGTGGTGTTTGCCCACTCAAGCTCGGGCCGTGGACGGCGGGTGCAGAGTGGGGCAGATTCGCGGTGTCCAGCCAGAGCCAGAGGTTGCAGATGAACAAATCCGGTGTTCACAGGAGACAAAGTCTTTGTGGTTGAAGGCAGGCAGGTCCTCCGGGGTTTTCGAGGTTGCTGGCTGCAGGACACACCGGGATTTTTCAGGAGCAGGTTCGAGGTGGAGACAGGCCTGTAGGGCTGGGGCCAAGTCAGTGGGCGTCTTCCTCTTGTTAGCTTCGTCACCGCTGTTCAGTCCTTCTTCTTTTCTTGTTGCAGGTTCTTGTCTGAGGAAGCAAGGTTCAGGGTTGCCCCTAAATACTAGATATAGGGGCGTTACAGGTAGGTAAAAAGGTTGGGACCAACGGGTCCCTTCCCTGGGGTGGGTACACCCCCTATTATGCCAGCCTCCAGTGGGAGGGGGGCATAAGTCTTTCCCTGGTTGGCTGAGTCCCCCCATCTGCAAGATGGCGGTGACAGAGTTGTGCTTCACCTCACCTCCCCCACCTGAGGGGTGGAGTTGGCAGAGGTGAGCACACCTCTCTTCCTCACTTGTTTTTCCCACCAGTTCTCCCGCCCAAAGTGGGTGTCAGAACCAGTGGGGACAAGTTGCTGAAAGCAGCAAGTGGCCTGGGGAAGCTCACAAAGGTGGCAAGCCTTTGAAGCCTCCCCTTCGTGAACCCTGCCCATCCTGGGGGAGGACGCTTGGCACCTCGTCCCAGGATGTGCATTGTTTCAGGCCCCAGAGAGCAGCAGGCTCTCGACCCGGGGGTCCAGACACATGTCTGGTGGTGGCAGATGAAAGCAGCCACTCAGCCTAAACACTAGTGGTAGGTTAGTTTTCAGGAGGCATCTCTAGGATGCCCTCTGTGTGCATTTTTCATTAAATCCCACACTGGCATCAGTGTGGGTTTAATGTGCTGAGAAGTTTGATACCAAACTTCTCAGTTTTCAGTGTAGCCATTATGTTGCTGTGGAATTCATAATGACAAACTCCCAGCACCATATACTCCTAATGGTAGCACTGCACTTACAATGTCTAAAAATGGACGTAGACACCGTAGGGGTACAGGGCTCATGCACCTGTACCCTCACCACTGGTATAGTGCACCCAGCTAGAGGGGTGACTGATCTATGACAGGGCAGTGGGTTGTAGGCATGGCACACAGAGATGTGTGCCATGTCGACTCTTCACTTTGTTCTGCACCAAACACGCAGGCTGCGAAGGCAGTGTGTGAGTGTAATGGTACAGGCCCTTTAAGGGTAGCACAATAAGTGCTGCAGCCCTCAATCAATCAATCAATCAGGGAATTGTAAGCGCGCTACTCACCGTGAGGGTCTCAAGGCGCTGAGGGGGGGGGGTCCGCAGATCTGTTTAGCCGAAGAGCCAGGTCTTGAGGGTCTTCCTGAAGGTGTTCTGGGAGGGGGCGCGTCTGATGTCTGCCGGTAGCTCGTTCCAGGTCTTGGCTGCAATGTGAGAGAAGGATCTTCCACTTGCTCTGGCTCTGTGGATGCGCTGGGTTTCGGCCAGTGCGAGGTTGGAAGATCGGTACTTTCTTTTGGGTACGTGGAAGTTGATTCTGTCGTTGAGGTATTTGGGTCCGTTGTTGTGTAGGCATTTGTAGGCGTGAGTGAGGATTTTGAAAGTGACTCTTTTCTCCACGGGGAGCCAGTGGAGACTTCGTAGGTGTTGGCTGATGTGTTCGTGTCGGGGGATGCCGAGGACGAGTCTGGCGGCGGTGTTCTGTATTGTTTGGAGTTTGCGGAGTAGGGACTTGTTGATGCCGGCGTAGAGTGCGTTTCCATAGTCCAGTCTGCTGGTGATGAGTGCATGGGTGACTGTCTTCCTTGACTCAGGGGGGATCCACTTGAAGGTCTTGCGGAGGATGCGGAGGGTGTTGAAGCTGCTGGAGGTGACGGCGTTGAACTGTCGGTTCATGGTGAGTGATGAGTCGAGTACGATGCCGAGGTTCTTGGCGTGGTCTGAGGGGGTAGGTGGGCTTCCAAGGGCGGTCGGCCACCAGGTGCTGTCCCATGCAGAAGGGGTGGCACCGAGGATGAGGACTTCTGTCTTCTCGGCATTGAGCTTCAGGCAGCTGTTGGTCATCCAGACTGCGACGTCTTGCATTCCTTTCTGGAAGTTGAGTTTGACAGTGGTGGGGTCTTTGGTGAGGGAGAGGATGAGCTGGGTGTCGTCGGCGTAGGATATGATGTTGAGGCCATGTTGTCGGACGATGGCTGCGAGGGGGCCATGTAGATGTTGAAGAGGGTGGGGCTCAGTGATGAACCCTGTGGGACTCCGCAGGTGATTTTCGTGGGGTCGGAGAGGAAGGGTGGGAGTCTGATCCTTTGGCTTCTTCCGGTGAGGAATGATCGGATCCAGTCCAGGGCTGTTCCTTGTATGCCTGCGTCGTGTAGTCTGGCGACTAGTGTGCGGTGGGAGACGGTGTCGAAGGCCGCTGATAGGTCGAGTAGGATGAGGGCTGCGGAGTGGCCTTGGTCCAGGAGGGTGCGGATGTCGTCTGTGGCGGCGACTAGGGCGGTCTCTGTGCTGTGGTTGCTTCAGAATCCGGATTGGGACGGGTCGAGGACAGCGTTCTCTTCAATGAATCGTGTCAGTTTCCTGTTTTCTCTGCAACTTTGGCTGCGAAGGGGAGGAGCGAGATGGGCCGATAGTTCTTGAGTTCGGTGGGGTCAGCTGTGGGCTTCTTGAGCAGGGGTCTGACTTCTGCGCGCTTCCAGTCGTCTGGGAAGGTGCCTGTTTTGAAGGTGGTGTTGATGGTGCGTTGTAGTTCGGATGTGATGGCGGCCGCAGCTCTGTGGTAGATGTGAGGGGGGCAGGGGTCGGTGGGGGCCCCAGAGTGGATGCTTTTCATGGTTGAGGCGGTGTCTTCGGCCGTGATCGGTGTCTAGTTGGAGATGGTGGGCTGGCTGGTGTTTCTGGGCGGCGGGGGGCTGTCTGTGGCACCTGGTGGATGGTCGATGAAGTTGTCATAGAGGTTTTTGATCTTGAGGTGGAAATAGGTTCCAAGCTTGTCGCAGAGGTCTTGGGATGGTGTGATGTCTGTGGCTTCGCTGCGTGGGTTGGTGAATTCCTGAATGACACTGAAAAGTTCCTTGGAGTTGGTGCAGTTGGCCAGGATTTTGTTGTGGATGAAGTTCCTCTTGGTTGCTCTGATCTGGTTATGGTAGTCAGTCAAGGCGTCCTTGTAGGTGGTGTGGTTTTCGGTTGTCTTGGTGTTTCTCCAGTTCTTCTCCAGGCGTCTGCAGGTGCGTCTGGCTTCTTGGAGAGCGGTGGTGAACCAGTCGGCTTTCCTGGGGCGTTGTCTGTCGGGGTTGCGTAGCGGGGCGAGCTCGTCTGCGCAGTTGAAGATCCAGGTGTGGAGTTCTCTGGCTGCGTTGTTTACGTCATTTGCGTCGGGTGCCCAGGTGTGGTTGTATCGGGTGAGGGTGGAGTTAAGTTGCTCGTCGGTAACCTTGCTCCAGTTCCTTCGAGGTGGGCGTGGGGCTGGTTTGGGTGCCTTGGGTTTGTTGATGGCGAAGTGTACGCAGTGGTTGTCGGTCCATGGTGGCTGCGTTGTGTGGCTGAATTGGACGCTGTTTCCTGCCGCGAAGATGGGGTCGAGGGTGTGTCCTGCTCTATGGGTCGGTGTGTTGGCGTGTTGTTTAAGTCCGATGCTGGCGAGGTTGTCATGAAGGATAGTGGAGTTGGGGTCGCTGGGGTTGTCGAGGTGGAACTTCAGGTCTCCAATGAGTATGTAGTTTGCTGATGCGATGGCGTGGGGTGCGATGAAGTCGGTGATGGTGATGGCAAAGGGTGTTCGGGGGCCGGGGGGTCTGTAGATGAGGGTTCCTCGGAGTGTGGCTTTGGGGGTGGTCTGGATCTGGAAGTGCAGGTGTTCGGTGGAGGGGAAGGTTTCGCTGGAGGTGGCGAGGCGGAGGGTGCTCTTGTGGGCGATGGCGAGGCCCCCTCCTGGGTGGTTGGGGTGGTCTTTCCTCTGGATCTTGTATCCGTCTGGGATGGCGGTGCTGATGTCGGGGGCGGAGGATGCGTTGGTCCAGGTCTCTGTGAAGAAGGCGATGTCGGGTGAGAGAGGCCTTCTCTGGTCACAGTGCCCTGGGTACCTGTGGTATCATTTACCAGGGGCTGACGTGTGGCCAGAGTTGCCAATTGGGTTTAGGCTTCAATACAGTTTTAGGGAAAGAAAATAGGCCCTGGGTACCTGATTAGCAGGAGCCCAGGGCACACTCAGTCAAAGCACATCAGCAATTCAGCAAAAAATGGGGGCAACCATGGAGAAAGAGGACACTTTCTCACAACGTGTCTGGACATGTAAGCTAAGATTTGGCTTCCCTTTCTGGGGTTCGAGAGCCCTCTAACATTCCAGGATAGACATTTTAAGCACAAGCCTTTGTTGTGTGTAGTTAGAGGCGTCATGATTCTGGGGTGGCGTGATCTGTAGCGCACTGTAAATGTGTAACACTTATGCAGTCAACTAATCGAAGAAGCATTACTCTTTACCAAAACTTAACAAGAACAACAATACCTAAAAACACCTTACCCACCACCCCCCACCCACATCGGATACATGCAAAGGCACCCGGTGAATCCCATTAAAGACCCTAAGAACAGTAAACAATAGGAAAGACCTTCCAAGGCTGTAGGCAACACTCCCAAAGAGCCGTCTTTGGAAGACAAACATGAGAACTGAGTTCTATACTGCCTCATACAAAACAGTTGCGCAGCTAGAAGTGTTCGCCTCTATTCGGTATTTGTGTTATGTTCATAACTCACGGATCGGCGTCGTCACTTCATCGACATGGCTACATCTGCTGCATATAGTTCTCATCCGCGGGCGACTGGGCCCAGAGGCAACCATGGTGATAGTGAGATAGAGGGCCATTAAACACTGCTAAGACCCAGATTCCTCTTCTTCTCCAAGCTTTTGAGTTTTGTTCGTGCTCTGATGATGTTTCCAGAACTTCGTGGCGTCATCTAGGGTTTCGAAAATTTGAGATTTGCTGCCAATCTGGATGCAAAGTCAAGCCGGATAGAACATTGTGTACTTAACATTCGCCTTTTGCAAGGTGCGTTTGATGTCTGCATACTTGCGCCGTGCTTCTTGCACCACTGGTGTAAAGTCTGGAAAGAGCGCTAGGTCCGACCCCTGAAATGAGCTCGAGCCTCACTTCCGGGCCAGTCGTAATGATGTATCACGATCCTGATAGTTAAGGAGTCTAGCTATTATCAGTCTTGGGGGTGCTCCTGGCACTGGACGTGACCCTAGAGTTCGATGCTCCCTTTCAACAGTGAATGTAGTTGAAAAAGCCTCCCTGCCAAAGATATCCATCAAGACTGTCTCCACAAACTTAGCCATGGGGCCAGTATTCGTGGCTTCAGCCACGCCAGCGATACGGATATTATTGTGGCGCGAGCGTGCCTCCAAATCTTCAGTCTTGGCAGCCAACGCTTTGAGTAGACATCAGTCTTCTCCAGTCTCTTGTGGATATGAGGCTGCGAGTCCTCCATTGCCGATATTCACTGCTCAGCATCTCCAATGCGGGTGCTGTGGGTTACAAGGCGCCCATGGATGTCATCCAATCGGGTGGTGAGAGTGTCAAGGCGTGCATCAATGGCTTGGAAGCCAGCCCTCAATTCAGCCATAATGGCGGCAGTGCCATCCATCTGCGGGGCCTCAGCCTCGGGGGGCCCTCTGCCTCCTCGCGTCTGGGAGTCTTCGCAGCATCAAAAGATAGTTGGCGCTGTTTAGGATCTGTTCGCCCCATCGCGTCCAACAACTCCTGTGAGTACGTATAGGGCAGGAAATCTGGACCTCTTGAGGATTGCGCAGCCTGCTTTTTTCTATATGAATGTAGTGGCCCCTACCAGTAATAGCAGCTTAACTCATCTGCAGGTGCATGGCTCAGTCTGCACGTTGGTGGGGGCTTGACTCGCGCGTGTATCATGTTGAAGGTGAGAAGGGCAGCTGTTACAGACAGGCAGTTAAGAGAGGGTGCAGGGGGGGGCACTCAGTATGTGTGGTACAGGGGCATATATAGTGTTCATCAGCATTATCCCAATATCAGCGCCGAGTCCCGCTTACAATTGTGAGGACTCATTGTTATTGCCCGATGGTTAGGATGCTGCACAGTCATTCCCCGAGCCGATTGCTCGGTGCTCCGATTTTATGCACCCCTCCACCCTGCACACTCACTTTAATGTCCCAGAGCCTCCAGGGACAGGATCAGAAATGCTGCTCTCCTTCAATCCGGTGGAGTCGTGCCCGGCTGGAATACGAGCCTCAGGGCCGGCGCGTAGTGCGGCATCGCATCTTCCAGGCCCCGCCCTCAGGGTCACCCGAGACCCCTGTCCTCTCGGGGTCTCCGAGGGCCGCGTAAGGCCCAGGAGAGCGCCGGCCGTATCTTCATGCGTCGGCCATTATTCAAAGTCGCCCGCGGTGCTACCCTCCGTGTTTTTGTGAGCATAAGCCGTGATTGGGATGGCGACTGGCTGATTCGTGCGATCAACGGCCCCAGAGCTTTGGAGTCAGGTGGCCATTTTGGTCGCCGGCTCGGCCACGCCCCTTGGAGATGTGATAGTTGATCCTCCCTAGGTAGGTTTTGACATGACTGACATGGTTTACACTGACACAGGCATATGTCTATGGTAATGTACAGAAGTCATTGGTAGCCTACATGACAGTGGCATAGGCCTTTCATGGTCCACTTACTTGCCCATGTGATTTTGGGTCATACATGTGATACAGTTCACACATGTTACATGGATTGTTAGGATGTTCATTGCCTGCCTTCCACTATTTGTTGGGGCATAATAGTTTTTATGGTGCACTTTGCTTCACACATATGTATTACATGTGGGCCACGCTCATGTGGGACGGATTGATGTCATGAGGCGATGTGTACTACATGAGTAGCCACAATATATTTTTCTTTCACATGTATGTGTAGGAGTAGAAGTTGTAGGGGATTGTGTAAGTGTATGCCTTATATTTATTCTCATAGCTGTGGGAGATCCATGTTAAGATTGGTGTCCTGAGTGCACTGTTGTGCCTTGTCCAGGTTGGATATTATTCTATGTTGATGACTTTAGGTGTGTTGATATGTGTGAGTTGTGGGTTTTTCTTGACACATGTGGCATAGTGCATGTATGTGGCACACCTCTCATACTTATGGGCCGATCTGCTCTGACAGACACAGAGATGGGTATTCTATAATCCATTTCTGACTGTTAGTGGGTCTGTTAGGTACTTAGGTTTTGCTTACCTACAAATAGGCCATTCCCATCTTGGCCATTCTGGAAGCGTTCATTGATGATGGAGTGCCTGAAGATGTATGCGTCATGCCCACTCCCTGGGTATTTAGCCAGCATGTTGGTGAACATCCCCTGACGGTCTACGATGGCCTGAACATTGATGGAGTAGGTGTGCTTCCGGTTCCTGTAGAGATGGGATGTTGCAGCAGGGGGAAGCAGTTGCACATGTGCAGTCTATTGCACCCAACACATGTGGGAAACCGGCAATGACATAGAAGCCTTGCTTGATCTCCAGCTGCAGTTGTTGTGTGTTGGGGAAGAAAAGGTACTGTGGCTTTAGGCAGATGATGGCGTCCAGGACAGAGGGTAGAAAAGCCAAGAAAGATGGCTGAGAGATTCCTGCCACTCTGCTTGTTGTGATCTGGAGTGAACCTGATGCCAACATGTGTAAGACAGCCATGAACTTCACCTGGGGAGGGATGTTGGTGGCCTTGGGAGTTTGTGCCTGGAGCCTTGGCGCTATCTGCTGTAGCAGTTGGACAATGGACTCCCTTCTGAGCTGGTAGTAAGTGATGACCTTATCCTCCCTGAGATCAATTAGGATAGTCCTCTGGCATTAAGCATGCTCCCTTCTTCAGTGCTGCCTTTGTGGTGGTGAACGGGGGTAAGGGTGGGAGGTTGGGGTGGTGGTGGAGGTCGTCATCTCCTTGCGACTCCCAGATGCAAAATAAGCACCTCCATGGTGTAGTTGTGCTTGCATCACTGTTCTTTCTGGTTTCTCTTTATATACCAATGTCAATGCGTCATTTCCTACCCATGGGTTTCACAGGCACAGGAATTGTGACGCTATTGGGCCTCTGCTTGACTCAAGAAGGTGATGCATCACTTTTGTTAAAATTCATAAATATTTATGCGTTTGTTTTATGGTGGATATTATGAGGGAACGCCCAACTTGCATATATTAATACTTACTTGCCGCAGGCGGTTCCAACATAGGTTCCTTTTGAAACAGGACTCCAAAAAGTGACGCATCCTCCACGATACGTCACTCTGTAAATATGGATTACTGATGGCGCCACCAATGCATCAAGGTTTTGATGCATTGGCGTGCAAGCTCCTTGTAAATAAGCCCCTAACTGTGTGAGTGAAGGCATTCCTGAGCAGAAGAATCTTAGTCACATGATTAGCTGTTTCTTGATCAGGAGGGACAACAATACTTTTTCTCGATTGTTTCAGAGGGTATTAGGAGTGCAGGAAGATGACAGATTCAGTATGGTTTGACCTTGAGTCACCTCAAAGTCTGCAGTGGACCACAAACAAGATTGTTCATGTGATGTTTCTTGTCGAAGTCCATGGATGCTAGAAGATTCTTCATTGCAGCAGATGTTATACAACTATGCATTTGCCCAAGTACTGGTACTTTGTTTTCTGTCCTGAGGAAGCCTTCATCCATTTATGTATTGGGTACAAACGACAACATAATAGTTACTGATTGTTGACAACTCAACCCAAAAGTGAAGGACTCTCTGGCTCCTATGTACCTCTCTGACCCCAGCTGCTCCCTTTCTACATTCCTGCACACACCAGGAGGCGCAATTGTAGACCCACCATAGGAGGGGGCGTGTTCAGCTGCCGAGTCGCCAATAAGTGCTGCTGCTATCCCGCAGTGCGGGACAACTCAGCCAAAAGTGAAGGGCTCTCTGGCCCCTTCGTACCTCTCTGACCCTGGCTGCTTTCTTTCTACATGCCTGCACACGCCAGGAGGTGCTTTTATGGTTTAAATCTTTTTTATTAATTTTTAGATGCAAAGATGAACATTAGCCGCCACCTACATCCTTGGCCAGTGGGGATCATTACTTGAAAATCGTTCAACATAGGTAACGAGAGGAAAGAAAGAAGAAATGAAGGAGGAAAAAAGGAAATAGAGAAAATAGCAGCTAGAGTGGTCCTGGGGGTCACAGAAGGGGCTATGACTTTAGCTGGGGTTGATCGCCAGTCTGGGTCTGTGTGGTGGAGAGGCGGAGAACTCACAGGTATCTTGGGCAGGTAAGTTCCACAAATTCGGAGGAGAGAAAGTCAATAGTGGTGCCCCACGTTTTGTTGAACCTGGGGAGAGTGCGAGACAAGCCAGCCGTAATCTTTTCCACGCCCACTATCTCCCATACCCGATACAGCCAATCTAATTTAGTCTGGACCTCGTCCATTCCCCACCTAGACAGTAACACCTGTTTGGCGACTCCCAGTGTTAAAGTGATAGCTCTTCCTCTGCATGACTTAAGAGGGTAGGCCAGGGGGTTAGGCAATCCAAGCAAGGTGTAACTGGGGAATCTGGGTATTTCAGTGTGATGTATGGAATCTACCCCCTGAAGGATTGTGTTCCAGAAGGGCTGTATTTTCGGGCATTGCCAGAGGATGTGAGTTAGCGTACCTGGCTGACCACAGTTGCACCAGCATAAATCACTGGCACCGGGTTTCCATTTAGCAAGTCTAACCGGTGTTTAATACCAATGGTGGGATATCTTTAAAAACATCTCTTTCCCTGCCGTACTGCAAGAGGAGGCTCTGGCCCTATGGATGATGTCCTGCCATTCTTTGGGGGAGAATTCCCGCTCCATCTATGCTTCCCATCTACGCTGCGCTGGGGTTTTACCACAGTGTTTAGGTTTATTGAGGAAGGAGTAAATGTCAGAGAATAGGCGCTTGTCTGAAGTGCGTGCAATGTACCATAGTTCAAATTTTGTAAGAGGGCGGCTGGCATGAGGTTGCATATGCGTTCGAGTTACCCAGTGTCAAATCGCCAAGTACTGCCAATAAGTGTCCCGGGGGAGTCCAAATCCAGATACCAACTTGTCAAAGTCCATGATACCTTGCTCATCAAATAGGTCACCTATCCTTTTACAGTTGGCTTCTTGCCATTTCAAGTACCCATTCCTTTCCAGCGCTGGGGGGGAAGTCGGGGTTGCCTATGATAGGGGTTAGCGGGGAAACGGGGGTCGAAAGGCCATTGGTTTCCTGCACTCTGTCCCAGGGCCCCATAGTCGCCTTCAGTACTGGTGATAAATAAGCTCCTACTGGCCTATATCGTTTGGGTAGCCAAGGGACCTTCCACATGTGCACCCCAGCAACGCCACGATCAATGAAACACCAATGTTTCTCAGATTCCCGTTTATACCATTCAACCATGTATTGCAGTTGCGCTGCTTGGAAGTACTTCACTAGGTGTGGTACCCCGAGACACCCGTCCGCCTGCGGGAGAAAGGTTTGATGTTGCGCCATATGGGCTCTTTTCCCTTCCCAGATAAAGTTCCCTATTAGGTGTTGTAGTTGCGCCAGCACTTGGGGTGGTGGGCTTAGCGGCAGCATCTGCATCACATAAAGGATGCAGGGCAGGAGGGTAATTTTAACGGACGCCAGCCTACCCAGGCAGGACATGGCGTATTTCCTCCAACTGAGGAGCTCACGCCGGGTTTCGTCCAACTAGGTGGAGTAGTTGGCCTTGGCCATGCTTCGGTCGTGGGGAATATTAGCAACCCCAAGTAGGGGAAACCCCCTTGTGACCATGCAAAGGGGAATTCCTGCCTCAGCTGTTCCTGCATCACGTGTGGGAGGGTAAGGCTAAGAGCTTGTGTTTGTTTTAGATGAATCTTAAAGCCTGAGACGCCACTAAATGCTGTGAACTCCTCCAGCAGGGGGAGGGGGGGTGACAACGTTGGCTGTGTGAGGAACACCATCACGTCATCCCCATAAAGGGATATTTTGTGCTCCCTGTCCCCCATGTGGATCCCTGTAATCGTCTGGAGCTGACGGACCCTCTCAGCAAATGGCTCCATATAGACCGCGAAAAGTAAGGGGGACAGAGGGCACCCTTGGCGAGTCCCTCGCCCTATTCGCACCGGCCTGGAGGTTATCCCATTCACTTTAATACGTGCTTCCGGCGCCCGATATATGCACTGCACCCATCTTTGAAAGCGAACCCCTACCCCAAATCTGTCCAAGACTCGTCTCAGGTATGGCCAAGTGTACCTGGTCAAACGCCTTTTCGGCGTCGACGGATAAAAGAACCGTAGGCTGTTGTATGCGCTGGGTTTTGTCCAGTAAGTGGCAGAGGCGCCTCGTTCCGTCACTACAGCTGTGCTCGGGGATGAAGCCTGATTGATCTGGGTCAACCAGACCCTGCATATGCGGAGCCAGCCGTGCCGCCAAAATACTAGTGAATATCTTCAGATCCACATTAAATAAAGAAATCGGACGGTATGCGGCGCACTCCGCAAGATCTTTACCAGGCTTCAGTATCACAACTACCTCTTCCATAGTTATTGTGGGGGTTACCAAGCCCGTGTCACTGAAGCCATTAAAAAGAAGGACCAAGATGGGGATAAGCTCCGGGGCAAAAGCCTTGTAAAAATATACTAGGAATCCATCTCCCCCGGCGCCTTACCTGCAGGGAGTTTCTGTATTGCACGCAGGACCTCCTCAGGACGAATGTCTGAGTCCATTGCCTCAGAATCAGTCGGGGGAAGGGGAGTCACCGGCGCCTGTTGAACATAGTCTATGGCTGCAATCTCATCTAAGTGTTCCGCCGTATATAATGAGGTATAAAAGGCCTCAAACTCAGCCGCAATATCTGCATCCCCCTGGAGAAGCTCTCCGCATGGGTTCTTTATGCCGGCAATGCGAGGTGCGTTTGTCTGCGATCGCAAGAGGTATGCAAGCAACTTCCCAGCCTTGTTTCCCCCTTCATAATATCGCTGCTTAGTACATAGGAGTGCGTACTCCACCCGATCGTAATCCAGGCCTTTAATTGTTTCCGCGCAGTATTAAGTTGCCTTCGCGCCTGGATTGCTCCCATACGGTGGTGAACCCCTTCTAAGTCCCTGACCTGTGCCTCAAGTAGCCCTCTCTTATGTCTCCTTACCTTATTGAGCCCTGCAGAAATAGACAGGAACCAACCCCTAATTACCGCCTTAAGGGCATCCCAGACCTGGGGAAGTGGGACCGACCCGTCATCGTTAGTTGCTATATCATCTCGGATCGCAGCCCGTATGTCAGCAATGGTAGAGTCGTATGTGAGTAATTTATGATTGAGCCTCCACGAGCGTTGTCGGGGTGGACCGCCCCGTAAGGCACAGGACCAGACCGATCGGTGAGTGATCTGACAGGGCCGCTGTACCCATTGTCACATCCTGGGTGTAGCCCAATACTCGTTGGGAGACCCAGAATAAGTCAATCCTTACATAGGTTTGGTGCGACGCCGAGAAAAAGGTATATTCTCGGGCTGTGGGGTTGCCATGTCGCCAGGCATCCGTCAGCCCCATCTCCCCAAGTCTCTGGAGCATAGGCTCCGAGAGAGATCCCGAATGGCCCACCTGTGAGGCAGATCTGTCCAGCTGCGAGTCCGGCACGATGTTAAAATCCCCCCCCAGTACCAAGTCCTCATCTGGCGAGTCCCCGACTACGTTTAATGTATCCCGAAAGAAAGCTTCCTGTTGTACGTTAGGGCTATAGATGGAGGCTATAGTGTATGTGTGGGAGCCCACCGGTATTCGCAGTGCTAGCATCCTGCCTGGAATTTCTCCGTCTACCTCCCTAACAGTGCCAGGGAAGTGGGAAGCTACTAGTATGGCCACCCCCGCCTTCTTATCATGAGTTGAGGAAAAATATTGTCTGTCAAACCATTTGGAACGGAGACACCTCCAGTCTGCGCGCATTAAATGGGTCTCTTGCAATAAGCAAATGTCGCAACCCTCTTCTTTAAGCAATGCAAGTAAGGCATGCCGCTTAACCGGGTTATTAAGTCCCCGAACGTTAAAGCTCATTATCTTAACCTTAATCGTAGACATATTAGTCTCCTGGACAGCATGCAGGGATCCATGTCAGAGGTTGCGCCAAAGTAGGGGCCCGTCCCCACCCTTCCAAAGCCACCCATGACCCTCTGTGGTACCTTGATTCATAGGCAGAAGTGACCCATCCCATCTCCCACCAGGCCCCACCACTCCAAAATCATTGGGCCTCGCGCTGAGTGTCTCCCCATGCCCAACCATTGTATCAAGTAAGTTGTAGTGCCCCGAGCGCAGGCTTAGGACACCATATGAGATGGGAGCGGCTCCTGAATCCAACGCCGACCCCCCAGTGCGCGAACCATGATTCCCCCCTTGAATCGGTGTGACCCCAGACCATTCCCCCCTCACCCCACCCCCCCGTGACTGCGGTAGAGGAAAGAAGCCCCTCTAGCAAAGGAAAGAGAAGTAGACAAAAGAAGAGATAGAGAAAACAAGCATGTGAGCAAACATTGAGAGAGTGCCAAAAACCTGGCATAAATCGCACCGTCGTGCATGGGTCCATGTGTCCGTAAGGTGGTCATCACGCCGTTGGACATGGGCTCCCTCAGCCAAGGCCAGGTTTCTTCATGTCTGGGTTTAACACAGCGTTTCTGTGTCACAGCAGTATAGGCAAGTCTCAGGAAACGCATTCAGATGCTCAGGTTGTCCCCGGTTTCATCTCGACTCTGAATTTGGCGGATCAGTGCCTCGCGTTCCTTCTGGCTCTCCGTAGCTGTGGGTTTGGTGGGCTTCTCATGCCTGGTTCCCCTCCTACGACCGGGTTTCTTCGGCTCCCGTGCAGCATTGTCTTCTGCGGACCGCCCAGTGGAATACCCTTCCTCCAGATTGAGCCCAAGTACCTCCTGCGCCTCTTTCAGTGACCGCACAGAGCGTAACTCCTTATCCCACACAAAGGAAAGACGCAATGGATGGCCCCACCGGTACCTGACTCCCGCGATACGCACGTAAGCCGTGGCTGGCCTCAGAGCCTTACGTTGTTGGAGAGTCAATGGTGATAAGTCCTGGTAGATGACAACATGGAGCCCCTCAAACTCCAGTGTCGCTTTGTCCCTGGTGGCGGCCATGATGATCTCTTTTTGTTGGAAAGAGTGAAGGCATGAAAGAATGTCCTGTTGTTGTCCCGGATCCCTCGCCGGGCGGCCCGCGCGGTGAGTGCGGTCTAGAATAATGTCCTTTTCGCCAAGCGCAGGTGCCACATGGCGGAAGAAGCGGGTCACCCATTCTTCCAACTTCCCCCCCATCGGCCAGGAGAGGTATTCCTTCGATGCGTATATTGGACCTCCGCGAGCGATTCTCCAGGTCTTCGAGGCGGAGATTTAGCTCCTCATTTCGGTCCCTGAGCTCCAGCAACTCTCGGGTCTGCTTGGTGGTGATCTCCTCTTCCCTCCGGTCGCCATTCCTTACCAGCGAGTCAACCCGGTCGCTGATTTCCTGCACCTCCACTCTAATCTGTTTGACGTCCGAGGCAACGTCCTGTCTCAAGCTCGCGAAGTCCTCTCTCAAGGAGCCGAATAGCTGCTCCAGGAATCTCGAGTGATGGGTTCCTCTTGATGCTCACCTGGAGAGTCTACCTCCTTCTCCTGTTGTTGGGCCATCGACTGATCCCCCTTCTTAGAGCCTGGTTTCTGCAGGAGGTCCTTAATTGTGGGATCTTACTTTGTGCGGTGCGTGGACATCTCTGCAGGGCCCGGACACACGCTCTCCATCAGCCCGACGGCCGGGTTCGAGTTGGGCTAAATCTCAGGTCTGTTCAGGGGTCCCTGCCCAAGTGAGGCGATGGGGCCGCTCCATCCGCGCCCGGTCTCCAGCTGACTGTTGTGCGCAGTTCTGATGCTGCAGGGTTCGGTACGATGCCCTATGGCTCTGCCAGCCACGATCCAGGGGGTCCTGAAAGCACGGGGGCCCCTCAATCTCGAGGGTGGCGGTAGGGCCCAGTCAGTGGGGGGTGATGCTGCAATAGGCCTGACACGTGTCTTAGTGCGCTGCCTCAAGTCCACAAGACCGCCTGAAGGCCCTGGCTTGCGGCATCAGGCCTCCCGGTCGCCCCGTTCTATGGCTCTCGCCACGGTCACAGGATCCTTCTCCTTGGGGCCAAGTCCACTTTATTCCCTGACCGGGCGTGGCCGCAAAGTGATGGCAGGGCCTTGAAGCCTGATGGGGCGAGGCCCACTCCAAAAACTCAGGCCTGGGCAGACCTGGGCACTTTCTTACTCCCAGCTCCACAGCTTCGTCGTGCCCCAACGCTCAAGTAGACACCAATAATGGTACTCGCACCCGGGGCCCACAGCTCCACACCACCCAAAACAGCCACAGGGGGCAGGCAGGGCCGCAACTCCCAGGGCGCCATCTAACTCTTAGTTGGGCCCAGCAATGCGCGATCCCACCCGTGCGGGCCCCAGCGTGTTCAGGCCTCTTCTTCTAGACTGGCCCCAGTGAGTGCTCCCCTCGCTCAGCAGGCTTCTTGTGGCAGCTCCAGCTACTGCCTATACGCTTCTTTCGACCCCGGCAGCCGGCCCCCGCACTCTCCTCACCTCTTCTCGTAGGCAGCAGGGAGGAGCGCGTCAGCTCCGGGTCCGACTCCGCCTGGGGGCCCCCCCAGGCGTCTCCAGTGCGCCTAGGCCGCAGGACGGGCAAGCACTGGCAGGGCCTATCCCGGCTGTCTCTTCAGGCGTCTCCCCGAGCACAGGGGACGCCCAACGACAGCTCCGCATCCTAGGCCAGGCACTCGGTTGATGTCTTGGGTAGGGCCGGCTGCGCCCCACGCTGCTTCAACCGGGGTGCTGGCGGCTGCCCCACAGCGTCAGACACAGGTCCGCCGTATCTCTCTGGGCCCCTCAGCTGCTTAGCGCGTGCCCGGTAGACCTGAGGGCAGTTTCGGGCTGAGTAGGCCCGCTGCGAGTCACGCCGCTGCAGCTGGGTGCGCCAGCAGCCGCCTCACTGCCGCCGACACAGGCCCGTCGCACTTCTCGGGCCCCTCAGCTGCTTTGTGTGTGCCAGATGGACATGAGTGCAGTTACAGGCTGGTCACAGACCCATTAAAGCTGTTTGATGCTAGTGACCCGGCCTCGGCGAGCGGAGCTCAGGGAAAACACAGCTACTCCGCTGCCATCCTGGCCACGCCCCCAGGAGGTGCTTTTACAGACCCACCATTGGAGTGGGCGAGGTCAGCTGCTGACACACAGATAAGCGCTGCTGCTATCCCTCAATGCGGGACATCTCAACCAAAAGTGAAGGGCTCTCTGGCCCCTATGTACCTCTCTGACCCCAGCTGCTCCCTTTCTTCATTCCTGCACATGCCAGAAGGCACGTATGCAGACCCACCATAGGATGGGCGTGGTTAGCTGCCAATGTGCTAGTAAGCGCTGCTGCTGTCCCGCAGCACAGGACGCACCTGGGCCCGTCCACGCCCGTCGGTGCCCGGAGGAGGCTGGGCTGGGCCACCACCCTGATCTTCAGTCTGTGAAAACCTTACATATCAGGTTTGTGCTGAAACTCCTTGTTTTAAAGCAATATTGTTTGCCAGGCTGTTTAACCCATCCCCTAACTGGAGAATCTGTGAGCTTTTGTATTAGCCCGGAGGGAAGAAGTCTGAGGTCGGCTACAGAGGGTCCTTTCCCACGTTGATTCCACTCGCAAGACTTTTGACTGTGTATGACCACTTGTTAACGGCTCACCAAAGCTATGTATAATTTATTCTTGTTTTGGGCATCCAGCTACTGTAAGGTTTATTTGACCCCTACCCTATGCTGTTATCAACTCACTGCATTAGTGTTAGGCTTCTGCTATATCCCCGGGCCCTGAGCCTGTCGGGGTAGGGCCAAATTCTCCTTTTAAGCTGAAATAACATATTACGGCCATGATAGGTGGCCCAAATTATGTGGTATATGTGGTGTGAGATTGTTTATTAACTTTCCTTGGTCATTTGAAACCTTATCTAGACCTCGTTAGTTGTGGAGGAATCCCTTCCCTAGAAGGAAAAGGGCTTTACAGGTTTAGTACATACAAAACAGAGGGTCCCTAATCAGTATCGAAACTGCTTTGGTTATAATGTTTTTACACATTGCTGGTGCTTAAAGTGAAGTCAAAAATCCATACAATTATATAGTCTTCAATAACAACAAGTCAGTGCAACACAGAAAGCTAATAACAAGCTAAATGAGAAGTATAAAAAATTTTATTCCATAGAAATACACAATCAAGGTTAAAAACATTTCATATTAAGATACAAATTACAATATCAGGAAGAAAACAGAAAAGTCGACGCTGCGTTTCGGTGAGTTGGTGATTGTTCACCTTCTTCAGGACAGTTTTCTAAACAACAAACATTTTATTATTATCAATCTCATGTGTTGCTGACATCATCTTATTCGACCTACACGAACTACAAAGTTTTATGTCTGTAATTAACTCTTACTATGACATATGTATTTAATTAAATATTCATACACAAAACCACTGGGTGGCAATACTTTACTATGCACAACAGTCTACCTTCACATAACATTTTAAGCACTACCCATGATCCTTTTTAGTCTAAAAAAAAGGATCATGGGTAGTGCTTAAATTGGACTCCGAACTCCGCCCGCTCACGGAAATCCGCTGAACTTTGCAGAGTTTTTCGAGAACTCAGTGGAATTCTGTGGAGTGAAGCTCCGCCCAGCCCTACCATTAATTTTAACTCTTAAAGAAGGGTTGTTAGCTGCTCCTCCGGAGGTAAGGTTTCTAGGGGATGTTACAGTCGGAAATTCCAAAAGGGTCCTCAAGTGGTCAAAAGTCATTTCTTGCCCTAAGCTCCTTGGCGCAATTTATGAGTGTTTCGATTCAGCTTTTTCGCCGTATTTGGATTCTAATCCACATATGATACCCATTACTAAAATCCATAACCACCTTTTTAGTGCCCTAAGGGTACTATTTCAGTGTGAGGTAGGCTCTGGTAGTACTAAACAACTCAAAGCAGTATAATCCCATGGTTCACAATGGACTGTAGGCGGGCAAAAATAAGTTTGATACTAGCCACTAAAACCTTAAAACCCCCAATGCAAACGTGAAGCTAGATTTTTTTTTATAAAAAGGTACTAGAGGCGAGCAAAAAGGAATGGGATGATCAAAATTGGCAAGATTTATTGGAGGCTTCCCAAAGGAATGATGTCTCAACTTTTTGCATATTATTGCCCATGGTAGCCTAAATGCTGTTACTCCCACTATCCCTCATATGCCACAAAAGGCTTGGGTACAACATTTTGCAAACCTTTACTCTATCCCTCATCAGGATCCGCCCACTTGTGATATGAATTCAGGTTCTAGAGACACTGGCAACACAACAAATCATCCTTTACCACAGCAAGAAGCTAGCAATCCAGTTCTTATGGGTTATGGTGACCTATCCAACCAAATGGATGATATCTTTTCACTTGAAGACACCAGGGCGGCAATCCAGTCCCTGAAGCTTGGGAAAGCCCCCTGACTGCATTGCATACTGGGCCACCTGTATCGATCTGAGGTCGATGTTTGGGCCCCTTACATTAACATCTTGTCAAATGCTATAATGGGCGTAGCTCGGTGGGGGCCAGATGGGGAACTAACGGAGATGATAAAGGCCACACAAGGGTTGCGACAGGGATGCATCCTTGCACCCACCCTTTTTTCATTGTTTATTAACGGCGCACTTGGTTATCTTCTGGAGTGTTCTCATGATGCCCCTAAACTCAGTGGTATCCCCATACCCGGCTTATTGTTTACAAATGACAGATTGCTTATTTCAAGGACTCCAGCTGGAATACAGAAGTTGTTAAAATACAGGATTTCTGTAACCTTAGATGGCTTGAGATTAACGTTGCCAAGACAAAGAGTATGTATATCAGGCCACACAGATCTCTCAGGGGGAAATTGAACCTGGGGGCCCTAGTATTAGGGGAAGCTAAATCCTTTGACTACTTGGGTATAAGAATAAGTAGCTCTCTCTCGTGGAAATCCCACATAGAGAAAAGTAAGGCTCTTATTGAGCACAAAGCTGCTGCAATCGGGAGAATGCATAGGGCTTCTAAACAGAGGTTTGTATCTCCCGCTGTAGAAATTTATAGGGTTGCAGTTCAGTCAGCTGCTCTATATGGGGTGAAGTTTAGGGGAATGACTTCTGTGGATCAGTTATTGGTTACTGAAAACCACTTTATAAGATCCATTCTCTCCTTGCTGCGAGCCACACCTCCTGTCCCTGTGTATTATGTCCAGCTCTTAATAGGATCAGTGATTTAGCCATCTTAAGACCATTGGCTTACTGGGTTAGAATCTGGTCCTCCGAATTGTGCTCGTATCATGAAGGCCTCCTTGATCTCATTCAGCTGGATAGATACCAAAATAAAGCGTTATACTACTACTGATTGTTAGAAATATATGTATACAACTCACCATGATTGTGCTATTAATTTATTGCTGATTTTTCTTACACTCGCTCTCCCCTGTGCACTTGTTCAGTGCAGGTTGCACTGTTTTGCTTTGCCACCAAGTATTGTATGCATTCAAATTGAGATTAAATATAATAATGTCTGTGTATATGCCAGCCCTTTTTCTACCATTCTTTGCCAAAAATAATTTTAGCGCATCTATTGCGTGTTTTCGTCTCAAAATTTATCCTAAGGGAACATTGACTTTTCTGTATAATTGGTACAGGGCCCCTCAGTGGGAGGCAGGCTTGTCCTGCCATGTGTGCGCTTTCATTTCATGTGTGAAGCCTATTTAGTGTTTGACCTCTGTTGTGTAGCCTAACAAGTGACCTGTGCCCAGTGTGGAGATTTGCATTGTAAGGTAAGTTATCTTTTTATTTGAGGTAAGTTGTTAATGTTGATATTTTTTAATATCTAACATAGAATGAGTAATAGTATTTGTACTTTTATATTTAATTTTCTTTTTTTTAGGTGTATGGATGTATGGGAAATTGGGGTTTTGGGGGAGAGTATTAATACTCAGGTAATATTTTTAATTCTAGAGTATTTAATGTTAGTTATTAACTGATATATAGAATATTAATTAATTTATTTTTTTAATTTAAAAATTATTAATTAAAAACAAGGAAGAAAAATTAATAAAAATAATAATAGAGGGGGTGAGTAATAAAACTATATTTTAGAATGAAGAGTATTAATTTAAAAATGTATAATAAATTATTAGTGGGGCTGAGTTATAAAAATTATTATTTATAAAATGAAGTGTATTAAAAATGTTTACATTAGTTATATTAAAAAAATAAATAAAAAATTTGAAGGAGGGGAGTATTTTAATACTCATCATTTAAAGCATTAATACACAGGCAAATGTCCGTGCGGACTTGGCCCCTAATATGGTGGCGGTGCCTAGCAGGCACCGCCATCCATATTAGTATGCGTGCGGTTAAAGGCCTTTCCATGGCGGCGATGCCGCCATGGAAAGGCTGGCGGGGAATTGCTTTGGGGGCCCATTGCGGGCCCCCGGAGGGGGGTGGGGGGGTGCACTTGGGGGGGTGGCAGGCACTGCGTGGTGCCTGCCACATTGTGCATTGAAATGCACAACATGTCAATTTGACATTGCGGCGGGTGCTGCTGTAAGCAGCACCCGCCGCAATGTTAAACTGCGGAATGCAACCGCCAGGGTGGCGGTCGCATCCTAATCAGGGGTGCGGGACCGCCGCATGGCAGGCGGCTGGTCCCGTTACCACTGGGATGGCGGGCGGACTAAAGTCCGCCCGCCATCCTAATGACCCCCTATGTTTGAAAACTATATAAAAAAAGACTTGCACCTATCCAAGTGGGACGGGATGCAAGGAAAACGGGTTTAGGGTGGGGTAGTAATTTAATACTCAGGTAATATTTTTAATAGTAGAGTATATTTTATTAATCATTTTATTAAAGATATACATTAATAAATTATAAAAGTAATATTTATTAAAATATTTTTTAAAGAATAGATGATCATAAAAAAGGGGGATTTTGGAGAGGGAGGATGATTTGATGTTTTTTTTTTTTAACACTTTATTTATCATTTTAGTGCATTACAGCAATAGAAACATGAGCACTCACTGTCATTGTTACATTTAACTGGAGTATGCAATGATACCGACCAGATATAAGGCAATGTAGCGAAATCCGATGAAAAGGAAGAAATAGAGTAATGATGATAAATGCAGTCCCAGTGGAATGTCCGAGTCCCTGAGGGGAGAATGCACGCTTCCCCCAGCCCAGTCCCCTGTCCTCCAGCCAAAGAAAAGCAGTTCCCAACAAATGCATGAAATCAAGACTGTCAACCTTAGCAAAGTGCATATCAACATTCGGAAACGGGTTATTGTGCTGCATACGCCCCTCATCCCACCCCGGCGGGGACTATGCCGCTTTCGAGTTGGGAGGCAGCAGTTTGTCGTGTATTCCTGGTATAAGCCCTGAATGGCCCCCAGATGTCTTTGGGGCGCGAGGAGCGCAGTAATGTAGTGGAATAAACTTCGCTGTTGGTGTTGCAGTACGCTAGGCTATCCAGCCAGTTTTGTAGCGTGGGAACTGTTTTGCGGCCCCAATGCAGTGCGATCTCCCTTTTGGCTAACAGCAAACTAAGGGAGGCAAACCTCCGTATTCCTTTAGGGAAGTTTACCACATAGCCCAGTGTCGTGTAGCTCCTATAGTACCCATGCAGGACCTGCGCGTTTGGATAACATATACTGCGGGCTTGGTGGCAGACTGACTCCGTGCACCACCACCGTATATGTTAGCCTGATTTGCATTAGCTAGCTCGCAGTGCCACTAGTGTCTCCTCTTATCGGGGAGAGATTAGTTTCTGGCAACCTTAGATCATGACAACCCGGATTCCCTCAGAATCGTGGAAACAATGTACTACCTTTCGCTCAGTCACTCGTGCTCACTTATTCGGTTTGTCTCAGAGAGTTACACAGAATAAACAGTCGGGCATTTCAATAAGTATTTATTGAACAGCTGTTATTCTAGTGTAAAATATATGTGCTGCGGTAACCAGTAGACAATAGCAGAGATATATTATCAGCAGTACGATAAAAGCAAAGGGATAGAACAGTTCTACCATATTGCGATAATCATGAGTACATACATGAATATAAAAGCATTATGCAAGTGCGCGTACTCCTACGATGCCTAACTAGATGTTCCTGTGTGTACCTAGCATATGTGTGTAGGTCTAAGAGCCAAGAATCCTTCTAGGATTTAGTCGAACCCCCATACCTGAATAGAGAGAGTGTGGGACCCCGTCCTGGTCTCGAGTTGGACACCCCGTCCGGGTGGTGTCAGATCACTGTCAGCTGGAGCGACTGCATGCAGGAGCCTCAGCGACTCGGGTCAGTGTGTCAGCATGGAAGTCTCGGTTCCCTCTGTCTTACCGGGGCAAGATGTGGTATATTTATACCCTAAAGAGTCTCGGTCCTCAGTATGGTTTGTATTGGACATGAGGAAGACGTCAGGGGTGAACTTTGTACCTACATATTATGCCGGTGGTGTATTCTTAGAGAGCCATGCATAATTAATGAGTACAGTGTGGGCCTGTGTTTGGAAGAACCCTGCTGTATTCAAAACCACAGGATAGATAACGCTCAGCCCTCAGAGCTCGTTGTGTACTAGCTGGGACCAATGTAGGTGAAAGATCATGCCTATATAAGGAATCATACTATAATAGGACATGTACAGTTGTGACCATAATTGGGCATATGCGGCCATGACCATAATAGGGCAAGTACGAATATGACCATATTAGGGTGAATATGAATACGTCCATTTTAGGGCATGTACGAACGGGTCTACATTAGGGCATCTATGCAGGATATAACACCCACTCCTCTTCCGAACTGGATAAAAATGACCATACTTAAAATCTGGACAATTTAAAAACATTTTTAAAAGCAAGTAAAAACATGGTTCTAAAAAATCGTTAAAAATTGAGGTGCTAATAAAAAATAATTTTTTTTTTAAATTCAGCCTTTTCTAGTTGCCACTTAAAAAGTCAATATCGTCTCTTTATAAAAGTTGTATCACTATAACAGGAGAAGGCCATGCTTTTCTCAAGCAAAAGTGTCAATCTAAGAAAATGTTCCAAATTTAGATCGTTTATTTTGAAACGAGTGAAGAAGCCGAATTCTTTCCCAGGACACGATGAGCCAATTCAAGATTACGCGTCCTGGCTGGGAAGCTCAATATTATCGGTGTCAGCTGCTGTAGATGACAAATCCAACGCCTCACAGAGAACGTCAATCACACATAGATGGAATGTAGTACTGCCAACAGTCGGTGCTGCGGCAGCTTGTGCGGCAGTTGTAACCTGGGTGCCTGTGGAAGAATCACCTAACCCAGCAGGAGCGAACGGCACCTGTGGATTCTCCTGGAATGCATTCATCAGAATCGGAAGCCGCTGAGGACAACGCAGAGCGTGGGCCTTTATGGGGTCCAGCATTGCATCCGTGTCCGGAGGCGCATCTGACGGAAATGTTAGACAAAGATCAACGTGCATTCCTCTCCGCAGAACAGGCATCGAAGAACAGGTAAGATGCAGTCTACCCAGACTGGTCTAAATGATAGAAACCAGGAGGCATTGAGTTCTCGCAGGCAAGAAATGCCCAGAAGTTGTACCATGCATTCACGGTATTTCCGCTCCAGGAGCGTGTTCACCATTCCCTCGGGAAGTGGGCCGTCCATTGCGTAGCAGCAATATTACAATCAGGATTCTTGCGATTAGGAACAGGATGAGCGGGAATCCTCCAAATACGCTTCCCAATACGGAGTGTATAAAATTTGGGATTACTCCGAGGACTGTCTGAAAGGTGCTTAACAGTCCGGACCCTATGGTCTTAAATAGGTGTACAATTCCGCTCGTATCAGACATATTGAAGATACGTCCCAACATTTCTGCGAAATGAATGGGGCAGTTTGTACGTATGAGTGCCTGTATCTCGGTCGAGGTCCTTGCAACTTGAAGTTCATAGGTTTCTCAAGCAGAGGTTAAGGGCACGGGGTGCTGTAAAAGCATGGCTTTCAATCTGCTCAGAGTATCAAACTGTATAAAAGAAACATTCAGTGAAGGCCATAACGGCGCCTCCCTGACTGTGTTCAGTGGCGGAAACAATACTTGCATACAGCAAGTAACCCTGGAGTTAACAGTTACTAGATATGCGACGCCCGGAAGCATCCCACAGCAACCTTGATCATTTAGCATTAAGTAACTCCCATTCGAGAGCAGCTGGAAAACCGGCGTGATCATGGCCGCTGGGGTCCCTGACATGTGACAAGATAAGTTCACCACTGAACCACTACAGGCTCCGTGCAGAGAAATATCCTGACACATGAGAGAACCGCTTAAAGTGTTCTTGCAGTTTGTACCACTCAGATACACTTCTCGATCCCCATTCCGGCATCGGTATCTATATGGTAACTCCCAAGTTTCCTTCATGTATCCCTTACCCATATTTACATATTTGCCTGCCTGCCTTTGCTCAAGGCAATATTGAAACTGAAACGTAGTGATCGGCAGAGTGATTTGGCCATGAATTAGCCATTCTGTTGATGGTGATTCGGCTACAGTGAATGGTAACCTTTCCAGTTTCTCAATACGCACCATTGTATATTTGGCTCCCCTCTGTGCCATTTCTGTCTGTTTATCAGTTAGATTGTATTCTGAGAACAGAGACGTGGTGTTTATAAAACACCATGGCACATAGCCTGCACGCAAAGATTGCAGCGTCCAGCTTAACATCATAATAGAACGTAGCTGAGATTGCCCGTGTTGTAACAAGGCCAGATCTTGTTCTAATATGTCGATTGCCGAGGACACAATGTTGCCTAAGGAGTAAATCCTGGAGGTCAAAGTAGTTAACCCATTATCCACTACTGCTAATGCCTTTTCTAAGTTAATACGGTCTATCTCCCGTATCCTTTCTGCAGCCTCTTGTTGGGATATTTTCCAGTTTTCATTATAGTAGGCATAAAGGCCTGCATATATGAAACGTTTCTGATGCTGTTTCCTGGGACCTAGTAGAAAGTCTCTAAGATCCATGTCAGGTGTGAGTAAGGTCAAGTGGTGCTTTACTTCTGTCAGTGTTGAGGTCTCTAGCCAATCAAGGCACAACATCCCAACACTATACGATGTCACTACCCCTGGGTGTTGTCTTTGTACATAGCGTGGATCTGGCCTATGGATTCTAAACCCTTTGGTTGTATTCATAAATCTCTGTTGACATTTGTTTGTGTCAATGGGCCAAACCAGCCATTCTGTCCAATCAGGATCTGATCTGTTGTACTGGAAAATGTCATCTAATCCTACCCCTTCTTTAGTTGAATTCTGCCCCCCACCCATCTGTAATGGTGTTGGAAACCCCGGTGTGTTCATTTCCTTGCCTTTGGCTAATCCAAGACAGGATGTTTGTTGCACAGTTTCATTCAGAAATAATATCTGCTGCGGAATGAGGCATGTTCTAAAAAGTGCTTCTATTCCCTGGACTTGCCAGTCCCTTGAACCCCAGATTGATTTGGAATCTATTGTGTCTTTCCATAGATCGAAACCCTGTTTAGACAACTGGTTCAGAAAGGATGCAGAGTAAATATGTTTGGTGTTTGTTAACATAATTTTCTGAGCTGAAATTTTCGCCACTTTATAATAAAATGACTTCGGGTCGGATGTGTTAAAACCTGAGAAATATGTGAATTTCTGTGCAAATGCTTGTGAACTACCTTTTGGAGGTGTTGGGCAGTGTTCCCACTGGTGGTACTCAAATACATTTCTAGGTGTTATAGATTTGTGTAAGAAATGATGACCATATCGCTGATAACAGTACAATGTATCATAGTCTGAAGTACCTTCTAACATTTCATTGTTCGGAAATGCAGCAGTTTTTTCTAAATCAGACATCATAGCATTTACAGTTTCAGTGTCCCAATCATCAGAAAATGTACTGGAGGTAATGAAATCACTTAAAGAAATTTTAAATACATGTTTTAGCTTTAAAAGTTCAGTCGGACCTAATATATCATAATCAATCTTGTCCCATACTACACCGTCCGGTATAGGAACTGCTGTAATGTTCACTGAAGACAAGTCTCTTGGTTCACGATGTGAAGACTGGTGTGGTTTTAAAATCAAATTGACTCTTTGGGCTGTAGAGCTTTGCTGGAGGTATCGTTCATTAATAAGCATTCTAAAAGTTATTATTAAACCTGGCCAGAAAATGAAAAATAAAATCCCAGTGATATACCATAGTTCTATCCAAGGTGACACCAGGTAAGTCTTTCTAAAAAAAGTTCAAAAAGTCATTGAGTTTCTGTTGGAGTGATTTTTTGGCTGGCGTCGTTTCCGGTTCGCTTGGATCCAGTGAAAACGTATAAAAGTTCATGAAATAGCCAAAAGCAGTTCGATCAATTGTTGGAATTGCATCGGGATTTGTTAAAATCGAATTTTGCTCTTGACGAGGCATGTTGACCTAGATGTCTGTATTAGGTCTTATTGCAACTTGGTTGTTAAGTTGATGTTCATTTTGTTGAAGTGGAACGAGTTCCATAGCATTGTTGCTTAGTCCATCATTCCGTACAGGTGGCTCTTCCATCGTGATGAGTCTTTCTTTTTGGACTTCTTGGATTGTAGCGAGAGGAGGGCGTCTGCTACTGTGGAGTCCACGAGGCCTACTGTTTAGTATCGGCCACATAGTGTGGTTTGATTAAGTCAATTGAGACGAATCTTTTCTCCTTTTTTCCGGCAAGAGGTGGCAAAAGTACAGTTCTTGTGCCGTGGATTGCAAGGACCGGTACAGGCTTTCTGTAGGATGGCCCAAATTCTTTCTTGTCAGCAATCTTCTCTCTGACTAGATCCCCGATTTTTGGGATCCAGATAGGTCTTGCCGTTACTGCCTTGACTTCCTCAGTGGCGGCCTGTTTCTGGAGCACGTTACTTTGTTGTGTCCTAGATTAATTTAGATCCTGTAAAACAGCCAAACGATCATGGATATCAAATGGTTTTTCATCCGCCACTGTGCCTTCACAATCAAGATCAGGTACCCACATTCTTGTCCCAAATAGGACCTCGTAAGGAGTGACACCTCCTAGAGAGCTTCTTGGCTGGTTATTGAGCGTGCGCTGTACCCCATAAAGGTGATCGACCCATCTACCGCCCTTGCCTAATACCCTAGCTGTTAAAGATTGCTTTAAGTCTCGGTTTTTCCTCTCCACAACAGAATTTCCCTCGGGATGATACGGAGAGGAGTACCGCAATGCTACGCCCATTCCTTCCATGGCCTCTTTGTAAGCCCGAGAGCTAAACGCCGGACCACAGTCAGAATGTAACGTGCCAACTGCGTATGTGCCGATAAAGACTCGCAAATCTTTTATAACAGTTTGAGCGTCAGCCGAGCGCTGAGGCCAAACCTTGAGGAAACTTGAGCTGGACGCGCACGAACAGACAACCTAATGCTGTCTAACAGTGGTATCTGTACTGGACGTGTTGTGGTGGACCCATTCATCTGCTTGCAGATGTCGCAGTTCCAGACGTAGTCTCTAATCAGCCTTCTCATCACGGGCCACCAGAAGCGTTCTTTTAACAAAGCAACAGTCTCCTTAAGTCCGTTATGTACAGAACCTGTTCCTTCGTGTGCTGCCAAAATTAAGCCTAGCCTACGATCGATATTTGGTATTGCTCTATCCCCCACTGCAGGAATCTGAGCATATGGAATGTTTTGTGCATCTAACTTGTAGGAGTACTTGAGTGGGAATTTCTTTGGTACTGCTGTGCTGCCTTTGGGCGAAGCATTGACAGCTACCATTATCTCGCCGTCTATTCTCGTCTTTGAACGAGTAACTGCAGCTACTGCGGCTGTGCGAACAGCCCCTTTTGCGGCTTCATCAGCCAATGAATTCCCTTAAACGTGAACGCCATCACGCTGATGACTCAGTGTATGTATCACGTGAGCCCTTGGTAGTTCGTTTCTCAACTCCACTACCTGTTCCCATAGCATTTTATGCTTTATTGTGCCACCTTTTGCATCTTTGAACCCGTTTTGTTCCAAATGATGGAGATATTCATTGTACGACTGTACACAGTAAAAGGAATCACACACAATAAGTGTGGGGAATTTGTGATCCGTATTTATAAGTGCCAGTATAAGTGCTTTGAGTTCTGCCAACTGAGCCGTGCAGTCTCCCAGAGATTGCGTTTTAGTGCAATTCGGATGGAAATTTCCATCGTGCATGCGACCTTTAACAATCGCACACGCCGCGCTGTAAGCCTGCTCTCTTCCTATGGCTGGTTGAGCAGATCCGTCAGTATAGATAATGTATTCATACTGATCTAGAGGCAAAATTTCATTTGGTAGAGGATATTCTTGTTCGTATTGCAGGAATGCCTGTGTTTTTAAACTTGGATCAAATCTGTATTCAACATCCGTTGCAGTAAGAGAATTAGCCCATTGTATCCATCTTGGATGTAAGGCTTTAGCATTTGGAATGCTAGCTTTTGTAACAGCTTCTAAAGCTGGTACTGGGGTCACGACAATTATGCGTTTTCCCTGAGCCAGAGCTCTTTCTCTTGCTACAGCGGTCTGAACTGCTGTCAGGATTTTTTCTGTTTTAGTGAAATGCATTTCTGCGTTTGTATACAGGTGTGATTTGTATGCGATTGGTACTGTTTCACCTTCTTTAAAAGTTAAATAAGTGTACCCGCATTGACCCGCTATGACTCGGATCACTAAGTTCAGTGCGTTTACGCGTGTCTGTAAATGTTTAGAAGCGATCATGTCTTCTTGTAGGGAACGCAGGATATTTGTGTGTTCCTGTGTCCATTGTTTGACTGGAAAGTCAGGTTTTATTAAGTCGTAGAAAGGTTTTACTCTTTCTGCGTAATCCAAAATGTATGTTCGACCAAAATTTAGGAATCCCAGAATTGATTGTAAATTCTTTAATGATTTTGGAGGTTGGAGCAGCGCACACTTTTCTAAAAAGTTAGCTGCCAGGCTTTTTCCCTCACTTGACAGCTCGTATCCTAAAAACAGGACATTGAGGTGGGCCGTTTTTGATTTTTTGAAATTAAATTTATAGCCCTCAGAGGCGAATCCCATAATAATGGTGCTCACCCTGGTCAAGTGCCTCGTTAAGTCATCGTCCGTCAGATAAATATCATCCACATAGGACAATGCTTCTTCATCCAAATTTTGCAGTAACTCTGTTACCCTTGCTGAAAACAACCCCAAGCTATTCTTATACCCTTGGGGGAGTCGGCAAAATTGCCGTTGTGACCCTAACGCACTGAATGCGGTCAGATACCTGCTTTCAGGCGCTATATTTTGGCAGAAAAATCCATTTGAGATATCAAGTGTTGTTTTGTATTTTTTCCGCACAATGTTATTCATTAATGCGGCATTGTGTGCATTTTGAACTGCAAATGTCTTTGTGCAAGTGTTTAAATGTTTGTAATCTAAAACTAGATGATATGTGTTGTCAGGTTTGGCTACGGGGAACAAAGAATTGTTCATAGGTGAAGTGCAATTTTCTATCACCCCCTGGTATTCAAGTTGATCTAGAATCTCCCTGACTTGTTTCTTAGCTTCCTGCTTTATAGGGTATTGCCTTTGAGCATTTGGGGAAACTTTTAACAAGATCACATGGTGGGTTGACTCCTCATCCCAACCAGCATGATTTTTGTACAATGCTGGAGCTAGTGCAACCGCCCACTCCTGCGCATATGCATGTTTTAAATGTATGGGAACGAGGTCGGAAAAGGCTGGAAAAATTATCGTTTCTCCCCTAGGGCACACCATGACGAATGCTGGCGGCCAGTCTTGTTCTGCTAATAGAATGTCATAACCAGATGACAGATTTTTCCAAAAGAGACCTTTAACTTTTCTGGGGTTGTCCCCCTCCATCCGGAGTGTTATCTCATGTAACTTATGTGGGACACTTACCCGAGTATCAGGTGTTTCCACCGTGATATACTCACTCAACTCCGCTGTCACCAGAAATTCCTTCAGGTTCTGGCGAGCTATCGTTACTTCTGCCGCGCTGTCTAGCATCGTCAGAGCCCATTCCCCGTTCAGAAGCTGTGTCCTCAGAATTCTGGGCATGTCTGATCTTGAGACCTGCTACCTTCTTCTTTTTGAACTGAGGTTTTGATTTTTGTTTATCCTCTTTTTTAGGTGCGTAGTCCGCAGCGCTGCTGCGTGTCTCTGGACTTTGTACGCTCCTCTTGTCTGTGTTCTGACCGTCCTTCCCTCTCAGAGTTTCTTGATGAACCCTGAAAGGAACGAGAGGAACGAGTATCAGTATCCTGATACCCGTCAGGTTTTTTAATATTATCCCTATTCCTTTCAGAGGGCTCCTGTTGAGGAGACCTACCTCTGTACTGAGATCTGGTGTCTTTAGACTTTTGTTGTTTTTTATTTTCCCACTTCTTTTTAGAAGAAGTAGGTGTCTGCTTTGTAGTGTCCTTTTCAGGACTGCCCACCAGTTGTGGTTTTAATGCTTTCCCACCTAGACTGTCTCTGCCTAATTCTGCATATGCAGTTTCAATTATTTTGGGTAGTTCGTGTTGTTGATCTACTGGACTGAACTCCCTTAGGCGTTGGCGGATTGCCACTGAAGCTGCTTCCACCTTAATGTTAGCAAGTATTATGGCTGAGACCTGTTCAAAGTTGTTTAGCAACTTCATCCCTAAGTTAAGGGCAGGCTCTGCTCCGTACTCATTTTGTATTTGTTTTAATACTTCAGGTACTACTGCTATTGACGGGATACAGGGCCGGACTGGGAACCAAAACCGGCCCTGGCAAAGTGCTCGGCTGGCCCCCCCGGTGGTTGGGGGTGCGCCCGAGCACTTTGCCAGGGCCAGTTTCGGCCGATTTTGTTACAGGGGCCGATATTGCAGCTATGCTGCAAAAACAGCCCTGTAACAAAAACGGCCACCCAGGGGCCCAAAAACGGCCCCCACCCTGGCGGCCCACCGGGGAAACGCCCGGTGCCCGCTACGGCCAGTCCGGCCCTGACAGGATACCATGTGTTCTGGTATATATGGCAGCAAAGACTGAACCCCAAGAGGTGCAGTCCTCTACTTGTGGTGTGAGACCCATGGGCAAGCAGATTGTTAGAATTCTGTGTTTATCACTGGTTGTAGTATTTGGGAATACTGCTTCAAGCTGAGTTACTTTCTCAGCTATCCAGAATGGGATTTGTTCACGTTTTGCTGGCATTTTGCCCATTATCGCGTGTAATGTTTGTGGAGTTATTTTATTAACTGTACCTTGGACTGGAGTGTCTTGTGCTGCAGCTGGTGCAGGCTGAACTGTTAAAGTCCTCATCACAAATTGTGTGAGGTTTCTGTAGATTTT
The DNA here is from genome assembly GCA_963921515.1 of Calotriton arnoldi. NCBI lineage: Eukaryota > Metazoa > Chordata > Amphibia > Caudata > Salamandridae > Calotriton > Calotriton arnoldi. The sequence goes on along the minus strand of CAWUFW010007167.1, from coordinate 496,729 downwards.
AATTAAATCTCTGTGTTGTACGAGTAAGTCTGGCTGTGGCATTGTGCCAATATCAGGATGCGGTGTGTATGCCGCTAATATGGGCCATGTGGCTCCTGCTCCTCCGAGCGGGCCTAATCTTGCTCTTCCATGTACGTGGGGTAGGGCGCCTTTAAACCAGTAATTATGCTCCTGGTATGTGAGCGGAACCTCTAGCTCCTCAAAAGGAGTATAGTAGTAGTGAAAAACATCTGTAATTGGATTTGCTGCTGGGAATGTAACCCATAGAACACCTCTGTTTTATTGGATTCGTGTGCCTCAATCACGAAAATTACTGTACCACCCTTGGCTCTTAAGCCATGATCTAGAAGTTTTATGGTGACTGCCCTTTTGAAATTTGGTGCAATTTGTATTGCATCTTCAGGGTCTTCTCCTAAACCAAAGAGGTCTGTTGTAACTCTCCTTGTTTCGTCTGTTTCTTCCACCATTTTCAATTGGAAGAAGGGAGGTTAAAGAATTTTTAAGATAAGGTGTAAATGCACAATTGTAGGAACTATATGTCCTCCAAGCTTGAATAACCAACAGCCAATAAATAGTATTCTCGTACTACTCAGCTGCAGCGGATTTTGTGCCCACCCACTCCAGATGTCTCTGGGGTTTTGTGAGTAGGTTCTCTGAGAATAGCACGACTGAACTACTCAGATTCTACTGTTAAATAAGTACCAAACCAACGTTGGGCGCCATGTCGTGTAGCTCCTATAGTACCCATGCAGGACCTGCGCGTTTGGATAACATATACTGCGGGCTTGGTGGCAGACTGACTCCGTGCACCCCCACCGTATATGTTAGCCTGGTTTGCATTAGCTAGCTCGCAGTGCCACCAGTGTCTCCTCTTATCGGGGAGAGATTAGTTTCTGGCAACCTTAGATCATGACAACCATGATTCCCTCAGAATCGTGGAAACAATGTACTACCTTTCGCTCAGTCACTCGTGCTCACTTATTCGGTTTGTCTCAGAGAGTTACACAGAATAAACAGTCGGGCTTTTCAATAAGTATTTATTGAACAGCTGTTATTCTAGTGTAAAATATATGTGCTGCGGTAACCAGCAGACAATAGCAGAGATATATTATCAGCAGTACGATAAAAGCAAAGGGATAGAACAGTTCTACCACATTGCGATAATCATGAGTACATACATGAATATAAAAGCATTATGCAAGTGCGCGTACTCCTACGATGCCTAACTAGATGTACCTGTGTGTACCTAGCATATGTGTGTAGGTCTAAAACCTAAGAGCCAAGAATCCTTCTAGGATTTAGTCGAAACCCCCATACCTGAATAGAGAGTGTGGGACCCCGTCCTGGTCTCGAGTTGGACACCCCGTCCGGGTGGTGTCAGACCACTGTCAGCTGGAGCGACTGCATGCAGGAGCCTCAACGTCTCTGGTCAGTGTGTCAGCATGGAAGTCTCGGTTCCCTCTGTCTTACCGGGGCAAGATGTGGTGTATTTATACCCTAAAGAGTCTCGGTCCTCAGTATGGTTTGGATTGGACATGAGGAAGACGTCAGGGGTGAACTTTGTACATACATATTATGCCAGTGGTGTATTCTTAGAGAGCCATGCATAATTAATGAGTACAGTGTGGGCCTGTGTTTGGAAGAACCCTGCTGTATTCAAAACCACAGGATAGATAACGTTCAGCCCTCAGAGCTCGTTGTGTACTAGCCATTTGCCATTTGTTAAGCTTTATTCGACATATAATCATAAAAGCATGTATCAAAATATTCCATCATTACATAAAAACCCAATTCCTAAGGTACGATTAATACATATGTCGACTTTTGGTAAAACTGAACATTTAAAACACCATATATAATAAAAGGAATAAAAACCAAGCACATTTCTACATTGGGAGCTTACGCACATTTATAAGCTGGGAGGTCACAACAGGAGTAACTTCTTCTTGTTGATCTAAAGGCTCAAAGAGACCAGATAACAGGTAACTAGAAATAATTGCAGCACTAGATCAGTGTATGCGGTTGGACATGTGAATTTTATGATGGCATTAATTTTGACCTTAATGCCCACACCCACCCAAGATATTTCGCAACAGCTATTAAGATGGTGGATGATGTGCTTGTGCGTATGATCCTTTCGGCTTCCGCACTTCTGCGTGTGCCTAGCAGCTTACATAGAGGTCTCAGCCAGACCCGACGGGGAATTACATATGCTGGACAGGCAAAAAGCATGTGCGCTACTGTTTCTTTGTAAGCCGGGCAGATGGGGCACTTGTTGTCAGTTGAATTAGACCACCTTGACGTAAAAGATCTTAAGGGTAGCGAGCCCACCCTCAACTGGAAATACAATTTCCTTTCTAGTGGTTTTGCTATAATGTCCCAGTATGGTTCGAGGTACGTAATGTGTTTGAATTCTAGAAATGTACCCGTCAGTGTGGCTGGTTCACTATTTCTCAAGGTGTTAAAAGTGATCCTTTCCCAGTATTTTTCCTTCAGATACTTTTTAGAAGGAAAACTAGCCGTGGACGGATCATCCCAGAGCATTTTCAAACCAAGGTCAACCAGGATGTCTCTAACACCCCGGAGCCATCTAATCTTGTGGAAACTATCTAATTTAATTATATCCATAAAACCTGTGGCATAGACTTTTAATTCTGGTGTTGTCCATAGCCTGCGCCAATATAATACTGGGCGTAATTTTATGATATCTGATAAAAACTTTCTTCCAAGATCATAGTGTAGCGGGCACAATGGTGTGCTTTGGGGAAGATTAGTGATGCTACGTAGAAATCTATTTTCAGGCACAGTAAGTTCCGTCGTGCTCTCGAACCCCCATAGCTCAGCACCATAGAGTGATGAGCTGACCACTTTCAGGTCATAAGCCTGGAGCACTGGTCTAATGGGTTTAGTAAGTGACTTTTTGTGCTCCAGGTGTAACGCTCCCGCCAGTTGCCGGTGCTTAAGTGTTGCCAGATCAATTTGCTGGTTCCACTTTAAGTTGCTCTGTATGTGTACCCCCAGATATGTGAACGCTCCTACCTGTTCCAATGGACGACTATTCATGAATATACTGCCTTTAAAGGCTCTATGCGGGTTAAAGGCCATAAATTTCGTCTTCAACACATTGACTTCAAGACCACGATCAGAGCAAAACTTTTCAAAAATTAATAGGGCTCGCTGTAGCCCGCTCGGGGTCTTCGAAATTATCAATGTGTCGTCGGCGAACATCAGGATTGGATTTTTCCATCTGCTAGAATCGGGGCATCAGTGTTCAAGGGTGCCATGCAATCAACTATTCCGTTAATGAACAGGGAAAATAAGGTGGGAGCCATGGCGCACCCCTGGCGTACCCCTCGTTCTATTTGGAACGGGCTGGTAACCATGCCCTGGGTGCCCCAACGGATTTTGGCATAGTTGTTCTCATGCAGTCTCATTATGAGTGTAAGGAGTTCTTTAGACAACCCCATTTCCTGCAACTTCACCCACAAACAGGAGCGGGGAACGAGATCAAATGCAGACTTTAAATCAACGAAGGCAGCATATATACTTCCTTTGCCCAGGACCACTGTTTTCCACAATAATAAAATGAACCGGAACACCTGGTCGATGGTGCTGGCATAGGCCCTGAAACCAGCCTGCAGGGGGGACAGTATGCTATGTTCATCTATCCAATCATTGATCTTGTTAAGAATCATTCTGCCCACAATTTTTTGCAGTGCATCGATCAAACTAATGGGTCGATAATTACCCGGTATTGATTTGTCTCCTTTTTTATACACAGGAATAATTTCGGCTCCTTTCCAGGAGTCCGGTACAGGGGCACCTTGGGCAACTGCATTGGCAACTATGGCGATATATCTTCCCCATCTTGTTTTATCATATTTAAAAACATCAGCGGGGGTGCCATCGGGGCCTGGCGCTCTCCCGCCTGTTACTGCTTCGAGAGCTAGCACCACATCATTAGTGTTAAAAACGTCTTCTGTATAGAGTGCGTGGCTGGGGTCAGAAATACTGTTCACTAACTGGATTTGCTCGTATTGTGGTTTGAAATGTTTGACCCAATCTTTCTTCATGACATGGTTTTGGGGTTGTTCAGGTTGACCCCCACGTCCCATTTTAAGATGCTCCAGAACAGTTTGCTATTGTTCTGGAAGCTTGCCTCTGAGGTCCTGCCAGCGTTTCTCGTCCCAGGAGCGTTTGGCTTTGTACATGGCACTCTTATATGCCTGCCTGGCTGTCCGTACCAACGCAAGGTCTCCATCTTTTATCACCTGCCCAAGGAGCACTCTTGCCTGTCTACATTCTTTGTTGTACCAGCTGCAGGGCTTCTGACCTAGTGATTTCTTTGGCTTACAATGCTTAACAAAGTAGGCACTTAGGTGCTTGAAGAAATTTTCGTGGGACTGAGTGACGAGCTCCATTGGGACATTGGTGGACAGAATTTTTCCAAGCTCTAATAGGGCACTGTCGACGTCATTGGAAATACTATCCAGGGTCTCGGGATTTTCTGCTAGTCTCTCCCATTTAAGACGTCTCATATCATTGGTGGGAACTATGTCATAAGGATGCAGTTCAACCTCACCCCCGTGCATTCGCTTGTGCATCCACCATCTGAAGGATGCACACAGGGGATTATGGTCACTTTCTGGGCGGTCTCTAACATCCATGTCAATGATTGTGTGCCAAAATTTTAGGTTCATAAGGATATAGTCTATCCTACTCTTGCTATATCCATTGTTGAACGTATTCGCCCCCTGCCTGTCTTGTTGCGTCCTACCATTTAATGCCCTAAGCCCATACTCTAGACAAATGGAGTTTGTCTGGACAACTATCTCCGACCACTTTTTTACAGGATCAAGTTCCATTTTCGGAATTTCCCACTGGGTGTCTTCTTCAGTAGAGAGTTGCCATTCTCCCTTTGCAAGTGGTTCGAAAGTTGAATTAAAATCGCCTGCAACCATGGCATTGGTGTCCAATGAGTTCGACTCGAAGAGTTCGTCCAAAGCCGCTAAAACTTGGGATTTTCCTCCTTTAGTTCCCCTCACGTAAATATTATAGACATCAATGCTCTCAAGCGGATCTAATTTTAGCCTTAGTGCCTGTATGTCATTACTTTTTGAGGAGAGCTCCTTTATGCTAACATCCAGGACTTGGCGAACCCATATGGTCAATCCTCATGATGGCCGACCTTTTGGTCCTTTTATTGCCGGTATATGATAGTTTAAATAACCTACACAATGTTGTGGTGCCAAGAGCCATGTCTCCTGAAAGAGACAGATATCGAAACTATTAACGAAAGCCAGCCAGTCAGGGGATGTGAATTTAGAACTCAACCCCGCAATGTTCCATGATATCATTGAACATTGGCTAGCGGTGTGATGTATACTCGTTAGACCATGTGACTCCACTAATGAGATTTGGATGGGCTCAATCTGGTCCACTAGCTGAGGAGACGGTGTTTTTGCCATTTGGATGGACTTGGTAGATCTGTTAGAGCAATTGGAGTCCCTGACTGTATAGCTGCCCCTAGGGGCTGTCGCGTTACCAATACTTCCAGATACATAGCATGAGGTTACTGGTCCTTTTGGCTCCACTGGAGTTTTTTGTCTATGCTCGTGTTCACTCACTAGCTCAGTTGGAAATGAAGGGACATTTTCAATGGACTTGGCAGTGCTACTGTTACTGATGGGATTCATGTCTGTGTGCCTACCCTTAGAGACTGTTGGATAACCTACACAACCATGATACAGACCAGGCTCCCCTATCAGTCAATCAATACCTTCTAGTGTGGAACTACCCATCCTACCTATATGTGACTGCCCCAAATAATTGCTGGTCGGGGTTACAGTTGGGGACCTCCTTAATTGGATAGATGAGTGGTCAGGGGAACTAGTTCGGAATTCAAGGGCAAATAGATTTTCGGCCAGCTCCTCACTCTGCATAGTTAGTTCAATGCAGTCCAGATGGTTGAATGGGGCGGTGAGTCTGTATGCCTTAGTAATATCTTCTCTGATCACTGAACGACATCCCCTTACGTGCCGTATCCAGTGGATTGCCTTGTTGGTTAACGACTCCGCACTTTCGGAGCTTTTACTATGATCCAACTTTGGGACATTCACCATATAAATTCTATGGCTATTATATGCTTTGGTAATACTCTGGTCCCACCTCCCTTCTTGTGTACTGTATTGGTTGTTTGTACGTGCAGGCGTATTAATGTTAGTACTCCTATTAATGCTCCTGCCGAGCAATGGGCACCCATTCGGTGTTTGTGTTGCGAGGCCTGGAAGCAGTGCAAGTAAGAGGGGGTGCAATGTTTGTGCTAGGACACGATGATGAGGGTGTTAGGGACGTTTTCCGGTTAGCCACCTCGCTGAACGATAGAGTAGCTTTCTTCTGGCTACCAGCTGACTGCGGGGCAATAAATTTTGCCTGGGCTGGTATTTGACTAGATGGTGGTTGGTTGATGACTCCATTAGATACACGGTTTAATTCGGGGACCCTCCTTCTGTCAAGAGCCCAACTACCGCAGTCAGATTCTCTATCGTTAACCTCAAAGACCCAATTTCATCTCGGAGTGAGCATACCACTTTAAATATATCCTGCAGTTCCGATGTTTCATTGACTACCGGCTCTGTAATGACACCTGGAATTGATACGGGGGCTGCATGATTCCCTCCCCTGGATATTTGACAATATAGCATATCTATTAGAGCAGGAAACTATGGGCTCAAGAATTTGTGGATGGTTGCCCTCTAGTTCTACTTGGCTAGAAACGTTAACAGCGAAATCAACCTCCCTGGTTGTGTTTGGTCGAATCTCTCCCTTAGAGTTGCGACTTTTCTTGCGCGTTGTAAACATGGCTGGAATAACTGGGCCGTTTGCAGAACTAGTACACAAAGTTTGAGCATTACCAGAGGGAGACTTGGGCCTATGCATATTCGGATTTGTGTCTGGTATTAAAATATCCTCGCATTCTTCAATTAACATATCTATACGGTCCATTACACAGTTATTACCAGACTGCTTAGTTACCTTCATAGCCTTTTTCCTTTTAACGCTTCTACTCGCGTTCCCTCCCTCCCCCCTCCCTCTGCCACTTTCCATCAGCTTTCTTTTCCCCATACCAGGGAGGGTGGTTTACAATTGCGAGGGTTGGCACTTCCACCTGTCTTAGTGCTAAATCAGTCCGAATACAGATTTTAAGTTCTGGGCGGCTGCGGGGTAAGCAAGGGGGATGGATGCACAGTACCTTTCAATCTGGGATTGGTCTCTCGTGACGTTCCAGCATTAAAGGGCAGACGACAGGGGGGTGGCCCTGCCCTGCCTTTTCCTGGCGATGACGGGCTAGGACGGGCCCTATTAATGCTCCTGCCGAGCAATGGGCACCCATTCGGTGTTTGTGTTGCGAGGCCTGGAAGCAGTGCAAGTAAGAGGGGGTGTAATGTTTGTGCTAGGACACGATGATGAGGGTGTTAGGGACGTTTTCCGCTTAGCCACCTCGCTGAACGATAGAGTAGCTTTCTTCTGGCTACCAGCTGACTGCGGGGCAATAAATTTTGCCTGGGCTGGTATTTGACTAGATGGTGGTTGGTTGATGACTCCATTAGATACACGGTTTAATTCGGGGGACCCTCCTTCTGTCAAGAGCCCAACTACCGCAGTCAGATTCTCTATCGTTAACCTCAAAGACCCAATTTCATCTCGGAGTGAGCATACCACTTTAAATATATCCTGCAGTTCCGATGTTTCATTGACTACCGGCTCTGTAATGACACCTGGAATTGATACGGGGGGCTGCATGATTCCCTCCCCCTGGATATTTGACAATATAGCATATCTATTAGAGCAGGAAACTATGGGCTCAAGAATTTGTGGATGGTTGCCCTCTAGTTCTACTTGGCTAGAAACGTTAACAGCGAAATCAACCTCCCTGGTTGTGTTTGGTCGAATCTCTCCCTTAGAGTTGCGACTTTTCTTGCGCGTTGTAAACATGGCTGGAATAACTGGGCCGTTTGCAGAACTAGTACACAAAGTTTGAGCATTACCAGAGGGAGACTTGGGCCTATGCATATTCGGATTTGTGTCTGGTATTAAAATATCCTCGCATTCTTCAATTAACATATCTATACGGTCCATTACACAGTTATTACCAGACTGCTTAGTTACCTTCATAGCCTTTTTCCTTTTAACGCTTCTACTCGCGTTCCTCCCTCCCCTCCCTCCGCCACTTTCCATCAGCTTTCTTTTCCCCATACCAGGGAGGGTGGTTTACAATTGCGAGGGTTGGCACTTCCACCTGTCTTAGTGCTAAATCAGTCCGAATACAGATTTTAAGTTCTGGGCGGCTGCGGGGTAAGCAAGGGGGATGGATGCACAGTACCTTTCAATCTGGGATTGGTCTCTCGTGACGTTCCAGCATTAAAGGGCAGACGACAGGGGGGTGGCCCTGCCCTGCCTTTTCCTGGCGATGACGGGCTAGGACGGGCCCGCCCTAGGCCCGGGCGCAGCCCGCACGCGTCCCGCGCCGCAGTGGGAGAGGCAGCGCTTTATGCGCAGGATGGTCCGAGCGCCTCCCCCTCGTCAGCGGCAGCTGCAGTTGGCGCTGTGCACCCTGGGCTCTGTAGTCTATTGCTCAGGTCGGTTGGGAGTAAGACCTGCAGTGGATTAACAGCGTGGGTCGATTTTCTCCAGTTCACCAGGCACACCATGGGTCCCCTGATTAATGGCAGGCACAGCAGTCACGGGCAGGGGAAGATGATGCAAGCGCTAAACAGCGCGTCCCGCGCCGCGGTGGGAGAGGCAGCGCTTTATGCGCAGGATGGTCCGAGCGCCTCCCCCTCGTCAGCGGCAGCTTTAGTTGGCGCTGTGCACCCTGGGCTCTGTAGTCTACTGCTCAGGTCGGCTGGGAGTAAGACCTGCAGTGGATTAACAGCGTGGGTCGATTTGCTCCAGTTTACCAGCCACACCAGGGGTCCCTTGATTGAAGGAAGGCACAGCAGTCACGGGCAGGGGAAGATGATGCAATCGCTAAACAGCGCGTCCCACGCCGCGGTGGGAGAGGCAGTGCTTTATGCGCAGGATGGTCCAAGCGCCTCCCCCTCGTCAGCTGCAGCTGGCGCTGTGCACCCTGGGCTCTGTAGTCTACTGCTCAGGTCGGTTGGGAGTAAGACCTGCAGTGGATTCACAGCGTGGGTCGATTTGCTCCGGTTCACCAGGCACACCAGGGGTCCCTTGATTGATGGCAGGCACAGCAGTCACGGGCAGGGGAAGATGATGCAAGCGCTAAACAGCGGGTCCCGCGCCGCGGTGGGAGAGGCAGTGCTTTATGCGCAGAATGGTCCAAGCGCCTCCCCCTCGTCAGCGGCAGCTGCAGTTGGCGCTGTGCACCCTGGGCTCTGTAGTCTACTGCTCAGGTCGGTTGGGAGTAAGACCTGCAGTGGATTAACAGCGTGGGTCGATTTGCTCCGGTTCACCAGGCACACCAGGGGTCCCTTGATTGATGGCAGGCACAGCAGTCACGGGCAGGAGAAGATGATGCAAGCGCTGTGTACTAGCTGGGACCAATGTAGGTGAAAGATCATGCCTATATAAGGAATCATACTATAATAGGACATGTACAGTTGTGACCATAATTGGGCATATGCGGCCATGACCATAATAGGGCAAGTACGAATATGACCATATTAGGGTGAATATGAATACGTCCATTTTAGGGCATGTACGAACGGGTCTACATTAGGGCATGTATGCGGGATAGAACACCAGTAATGCGATCTCAGGCATGGGGACGAGAGTCAATTGTGGCATATCTCCCAGTGTATTGTTTCCCAATATGATTGTATCTTAGGACACGTCCATGTGAGATGGGCGAAATCCGAGTATGGAGCATTGCATTTGCGACAGTTGTGGGGTCTGGCCGGGGTGACGTACATTCTGCGCAGAAATTTAAAATGAAACAGTTTGTGTCGGCTATTTAGAGAGACGTCTTTTGTCACAATGCAACATTTGAGCCATTGATCATCTGTGATGGTGCGCCCTAGGTCATCTTCCCATGCTTTGCGAATCTTGTCGTCTGTGACCAGGATAACGTCTGAGCACGCCCTATAAAGCTTAGACACAAGATGAGTCCCTCTCTGATTCTCAATGATCATGGAGAGTAGAGAGAATGAGTCGGGCTCGATAGGGAAACTGGGCAGGGAGGCCCGCAGCGCCGAACGGATTCACCCCATTACGAAGCGGTCCATAAACGTGGCGTGACAGAAGCGTTCCTCGTCCGTCAAAGAAAAGACATGTCCATTAGGGAACAGGTCCCCCATTTTGGTGATGCCGAATTTGATCAAGGTGCATTGCACCAGCTTCTCCCCCGTGATCGGCAGCCAGGGGGCATTGGGGATGGGTAACGCAGAGGAATATAGCATGTCAGTGCCTGTAACGCGTTTTAGTTTTTCCCAAGCCCAGCTGGGGGTGGAAACCGTCTGTATGTCGGCGGGGTCTCTAGGCACGCCTTTAGGCAGCACTGTGGAGAGTCTCTCAGGTAATACGAAATCCGCTTCGGGACGGAGAAATGGGATCCTAGCGTCTGGGTGGAACCAAGCAAAGGCGTAGCTGCATTGGGCCACTAAGTAGTATAATTGAAAATCGGGAACGCCAAACCCTCCTCTCTCGTATGGCAATGTCAACACTTGTCATCGCATGCGGGGCTGTGTGCTCCCCCAGATCAACCTGATAAGATGGGAGCGCAATGTTAGAAAGAACCTGTTCGGGAGGGGTATGGGGATGTTATTAAAAAGATATAAAAATTTGGGGAGCACGACCATCTTGATGATGGCTACTCTACCTGCGATGGATAGCGGCAAACGCAGCCATCTCTCCACATGTGCCTCAAGAGCGGAGATTGCTTGGCCATAATTAAGACGGAGAATGTATGCTGTGTCTAAGTGAATATGAATTGCCAGATATTTAACGGAATCAGTACACCACTCGAGGGGGAATTCACTTTCCCACTGCAGTGTGCTTGAAGTTAAGGGGAAAATAACTGATTTGCGCCAGTTGATGCCCAGTCCTGAATGCTGTCCAAATCTGGTTATTTCCCTAATGAGTGGTTCAAGATTAATTTGGGGTTCCCGTACATAAAGAATGGTGTCGTCTGCGTATAAGGAGACCAGGAGAGGGGCCAGTGTTGAATTGGAGGCCTCTCTGTAGATGTTTTTCTTGAAAGTGTCAGATTAGGGGGTCCATGGCGAGAATGAATAATAAGGGAGACGGGGCAGCCCTGCCGAGTACCGCAGGATAGAGAGAAGGGCCGGGAGAGTGTACCGTTCAGTCGTATTCTAGCTGTGGGGCGACTATACAATAATTCAGTGGTGGCAATAAATCCCTTAGGCATTCCCATGCGGCGCATAACGGATGCAAAAAAGGGCCACTCAAGGGAGTCGAACGCCTTTTCCGTGTAACAGGATGGCGGCAGCCGGTACCTCAGGGTTAATCCTATGTAAAATTGAGAATAGCGTCCTAAGATTTAGTGAGGTTGACCGATGAGGGACAAAGCCTGACTGCGCCGGGGAAATAATAAACTCCATCAGGAGAGATAGGCGCGTTGCGAGAACCTTGGCCAGAATTTTATAGTCTAAGTTTAGTAAGGACAGTGGTCGGTATGACCCACATAGAGACGGGTCCCTGCCAGGCTTGGGGAGGAGAATAATGACTGCTTCACGAAGGGTAGGGGGTAGGATTTGCTTTTCGAGGGCTTCTGCGTACACTTCAATCAAGTGAGGCGCCAACAGGTCTTTATATGATTTATAAAAGTCCCCTGTAAAGCCGTCCAGGCCGGGGGCCGAGGATCCTCTGAGGGCCGAGATGGCATTAACGACCTCGTCCCCAGTGATCGGTTCGGCCAAAAAGTCCTGCATGTGCTTTTCCAAATAGACCAAAGCGATTTCAGACAGATAGGCTTCCTGAGCAGTGAGGTCGTGTCCCACCCTGGATGTGTACAGAGAGGTGTAGTAGTCCAGGAGTTCATTGCGAATCTCCGAGGTGTCAGTGAGGATCTGGTCAGAGGGAGATCTCAATTCGGTGATATAAGCTTTACTGTATGGAGGGCGAAGCATCTGTGCAAGCATTCGGCCCGGACGCTCCCCTTCACCATAGCGACGTGACGTGCTATATTTACTCAAAAATAGAATCTTGCGGTCTGCGGATTCCCTATATTCAGTGAGGAGCGCTAATCGGCGCTTGGCTATTTCTGGGTCGGAGCTGTGTGATGTGTCACTATCGATGTCCCTCAGATCGCGCTCCAGGCGTGAGAGCGTCGTCCGAAGATCCTTTAGCATCGCGGCATGTTTGGCAATGCACACTCCTCTTATGTATGCCTTGAACCCTTCCATAGGACTGCCCATGAGTCTACTGAGCCAGTATTGATGGCAAAGTATTCCTCAATAGCCTTGTGTACCTCGGAATAGAAAAGGTCGTCATTTTGGGCCCGGCCAGTAAATCGCCACTGTCGCTCATACCCATCTGGTCTGGGCACCTCAAGTCGAAGTTGAACTGGGGAATGGTCGGAATATGTTCTCGGGAAAGTCGCAATTGATTGGTACCAGCATGAGACACCTGGAGAAATGAGCCAGTAATCTATCCTTGTCCAGGTGTTATGTTGGCCGGAATAATGCATGTATTCAGTGGTGGAAGGGTTACGTTTGCGCCAGATGTCAAGAAGCGGCAGTTGTTCACAAAGATCTAGAAGTGCCCAGTGCGCACGAGGTTTTATGCTAGGAGATTGGGCGGTGCTGTCTAGTGCGGAGTTAAGGAGCAAGTTGAAATCGCCCCCTGCTATCAATGTCATAATCTAACTTAGCGAGCTGAGAGTGTAGGGAATGAAAAAATTCAGGGGAGTCAGTGTTCGGGGCATAGACGCATACCAGGGCGATGTTGTGACCCATTTATGACCCTGTGACAATTGTGTATCTACCCTCGCTATCCCCAGTCATGGAGTGGAGGCTGAAGGGCACCCTTTTGTGGAGAAGTATTGCTGTGCCATGGGAATAATTGCTGAAATTGGAAAAATATCTGTGTGCACCCCAGCTAGAGGCGAAGCGTGCGGGATCAGATTTGGGCAAGTGAGTCTCCTGCAAAAAAACAATGTCAATTTTGTGACGTAAAAGATAATGTACGACATGTCTCCTCTTACGGTTGTCATTAAGGCCTCTGACATTCCAGGATAGTAGGGACAACCCACAGGGACCACTAACATTGCCTAGCTGGGCCATCTAACGGTCCTGATGGCTATGGCCAGTGTAGGCCATCGTTGATAAATGTGAAATTGGACAGTGAGCACAACAGTAAATAACTCAACATATCTGTGCAAGAAAAATTCTCCCCCCCTCCCCCCACCCACCCTCACCACAAAAAAGGCGAGGCAGAAACCCCCGCATACAACAGGACATGATATACCAAGCGACTTTAAGCAGTAATGAGAAAACCCTGAAACGGAATATCCATATCGCTAGAAACAGACCAATGGTGTTCACCATGAGGGGTGGCAACGCCACGCCAGTCGACCAGCCATCTGAAACATTTCATACAGTCAAATACTATTATCTCCAGCCAGTTTACTTAAAGAAGCAACGAACAGTTCAATAAAGTCAGCCAGTGCCTGTGTTTGAGAAGAGGTCCATGCTTGCATTGGAGCCGCTGCACGGGGGAGAGGATCTGGCGCCATCCGCAATCATCTGGTTGTTGTTTTGCCTGTGTGCTTGGCAGAGTTCTTGTGCCTCAGTTGGGCTATCGAAGATGCGGTCCGGCCATTGACATCCACTCGCAGTCTAGCAGGGTATAGCATGCCGTATTTCAGACCCAAGTTCCGTAGGGTGGCTTGACCCCGTTATATTTCCGATGGGCTTCTTGTACCATGATTGTGAAATCCGGGTATAGCGCTAGTTTAGAGCCCTGCCATGTGGTGTCCCCGCGTTCCCTGGCGAGGCGTAGTGCAGTGTCCCGGTCTCTGAAGTTCATGAGACGTGCAATGATAGGTCTCGGAGAGAGGCCCGGGTTGGGTCGCGGGCCCAGTGTGCGGTGGGCGCGCTCTACCACAAACCCTGGGGTAAAGGACTCCCTCCCGAAGATGTCTGCAAGCAAGGACTCCACAAAGAGGTCGAGGCGGCCCGTGGCGGTGGTCTCAGGCACCCCTAGAATGCGGATGTTGTTCCGTCGGCTGCGGGCTTCGAGGTTCTCATTCTTAATCGCCACGTCTTTAAGGATGCGTTCCACTCGTTCTAGGCATTTGAGGGACTGCGCAGTGCCGTCTTCGATGTCGGAGATGCGCGCCTCCACCACGTCGAGGCGCCGGTCGTGGACTTGGATCTTGGCCCCCATACTCTCCAGACTCTTGTCCAGGGCGTCAAATCGCCCATCTAGCGCCCTGAAACCAACCCTCATCTCATGTAGTAGGGATGCGGATGGAGCGGCGGGATCATCGCCATGTTCTGTGCCCTGTCCACCCTCCACCATGTTGGAGCTGCCCTTTAGGGTTTTGTCAGCCAGCTTTTCAAATGGGAGAGTTCTTTGCTTAGGGTCTTTGCGGCCCATGCCGCTGTGCAGCAATGCGAGAGGGGGCGGTGACAAAAAGCAACCACCTTGATGTCTAGTAGTAGAATGGTCAGCTCGAACCTTCAACTGACGGGTAAAAAATGAGAGGCGAGGCAGGGCCAGGGCGCATATGTACCAGATGGTGTTTTACCTTGAGTAGCCAGATATAGGGAATGTAGTGTGTCCTGGAAGGGCGAGCACGAAGACTGGTGCTCCAGAGTGTGCGTCTTTATCTAGGCGTACTCACTAACCTCAAGGAGTGGGAATTTCTCATGAGAGGGCTCGGAGGGCCGGAGGTAGGAAGTGCGGGGGCCGCAGGAGAGCACGCCGATGCCCAGGCGCAAGGGTCAAATTGCTGCCAGCGCTGTGTGATGATGCTCTGTGAGCGAGGCGGCTTTGGGCCCTGTGCCGCAGCCGATCGTTGGAGCGGTGTGCAAGGCGTTTAGGAGCTGCGTTGTCAGGAGGCCGGGCGGAGTATCGAGTGCGCAGGAGGAGGCAACCGGGACCAGGGATCGTTGATTCCACCCACGCCTCCCCCCCTGTTCCACGCCTGCAGCGACCCGGTTGTCGCCTCCCAGACCCACCCGCGGGCCCTGTCCCCACAGGGCCTCAGGGAGAAGGCAGGAATTAGCGGAGCAAACCAGGCAGGAGCAGTCGAACGTGACCGCGCTCCGGTGGGGGTAGGCGTACGCTGCTGTGGACCCGCACCCGGTGCACTCACCTCTGCTACAATCAAGCTCTGCAAGCAGGCTCCGATTTTCGGCCGCACCTCCCCCTCAGCTGCGCGCCATGGATAGGGCCTCCAGTCGCGGCCAATGCTCGCTCCGTCCCAGGCCTCTCCGGATGTCGGGTAACCAGCTCAGGTGGCACGGATCTGCGATCGGATGGAATCGCTGAGCACAGCACTCGTTGGGCAAGCCGATGGTGTCAGGCTGAATACAGTTCAGGCCGCATATGTGGGGGAAATTGCTGCTGTGCTGGTGGCGACTGGCGGAGCTTCAACGCCGCGCAGCCATCTTGGTCGGCGGCTTTGCCACGCCCCCCCGGGGGATGATTTGATGTTAAGGAAAAAATATTATATATTTTTAAAAAAAAAGGGAATTATTATGTTAGAATATAGAATTTAACATATATAAAAAAGATTTTATTTAAAACTAAAAATTATTTAAGCTTAATAGTACAACATAGGCATGTAAAAGTACACATAATAAATTTGTAAATGACATTTTAGATTTAAAAAATATTTAAAAGTAAAAAGCAATACACAGATTAAAGATATTGTAAATATTTTTATTAAATTTATAAAAAATATAAAACAAATAAATAGGCAAAAAAAATCAAAAAATATTTTATTTACAATAATATTTTGTAAAAATATTTATAGATTTAACAATGAATTATAACATACTTATTAATTTCTTTGTAGGTTTTCCCACAGTTTCCCATTGAAGTCAATATTTAAAATTGTCCTTTTTTTGTTTTTACAGAAAGACATGACTTTGTGGCGTATACGTAACTTTCGTCATGGCGAGGATCACCGCGCACCTGATCAGATGCAAGGGAGAGCTCTGTCCAGGTAAGGCGATTTTTAATTATTAAAAATAGTTTAATATTGGTAAATTTTATTGTAAGGAGAGAGGAGGGAGGTAGATAGAAATAGGTAAGGTGTTTTGTGTACATATTGTGTGTATTAACATAACAATTCATTCCAAAACAGTTAGAAGTTGTAGGCCCAAGTCGGGTTGATTTCTTTCTTAACACTTTTTGTTTAATAAAATATATATAATAATATAGATTATTAGTTCTATTACACAAAAGTGTTATGAAAGTAATCTTTTTTTTTTTTTTTAAGCAACGGGTTTAATTGAAAATAAGTGATTGCGTCGTCACGGTTTTCGGGATAAGTCATAGGTACTTGGAGAAAGACTTTGGGGCCGATTCCGATCTCGGCCGGTAGGGCTCCGAATCGGATTCGGCTTAACCGGATCCGATTCGGAGCCCTATTGCCCGACCGATTCGTACGCGCGTCCGGGCGAGCGAGTACGATGCGAAATCGCCGACCGACTCGTCCGGGCGTCCCGACCGCTCCGACCGACTCGTTCCCGGGTCGAACCGCGCCGACCGACTCGCTCGGACTCGTCTCGCACCGCGCAATGGAGACGTTTCCCGGCCGGGTAAGTACGATGCGCGCCGCGAGCAGTCCGACCGAGCCGCGCACTCCTGCTCGAAAGAGCAGTCGGAGCCGTACTTTGGGGGTCTGTGTTGGACCCCCCTGTACGCATACCCGCGCTAGTCGCACACAGGGGGGACCCATGGGTCCCCCCTACCTGTGCGTGTACGGCGCGAGTCGCTTCGCCGCGTACACGCTGTAGGGGGCGCCCTTGTCCGCCTCGCACCCATTGAGTCAATGGGAGCCCGCGTACGCGTTGTACGACCGGCTCCCATTGACTTCAATGGGAGTCCGACGACTTGAGTCCGATGGCATACGTGCGCATCGTACTCGTTCGGTCGGGCTGCACGGGTCCGAATCGGTCGGAAATCTCTCCGGGTCCGGCTCGGTCGGAGAGATTTCCGGCCCGAATCGGAATCGGCCCCTTAGTGTTTTGAGAAAAAAAAAATTTGGGCCATTTTTAAACCATTGCTGTATAGATTTTGGGATTGAGAATTGTTTTTTATCGAGAGAGGATTGCAACAATGGATGGCGATTTTTTACATACCATTACTAATTTTTCAAGGTATTTTGGATTTGGAATTTGAACAAGAATTGGATTGCATTGATGGAATTTTGTTGTGTTTTTTGCCAAACAATATTTATTTTTTGGGATTTTTTTTTTGGGTGCGGTTTTTGTAGGTGTGCACAGTAATTTTTACAGGTTATTTTTTACTGTAAAAATATGTTTATGCAGAACTGTGCCCTATTTTGATAGTTACATTCGGGTCATGGATTAAAGCAAGGATTATGGAAAATTTGCAATGGTTTAAATGACTGAAAATGACTCTTGGTGAAATTCTGTTTTGAACATAAGTCCATGAGTTGAAAAAAGGAGACATCTAAAGGTAAGAAAACCCGACTTTTTATTATAATGTAAGTATTTTTTAGAAAAATAACAATTGAATTAGGGGGGATTTTGATCAAAACAGGCAAGTAAGGAGTTATAGGAGATAGGGTAGATTAGAAATGGAGGATGTGTGCAATATTATCTAGGTAGTCTGAAGCCACCATCAACGAAAATTGTTGAATGCACCCAATAGTCGCTCGGACATTTCCTTTGTTCTTTTTAAATTCGTGGGTTCAGACTACCAGTTAATGATTGCAAAATTCTCATTTCTTGGAAACTTTGCTCCTTCCTCAAAATTTCCAAGAAATGATAGAAGTTAGGATGTGGTTTCCCAATTGATTTATTGAAGGAGTTGTGCCATCCCTCTATGGCATTATTTGTTTCTGCTCCTCCCTCTAAGCAGGTCAAGTAGCAGTTCCACCACTTCACATGGAAACGTGGTTTCCTCCTGCGACCTGACCTGCTTAGATGGCCAATCCATGTGTCTTCAAAGTAATTTAGCAGGGGTGCCAATTTGTCTTCGTTTGCAGTAAAGTATTCAGATTCTGTAATGGATGTGTAGTATTCATCTATACTGTCAGGAGGAACAAAAAGTGGTTAGTTTTTTTTAATTCAAATTGCAGTTTGTTAACTGATATATAATCCTCAGCTAAGGATGTTTTTTGAATTTTTCGCCAATATGCCTGTGAAAAGTGAAAAAAACATCCTTGAATTTGGGTATCTGTGTACATTTTGGTAATTGTGTTAATCATAGGTAATTCAAAGTCAATTAACACTTTTCTAGGACTTTTATTCAATGTTTTAGCTTTTATCACTGACAAAAGTTCAGTGTATGTTAAGGATTGTTTATCAGGGAGTAAACTGTACACTAAGGAAACAACTGTATGATTAATATAGGCATGAATAGTGTATATTTGGGTGAATGGATGGGGTGTGGATTTAAACGTCCCATCCATCATCCAAATATCACTACTCTACAACTTAACAAGATTATGGGGTGTGCCTAAGATTAGTATTCTTTTAAGAGGGTTTTTGTTGTCATGTAAAAGAAATGGTTCATTAGTAACTGTTAGAGAAAGTTCAGGAGGAATGTTAATGTCAGAATAGGTTTGGGGTGTTACTCGTAGGGGGTTACTTGCCTGTTTTTTACGCTGAATAATTCGGCGTATGTTGGGAATTGTGGGCGTACAACTTGCTACATGTGATGGAATGTGTTGTGAAACCGCCCTCAAAACTGAGCCACAGGGTTTATTGGAGGTGGATGCAGGTGTTTTTATTTCATTGATGTTTTCTTGAACCTCTATCTCCATTGCAGAGGCAGAGTGGTTATGCTCTGTGGTTCTTTCAACAGAGTCACCAAGAGTAACTGCTCTGCCTGTGCAATGGGATGAGTAATATTGCACACACCTCCAATGACACCTGGGCTTAGTTAGACTCTCCTTACAATAAACGTACCCACTATAACTTAAAAGACGGTTTCCTCGGCTGGACTTTATGTATTTGGCTTCTTTATTGGATGCCATTATCTATAAAGAATTGAAAAAGATAAAAATATTGTTTAATTTATTAGAAGTGTTGTTGATTTCCTATTTGTTTAAAAAAATGTTAGTGAAAACATTAATGCACAATTTTTGGATGCTCAAATATTATGCAGTATGAACCTTTATTTTATTGTTTTACATTGTTGATGTTGCATTTGAATAGTTTTGTTCTTATTTGTTACCTAAAAATGAATAATGGTTAGGTTTTAATACACAAGAGTTATTTGCAAAGCTTACCTTTTAAGTGTTCTTTTTGTTTCTTCAGGAATTTCTGATGTCCTGTTTTGGTTGTTTTGTGTTCAGAAGCTGTGCTTCAAATTGGTCTTTATTGTGGTTTTTTTGGTTCTCAAAAAACATATTAGTAATTAAGGATTATTTTTGGGAGTTTTTAATATTTCCGATTACTCTGCAAATTAAAAGATTAGTGGTTTGTAATATTTGTGCAGTTTAAAGTTTGGTTTGCTTTTTTTGGGACATTTTGCTTTGGTTTGACCGATATATTTTTTTGGAGCTCTTAAAACTTTATTTATAAAAACATATGCCTAATTCTTTACCTTTTAAAGTTGGTTTTCGTCTGAGGGGCTGTATTTGTTGTTGGATGTGTTCTGTATGGAATGCTCAGATATTCCAAAAGTCTGTAAAAATAGATTTGCAATTTTAAATATGTTTAAAGACATTTTTATTTTGTAAGTGATTTTCATTGTTGAGATGCAAAGTTACATAATCTTTTCTGCAAATTGCTTGTGCACTTATAACCTGCAAATGTTTATATAAAAAAGGAGAATATTATTACCTTGCTTTCTTGTTTATTTTCAAGGACAATTTATGCTTGTCTTTTGTTTCAGTTGGAGGGTGTGTCCTCCTCTGCTGGTGTTGTTTAATCTTTATTCTCTGGAGAAAATGTAGTGTTTTATTAATGTTTTACTGTTTGTTTTTTACATATTTCACATAACCATGCTAATTTAACTGTTTTAGTAATTTAGACATTTTTTTGGGGTGCTAACATTTTGCATTCGTTCCCATCCAACTCTTTCCCGGGGGCAAACACAGGTCGGAGTAGGAATAGTAAATTTGCACCCAACACCATCCAGCTCTTTCTCTGAGGTAAACACGGGTTGGAGTAGGAATAGTAAATTTGCCCACACCACCATCCAGCACTTTCCCTGAGGCAAACACAGGTCGGAGTTAGAATAGTAAATTTGCCCCCACCACCATCCAGCACTTTCCCTGAGGCAAACACAGATCGGAGTTTGAATAGTAAATTTGCACCCACTACCATCCAGCTCTTTGCCGGAGCTAAATACCAGTTGGAGTAGGAATATTAAATTTGCCCCCCCCACCATCCAGCTCTTTCCCAGAGGTAAACACAGGTCGGTGTAGGAATAGTAAATTTTCCCACACAACCATCCAGCACTTTCCCCGAGGCAAGCACAGGTCGGAGTTGGAATAGTAAATTTGCCCCCACCACCATCCCCCACTTTCCCTGAGGGAAACAGAGGTCGAAGTAGGAATAGTAAATTTGCACAACAACACTATTCATTTTTTTTTTAAAGAGGTAAGCACAATTGTTATAGGTTTAACATTTTATTCACAGCTGTCTTTTGTATAAATTTTAATGTTTAAAGTTGAATATATATATTATTTTAAAAAAGCTTAGTTATATTTATTTCATATAAAAATAATTCTTTTTTTTACTTACTAAATTTGTGTATTTTTTTGCAGTGTAGTATCTGTTTAATAATTCTTGCTGCTTTTGAAATTCAGCAAATGCTGTGAAACATTTTAAATTATTACTTTGTTAGTATTTCTCAATAATGTGTTAATATTGTCTTTTTAAAATACTTACATTGTACACTTACTTTTGTCTGTAGATGGCACTGTTTCGGTTATCCAAATCTCAATAGTTTGCTGGCTTGAAAAATGCGTGTGGTCACCGTGGAAGTCAGTTTACCACTGTTTTCAAAATGGTGGACGGCTGCTTTTATACGTTTATTAGAGGGTGAACTATAATTTTAAAGGAAAATATGTTTTGTAAACAGTTTTTTTGCGTGATTCATAAGCTGACAAAAACTAGAATTATTTTGAAATCTTTAAAAATGTTCGTTATAACATTTATTGTTGTAATGTCAGACATTTTGGCGAGTTGCGGGTGAAGGGGCATTCATAAAAATAGTTGGACTTTCGTTTTTTCATTGTTCAAAATGGTGGCTTTAAAATCTTGCTTTTGCTTCGTTGGATTTTTCTAAAATATATAATTTTTTGTAAGTCTTCCTTTTATATTTTTATATTAATAAACGGGTATTCGGATAGGGACATATTAAAATACACAAGTATTCATTTTAATACACAAGTATTTTTTTAATACCCATGTATTGATACACTTCCCCACCCAAAACCCCTATTTCCCTTGCATCTCGTTCCAGGGGTTAGTTATACTCTTAATAAAAATATTGGAAATATTTTATTAAAATAAAAAAAAATATGCGTAAAGTACAGAAGAGAAATTTTTATATCCGAGTAATTTTTAATACCTGTGTATTAATACATTTCCCCACCCAAAACCCCTATTTCCCTTGCATCCCGTTCCAGGGGTTAGTTATACTTTTAATAAAAATATTGGAAATATTTTATTCAGAAAAAAAAATGCGTAGTAATAGTATGCATTGTAATAATTTGCGTTGCAATGGTACTTTTAGTGTATTCCTATGACAATGCGATGCAATAGTATGCATTGTAAAATCATGTGATGTAATGGTATCTGCGTTGTAAAACCATGCGTTGTAATGGTTTGCATTGTAACATCATATATTTGTGTCCCTTATTATAGGGTGGTTACAGTATTAGCTGACAGAATTATACCCCCTTTGCAATGTCCAAGGGACCTAAGGCTGGAGCACTGAAGGACTCTTGAAACCACGGGTAAAGTCCCCTAACATATAACCATCCCTCTTTGGTCACAAATGAGAAATAATATCAAGAAAACTGTTTTCAAAGGAGGGGGAACATCTGGTGAGCAACAGACAATCGTGGGAGTGCACATTTCAGTTGAACTCATTATTAGAGAGGTCTTCAAACAGCGAGTAAGAGAGGCAATTGCAGTTTCAAAGAGGAGCTAAATCATTGCTAATCCACCTCCAATACCAAACACTGACAATATTATGTGCCCCCGATGGGAAACCGTCGTTCAGAAATGGTTTCGATCAGTATCTCTAAGCTACGATATATCACGGACATAGGCACCATCAATTAATTCGATCAGTTGCAGTATGATTTGACCAGCATCATACCCGACTTGGGACAGGCTTTCCACCTCACTGGCTGCCAACAGCGGAGATAAAAGGAACCAGAAAGGGATACGCATTGCAGTGTAATCTAGTGTAATATAATGTGACGCAATGAATGCATGTTGGTCTATACTATACAAGAATAGTTCAGTAAGCACCCAGATATATTAAGACAGATCAAGACTTCAAGCGCTCCTGGCCAATCGGAAAGGGCAGGTAAGGACATATAGTGAATGAAGAAGGTAGAGTGCTAGTCTCAGATCACCACACACAGTAATAGTAGGTCACAGGACATGGGGGCATTACAGGGAGACGAGGGAGGTAAATAGATTTGAAGGGTAAAGAAACAAGAGGGGTCAGAGAGTAAGGGGAGAATGGTGCAGCAGAGGGGGAAAGGCCAGCAGACTGATGATTCTAGAAAGGGTAACCAGCAACTCCCCCCCGCCTCTAGTCTATACCCCTAAAAGGCATGCCATGATATAGAGCTCATCGTGGAAGAGGAAGTTGTGATGGGAGCGGCAAAGCAGCAGAGCTGTCCCAATGTCCAGGAGAGAGGGACAGGTGTAACTAGGTGCCAACGTCAAGATACTGACTGACAAGGGTAAGGTGGAAGAATGGGAAGTTCAACAATTCCAGTCGAAATTCAAGAACCCAAATTAACATTCCCTTTATGCCAAAAACATAGCAAAGGTGCAGTCTCGTAACAAATCAGCATAAAAACAGAATCACATTTTAAAATATCAGTGTATCAGTTCTAAGGGCTTATTTACAAGCCCATTGCGCCGCCGGTGCATCACTTTTTTTGACACCAGTGGCGCAGAGTGCAGACACATATCTATGATGCCAAGCAAATCCACTTTACGTTGCTTTTGATGGCCTCGTAGATATGGAGTAAGGCAAAGCAGCTTAAGTCACTGCGTTGCCTTACTCATCAAAGAGGTGTTCCATGGGTGTTACGGTAGGTGTTCCCATGTAATACCCATGGATTTGGACTCATTCCCAGATTTACATGGACTTGTAAACCTGGGAAAGCGTCAAAAGCCTTCTCCTTCCCAGGGGAGGCGTAACGAGGAGAAATCACTTTATTTATCCTCGTTTATTCCTCTTTCTATGTGTGCTGCATTCTGTGACTTTCTACACTGCCCTGTGTCAAAAACTTATAAATGAGGCCCCTAGTCTGTAGATGCCTGTAAAAGATAGGGGGCGCAGGAGCGGACAGATAAGCGCATATCCTCTTGGACAACCCAGCACGGACGTTGGTGCTAGCAACTTTAATATGCTTGGAGCATCATTGCACCATCTGATAGGGTGCATATACACAGAACTAAACACACAACAACAAACAGGTAGACGGCCAGACAGATAAACAGACAGCTAGACAGTCCCCCTTTCTTCAGCAAGGTGGGTGGGGACATAGCTGACGTCTTGCACATGCGGTCGGGTGTCCTTGGGTGGTGCCGGTTTGGGCCTGTCGGGGGCAGTGTAGTGAGGGTCATCAACACTGTTGTATGGGGTACTGGAGAGAGATTAGTGTAGAGAACAACGTGAGAATGGGTTTGCCCTGTTAGAGAGGGGGGGCATAGAGGCACCAGGAACACTATCAGCCCTAGCTGCATTGCGTACACAGGCACTATCAAAGGAGGTGTCAGAGACAATGGGAGAGGTCAATAGAACCAGAAGGAGAGGGGAAGAGAGGGCAGACAAACCAGGGACAGTCACTCGGCAGATCGCAATACAACAAGTGAGTAGGAATTCCATGTGGTGCATAGCATACTCATCTGTTCCTAGTGTCTCTGTCATTTGCTGCCCCAGATTCCTTCACCTCTGTTTTCCCCGCTAGTTGTAGTGAGCTTCAGCGGGGACCTGGATTTGTCTCTGAGTACTGGGTTAGTTCCTCGAGCTTTTGAATCACCTCTCTCATTCAGATTGTTTCCTGAAAAATCATTTCTGCGTCCTGCCTTGGTGGTGGTGGTGTGCACCGTGGTGAGGAGAGGTGGTGTCCTCTGGAAGGGGCGGTCCGGTGTCTATGCCGGTCTCTTAAAGGTTGTTTGGAAAACATTGCAAGTCCCTGGGTTCGTAAAAGGTTTTCGAGTTCTCGTACTTGCTTACCCACATCCTTGCGGGTTTCAACAAACCATATTTAATGTTCCACTACAGCAATTGAGGCCCCTGCAATAAGACGACTTTGCATTCATGCTGGTTTCCGTAGAAAAGTCTGTGGTTATTTGGCTGTCTAGCACGTATGGGCCATGTATTTCCACTGCTAACAGGATATGTCGAGTTCGTTTGTGGCGTAGGCAGGGCGTAGCTAGGCCTTAGGCTGCCAGTGGCGGCCCCTGCGTTTGCCGCCCTCGGCAAAATGATTGAAGAGCGGGGGGGGTGGTAGCGGCCGATTCTTGTTGCGGCCGCAGGTAGGAGCGGGGGGAAGGGGGGCCGGCTGCCACCCCAAAACTCGTGCCGCCCCCATCGCCCCCCCTAGCTACGCCACTGGGCGTAGGAGGCATGTAATGTAATTGACAAAGGTACAGTCTTCCAACTTTTAATAAGCAAGAACGAATGATTCGTAAAATAGTGCAGAAATATTGCCACTTAATCATAAATGACCCAGTAATAGGGAATCAAGCTCCTAGGAGACTAGGTATAGCTTTTAGGAGGGAAAGTGCTATGCAAGATGAGTTAGTCAAGAATACACCTGAATGTAAACAAAGAGCTAATTGGTTTGGTGGTGCAAAAGGTTTTCCAAAATGTGGAAAGTGCAAAACTTGCCAACATGGCATAAACAAAATGAGTATGAACTGGCGCTAAAGAAAACAACTAAGATGATAAAAGTCTATTTTAATTGCAAAACTGAGTTTGCCATCTACATCTTAAGCAAACCCTGTAAACCTATGTACGTAGGTAGTACTATGCTGCCTGTACATAAGAGGATTTTACAGCATTTTAGGGTAATAAAGAACAAAGATAGATCATACCCAGAGGCCCGTCACTTTGAGGAAAACATAATAGAGAAGCGAGAAATCTAGTATACTTTGTTGTTGATGCCATACCATACCAAAAAACATCAGAGGGTGCAATAGAGAGAAGAGTTTAAGACAACTAGTTACGTTACATAATTAAACTGGATGCTAAGACCCCTGGGGGAATAAATATTGAGGAAGCTTTGCATACCCATGTATAAATATTTTAAAGGGACAGTGCTGTTTCAGTCTATATGGTTTTCTCTCTTTTCTTTTAAGATGTATGTAACAGAAGTTAAATTATTTTTTAAAGAAAGAGAAATGTTTTTAACAGTTTCACTTTAATTTGGCACAAGTCATGTATATTGAAAAAGGTATCAGAAATTTCCCACTTGGGCTTTATAACAGAATATATATATATATATATATATATATATATATATATATATATATATATATATATATATATATATATATATATATATATATATATATATATATATATATATATATATATATATATATATATATGTTTATATATATATATATATGTATTTTATCCTGGATTTTAGCCAGGAAGAATCTAATTTTGTTTTAACCTAGTATTTAAAGAACATAGATATTGTATATCTGTTATAAATGCATTTAAGCATGTATTAATGAAAACAGTGATGTATGTTTTCTATGTCTATTGCTGCTAAATTTGCACAGTCACTTTAAAAGGGGAATCTCCGCCCCAAGGCGCTGACATGTGATCAAGGCCGTTGATCGGCTGAAACGAGTCATGGCGACATGGTGATTGCTGAATAAAAGATAACCGGCACGATAATTGGGTCTGCTCTCGTCCTTTCACATACACGAAACGTCGGACGAGCTTTCTGAAATATATATATATATATGCGAAAAAGACTCCGCTGCTACAATCCTACTGGATGAACGAAGACAGACCCAGAATTAAGGTGCGGTATATATTTATTGTTCAAACGCCCTTGAAATCCGCCATGACGCGTTTCGGCCTGCAAAAGGCCTTGATCACATGATATATATATATCCCCTAAACATTGTTGTATACACAATTGGCATATTTAATTTGCTTGTAAGTCCCTTGTAAAGTGGTATACCATATACCCATGCCCTGTAAATTAAATGCTACTATTGGGTCTGCACCACTGATTATGCCACCCACACAGGTAGCCCTGTCTGCGGCCTGCCATTGCAGAGCTTGTGTGTGCAGTTTCACTGCCACTTCAACTTGGCATTTAAAACTCTTTGCCAAGCCTTAAACTTCTCTTTTATTACACATTTGTGACCCCTAAGGTAGACCCTAGGTAGCCCATAGGGCAGTGTGCTGTGTAAGTAACAGGTAGGACATGTACTTTTACGTTTTGCATATCCTGGTAGTGGAAAACACATAACATTTTTTACACTACTGTGAGACCTACTCCTCTCATAGGTTTACATTGGGAATTCCTTATTACACTTTTAAGCTGTGATTCCTGATTCGAAAGGAGTAGCTGTGTCATGTTTATATCTTTGGAATGGTAATGATAAATCCTCTCAACTGGTAAAGTTGGATTTAATATTACTAGTTTAGAAAGGATACTTTTAGAAAGTGGACATTTATCTACTCTTACAGCTCTGTGTGCCTGCAGTCTGTCTCCAATACGAATCTGGGGTGGATGTCAGCTTCACTTTGTGCATTCCCTCCAGACAGCTGCAAACATAGGTAGGTTAGGTGTGTTTGAGTGCCCATCTGCATCCTGATGGCTCTTCCTGGGCAGGAAGGGAGGGAGTAGCTGACACCTAAATAGGCAGTGTCCTATCCCTACACAAGTCAATCGATCGGAATTTGTAGAGCGTGTCTAATCACTTGTGAGGGTATCCAGGCACTATGATTCTGCTGCAATCAGTCGAAGAGGCAGCTTTTAAGTCCCTTTCTGAATTCCGTGAGGGAGGATGTTGTTCGGAGGGGAAGTCTGTACCAGGATTTGCTGGCGAGGTAGGAGAAGGAGCATCCTCCGTTGTAGCTTTGATGGATGTGGGGGGTGTGAGCGAGGTAGGTGAAGTGTAGGTATCTGGAGGGTTGATGGTAGCTCAGGCTGTGGTTGATGTATGCTGGTCCTTGGTCTTGGAGGGCCTTGTAGAAGTGTGTCAGCATCTTGCGTTGGCATCTTCTTCGCGGGGAGCCAGTGGATGTTCCTGAGGTGAGGGGTGATGTGGGTCCGTTTGTGGAGGTTGAGGCTGAGTCTGGCGGCTGAGTTCTGAATCGTCTGGAGTTTCTTTAGGAGCTGGGTGGTGATTCCTGTGTAGAGTGTGTTGCTGTATTCGAGCCGTGTCGATAGGGAGCCATCTGAAGATCTTTCGGAGCATGTGCAGGGTGTGGAAGCAGGCAGAGGAGACTGCGTTGATCTGGCGCTTCATGGTGAGTTTTCTGGCCAGGATGATGCAGAGGTTGCGGGCGTGGTCTATCGGTGTGGGTCCGAGTTCGGCCGACCATCAGGTGTCGCTCCATGGGAAGATGTTACCAAAGATCAGCACCTCAGTCTTGTCCGTGTTGAGCTTCAGGCACTTGGCCTTCATCCAGTCGGCGACGCTCATCATGCAGTTGTGGATGTTGGTCCTGGTGGTGGCGGGAAGTGAAGAGATGAGCTGGGTGTCGTCTGCGTAGGAAATTATGTTGAGGCCATGGATTCTGGTGATGTCAGTAAGGGGTGCATGTAGGCTTTGAACAGGGTAGGCTGAGGGATGGACCTTGTGGGACACCGCAGATGATGCTCTTGGGTTCAGACGTGAATTGAGGTAGGTGGATTCTCTGGGTTTGTCCTGTGCAAAAAGTTGCGATCCAGTTGAGGTTGTCTCCCTAGATCCCGATGTGGCAGAGTCTCTTGATGAGGATGTGGTGGGATACAGTTTCGAATACTGCTGAAAGGTTCGAGGAGGATCAAGGTTGCTGTGTGTCCTTGGTTGAGGAGGGTTTTGATGTCATGCTGCTAGCAGTGATAAGGTTAATCTCAGTGATGTGGTTTGCACAGAAGCTAGCTGGGAGGTATCCAGCAGGCTGTTGTTCTCCAGGTGTTCAGTTAGCTGTTGGCTGACTCCCTTTTCAAGGACTTTGGCCAGAAAAGGGAGCAGAGAGATGGGGCGGTAGTTCGCTGGGGACACTGGAGGGTTTCTTGAAGAGGGGTCTGACATCTACGTGTTTCCATTGATTGGGGAAGGTGGCCGTTGTAATGGATGCATTGATGATGGTGGTGATTTTTCTACTGATTTCCTTGCTTCAGAGGTTAAAAAAGTGGTGAGGCAGGGGTCCATGGGTGCTCCAGACTGGATGGAGCTCATGATGGCCATAGTGCTCTGTGTGGTGAGCTGTTCCCAAGCGGTGAGTGGAGGATTGTGGGTGGGGTCGCTTGGCGTGCGGAGGCTGTAGAGGTCGGTGGGTTGGGGCATGACGTTACTGTAGATGCTGGATATCTTGTTGTGGAAGTAGTCCGCCAGGATGTTGCAGAGTTCCTGCGATGGGGGATTGTGTTCTCGGTGGCTGACGGGCAGGAGAGACGTCTCTGATGATGTTGAAAAGTTCCTTGCTGTGGTTGGAGGAGGCTTCGATGTGGTCTGCCAGGCTCGTTTTTTCGT
Organism: Calotriton arnoldi; assembly: GCA_963921515.1. Taxonomy (NCBI): domain Eukaryota; kingdom Metazoa; phylum Chordata; class Amphibia; order Caudata; family Salamandridae; genus Calotriton; species Calotriton arnoldi. Next base: position 467,672 of record CAWUFW010007167.1, on the reverse strand, counting down.
TTTTTCATGTCTTTAAGGTGGATTAAGGTTGATGGTAGTTGCTGAATGCTGTTTTGAAGTTGTCTCGGTCTGTGGGGGTCTTTGCTGATGTACCATCATCTCTTCAGACGTTTCCAGTTGTGTGTACCAGTTGGCTTGTTTGGTGCATCCACTCGTCTTGGAGGTTCTGATGGGGGTGACTGTCAGCGCAATTGGTGATCCAGGTGGAGAGGTTCTTGACTGCCTGCTCGAGAAAGGATGCGGGGACGGGCCGGGTGGTGTTGAGGGCTTCTGTCTATTGGGTCTCTGTCACTTTGTGGCAGGAGGAGCTGAGGGTCTTGGTGGTGGAGCTCCTGTAATGGTAAAGTGAGCGGTGGCGTGGTCGGTCCAGGTGAGTTTGGTGGTGTGGCTGTACTTGACTCTGTCGCTGGACATGAAGATTGGGTCGAGCGTGTATCCTGCGCTGTGTGTGGAGTCGGTTACCAGTTGGGTGAGGCTGGCTGATGGTACTGAGGCTTTCCAGGAGGTTGGTGGTGTCTTCAAGGTCGTCGAGGTGAATATTAAGGTTGCAGAGGAAGATGTAGCGATTGGAATCGATGGCGAGCGGGGTGATGAAATCGGGATGGCGCTGCAGAAACCGGGGCAGGGGCCCAGGGGACTGTATGTGAGGGTGCCTCTGATGGTCGTTCTGTCGTCGGTTTGGAATTGGAAGTTGAAGTGTTCCATGTTTGGTGTGGTCTCGTCTTTGGGGGTGGTGGTGCACCGGATGGTTTCTCTGTGGATGATGTTTGTTGTTGCAGTCCTGGTGTATCATCTTGTATCCGCTGGGCTTTGTGGTGGCGATGTCAGGGGTGGCGTTGGGGTTGAGCCAGGTCTCCATGATGAAGACAACATCAGGGGTGAGTGTGGTGATGGTGCCCATTATTTTGGTGGCGTGCTGCAGAGGGATCTGGCATTGAGCAGAAGGCAGTGGTCCCCTCGAGGGTGGGGTGGTGGGTTTAGTGAGGACCTCCATGGAGGCTGACTATGATGAGTCACAGGTGAGATCATTGCAGAAGCTGAAAGGACGTACCATTGATCACAGAGATGTGAGGCAGCAGTTGTTACTGTGTCCGGGGTTGAGGGCTTGGAGTTCTTTGGCGAAGTATCTGCCAGAGTTCCTGGTGCTGGTCATGGTCCAGGCTTGGATGGGCACAGATGGGCTTGCCTTTGGCATGCCGGCGGCCCACCTGCTGAGCACGTCCGCTGCGTGGTCGTGCTGCGGCCTCCATTAAGTAGGTCCTGGGAGGGAGGTGGGGTGCTGGGCAGGGGCAGGAAGGAGCGGCGGCGTAGTGAACCGGCTCCAGAAATGGTGCGATACAGAAAGCAAAGTTAAACAAAAAGGCTAAAATTGCAGAAAGGAGAAAAAGAAGTCAAACTGCAAAAATTGCTAAAATTACACTGGCTAACTACCTGGAAGCAGGCAGGCAGTGGCGCAGTGGTAGAGGAAAGGAAAGGTTAGGCGGCTGCACAAAAATGCTGGCTAACTCACTGAAGAGTCTGTACTATAAGACTAGCTCACTCGGGACAGGACATGCTTGTGCAGGAAGCACAGAGCACAGGCAAAATGCTGGTAGCAGACAACGAGTGGCAGAGTCCCAGGAGACCTGTAGCGTTGAAGGAATGGATCGGGGAGGTTGATATCTCTCCCTGTAGTGAGTCTGGAGCCAGGGCTGGAAAGATAGGGCCTCTGTGTACTTCAAAGACCCTTGTTTGAAGTCACCCCTACTTCAAACGCACAACTGGGTATAAGTACTAGGTCTCTGACCCCAACAAAACAAACAGTTCTGGACCTGTAAAGAACCTCTATCAGAACAACTGCATTGCTGCTACAAGGGCCGTCACTCTGCTGGACTGCTGATCTGGAAGACCTGCTTTTCTGCTGTGCTGGCCTGCTGCTTGCTGCTCTCTTACCCTGTTGAGGGAGAGCTGGACTCTGCCTTGCAACCGAAGTGCTCTCCAAGGGCTTGTTGGCTTGCCTCCTGTTGCTTGAGACTCAGGGCTATCAAAGTCTCTACACCTACTCCTGTGCCTGATTCACTGCAAGCAGACCCAGATACTTGCACCGAGACATCGACACATCTCCAATCTGCGTGTAGCAGAACCGGTGCATCGACCCTGTTGCAGGAGTATAATCAGTGCATCGCTCTTGGAACCAACGCATCGCTTCCAGAGCCCTACGCATCAGAACTGCTCACTGACGACGACAGCAGTGTGGGGAGATCAACGCATCCCCTTGACTGCATGGAAAAACCAGACGCATGGCACTCAGAACCAACGCCTCTCGGCTTCGGTGCTTTGTCTTCAGAACCGACGCAATGCCACCACTGCATGAAGAAAATCGACTCATCACCTCGACTGTGGGGCTCGACATCGACGCATCGCTCGTCTGCCCCACGCATCTCGCTGTTGCAACCAGGATCAAGGCACTCTGTTCACTGGGCCTGCTTGGCTCTTGTCCCCAGCCTGCACTCCATCGCAGTCGGCCTGAACTGTTGACTTTGACCCGGTCCAGCGTAACCAGATAACCCCATTGGCTCTTATTGCTTCTAGGCGCTAGAACTCTTTATTTTTTTACACTTTTTTCTTGGTAAGTGCAATCTGGTACGTTTAATGCATCATTTAGTACATATATACTAGCATCCAGTTTGCATCTATGCCTATATCCATGCGTCTCGGGGCCGCATCCCCTCCATCCTTGCACAATTGTACAGATCTAGACCACCAATATGAGCGCGGCTCCATTGTGATATCCATCTGTCAAGAGCCTCGATGCACAAGCAAGTACTATGAACCATAACGTCTAAGGGTTCTCCCCGCCCTCCAAATCATCTGACGTGCCAAGCAAGTAACTATGCAGGGGGGTCCCATATGTCCTTGGGGCGTGAGGGTATGGGCAGTAGTTCTACATAAGTACTGGTCCCAACAGTAGATCAAATCTTGCAGCCACTCCTTGAATTTGGAGGCTCTGCCTCTTCCCCATTTACACGCTACCCTATGTTTTGCCAATAATAAGCCAATGGAATAAAATCCTCAGTGGTGGCTCAATCCTTGCTGTGTACCCCAGTAAATCAATCAGTGGGGTAAGGTTTATGGGTATGCTTGTCATCTGTGTCATAGCAGTGGAGACCTGTTGCCAATAATCATTGATTTGCTGACATCCCCATGCAAATGGAGAAAGTCAGCCCCCTCCGATCTACATCGATCACATGTGTCCGTAGGACGCAGCTAATATTTATATAATCAGTAGGGAGTATAATAAAGGTGGTGGAGAAACTAAAAATGTATAACCCAGAGCCGGCTGCTAGCCGTGATCTGCCGCATCTGTTGGTAACGGTAAATCCACTGTTCATCTGTCAACTGCTCATCAAGCTCTCTACTCCAGCTATCTCGGATGTGTTGGATTTCGCTCCAGCTGCGCGGTGGGGTACAGCTTCAAGACCATGTGTTTGGGGCTTGTGGATTGTATGAGTATATGCAGGGTGTTCAGAGTCGAGGGTTCCTGAGGGAAATCTGGTGTAATGTTTTTAACTCCATGCCGTAGTCTGATATAAAGGAAGACTTACAGCGATGTCTGTACTCCTGCCTCATTTGATCAGCATATTCCGGCATGCGTTTTCGTGCGTCACAGGGAGTTGGTGATGGTAAAATATGGGAAGGAATGGGGAATACAGTACCCGTTTGTATAGTCTCTGAGCTATCTCCCGCCATGGGCCCAATGAACACGCCACTATGAAAGCCATCTGATTTCTATGGGGAAGTTGTGCACCCAAGAATGCGGTGATGGGATGTGGGGTCATATACCCCTGCTCAACGGCTAGATGCAGCATAAATGGTGGTGGGTTAAACCAATATGTCGCAGAGTGGGCTTGGGCACAAAGGTAGTGGAATTAGAATTTTAGAATGTATTTATTTTTATGATACGGAACTCCTACGGAGGTCCACATAATCATGCACTACAGATAAATGAAAAAATACATTTCCTCCGATAAATAATCTTCCTATATACAAAAATACCTCCTAGAAACATTTTACCATACATACTATACCAAATACAGGAGAAAATAAAACAGTCTTATAAAACAGCAAAGTGCAGAGTGCAATACACAAAGTGCAACTAAAAACAGAGCATTCCAAGAAATATTACAACGCACATATTCCCAAATGAGGAGGAGTAGAAATTATACTACATAAAAAATAACTTTGAAGTTCCTAATAGATAAAAAGAAAAGTTTAAAAAAATAGATAGATCCTGTTACAAATCATTTCATTTGGGGGGGGGACAAAATAAATTAACGGGCCTCAAGGGCAGAGTGAATGTTAAATTTAAGGAATAAAGGCCGTAAAAAATAGCGCCTAGCCTTTTGCAACTCCAAACACACAAATAGCACATGATTTATATATTTTGTACTTGTAGGTAACACATCTCACAAATTCTCTCCTTTTTTGGTATTTTGTCCCAAAAACCAGTAATTTCTTTCAGGGGTAACAAATGCAGTCTCAACAATAGCATCAGCCTTCTGACCCCATGAGGCAAGTTCCAAGTTATATAAGAATGTGGTTTGTTCCCCAAGGCACTCCCACAGACCACCTCATTGTGCGACTTGGGCTGACTTAAGGCAATGTCTCTAGCCAAACTGATGGTGGACACAGAACTCTTTATATACACCTTCAATGCGGGCTTTAACACAGGGAATCAATGTTCATGCTAAGCCCAAAGGCATCATTTGCTCGCTCAAAGGACCTCAAAAATGTCGACTGCTTTTTCAGCATAAGGAAAATTTTGACTCAAGGCGGCCCCAAGTGTTCCCTCATCCCCCCCAGAGAGAATTACCCCACCTCAAAATTGCCAAGGACGAGATATATGAGGAAACTAAACCAAATTCAAGGTCCAAAGCATGGGAAGCAGCCAAAGTGTTTAGATTGCACATTTGGCACCAAATTCGACCTTCAGTCCTATCAAACGAAAGCCAATAGCTCATATCCAGCACCTCAGCGGCATAGGTCAAGGAGGGAGGTAGTATAACCCCATATCGAGAGCATTGATCCCGCATCTGGGAAATGGTTGTGTAAGTATGTCCCATTTCAGACGAGGTTGCTTGCTGCCCCAAGCTAGTCTAACCAGCTGTGTTTGAAAGGTCTTAAAGAAAGTGCGGCCGGTATGTATGGGATGTTGAGGAAGAGATAAAGAAGGTTGGGCAGTTTGACCATTTTCTTCAGAGCAATGTGGCCTGCCAACAAGGAAATTGGGGTGGGTACTCATAGGAATGTGTATAATGTCTATGTGGCCAGCGTTTTCAGGCAAATGAGCCACAGGAGTTTGCTTTTCACATATTGTTACACGTGATATGTCAATACTTCAGGCATATGACAGGATCTAGATAAGTGAATGCACACCTTACATTGTACCTAAGATGCCTGAGTGTTTGACATTAGCAAAGGCTGTTATTGTCAATTTACCTTGTTGACACAAAGGTGACTTCAATGCTTTGAGATTTGCAGTTAGGTCTGTGAAGGAGTATGAGAATGTGCTTGTAGTGTTACAGATATCTCAGCTAATAGTTGTGGGTACTGGTAGGTGATGCAGCTGCAAAGTCTGCTTTCTGTTTTTTCAAGATGTTGCTGCACTCAGTGGAGTTTGGATGGTAGCTTTCTGTGCATACAATTGCCATCATGGTAATGCTAGGCACTATCAAGTCCAATTACTATTCTTGGACTGACATACATTTGTCAGTACTTGCTCCTTGAATGCACCTTCAAGCCCCCTCATGTGGTACATCTCAAGATATACATTGTCATTGTGACACTGCACTGCAATACTCTCTTCATGATGCAGTTTAGCAGATCATGTGGACCCTCAGTTTTTACTCCCAGCAGTGGTGATGAGGGTATTGGTTGAGGGCGGATGTAGTGTGCCAGTGTATGGGTTTCTGTGGGACATACTTTTAGGTGTGCATTAGTGTTATGTTGCCATGACACGTGGCACCTAGAGCAGTGGTGAACTCACCATACATATTTCTGTACATATATCTATGTGCCTATGCCCATTTGTATTCCTACCTTTAATGTTGGGTCTGTCCCTATATTTCCAGTTCACACTGGGGATACACAATGCTGACATTACCTCGTTCACCTGCACAACATGATACAGGACATTTTCACATTACTGCACCTTTGCTTCGTGGTCATATCCATGTGTAGGACAGAGGTCTTCAAATTGGGGAGGGGGTGGTCCCTCCAGGGGAGCCTTAAGTGATATCCGGGGGGTGCAAGTCTCTAACCAAGAGAAGCATCATGTTTTGTTTTAAGTTTTAGGAGTATGAGCAGCAGTGGCCAGCCTTGTAATGGACAGTCAATGACAACTTTGGTCATTTATTTCCTGACTGGGAGTATGTGTGAAAAGGGGTAACAGAGCTTAAACAATACCAACCCTCCTGTATTGAATTGAATTATATTCTCTTTGGTGTTCCAGGATACCATTAATAACATATTTGAAGGCAGTATGAAATGGTGTCATAATTTTACATATGCAGCGTTGGAGTTCCTTCATAGGCCTGTTCATCATTTCATCTTCAGCATCACCATTGAGTTATGGGCATTTTGTTTGACCCTTTGAGAGACAATGGAATGAAAGACATCAGCAACACCAGATGCCTGGTTTAGCCATATTGAGACATTGCCAATTTAGCAGAATAATTGTGCAAAAATTGAGGGGGCCCAAGAATTTATTTATTTTTACAGAGGGGCTGCAGCATTGATAATTTGGAAGCCCACTGGTGTAAGGGTAGGTGTGTTGCTTACCGGCGACGACGTCTGCGACGGTCCTGTTTTTGCTGGTTATTGAGTAGGTACAGAAGTGGTATGACATGCGCAATGGGCTCCATAACTACACAGGAACTGTGGAAGAGTATTGTGGTGAGTTTCGGCCTTATGAGCCTCCCCTTCCCCCAGCTCTGATGAGATGGTTTGACTGGCACAGACGGTGCGTCGGAAATACGCATCATAATAGGGCGAGTGGTTCCAGGGCCGGACCGTGCTCAGATCTGCTCCATTGGACCTTTCCACACCCGTCGTGGTCAGAATTTCCAGTCGGATTCGGAGGAACTGCATCGGTCGGTAAGCCATGTATTGTAGTGCATCATAATACTGCGGTCGGAACGATCGCTTCCCACGCGAGATTGGTCTGTCAGACCGCCCCGACAAGCCTGCGGAGGCTTACCGACAGACATCGTAATAAGCCCCTAAATATATTAAAAGGTAACACTAATAGAATACAAAATAGATATATTTAATTAATTTTCAAATAAATAAAACTTATTATACTTATTCAAAAAATTAAAAAACACATACAAATTAATATATTTAGTTACATATGTATCAATACAAATATTATCATACACATTTTTTCAATTTATATTTAAAATGTTTTCTAAATTTAATAATTTAATAAATAAACATATATATGTCCAATAACATAATAGAATTAAAAAACATACCAATTTAATTATACTTAAAAAATAAACATAAAAAAGCTATCAATTAACTAAAAGTATATACAATTAAGAATAATATTAGTTATAAATATGTTTTTACATACATAACATAGTATTTTAATTTTAAATAAAGTAAACTTAATTATAAAATTCTACATATAGTACATATACTATTCCCACTACAATTTATACAACATGAGGGAAAATGTTGGACTTGGGAGGGGTAAGAATTACTACTCCCACTCCACGCAGTGCAACAGTATGGAAAATGTTTAATTGGGGAGGGCTAAAAACATTTATTCCCACTTTAGTGAATGCAACATTAGGGAAAGTGTTGGATAGCGGAGCTTTAAAATGTAATATCCGCACTTCAATCAGTGCAACAGTAGGGAAAGTGTTGGATTATGGAAAAGTAAAATTTTCTATTCCCACTCCAGTCAGTGCAAGAGTAGGGAAATTGTTGGACTCATGAGGAGAAATTGTAACTATTTGCACTCCATGCAGTGCAACAGTAGGGAAAGTGTTGGATTGCAAAGGGGTAACATTTATTATTCCTACTACAGTCTATGCAACAGTAGGGATAGTGTTGGATTCTGGAGGGGTAAAATTTCCTATTCCCACTCCAGTCAGTGCAACAGTAGTGAAAGTGTTGGATTTAGGAGGCGTAAAATGTATTATTCCACTCCAGTGTATGCAACAGTAGGGAAAGTGTTGAATTGCGGAAGGGTAAAATTAACTATTTCCACTCCAGTCAGTGCAACAGGAGGGAAAGTGTTGGATTGCAGAAGGGGAAACTTTACTATTCCCACCCCAGTCACTGAAATAGCAGTGAAAGTGTTGGATTGCGGAGGGGTAAAATTTACTATTCCCACTCCACTCACTGCAACAATAGGGAAAGAGTTGGATTGTGGAGGGGTAAAATGTACTATTCCCACTCATGGCAGTTCAACAGTAGGGAAAGGGTTGGAAAGCAGAGGGGTAACATTTATTATTCCCACTACATAATTATTGACCAATCAACTTATTAACATTAATGTAACTTTAGCTAATAATTAATTTGAATGAATAATTTTCTCACCCTATACCTCTACAAAACCCACAACCCACACCTAAAACTTAACTTTAAAAAAAGTAATTTCACAATTAGCATGATTATCAATTTCATAATTAATATTAATTTAAAAATAAATATTAATTAAACTTCATTTACTTCCCGTCCTATACCCCTACAAAACTACCACAACCCGCGCCTGAAACATAGCCTAAAAAAAAAATTACATAATTAACATAATTATTCATCAATTAAGTAATTAATATTAATTAAAAATGTATTAATTAATTGTAATTAATTTACTTACCACCCTATACACTTACAAAATCCACAACCCGCACCTAAAATTTAACATTAAAAAATGAATTACACATTTAACATAATTTTCAATTAAATAATAATTATTAATTAAAAATTAATTATAATTAATTTACTTCCCACCCTGTACCCCTATAAAACCCACAACCCGCAACAGTACTAAAAAAAACGGGAATTCATTAAACTAAATTTAATAACTACTAAACATTTAACAACTTTGGGCCCGATTACGATGGGCAGAATGATGGTCCGACTGACATGGCGGCGGCGAGATTCCGACCGACTAATCCGCGGTGTCTCCAACCGCGGTATTATGATGTATACAAGTCTATTCTCCGACTGCGTCGGTTGGAGATGACTTGTTATGAGCCCCAATGTACCCCAATATAGGCCTAGGTAGCGGTTTACCTACATTTGTCCTACCTTGCTCTACATAACGGCTCTGGCGCTGACCTTTTACCTAGTTATGTGCCGAATAAATGCTGTGTGGGTTTCTTCAAAGACTAGCCTAATTTATTATGCATGAGGATTCTTAGTATCATATCTTAATCCCCTGCCTGCAGGATTACCATCTTCTGTATGATAACTCTGTACAAAAGTCACTGCTATCGTCATCCTTGGATGACAGTCCCACAGTACCATTACACATCTAGGTAGAACCCCTGAGGGTACCTTTTGGGTATAAAAGAAGAACATCTTCACTGGGCAGTCAGAGGAGAAGCTTCCATGCTGACACAAGACGCTGAGATTCCCGCATGCAGACCTCACAGCACGCAGTGGTCTGACATCCCTTGCCAGGTGTCCAACTTGAGACCAAGACAGGGTCCTTTGTTCTCTCCCATCAGGTATTGGGGGTTGGCTCTTTCCTAGGGGATTCTTGGCTTTACACTTGCATACACTTGCATACATGCTAGGTACATTTAGGTACACTTAGATAGGATTAGCTTCTTAGGAGTACGCATGATTACTGCCATGTATCTATATGCCTGCATATATTCACTGTTTTAGCACCATGGTAGAATTCTCCCTTTTATTTACTCTGTTGGTGCTTGTAATCATATATATCTGTTTCTGTCTAATGGTTGTCGCAGCACACTAATTTTATACTAGAATGACACTGGTTCAATAAATGCTTATTGAAAATGTCCCCATCGTTTATTCTGTGTATTTCTCTGAGACCAAGTGAGCAACGAGTGACTGAGCGAAAAGTAATACACTGTTTCCATGATCCCTGAAGGATCAAGGGTTGTCATGTTCGATAGTTGCCAGAAACTATTCACTCCTTGGTAAGGTTAGGGGGCTTATGGTGGCACTGTGAGCTAGCTGGTCTAAAGGTGAACATATCCTTTGCGGGTGTCTGGAATCAGTCTGGACACCAATCCCTGTTTCGGTTGTCTAAACACGCAGATCCTATACAGATTTATAGTAACTACACAACATGGCGCTGCCAATGTTGGTTTGGTTCTTATTTAACGGTCAAATCTGAGTAGCTCAGTCTTGCTTTCTCAGAGACCCCATCTCACATATTACCAGAGACATCTGGAATGGGGAGGGAAAAATCAGTCGCAGCGGTATATCCCCTGTATTGGCTGTAGGTTTGTTCAAGCTTGAAGGATTATAAGTTACCCACATTGTGCAAAACCTCATCTCTTTTTCTTAATTCTTCCTCCCATAATGTTTAATAACGGGGATGCTGGTACGAGTGGTGCTAGTATAGAGGAAGCGGAGCAGGAAGGTGCTCTTAACATTTCAGAAAATTGCAGACATGCACTTACAATGAAATTATTAGATTATGGAGTCCTATCATTGGGTGGGACCGTTACCTTCGTGATTGAGGCACACGAAGCATTCAGAACAGAGGTATTCTATTCTTGGGTTAAATTACCACCTGCGGATGCACACACAGATTTGTTTCATACTTATATTCCAGATGAACCACCTGAAGAATATTCTCCCCACGAGGACATAGAAGTCCCTTTAACTTACCAAGAACATATAAATTGGTTTAAAGGTGCCCTCCCCCATACCACAGATAGAGTGAGACTCAGTCCGCTTAGCAGAGACGGAGCGACTTGGCTGATCTTAGCTGCTTATACACCGCATCCAGAGATTGATACATTGCCAGCAGCAGACTTACGTCCACTTCACAAAGAAATCATAAAGCTACACAGAGATCTTACACAGTTTGTAATGCGAACACTTACGATACAATCTTCAAGGGTCATTCAAGCTGGTCAACCACAAGGAACCACAACAAAAATAACCCCACAAACACTGAACGCAATTATGGGAAGAATGCACACTAGACGTGAGCAGATGCCGTTCTGGATAGCACCGAAAATAGCACAGCTTGAGGCAGTATTTCCACATACAGGCCTGCAAGAAAAAAACTGAATACTGACTATTTGCTTGCCAATGGCTACAGCTCCCTCGATAGAAGATTGCACCACTTGGGGTACAGTTTTCGCTGCCGTCTATACCAGAACTCATGGTACCCCATCAATAGCAGGGATACCAGAAGTATTGAAACAAATACAGAATGAGTACGCGGCAGAACCTGCCCTGGACTTAGGGATGAAATTGATAGGCAATTTTGCACAGGTATAAACAATTATGTTAGCTAACATAAAAGGGGAGGCAGCAGCGGTGGCTATACGCCAGCGCCTGAAGGAATTCACTCCTGCACAACAGGCGTCAGAATTACCGAAGATTATCGAAGATAGCTATGCTTCGCTGGGTTGAGATAACTTGGGAGCTAGACCTGTGAAACCACATTTTATGGGTAATCCTGAAAAGGGTAACTCAAAGCAAGTACCCGATTCTTCTAAAAAGGAATGGGACAACAAACAATCAAAAAAATAATAAGCAGAATGCATCAGGGTCACGGGGTGGGTCTCCGCAACAGGAGCCCTCTGAAAGAAAATATATCTTGAGAAACAGTGACAATATTAAGAAACCCGACAGGTATCAGGATACTGATACACATTCCCCTCAGTCCTTTCAGGGTACATCAAAAAACTCTGAGAGGGAAGGACGGTCAGAACACAGATCAAAAGAGTGAGTCAAGCCAAGAGACACACATCGCACTTCAGAATACATTAGCAAACAAGTAGATAAACCAAAATCAAAACCTCAATGTAAAAAGGAGAAGGTAGCAGGTCTTAAAATACGAAATGTCCAGGCTACTGAGGACTCAACTATTGAATAGGGAATGGGCTCTGATGATGCTAGACAGCGTAGCAGAAGTAATAATAGCTCGCCAGAACCTTATGGAATTTCTGGTGACAGCAGCGTTGAATGAACATATCAGGGTGGAAACACCTGATACAAGGGTAAATGTCCCACTTCAGTTATATGAAATAACTCTCCAAATGGAGGCGGACATACCCAGAAAAGTGAAACGTCTCTTTTGGGAGAACCTGACTTATGAATACGAAATCCTTTTGGCCGAAAGAGATTGTCCACCTGAGTTTGTTATGGACTGCCCTAAAGGGGAAGACGTAATATTACCAGCCTTCTCCGACCTCGTTCCAGAGTCACTTAAACATACAGACGCGCAGGAGTTGGCAGTAGCGCTAACTCCTGCATTATATCGCAATCATGTAGGGTGGGAGGCTAAGTCACCTCACCATGAAATCCCAGTTAAAACTACTGCAACTCCACAGAGGCAGTACCCAATAAAACATGGCGCAAAAAAACAGGTCAGGGAGATCTTAGATCAACTGGAATACCAATGTGTTATTGAGAATTGCACCTCTTCCATGAATAATCCTTTGTTTCCCGTAATGAAACCCGACAATTCATACTGTCTAGTTTTAGACTACAGGCATTTGAACACATGCACAAAGACGTTTGCAGTACAAAATGCACCTAGTGCCGCATTAATGATTAACATTGTGCGGAAGAAATACAAAACAACACTAGATATCTCAAATGGATTCTTTTGCCAAAATATAGTGCCTGAAAGCAGATATTTGACAGCATTTTCGGCCCTAGGCTCTTAATGTCAATTTTGTAGACTGTCCCAAGGGTATGAGAATAGCCTTTGGTTGTTCTCAGCAAAAGTATCAGAGTTACTTCAAAACTGCAATGAGTAGGCATTGTCCTACGTAGATGATATTTATCTGACGGACAATGAATTATTGGATCACTTGCACAGGGTTAACAACATAATTGTGGGGTTTGCCGCTGAGGACTACAAATTTAACTTTAAAAAATAAAAAATTGCGTACCTCAATGTCCTATTTTTGGGATATGAGTTCCCAAATGAGGGAAAAGGCCTTGAAGCTAATTTTTTAGAAAAATGTGTGCTGCTCCAACCTCTAAAAACTCAGAAAAACTTACAATCCAGTTAAGGATTCTTAAATTTTGGCAGAACATACATTTTGTATTACGCAGAAAAAGAAAATTCTTTTTACAACTTAATTAGACTTGCTTTTTCAGTCCGACATTAGACACAGGAACACACAGAAATTCTCCGTTCCATACAAGCTGACATGATAGCTTCAAAACACTTACACACACGTGTAAACACCACAAATTTGGTGATCCGTGTAATCGCACCAATCCGGGTACACTTACCACACCTTCAATGAAAGCAAAACTGTACCCATTGCATACAAATCACACTTGTATACAAACGCAGAGATGCGCTTTGCATCCACTGAAAAAATCCTGACAGCAGTGCAGACTGCTGTAGTAAGAGAAAGAGCACTAGCACAGGGGAAACGAATAAATGTCGTGACCCCAGTAACAACCTTAGAGGCTGTTACTAAGGCAAGCGTTCCAAACGCAAAAGCACTGCATCCACGATGGATACAATGGGCTAATTCTCTCACTGCAACAGATGTAGACTACAAATTTGATTCTACATTAAAAACACAAGCATTCCTGCAGTACGAACAGGAATATTCTCTCCCGACTGAAATAATGCCTCTAGATCAGTATGAATACATCATTTACACTGGCGGATCTTCCCAGCCTGCCATAGGAAGTAAACAGCAATACAGCGCAGCATGTGCGATTGTAAAGGGACGCATGTGGGGCAGCAAGTTCCGTCCTAGCAATATGCAGACGCAGTCTCTAGGAGATTGAACTGTTCGTTTTACTGTGTCCAGTCATACAATGAATATCTCTACTACTGGGGCCAGAATGGGTTTAGAGATTCCAAAGGTTGCACAACAAAGCACAAGATGGTTTGGGAACAAGTGGCAGAGCTGAAAAAAGGCTCACCACGGGCTCATGTAATTATTTCATTGAGTCATCAGCGTGTTGGCGTGCACGTTGAAGGGAATTCACTGGCTGATGAAGCCGCAAATGCGACAATGAGAACTGCTGCCGCTGCTGCAATCACTCGTTCTAGGACGAGGATAGACGGACAGATAATGATAGCTGTGAAAGCTACCCGCAACAGCAATTCAGCCTTGCCAAAAGGTTTTCCACTCAAGTACTCCTACAAGTTAGATGCGCAAAACATTCCGTATGCTCAAATTCCAGGAGTGGGGGATAGAGTAATACCAAACATGGATCGCATATTAGGTTTAATTCTAGCTGCACACAAGGGTCTGGGTTCAGCACACGCAGGTAGTACTGCAACAGCAATGGTAGAAAGCAGTAGCCAAGGAATAATTTATTTTGCACAATAGAAGTACTCCTACTAGTAATGCATTTATAGGGCTAGGTGGTGGGGGCAAAGTAAACTCTGCCACGTGGTGGAATCTGAGTTTTTGGCCGAACTCCGCTTTCCCAGCAGAGTGCAGAGTTGGCAAAACTCCATAAACTCCTCTGGCGGAGCAGAGTTCACCGCCATCCGTTAATCAGTAGCACATACTTTTGTGTGTGCATTGATGTTATGTTGCCATGACATGTGGCACATATAGCAGTGTTGAGCTCACCATACATATGTATAAATATATGTGTCTATGTGCATTTCTAGTTCTAACTTTATGTTGTGCCTGTCCCTGTATTTGCTTATCAAACTCTGGTCACCCAATGCTGGAATTCCATCCTTCCTCATGCTCACTATGCTACAAAGCAGTTTGGCACTAGTGCACCTTAGCTTTATGCTTACTTCAATGTCTACTGGTAGGTGTGTCACTTACCGGCGGTGACGTCTGCGACAGTTCTGATTTTGCAGGTCATCGAGTAGGTAGAAAAACAGTATGACATGCACAATGGGCTCCATAGCTGCACAGGAAGTGCGAAACTGTGTAGTGGTAAGTTTCAGACTAATAAGCCTCCCCTTCCGCCAGCTCTGATGAGATGGTTGGACAGCTACAGATGGCAGGTCGGAAGTCTGCATCGTAATTGGGCGGGCGGATCCAGGGAGGGACCATGCTTCGATAAGCTCCATTGGACCTTTCCGAGACTGGCGGGTCGGAATTTCCTGTCGGATTCGGAAGAACTGCGTCGGACGGTAAGCCATGTATTGAATTGCATCATAATCCTGCAGTCTGAGCGACTGCTTCCGACGTGCCATTTGGCAGACAGACCGACCCCGACACGACCGCGGAAGCAGGCCCACCTGACATCGTAATGAGCCCCTATATTATAACACAAACAATAATTATACAAAACATGTACAACATGCATTTAAAATATATACTAAAATACATAACAATAATTAAAAAACGATATTAAAAACAACTATGGGGCTCATTACGATGTTGATGCGGTCCGACCGACATCTGGTCCCGTGGTCCAGCGGCTACAGTATGATGCGGGCAGTCGAAGGCAGGGGGTGGAGGGACCGATCGACACTTCCGTCGGTTGGAACTTAATACCCTACAATAGGGGCGGTGCCTGCTCAGGCACCACCCTAGGGATTACAATGTCTCTTTTAGACAGCTTTTCTATGGCAGTTCCGACCTCCATAGAAAGGCTGTCGGAAACTGACTTTGAGGGCCCCTAGCAGGGCCCCTGTCCCCCACAGCCTCTGCTATGAGGCCTGGGGGGCACCTGTGGTACCCCCCAAACATCCATGCATGGTGCCTGCCACACGGGGCATGGATGTTTAAAAAGGGTATTTGTTCTATTGCAGCTTGTGCTGCAGCCCGCAGCTCAAGCCGCAATAGGAAATAGGCACTTTCCAACCACCATAAAGGCGGTTGCATCCTAATTTGGAAAGCGGGACTGCCGACTCATTTTTGAGTGGTCCCATTTCCGACACAATGCTGGTCGGACACTCGTCCAACAGAAGAAAGAGGGACCTAAAAGCAAGGATTTCTAAAAAGATCCCCAAAATAATTCCCAAAGGAAGAAGTAGTGGTAACTAGTCCCAGTCTGTTCCTAAATAGAAGGGATTCCTTGGCCATAAGACAGGAAGGGTTGCACCCCAATGTACAGAGTGCTACAAATATGGGCACAACAAGGGCGACTTCAAATGTCCCATGAAGGCACAGCCCCCTTACCTGTGGGCAGACTCCAGGGTTGTCGAATGTAATGCTCGGGAAGGCGGTAGTCCTGGTTACTTTTGGGGGACAGACAGAGGTGACCCAAGTTTCCCTGGGAGATAGAGAAATGGCACCAAGTGCCTACATGCCTTAAAATTCTTCCAAATATAGACAATGGGTCACCATTAATGGGCAACAGGTGAAGGCTCTGTGAGACACAGAAGCCAGCATGACAACTGTCAAGTGTCAGCTGTTATCTGCAGAGCAGGTCCTAAAAATTCCACCAAGTCCTAGTCGCAGGCAGCGCAAGAACCAACGACCAGTTGCTCTGGTTCCCTTTGAGTGGTGGGAGGGTCTCAGGTTCTCAGGTCAATGTTGTGAAAATACAATGCAACAGTATGAGCAAAGTTGTGCGATATTGCATGTAGGGGTGACGCATACGGCAGATGCTATTGAAGCTAAGCATGGATGAAAAGTTACTAAAAAGCTGAAATGCTCCGAGCTTTGCTAGGTTGAAGCAGGTGAACTCCAAGCTGGTGAGATAGCAGGTCAGAGGGCGCCAAACATAATAACATTTTGCTTCTGTGCAAGGTATGTTGTGAGATAGTTGTTCCATCACCTTCACGTCTCACAGGCGAGTAAACCATTAAGCAAAGGAGGGGGAAATTGTCTTTTTCCACTTAATTGCTATAAGCTGCCACGCAGCATTCAGTATGTGGCTAATAAGCTTCCAATCAGTGTGAGTCGTCACTTCCAAGGCAAAAGGTGTCGCACATCAAGTATATCTGTGAGGTAAGAGGCAGGGAGTGGATTCCATATGGTGGCCTTAATGTGTTTCAGGATCTCTTTCCAATATGTGGTAATGAGGCTGCAAGAGCACCGGATGTGGCAAGAATATCCCACTACTAGTCCACACTGCCAGCAGAGGGAAGATGTGGAGGGGTATATGCTGAACAGGTAAGTTGGTGTATAATACTATTGAAACATGATCTTATAAGTCATTTCCCTGTGGGATAAGCTGTGGTAAGTTTTAGGTGTTTCTCGCCAAAGGATTTCCCATTGCTTAGACGAAATGCCCTCTGTAGTGGTCATCTGCCAGAAAGTTTAAAATGTGTGGGTTTGAGGGGGTGTGGAGTGTTGAATGGTCCGGTATGTATTTGTGATTAATCCCTTAGAACTGTCATATGCTGTCACCAATTTTTCGAATGGAGTATACAATCCTGTAGCCGCAAAATAATTAGAGCGTTGCAGCACCCAATGATGCAGCTGGGATTACCATAGCCTCGTCATTTCGGGGAGATGGTAATCTGCCTTACATTGTTCAAAGGATGTTATGGAGGCTCCCACAAAGAGGTCTCTTAATTTCCTAGAGTCCTCTGCCTCCCAGCTAAGAAATGATTGGGGTGGTAGCACAGGCGTGAAATCGGGTTTGCATACAATTAGAGTGTGGAGGAGGGGAAGATAGTAAGCCCCTCCCTGATTCCCAATCTGTTCCATATGTCAAGTAGCATACTAGTGGGGGTAGCTACACAGACTGTATAGGTGCTACCCACCTATATCCAGTCCATATATATATACCTATAGGTGCTTCGCAGTAAAGCGTGCTTGCCTAGCCAGGCTAGAACCCAGAGGGGCCGGCAGGCAACTGCCAGATCCATGTGGAACCATTTTTTCGCACTCTAGCAGACCACCAACTGAAAGAGTTGTGTCATTAGTGGGCAGCCCAATAGTACGCAAGGATTTTGGCACTGGCCAGTCCACCACTTTCTCTAGGCTGCATCAGTAAAGACTTGCAGATCCTTGGCCGCTTCCCATTCTTGATAAAGGAGTGAAGGTCCCGCTGTAAGCGAGTGATATCATCTTGGGGGACTGGAGTAGACCGGGACTGGAAAAGGAACATAGCCTGTGGGAAGACATCCATTTTTATGACATTGATGTGACACAGTCATTAGATAATGAGGGATTTCCAGCATCTGAGATCTGCTAGGATGGACCTCTGGCGTTGCAGCCATTTGGCCTGCGTCCAAGAGGACAGGTTAGGAGTTAGGTCATCACCCAAATACCTAATCATGTTAGGGTCCCAATGTAACGGCTCTAGGGCTTGCAGAGCAGTGAAGTCCTGCTTGGGTATAGTTAGACTAAGCGTGCAAGATTTGGTCATAGTGATTTTGAAGACAGATACCAACTCAAATGCAGCAAGGCTGTCATTATAGCCAGTAGGGAGGTACCAGGTCGAGAGAAAGTAAGCAAGAGATGATTCCCAAACAAGCAAATCTTATGATCTTGACCACTGGAGGGGATGCCCACAATGGTAGGATTGCAGCGGATGGAGATGTCCAATGGTTGAACTGCTAGAGCATAGAGAAGGGGTGATAACGGACAAAGAACACACCTTGTTCACCCCTTCTTCTGCATTACCGCGAAGATGGGAGCGTTCAGCTCCAATAGTTGTATGTGCTCTCAGTTGACCATGCAGGATACCGATTTGCTACCAGCTACTGGTGTGCTGACTGGCTGGTTTTTGCCAGCCTGCCACCAGAGACTAGTTTCTGACCCCCAAGGGTGAGAACCTTTGCTCTCAGGAGTCTAGAAACCAAGTCCCTCACACAGGGGGTTTTCACCCCCTCACACAGGATGACCGGTAGATTAGCATTCCAAAGCAGGGGGTCTTCGAAGAGTCCACCGCCTTTGGTATGCAAGTCTGGCTTCTCTCACAGGAGATGAAGCCAACCCCCTTTGTCCAGAGCACTTTCGGACCTGGAGGGATGGGAAAATTAGCAAGTCAGAGAGGCGTGTCCACCCTCAGGGTAGTGCCACCCCTAAGGTGGGGTGTCTGAAGTGGAGGCGACTTTTCAAAGTTAGCCATCTTGGTGAAGGCAAACTTGAGAATTCTGGGACAGGGTTATGCCCACTTCCCACAGGAACTGGTCATATAGGGGATGTAGTGACCCCAAGGGTAGGTAGCCCATTGGTAATACCCTACACTCCCCTAACACCCCTAAATTCAGTATTTTAGGAAGCCCCTGGCACCAGAAAATCAGATCGTGGCAAACTAAACGAAGGACCGAAGAGCCGCGAAAGCAAGAACTGCAGAAGGAGCCACTAACTTGGCACCAGCTCTGCAGGCCTGTTCGCCTATTCTCGACAATTGAACCAAAGTCGCCTCGCCCTGCAGCCTGCTGATCCTCCAAAGCCTAAAAGACTGCCATCGCTTCTCCAATGACTCAGGAACTCCTGTGGAGCAGCAAAGCTGTTCCCTTGCATCTTACAGGTATCAAAGACTGAGCTGTGAGGCTCCAACACAGTGAAAACCTGATGCCGGAAAGCACCACTGCACCCGAGCCACTTAGCCGAGCTGAAGTGGGCCAGTGGTGCCAATGTGGTCCCCAGACCCTCCAGATTGGAAGCCCACCTTTGGTTTCTGCACTGTAGACTACTTGACACCACCTGCAGCCTCTGTTTGCAGGCCCCCTCTATTGGGACCGCTCCTGGTGACGAAAACAACGCCTAAAGACATTTCTGCACCCGTCGCCTCTGGCCCATGGAGAAGAGGACCTAAGGTGTCCCCACATCCCTGAGCATCGTGATGCCTGAGCCCCCCTGTTGGTTCAACCCTACTGGCCTCCCAGTCCGAACTTGCAGCCTCTGTTCACGAACACCGATCTACATTGACTTGCATTGGGCAACCGAAGCGGTTTTGCACCACTGCACCCGGCCGCCCTAGTGCCGCTGGAGGTGACCTGCTGGTGCTGCTTTGGACCTTGCCCCATACTTGCCGTAATTTCAGGAGGTTGATCTCATAAGTCGCAGCAAAGAACTTGTATACCGAATTTGTTTCTCATCCCATAGGACAACATTGCAGCCTCTGAAGAATGCAGTGTCGATTTTTTAAACGTAAACATATTTCTCTTGCAAAACTTTCCCGGTCGTATTGATTCTGGGGCCTAAATATATATAAATATACGTGTTATTTTTATACATTGGTATGGACCTCCCTCGTAAGTCGTGTGCATCATTTATTGACTATTGTGTGTATTTGCAGATGTCTTATACTCCTCTCTGATAAGCCTAAGGCTGCTTGACCACACAAACCTCCTAGAACAGCACCTTGGTATTGCTAGAGCAAGCCCCTGTCCACTCATAAGGGAATACCTAGACTCTTTGCACAGTATATCTCTTTATGATATACTATATAAAGAGTCAGCTTCCTAAAGGAAGGCGCTAGCTGACCCAGCTGCTAGGCCAACACTGAGGGCACATCACACTGAGTCCACTTCTACTGAGAGCAATGAGGGCGCGGCCCGCCTCTAACACCCGAGGCCTGGTTTACGAACTGTTTCCTTGACAGCATTGGGAGACGTGTTTGGCACAGTCGCCCCCCACCTTGCAGATTACCCTTGTTCCCTGCATAAGGGGCCCCTGAAGATGTGGTTACCTCTGCTCAGGGGCCCCAGGCAGGGGGAGGCTCTGAGGGCAGTTAGAGACCACAGCTGGGGTTTGTGTTGCCTGTTTGGCACCCATCCCCCACAACACGCCCTGGAGGGGGGCTGCAGGACTAGGTTCCCCTCCTTTTTCCCCCCACATGTTGTCTCGCCCTAAAGGCCTTGAAGATTGGACTGAGTGTGCCTCCCACAGCGACGCTCACACCAGGGACACTGCTGCAGACGGTGAGTGGTGCAGGGCGGGAGCAGTGCTGCCACGATGACAGGGGAATTTCCCACAGCCACCGTTTACACTCCTCGGACAGGGATGAACAGCCTCTATATTACAGCCCCCGCCATGCTGGAATCAAAGCGGAGTCAATCAGTAACGCCAACCACCCTTCTCTTGAAACAGGGTTGGCCACCTGCCCTCCTTCCTTGTACTATGCGCCGGTGCAGTACTTTCTATGCCCTGCTGCCCTAGTGCCCCTGGAGCCTGGTTGTGGTGTTCCACACCAGCGGTGCATACCACTACCTACTTCTGGAGATTAACAAGTGGAGGTTCCCGCTTGGAACCTCTAATTCATCAATGTAGCTACTTCTTATCTCTGGATGGGACTTGACTGTCGCCCATGTCCAAGCTTAAGCCAAAGTCCACGTGCCAACTCCTATTCTTAGAGGCTGTCTCTAGGGTGAGGCTGCCAGACGCTTCGGAAAAAGAAAACATTGTGCAGGCACTACCATCTTTGTTGTCTTCGGCTATGGACACCCTGCTTTGTGAGCTCTCTGATCAAGGTATCCATGGGTTCTCCTTTTTCATAATTGTTCATTCCAATGCTGGGCTTCCGGGCCAATTTATGTACCTTGACTGTTTTGTCTTGGATGGGGTGGCCAGTGCCTAGGGTTCTGGCATTGGGTTCCCCTTATCTTAGACGGCAAGTATGCGGGCGTGGGACCGCTTCCGTTTGTACACTGTCAATTTATAGACCAGAGCCCACAGCCGCAGATCAGTAGCTTTCCTCCGCCTCGGTCTACAGCCTTCGTTCATCCCACTCCCCAGAGATAGGGGTAAAGACGGCAGTTGGCACACGAGTCTCTGGGTTCTAGTTTAGTCCTACTCCTTCTTGCCAGGGAACTTGATGCAGGCATCTGGGATAGTTACTGGCTCTCCCCCGGTTGCTGACTTCTGGTCCCTCCCTTCCCTTGTTATACCCCCTTCCCCCTCCACCCCACCGAAGCTTTACACATGTCCTCCTCACAAAATGGACCAACCTGCCCTTTGCGAATAGCCTCCCTTAATGTGAATGGCCTGACCCATTTTATTAAAAGGTAGGAAATCCTCTTTTCAGCGGACGCACCACCCTGATGTGGCATTACTTAAGGAAACATACCTGTCACCCACGGAGCACGACAAACTTAGACAGGATTGGGTGGGTGCGGTGATAAATGCCAGTAAGGCACAAGGTTCCCCTCCCCCAACTACCCTCATGGCACAGGGGAAGAGTGGGGTGGCCATCCTGTTTCATAGAACCCTGGTGCTCCGCACACTGTGGACATGGAGAGACCCGATGGGTAGATATGTCTTTGCCAGGATCAGTGATGAGGTCTTGATTATTGGCTCCGTATATGCCTCAGTAGGTGACAAGGCAGACTTTCTTGCAACATTGAACAAACTTGTGCTTTCTTTTGCAATAGAAAAGGGCGCTCAAAGGTGGGGTGGGGGTTGGAACCTTGACAAGACTGGGGAATCGCGCGGTCCAACTGCCCGGGACCAGATTCCTTCTATTTGACATTATAGCTGACCATGCGCAGATCCCTTGCACTTGACACACCCGAGGGACAGAGATTACACTTTCACCTCATGTGTCCATGGCACACGTTTCTATATCAAATAATTTCTGCTCTGTCAGACTGCTTGGTAATCTAGTGACTGCCTCGATTCTCTCGTACAGTAGACCTAACCACAACCGTGTTGCTCGACCTTGTCCTCCCTCTCCTGCAATCCCACCAGGCGCACTGGCGTATGAACGCCACGCGGTAGAAAGCCCCTGAGGACAAGCGTCGGTTGTGCCAATAGCTGAGCCGCTATTTGGAGGCGAATGCTAGATCCGTCTCCTCCACACAGGTACTCTGGGTGGCCGGAAAGGCCTCCCCGAGAGGAGATTTGATCAGCGACTCATCGGCCTTCAAGCGCCGTTGTGAGGCATAATGCTTCGCCAACCCCCGCCCTTCTTATGGAACTGCTCGACACCAAGTACGATATGAACTCTCATTACACTTTGTAAGCAGAGTCAACACGTTTTTTGCTTGCGGCAGCGGCATGATGAGAGTGGGGAAGAGGCTGGATGGTTATAGACTTAGCAGTTGCATCAGGGGCAGTCACATGTAACAATACAGACCATCAGGTCTGCATGTGATGTGCTCCTCACTGATCTGCATGACAGGAATATGCCACTTTTTATTACAAGAACCTCTACTCCTCGACCTTGCTGTAAGATGCTGCTGCGGAACAGGCATTTCTGGCTGGCCTTACCCTACTGGCCCTGTCACAAGATCAGGCACAGTCACTAGGTGCTGACATTGGCAATGAAGCAATTGCACAGGCCATTAATGAAATGGCGACTATGAAGACACAGGGAAACAATGGTTTTCCGATTTAATTCTACAGAATCACTAAATCCCTCATAGTGCCTTTTTGAGCAAACTATTCAGAGAGATCTCCACCATCACTGCTCCTCTCGCGGAATTCAATAGGGCACGTATTTTCTTGATTTCCGAGACCCGCTTTAATGCGCCAACTATCACCTGATATCCCTCATAAACATGGTGAAGGTTTCCGCCAATAGACTCGAGGTCTATATTCCACTACTGATCCACCCCTCATAGGTTGGGTTTGTGCCTGATCTCACTTCGGTGAATCATCTGAGGACGCTCTCCCATCTATTGTGGCAGGTGTGGCAGGATGAGAAGTTGCTTCTCTCTCTTAACGAGAAGGCGTTGGACCAGGTGGACTGGCCATACCTGTTCCAGGTGATGGAGGTCATGGGCCTAGGGGACGCGTACATTGCTAAATACAGTGACTCTACAGTGCTCCTATGGCCTCATTGACCTGTGGGGGCTTTTCATCCCCCTTTTTTGTTGTCCATTGCAGCACAAGGCAGAGGTGCCCACTCTCCCGCTGTTATTTTTGCTGGCACTGGAACCTCTGGTGGCTAAAATATGAGGGGCACATGGTACACATGGGATACTTATGCCGGTGGGTAAGAGGAAAGGGTTTTATTACGCGGATATCTTGGGGGTCCTCTCCAGCACCCATGAATCGATCCCAGCTCTCATGCAGGTCTTTAAGTCCTTTTCTGAAGTCTCGGGATACCGTATAAACTGGTCAAAGTGTGAGGCCCTGCCTAGGACTCCGTTGACTACGGTTGCATCACTGGAGGGAGCGCCATCCACATGGTGGACTGAACATCTGAAATATCTGGGCGGGTGCCAGATTGGCGATCTATCTCGGGTGGTGCGTGATAACAACGCCCCCATCATAGACATGGTACCTTTGGATTTCACCTCCTAGCTGCCGTTGCATCTATCTCTATGGGGCTGGGTTCAAATTATTAAAATGAATG
This sequence comes from Calotriton arnoldi, assembly GCA_963921515.1. Taxonomy (NCBI): domain Eukaryota; kingdom Metazoa; phylum Chordata; class Amphibia; order Caudata; family Salamandridae; genus Calotriton; species Calotriton arnoldi. Next base: position 443,357 of record CAWUFW010007167.1, on the reverse strand, counting down.
TGATGCAGAGATTTAATTACATATTTGGGATGTTTCTGCTGGAAATACCCGGCAGCATGCTTGGGGAGATCGACCAGATGATAGGGACTTTTCTGTGGAAGGGGCATGTAGGTGTCTTGTTAGCTACAGCATCTGCACCACAAGTGACAACTGCAAGGCCAACCAGTAAGAATCTGCGTGGGAAATTTGCAGCCCCCCTGCAGTACTTTTGGCTTGTAGTTTAGTAGCCTTGTGACGATCACAAGGCCACTAAACTACAAGCTAAAACTACAGCAGGAGGGCTGTAAATTCCCCACGCCAGATCAACGCCGTCACCTCTTCCTGCTACCACACCCTCCGCCTACTCCGAAAGACCTTCAACTGGATTCCCCTCGCGCACAGGAAAACCGTCACCGATGCCCTAATCAGCAGCAGACTAAACTCCGGCAACGCACTCTACGCCAGGATCAACAAGAACCTCACCCGCAAACTACAGACTGTCCAGAACGCTGCAGCCAGGCTAGTCCTCGACCTACCGTGCCACTGCCACATCAGCCAACACCTACAGACTCTATACTGGCTCCCCGTCGAGAAGAGAATCACCTTCAAGCCTCTTACCCACGCCCACAAAGCCCTCCACAACACCGGACCCGCCTACATGAACCACCGCCTCACGTTCCACGCACCCCAAAGATCCCTCTGCTCGGCCCAGCTCTTCCTTGCTACAATACCACTCATCAAGAAGACCAGATCAGGACAACGCTCCATCTCTGTCCTCGCTGCCAAGGCATGAAACTCTCTCCCCCTCCACCTCCAACAGACTCCATCACTCCCCAAGTTCTTGAAGGACCTCAAGACCTGGCTCTTCGACAGAGCTCCGTAATCTTCCGGGAGCTGCGCCCCCCCCCCATCGTCTTGAGACCCCTCTCGGGTGAGTAGCTGCGCTCTACAAACCCATGATTGATTGATTGCGGAGTCTTACTGGTTGGCCTCGCAGTTGTCATTTGTGGTGCAGATGCTGAAGCTGGCTAACAAGAAACCTATGTGGGTTTTTCTGGAGCACCATATGAATCTTTCAAAAGGGGAAACTTACAGCTCTTTCCACGGGCCATGGTTTATCCAGCCACCTGGGAATCCCAATTATACATGCCACACCCTATGCATGGCCTCGTGTCCATCATCTGCTTTGTTTGCCATGCAGGCCCCATCTTAAGGCACTGCTATGGCGGAACAGGGATATTAAGATTGAGGATGAGGAGGTTGACTGGTCACAGTGGATGAACAAGGGGATTTGTTGTGTGAACAACCTGGGTCAGGACAGTGTATTGTTCCCCCTTGCGAATCTCAAACGTGATCACGGAATACCTCAATTGTAACACTGGCAGTATCGACAGCTCACACACAGTCTTCAGCACGCATTGGGTGCCTCCCCTGCAATATAACACCTGAACCACTGTTGCAGTATATTCTGACCTGTAAAGGCTTTAGGAACACTATGGCAGGTCTGTATGCAACCTTGACGGAAGACCTCTTCTCATGCCCTACTGCACTTATTTTGTGCTATTGGTGGGAACACAAGGTGAAGGTAAAGAGTGTGAAAGATACACACACACATAACCAAGACATAACTGACAACAAGCATCAAGTGACTATGCCAAGGGGCCAAGCTGAGCAATTAAAAGGACAACTGCTGCCAAAAAACAGTGCTAGGAGGCAATGGGGAAAAGAAAGAGCCCTGCTAAACAACAAATAAGACCCCAACTCGACCAGCAAGAACAGCCAAGGTCACGCAACCAAGGACAAAAAAAGGTCCCCTCCCTGTGTGAAGGCTATTACATAAACGAAACTCAGAAACAGAGCCAGGCTTCCCAAATGTCAAAACCCCACAGAGGAACTGCAAAAAATACATCCCTGAAAGGGTGAGCTGCACAAAAAAGAAATATATAAACATGCGGTGGGAATGAACTGTCATACAGCGGGAGCATTGATAAGTAGAGACAACAGCTCAGCTATATGAGTAATAGCTGCAAGTGAAAAAACTCCCAGCTGTTGCAGGTCTCAAAGGAGTACATTTGGGTTGATTGCAGTAGATACTTACATATTGTAATTGTATTTAAATAGAGCTTACTACTCCTTATGAGGTGTTGAAGCATTTTATGCTGGGCAGCATGCTGCTTCGAAACCCAAGGATCAGTGTTATTGGTTATTGTTGGCTCCTGGGATTGGTTTTTTTTGTGCACAAGCAAACCATTTCATGCATTCATTCACTCAAGTTCCTTTGTGGTGAATTAAATAATTAGTGGGGGAGGGAGATATGTGAGCTCACGTACATGGTTGATGAGATTCACTGGTGAGCTAGAGAAAATTTGGTATTTTGGGCTGGAGGGGTATGACTTTAAGAGGAAAGAAATATTGTGTCTCTGTAAATGAGTTGTGGGCAATTTGCAGACATACAATAGTAAAGATTAGGGCAAACAATCGTGTGACAGTAGGTTATGCTCATAGAGAAGAGGCATGCGGAGAATGGATGGGTAGGAGAGAGCCATTTTTAAGAAAAATGGACAGGTGACATTCAGACGTTTTAATTAAAGGTCAGTTTTCTATGCCGGAATTTAGGGATACAGCAGCTATTTTTGAGATGCATGCAGTTTGAGGATGCAAAACTGTAGAAAGAAACAACATTATTTACATATGCATTTTGTGCTATATGTAGTATTTTCATAAGCACTAGAATCAGGTAAACAGTCTTTCCGCTACTAGGCTATTGCTGGACCATCACTCCTGCCAGGCCAGCTTTTCTGCTCAAGGGTCAGAAGCAAAAAGAAATGGCTGGATACATGTCACGCAATATCAGCTTTGAGCTGCACGCAAATGAAGCACTAACCTCAAGATCATAGCAATGTGAGAAAATACATGGACAAGTAATGTACACATTGAAAAGGGGATTCTGCAAATGTTGGAGCGGGTATCTTCTAATGTTCGTACTCATGTTTTGCTCATTGTATTTAATACAAAGCAGAGCAGGATCTATTTGAGTGACTCTGGTTTGTATTAGCACAAGATGGAGGTCAAGGGCAGGTTCCCAGACAGTGGAAGTGTATTGCCTGCAATCCAGTTGAAGGGTGGAGATGCAAACACTGGCCTGAGGAGGACAGTGAGACTTCTTTTACAAATGTATGTCTCTTGCTTGAGTAGATATTATTGTAAAACATTATCCTGAATTCTCTCTTTTTTAAATATTTTAGCACAAAGCATTAGCAAACTGAAAGATAAATAGGGCCAATTTGTATGTGCTCAGTCAAGGTCAGCAATAAGAATCAAAACCTTGGTTTTGCCATCAGTATTGTATTGTATTGTAATTGCATTTATATAGCGCTTACTGCCCCTGATGAGGCGCTGAAGCGCTTTTTCGGCGAGTAGCATGCTACTCAGTATATTTTGTGATGCAGTGCCAGAAGTATAGCTGGCATTGTATTTAAAAGCAAAATGCATTCAAAGAAAGAAGGTACCATTGCAACGAAGTAGTTACTTTCAATCTTAGAAGGCTTAAAATATGCACTTCAATTTATTACTGACTCAATTTGAGCTACGATGTTTCTCTCTATCAGCTTGACTATGAAAAATATAGGCCTTCCAAACGATGAAGTCTAAGGTGCACAGGAGCTCAGCTTGCAAGATGAGGGAGACCCAGACACTATATTTATGATAATAGCAGGAAGGCGTCTTTGAAATTGTTTCTGGGAGAGAATCCACCATATTAAGATTTTTGTATAAGCGTAAAATACAATTACTCTCTTGAACTAAGCACTGGAGCAAATAAATCAAATATTAATCCCTAGTTAAAATAATACCTTTAGCAGTTTCGGAAAGCTTAGTTGCACCTCATTTGAGCATAGTTTGAGATTGGACAAACTAATTGGCATCTTCAAGTCATTTAAACCCATGAGCTTTTCCTAATATAATAGTAACTATAACTCGCAATTCCAATGCACATATAACTGTGTTAACGTTTTGTGACAGACATGATGCGCCGGTCAAACCCACAACATGGTCATGGGTGTCTTATATAAAAATACAATTTAAATCTCGTAAGAAGGGAGTGTATTTTTTACAGTAAACTCCACAACATAAGGATTATAAATATGGCATCCACCAGGGCACTGTCTGGAAAAGTAGGACTTCAGCTTAGCAAACACAGAAATCCACATTGCTAGATAAAAATATGAACCCAGCCTTTGCTCTTTAATAGTACTAAAAACAAAAGTACTCTGAAATTTGTCTGTATGGCTTTATTTTGCATGCGGTCATCTAGAAAAATGCAGTAGAGTACTTTCAAGAATGCCACCACTCTTCTGCACTCACTAGCGACCCGATTTAGGAAACAAACATATGACTGACAATTTTAGTAACATCGGAAGAATAGGTCACAAGAGTTAACAACAATGCATGCGTGAAGTTATCCCCACTAAATAAAAGGCGGCTTGCAGAACCTGTAAAATAATAATAATTAGATATTCAAGGTGTAACAAAATACTATGTGAAGGGGAAATACAATTTTATTCCCAGCAAAGAAAGAAAGCTAGCTTAGTGATGTTTGCATTCACTGCAGATACAGGCCCCTTACCTTTAAAGAAGAAATGTATTTCTGTCCCTGAATTTTTATCTCAGAACAGCAGTTGTTCAGATGGGCACAGATGGCCTGAAAATCAAGAGCTAGACTGGCATATTTGAAGGTGCTCTCATGTATCATAGAGGTGTGCTAGTGTTAGACCTGACAGCCTTAGGTTGGTCTTACCACAACTTTTTGCCTTCCTCCCTCCATTTCTGACCTCGTTTTGCTGGCTTTAGGACGCTGTGCACTTTACCACTGCTAACCAGAGCTAAGGTGCTTGTGCTCTCTCCGCTAAACATGGTGATATTGTCTTAACCCTAATTGGCATATTTATTTTACTTTTAAGTCCTAGTAAAGTGTACTACATGTGCCCAGGACCTTTAATTTAAATGCTACTAGTAGGCCTGCAGCATTTATTGTGCCACCCACTTAAGCAGCCCTCTAACCATGGCTCAGGTCTCCCATTGCAGAGCCTATATGTGCAGTTGTACAATGCCAGTTCGGCATGGCAAGATAAACCTCTTGCCAGGCCTAAACCTTCCCTTTTTATACATATACATTACCCCTAGGGTAGGCCCTTTCTAACCCAGAGGGCATGTTGCCATGTATTTAAAAGGCAGGACATGCACCTTTAAGTTTTACATGTCTTGGTAGTGAAAAACTCCCAATTTAGTTTTTCACTACTGCGAGGCCCATCTCTCCCATTGGATAACATTGGGATTCCCAATTGTGAAGACATTTTAAAGAATTTAAAATCACAATGTATGGTAAGGTTCGATTTTAAATTAGTTTGGCAAATGCCACTTTTAGAAAGTTGGCATTTACTTACTTTAGCAATTTTGTGCCTGCTGCCTGTCTCTGATCAGTCTGGGCTGGGTGATAGCTGTGCTTTGTGTGTTCCCTCTACTCAGCCACACACAAAGGAAGCTTAGGTGTGTCTTGATGGGCTAAAAGTGGGATATGGAAGGAGGAGCTGGGCAGAGCCTAACACTGACACCTGAATATGCTGTGTCTACACACCACTCTGTAGTGAGTCTGGAGCCTCGACATGAAGGGAGAACCTCTGTGCACTTCAAAGCTTTCTTTGAAGTCTCTCCCACTTCAAAGGCACAACTGGGTAGAAGTACTGGACCTACGACACCATGATTTCAGTACACTTCTGGACCTGTGACCACTCTGCCGGGAAGAAGAACTGCTGTACTGGTGAAAGGATTTCCACTCTGCTGCACTGCTAATATGTTGGACTCTTGCCTTGCTGAGCTGCCCTGCTGCCTGTTATTCTCCTGCATGGGTGAGAAGGACAGGAGACCTGCATCACTTGAACCCAGAGTGACTCCAAGGACTTGCTGGCTTGCCTCCTGTTCCAAATCTCTGGGACATCAAAGACTTCAACTCAACCTGCTACCGAACCTGGACTTTGCTTGATGCAAGTTTTGCCCTGCCAAGTGGTGCCAACCTAGTCCTGGACCCTTGGAAGTTGGTATAAATTGCTGCTTCAACCCGACCCCATTAATCCTCATCACAACCAGCAGATCTTTGCCTTTGCATGAGTCAGAACCAGTGTATCATCGTCGTTGCGTTGAGTGGACCTGGTGCATCGCCCTTGTAACCATCACATCGCCCTCGGAATTGACTACTGCGGAACAGTGGCGGCTGGTGGATTTTGAAAGTGGTGAGGCGAAAAATGTTGTACCCTAATGTAATAAGCGAGCGAGCCCGAACTGCAAAATGAGGATGCGGGGGGGTTCTCTCCCCGCAAGAACATTTTGAAAAAATGGATTCAAATGGTGGGTTTTACACCACATATTTACTGCAAATTGTTGAAAAAAGGGGGATCCAAATATAGCATTTTGAGGCACAAGTGTGAAGAAAACATTAGAATCAAATCAAAAATGTACCCAATCCTCAAACTGGTCTGCTTGCAAAATGACCCCCAAGCCAAGCACATACAACCAACGGAAACAGGCCCTCTAAGTGTTTTCCACCTGTAACACATCTCTGAACCACCTATGTTTTCATTGTATATAATAATGAAAATGCTGTAGTTTATTCTTATTTATCTTATGCAACTTACAACCATTGACAAAGCCTATAGTCCTGGCTGGTTGTAGGTTTAATGTCACTCGTATTATATATCTGGAGGCAATGACAGAAGAAGCACAATACCAGTGGGTATTTCTCACAGAAAACTATAACTAGTGTGAAGCTCCGCTTTACAGCTTCTTAAGCTTTACACTAGTTATAGTTTTCTGCGAGAAATTTCGAGGTTGCAAGAAGAAATGTTTGGCAATTCTCAAGTCTATAAAAAAATCACTAGACACCATGTAGCACAACAAGACAGAACATAGCACCCAGCAAAGCATATGAACCAGTGGCTACTGGTGACATTTGAAAGTGGTGAGGCGTAAACATTCGGGATGAGTGACCTGTGGCGAGCGAGCATAGCGAGCGAGCCCGACAGTCCCAAAGGGGGGTTTGAGAATTTTTTAAAAAAGAGTGGACAAATGGTGCATTTTCAAGCAAATTTGAGAAAGCAAGAAGGTGAATACGGCAATTGTGAAAGTGTAGTTATGACATCAATAAAGAGATTTCATATAATGATGTAGGTAGCTGCTTATTCAGTATAAGCAGAGAACTTCATAACAGACTTTGAAATAGCAATGCTGAGTTCAAAACCATTGGCTTAGGGGCGTTGCCAAGATGGCGACCGAGTAGGACGTGCCTGCTCGTCGCTCCGACCCCTGGCCTGGCCCCAAGCCGTACAGCGGCCTTCAGCGGATCCCTGGACAGCACCCCGGACCCCACACCGGTCCGGTGCATGCTCGCAGAGCCTGGACCTTGAAAGCGGAGCGGCACCGGCGCTCCACCTCAGCGATCGACGCTCCGATTGGCGCTGCGCAGCCCGCGGCCTGCTGTACAGCCGAGGTGCGCTGGGGCGGCCTCGTGGGACGGAGCCCAGCAGAGGTCCCCCTAGAAAGACCCGGGCGGCGTTTGGCCCGGGGGGGGCGCCGTGACCCCGCTAGAAGCTAGCGGCAAAGGTGCACCTAAGCGGCGGCCCCAGTAACGGACAAAGGAAGCAGTGCAGCCGTCCATCTGGGGGCCGCTGGGAAAGATCGCACCGTCGACAGGGGCAGGTGAGCCCGTGCTTGGCAGCTGCGGGGCTCCGCGAGTCCTCTGGGTGCTGTGTCCCTCACCTCCCTGCAATGTTTAGGAGATGCGGAGCCCGGGTCGACTTGGGCCTGGGCCTACGCGCACCCGATGGCAGCTTCGCGGCAGCGACGCTTGGGCCGCGCGCCCGGTTCCTTGGAGGATACCCTCCCCCCCGGCCCAGTGGGGGTGTTTCCACCGATTGCCCTACGGAGCAGTGCGCCGCGACCCACGCGGGCGCGAGGCCCCTGGTCAGCAACGCCGGGAGGGCGTGACACCCCCCTCAGAAGTGGAAGGCAGCGAGGTGGCCGAACCGGCCGGGGGGCGGCGCTGACCGGCGCAACCGGTGACACAGCTACAGCTGTGGGGCCTCGAGCAGGAGGAGGACTCTGCGGGAACAAACCTTGTGACCTCCGGTGAGCGGCCAGGAGAGGAGTGCCACAGCGGAGCTTCGGTGTGGCTCCGTGGAGAGGATAGGCCGAGGGAACCATGTGTTGGAACCCGCGTGCCGCGACACCGACTTCAAGGCTCCTGGGAGCACGGTTGGAAGTGGCGATAGTCTGAGCAGCTTGGAGAGGAGCCTACCTGGTCCCTAGTGCTCTGAATTCTCCTACTATATACAGCATTGCTTCACAACCGCAAGTAAAGGGGAGCTAGCCGCTTCGCGATGGCCACCAACAAATCCAGGAAAGATAGATCGGTGAAGGACCTTCTCCTCAAGGCTGGGGCCGGGGGGGCTGAAGCATCGACAGCGCAGGGTGGTCCCCCGGCGGGACAAGGTCAGGACGACCCAGAGGGGCCGGTCACGCATGGCGTCCTCGAATCTCTCTTTGCTGCCCTCACGAGAGAATTCCATACCATGAAAAAGGACCTGACCGCTGAGATCCGGGAGATGCGCAGAGACATAGATTCTGTGGGGGAGCGAGTCGACGAGCTGGAGACACAAGCATCAACGCGAGAGGAAGTGACACAGTTTCAGTAAGAGGTCCTGCGTCTCCAGGACCAACACATAGATTTCCAAGCTCATGCGGAGGTCCTCGAGAACCGTTCCCGCCTGAACAACATCAGAATCCGGGTGGTTCCTCAGGGGTCGGATGGGCAAGACATTGAGGCCTTCGTTGAGGAACTGTTTCATCATATCTTGGGGGCCCCCCAGGAACAACGGATCAAACTGGACCGGACCCACCGTGTGGGACCCAAGAGACCGGCGACTACCCCCCATCCCGATATCCTGACATGCGTGTACGACTTCCAGCTTAAAGAACGCATCCTACGGGAGGCACGGGCCAAACACCCCATACACTTTCGCTCCTGCAGGCCTCTTCTGTTTCAAGATTTGGCGGCCTCTACCTTGCAGAAACGGCGGGAGTTTCGGCCCGTCACAGCGTTCCTGCGCTCCAAAGACATCTCATACTCCTGGGGTCATCAGTTCCGGCTCATTTTCAAATGGGAGGGCAGGCTCCGCCAGGTCCGTTCCCTTCGAGAGGCCTCGTCGCTTCTTCACCTACCAGAAGACGACCGTGACACTCCGGAGAGGGAGGGCATCGCAACAGTTCGGCAAGATGGCAACGAGTTGGGAAATCTCCCTTGCGTCTTCGCCCAGACCCGGAGGCAATGGCTAAAGAACGTAAGGCTGTGCTGAACTCTCTGTCAGAGGACTCAACTGCCGCAGACTGAAGTATTCCGGCTCTGGTAACGCTAGCTTCAATTCTAATGGGATCCATATTGACTTAGCTGGCTGGGCCTTGTGCGGGGTGGGGCAGCGGGCGGCTCCTGCTATCCATCTCATGACTCTCCATGGGGCAGATTGCCCGGGACATTTGTGGACTTCACATGTTGATGTTTTTAGTTGTATGTTCTTTATTAAGGGTTCCGGGGTTTTCTCCTCCTTCCTCCAGATATAGGAGGACGATGGTATTTGCAGTCTGTGCCTTATATTCGCTTTTGCAGGTTGGGGGGCAGCTGTTACTAACACACCTTGTGGTTTCCTCCCATGTCGGCTGACATTAATATCCTGTCCCTTAACGTTAAGGGGCTTAATAACCCTACCAAAAGGCGGGCTGTCTTGTCCTTCCTTGAAAACTCGGATGCTCCTATTTACCTACTCCAGGAGACGCACCTTCTGCCAACTGACACCCATAGATTGAGGTCCAGGGCCTTTCCTTACCAGCTGTTCTCCTCTCGGGACTCCAAGACGGAAGGTTCACCCTGGGCACGCACACCCTCATGGTAGCTACTGTATATGTTCCTAATGAAGGCCAGGAGGGGTTCATTCGGGAAGTGGTACATGAGCTAACTTGCCTCCCGGACAGAACTTTTTTTTAAGGGGGGGACTTTTACTTGGCCTTTGATGGCGCAGTGGACCGATCAGGGCAGTGATGGGGGCAGGCTGGGGCCCTTTCCGAGAATGGGAGACATCTACTGGCGGAGGCTGGACTTACAGACGTCTGGCGACTGCGACACCCAGGGTCCAGGGAATACACCTTTTACTCGCATCCCCATAAGACATACGCCAGGATTGACTATGTACTCACATCTGACACACTGACGCAGCAGACACGAGAGGTGGATATCCTTCCCTGCCCCCTATCTGACCATTCGGCGGTGCGGATATCCCTGTCCTTACACCACTGATGGCCCCCCGTAGGTTCTGGTGCCTGCGTGAGACGATGCTACAATGCCCCTCGGTGGTACAGCAAATCAATAAATGTATTACCGTTTACGTGGACCTCAATGATTCCCCAACCATCTCTACGACAACCCTATGGGAGGCACTGAAAGCGGTGGTCAGAGGGGAATTTTTGGGCATCGCGGCAGCAGACAAAGATAGGAGGGAGAAAAGGGAGTGACTTTCTGGGGAGGTTGTCGAATTGGAGCGAATTCATCAGCGGACAGGGGCACCCAGCGTCTGGAAGCAGCTTAAGGCAGCCAGGGCACAGTTGGCGGGATTGGATATAGATAGGGCTGAATACGCAGCCCTTCGCCTGAAGCATGCATTCTATGTGGGAGGAGATAGGTGTGGGAGGCTCCTCGCTAACAGGTTACGCGCACAGCGACAGACGTCTTGCATTACTGGGATCCTGGACCAACAGGGACGGGAACATGACACTGATCACGAGATTGTGGATACGTTACGGCAATTCTATGAGACTCTGTACGCGGCCCAGACTCTACCCGAGGACGGCCCGGCCCACTACCTACAGGGGGTCTCCACGGCTAAACTTGTACCGAGTCAGGCGGAGAGCTTGAAGCCCCCATTAGGCTGGAAGAGGTCATCTCCGCTATCTCTCGCTTAAAACCTCATAAATCACCCGGCCCAGACGGTTTCTCCTCCGTCTTCTATAAAAAGTTTGGCGCAGTTCTGGCCCCACTGCTTGTCTGTAACTCGATTGGGGCCGCTCCTGCCGCCCCCCTCCCACCCTCTATGCTGGAGGCGCTGATTACGGTAATACCCAAGCCGGGTAAGGATAGGCGTATGTGTGCTTACTTTCGCCCTATATCCCTCCTTAATGTGGATTTAAAAATCTTTACCGGGATCCTGGCGCGGAGACTCTCTCACCACCTACCTGGGTTAATAGACCCGGACCAATCCGGGTTCGTGCCCGGACGTCAGTGTTCTGATAATACCAAACGGCTCCTGCACCTAGTGGACAGATCTGAGCGTTTCCCGGCGGAACGAATGATATTCTCTGTCGACGCTGAGAAAGCGTTTGACAGGGTCCACTGGCCGTACCTCAAGGCGACGCTGATTCACTTTGGCCTTCCCAGCCGCATCATCGACTGGGTATTTGGTAGCTACGCGAATCCTACTGCCACGGTGCGGGTGAATGGGACTGCTTTGACGACCTTTCCCATATGCAGGGGGACGAGGCAAGGTTGCCCTCTGTCACCACTCCTGTTTGCCCTGTATATGGAACCCATGGCCCAAAGAGTTCGAGACGATCCCGGCATCACGGGGGCACGTTTCGGGGGGACGGAACACACACTCTGCTTATACGCGGATGACATGGTGGCCACGTTGGAGCACCCTAGGGAATCTCTACCTGCATTACTGACTGAGCTGGACAGGTTTGCATTGGTATCGGGCTTTAAGATTAATGTGCACAAGTAACAAACCCTAGATCTCTCCTTGGAGCCTGGGACATTGGGGCTGTTACAGCGATCCTATCCTGTCCAGTGGGCCCGTGACTCACTTCCTTACTTAGGTTTGCAAGTCTCCGCTACTATACAGGCCACCAGTGAGACGAACTGCATGTTAATACTACGGCAGGTCCAAGATTGCCTCTGGAAATGGAGTCCACACTCGCTATCATGGCTGGGCCGCATAGCAGCTGTGAAAATGATACTACCCAAAATCCTCTATCTGTTCCATACACTCCCGCTAGTGCCTCCGGCAGGAGTCATATGTTCAATGCAGAGGGACATAGAACGCTTTATTTGGCGGGACCAAAGGGCTTGACTACGTAGTGAGCTCACTTACAGAGATCCTGTCGAGGGGGGCTTGGGAGTCCCTGACCTACAAGCTTACTGGCGGGTGGCCCAAATGAGTGCGCTGGTTGAGTGGTCCCGCCCGGAGTCTGAGAAGCATTGGCTATTTATGGATAGGTCTCTCGCTGGTCAGCCTCTGTGGGGGGTTCCCTTCCTCGTGCGCAGGGAGACCTCGGAACCTGTACCTCTACAAGGTGACTCACCCTACCCTCTTGGCCTGGGACAAGGTCGCTGCCTCTAGAGGGCTTACGACTTTTCTGTCTCTGATCACGCCTATAGTTCATAACCCCGACTTTACACCGGGTCTGAACTCTGCGAGGTTCTGACACTGGACTAAGGAAACATGCCGTTCTATAGGTCACCTTTTTGATCTTACAGGACCCCGATCCTTTACCGATCTTCGCAAGGATCAGGACATACCGGAAATGGAGCGTTATCGCTACCTACAGGTTCGACACTGGGTTCTACATGGTGAAGTGTGGGGGGCACGGAGAGGCACCTCACTTCGTTTGAGAAATGGCTGCTCACACGACACAATGACTCACGTTTGACCTCGGACTTATATAAGTTTACCAAACACACCCCTACCGCCGGGAAGACTCCAAATCAGCTGCGCTGGGAAGGGTAGCTAGGCAGAGCCATGACGCAGAAAGAATGGAACAATATTTACTATAGGGCGCGCAATGTAGCCTCCACCGAGACAGCTACTAAAGTGGCCACCTATTGGTACCTAACCCCCGTTCGACTCCATAGAGGTAACCCTTCACGCAGTCCGCAATGTTGGAGAGCCTGTGGCTCGCTGTGTGGAAATGTGTAATATTTTACGTTGGCATAAGCTACAGCCATTTTGGCTGTGGTGTCCATTTTGTTAGTTTTGTAATTCTTTCGTCCTCTGCTCCTCGTCTTTTCACTCTGCCTGTGTCATCTATTTTTGTTGACTTCCTGACTCAGCTAAAACAATGTACGTGCTGAGGATTTATAGTTGTCAGTGCACCTGGTCTCAGATGTTAACTGTTGACCATTTACTGCTGCCATAAGCATTCCTGCTCCCCCTCCCACTTTGCTGACCACATGGTTATTCATCTGCCCTTGTTTGCTGATAGCTATTCCTAAAACTTGTTCTTCCCATTTCTGTTCACATGCTTGCATTGCAGAAAACCTGTATAAAAGACCAGTGTTCTGTGACTTCAGTGTACTACCTCCTGCAACACGAGAGTGTTGTATGGACGTGGTCCCGCTCATGAGTGATTAATAAACTTGTTATTTATTCCAACTCCAGTGCTGATCTCTATTTTGTTGGTCTTTGAACCCGTGGACAAGAGGGTGACCCTGCACCAGTGTACCCCTAAAAGGTACATTTCCACAGTTGGCGCCCAGCACGTGGGCCCCATCGGAGACGCGGCCGTCCGAAGGAGTGGTCTCGACGGAGGGTCTAAATATTACTGAGGAGGTACCCTGCATGAGGAGACCCTTGTCTTTGCAGACCGAAGTGGTTTTCCCGGTTTTCCTGATTTGACCCTCCGGGTGGTGGCCGGTCTCGACTGGGGTTTTTTTGGCGCATATTTTGCAGTGACCATTAGGTCGACCAGAGATCGGCAGGTGGTAGTTCGAGACTTTTGTCTGGTAAGGTCGCTGAAGCGGCACTCTTGATTTGCTTGGCCAAGATTTTGAATTTGTTTGTTATTCGTTCATTGCAAAGAAGTGAAGGCAGGTAATGTGGAGATTTTTCGCCCTTTCTTTGGAATATTTGTTTGGAGTAGTAATATTTTACATATACTTGAAGAAAAAAAACATGCCTGTTTCTCAGCACACTCCGTAGGTGGTGTTGCTGTTCTGGTGGTACCAAAAATAGTTTAGAGCAAAGTCAGCCGAGCTCCTCCGGAAGGGACCCCTAACAGAGAGATGTACATCAAATATGGTATTTCTCCCATAATGTATGGTACATTGTGGAATAAATACACCAAGAAAGAGTCTGATTTACAATGGCCAGTGAATGGGTCATTTGATTCTAAAAAGGTTCAATATGTAGAGCAGTGTTTATTTAAAAGAAAAAGTCGACAAGATATGTTTGATTGTGTACGTATGTGGGATAAAGAAGTGCGAGAGAGAGAGTGAAGAGAGCGGAAGCTATAGCAGAAAAAGAACAGCGGAAAACGATATATCAAAAAGCGTTAGAATTAAAAAATAAAGAAATAACGGATTTAAAAGAGAAAGAAGATAGGGAACGTCGATTAGAGGTAAAAGGCCAGTACCCTATTAGGCGCCCTATTTATCCCATACTTAATAAACCCCAGGATGACTGCATCCTATTAGAACGCCCTCCACCCCTGTATAAATTCCCCACTGCCCCCGAGGATGAGGCTTCTGATGAGGAGCATTTTTCTTCAGACGATAAAGATAGACAAGCAAGTTGGGCGGCAGACTCGCTCTACTTTGACTAAAGCAGAAAAAGATACATTAAAATCCGCTGCTAGAGAAGAAGCTCGTCGGGCTACCACTGCATCGATCCTTGTAGCTATGGTTCAACAGTGGAAAGATATAGACCAATTTTATTTTGTAGAGAAATTCTCTTGGGAGGTAATGTATGGTTGGCGGCATATTTCTAATGAAACAGAGCCTGATGATATAAGTACTGATTATAAACAATTAGTAGATGGGACTTTCCTTTTTTCAAACTTACCTGATATGATTAGACGAGTGGTCAAATTACGAGATGAAACATTACGTTTACGTAAGGAGCAAGAATTAGCTAGAAAATCTAATGTTGTAGAAAAAGTTCAATTGCAGGAAAAGGAAGTAGATGCTTCGGTAAACAAGAATGAATCTAGTAGTAGTAAAATTACTATGAAACCAATGCGTGAAGCTGCACCTTTGTATGTTCCTCCGAAGGGTGCGGGAACTAGCAATGATAAAACTTCGGATGATGCAAAGGGATATTTTATATATAATTGGGCTTACACTCCTTGGAGTAGAGCAGATGTTATGGCTCTTAAAGCTGCTTTGCCCGACCCCCGGAAAATCCCGCCGCCTTCTATGAGGAGGGTGGAAGGAGCCATCAGCTCCTGCCCTATGACCCTGCCAGATATTGATATGTTTTTGGACTTATTTTTCCCCTGATATGTGGAGAACAATACGTAAAATAGATGATAATGTAGCATATGGTGATACCTGGGAACATTTAGAAGAAATAGATGCGGAAAGGGAGCCTGCGCAGAAACCCCATAAGGAGATATTAGATCTTCCTAAAGCTATTGTAACTAAGTTGAAAACTCTCATACCTCCGAAGAAAATTGATTGGACTACATTAGCGTCCTGCAAACAGAAAAAGGATGAGTTAGTTTCGGATTTCTTTTCAAGATTTGAAGAGACATTTCATAATTTTAGTGGTCAGTCATTGGCCGATGATACGGGTAAGCATTTGTTTGTCGACAAATTTGTCGCTAATATGTTACCGGAAATAGCCAGTCGCGTAAAGGCTAGCGAGAGTTCGTGGGACCACGTCTTCCCAGTTTCCTTTTGACTATGGCCCAATATTACGAGCGACAAGAACAGGAAGCGAAAGGCAGGGAGGATAAGAAGGTTAAAGATTTAAAGACAAAAGTTATGATGGCTCAAGTATATGGTCCACCATTTAGGGAGGTGGAAGAGGCGGACGTGCAGTGTATACACCTGAGTGCCCTCTCCCTCGTGCAAATGTGTCCCCTGATCAGTGTGCTTATTGTAAAGAGACTGGGCATTGGTGTTCTGAGTGCCCTCTTTTGCGAGCTCAGCAGTACCAACGGGGAAGGGGAAGTATGAGAGGACGCCCAGGGAATTCAGCAAACAGGGGAGGTACAGGAACTCGTCCCAGGTTTGGGGCAGTTGAACAAGGACCAAATTATCCTAAAATTTTGATAGACGAAATCAAAATCAAGTGTCTGATTATTCTGCTGATGCCCTTGCAGATTCCGATTATGCATAGGGATGCCTAGGATGGGGTAAGGAATCGGTTGAGGTGCCAGTAGATCAAATGGGTCCTTATGTTGACGCAAAAGTCTTGGGATCTACTGATCGATTTCTGGTTGACAAAGGGGCTACCCGTAGTGTAGTGTAGTTCCTATTTCCCCAATAGGCTCTGCGCATTGGAATAACATACTCTATAGGCTCGGCATAGGACTGAGGTCGGTATGCCCCTATTGCGTATATTAAACTTAATTACCTGTGCCAGCTAGCTCAGAGGCCACTAGAAACTTCTTGAAGACAAGAAGGGAATAGCTTCTGGCAACCACATAACATAAAACCCTGATCCCTCAGGATCGTGGAAACAATATACTACTTTTCATTCAGTCACTCATCTCAGAGAAGTACATAGAAGAAACAGTCGGGTGTGTTTACAATAAAATTTATTGCACAGTTGTTGTTCTAGTACTGGTTATATGTGCTGCGACAACTGTTGGACAGTAGCAGAGAAATATGGCCAGCAGTGCAGTTAAATAAAAATGCATGGTACATTTTTACCATTGTGCAATAGTAATGAACACATACATGAAATTCAGAATGCATTAAGATAAAGCCTATACCCCTATGATGCCTAACTAGATGTACCTAAGTGTACCTAGCATGTGTGTAGGTCTTAGAGAGCCAAGAATCCCCTAGGATTTAGTCTAACCCCATTACCTTAGTGGGACTTCATCCTGGTGTTGAGCTGGACACCCCAGGATGGGTGGATGGGCCTCTGCCAGCTGGAGCTGTGGCATGATGCAGGTTGCAGCGTCTCAGGTCAGAGTGTCTGCATGGAAAGTCTCGGTCCCCTCTGCTTTGCTTGGGCAAAGGGAGGTATATTTATACCTGATAGGTGCCTTGGAATGTTAGTATTGACGTACAGTCGGTCAGAGGAAGACGTCAGGAATGAACCCTTAGGAAATAGTGGTTCATGCATATTTAATGAGTTCTTGGAGAAATCAATAATCCTGTGCTAGGGAAAATCCCAAGAGCTTAAGGGTCTGTTTCTAAGAACTCGTTGTGACATAGGTTAGTCACTGTTGGACATGGATATGACGTATTTAGGATGGACCGTCTTCTGCACCCAGAGCACACGTCAGATAAGGGACAGACTCTGTTGATCGTTATTTGTGAAGGGAGGGCCAATGTAGGTGAAAGGTCCTACCTGTCTCTGTGGCACGAAGGATTTGTGCCTCTGAAACGGCACACCTATGTTAGGGCCTCAATCCAGCACATAAAAGTAGTGCTCAGTCTAAAAAATTGGAGGCATATTATCAAGAACGGCGTTAAAAATTATCGCCGGTTTAGCGGTAGAAAACTGCCGCTAAAGCGGCGATCAATGGGCTTGATAATATGCCCTGGAGAATTCCAATAGAAGTCCATGTTCTGGTGTCAACATGGGCTTCTATTGGAATTCTCCAGGCATATTATCATGCCCATTATCGCCGCTTTAGCGGCAGTTTTCTGCCGCTAAACCGGCGATAATTTTAACGCCGTTCTGATAATATGCCCTTGGTTCCTAGGGCTCCCCTGTCTGGCACAATGATAACATCGATAGGATTCGATGGAACACCTACACCTAGCCCGTTTTCTCAGCCACTTGAATTCGGACTTGACAAATTCACTGCAGCTTGTCCATTTTTGCTTTCCCCTAACACGCCGGACAACATTGTGGGTATCAATATGCTTAAATATTTTCGTGCTACAATACGTTGTTCCCCAGAAGTTGTGCGTGTTATTTTGAATGATAATTATCCAATGGTTGAAAGATCCTGTCTTATTAATGAGGATACCGCACTGGCGTCCCTACCTTGTACTTTGTGGGCTACATCAGATACCGACATGGGTCAAATGGTTATTCCACCTGTGCACATTCAAGTAAAAGAAGGTGTCTCACTGCCTCATTTGCCGCAGTATAAGATATCCCGAGAAGGTGAAGAAGCATTGACACACATTGTTCAGGACTTGATTAAGGTGGGGGTAGTGGAAGAAGTCCCCTATAATACCTGCAATAGCCCTATTCTTCCTATTTTGAAAAAAGATACTGACACTAAAATTTACAGATTCATTATTGATTTGCGAGAGGTTAATAAAATTGTAGTGCCTCAATATCCGGTAGTCTCTGATATCACAACCCTTCTCACTATGGTCCCTCCCACTGCCACTATCTTTTCAGTTATAGATCTTAAAAATGCATTCTTCTCAATACCCATTCACCCAGACAGTCGTTATCTTTTCGGATTTACGTTAAAAAATAGATTCTTCCGGTTCTGCAGGGCTCCACAGGGGTATACAGAGAGTCCTAGTATTTACAGTCAGGCACTAAAAAGACAGCTTGATTCCTTTCCTGTACCAAAAGGGGTGGCCCTTATCCGGTATGTTGACGACATCTTGTTAGCTGCAGATACCCCTGAGCAATGCGAAGAAGGAATATTGTCATTGTTATCATTTCTTGCCTCCCATAATCACAAAGTCTCCCGGAAGAAATTGCAATATTGTAGACAGCAGGTTACCTATTTAGGTCACACCAGACCGCATTCAGACCATTTTAGATACTCCTGTGCCCCGTACTCAGAAGGATGTCCGTGCACTGATTGGTCTTACTTCTTTTTGTAGGCAGTGGATCCCCAGTTTTTCACACATTATTAAACTTTTGTTGGCCCTTTTGACTAAAGACACCCCGATGCCCCTCCCATGGACTACTGAACGCCAGAATGCCTTCCAACAGTTACGCCAAGCTCTTTGCTCTGCACCAGTATTAGGAAGTCCAGTCTACACTAAGACCTTCACACTCTATGTACACGAGAGGGAAGGTTGTGCCCTCTCAGTCTTAACATAAACATACGGTGATAAGCAACGTCCTTGTGCCTATTTCTCAGCTGTTCTTGACCCAGTCGCTCGCGCGCTGCCTGGATGTTTCCGAGCGGTGGCAGCAACGGCTGTATCAATACGTCAGAGTGAAGGAATAGTTTTGTCACATAAGCTGCTTGTGTTAGTACCCCATTCTGTTGATGCTTTGATAAATCAAACAAAAACGCAGCATTTGACTAGTGCCCGCTTGACAGGATATGAATTGACACTTTTGGCCCCTCATATTACACTGAAAAGATGTCTGACCCTAAACCCTGCTACACTATTGCCATTTCCAGCTACTCAGTCTCAGTCGCAAGAGTTACATGATTGTATATTCCTTACTGAAGAGCAAACAAAGGGCTGCGTTGACTTGCAAGAAACACCTCTCTCTAGTGTTGATGGGGAGTTATGGGTTGATGGCTCATGTCTCAAATTGCCTGATGGCACTACATCTGCTGCCTATGTGATTACAACACTTCAGACAGTAGTAGAAACAGCTCGCATCCCACAGAAGTCAGCCCAAGCGGCCGAATTGATTGCACTAACGAGAGCGTGTGAGCTGAGTACAGATTTGCTTGTTAATATTTTTACTGACAGCCAGTACGCTTTCGGGGTGGCACACAATTTTGGCCGCTTATGGAAAGAAAGGGGTTTCCTCACCTCACATGGGACACAGATAGTGCATGGAGAATTAGTACATAATCTTCTTACTGCTCTAACCTATCCTAAGAAAGTGGCAATTGTTAAGTGTAGTGCACACAAGAAAGTGATTGATAAAATAGGAGCAGGTAATGCCTTCGCAGATTACATAGCCCGTGAAACCGCAATGCAGCGAAGTACCACATCCATGTATGTAGTGAAGCCACAAGCTGAACGTTGGCATGATGCCAGGCAAGAGGTACTGGACATGCAACAATCTGCCTCCACTGATGAACTAGACCAATCGTCTAAGGAGGGAACACTGGATGATGAGGGCTGCTGGAGGAATAAAGATATGACCAAATGGAAGTTACCCACAGCATACTTATACCCTTTGCTTCACATGGCACATGAGCCGGCACATGTTGGAGCATCCTCAATGGCAAGCAACTTATGCAAGTTTGGGATCATCCTGATATTGCCGGCACTGCTAAAAAGATAGTTCAGTCTTGTCTGATCTGTATCCAGTATAATCCTGGAAAAGGAACGCGAACTCCAACAGGAGGGTTTGCGACACCAACTGCACCTTTTGAGGTCCTGCAAATGGACTACATTCAGCTTGAGCGTTGTAACAATTTGAAGTATGTCCTAGTAGTGGTTTGTGCCTTCAGTAAATGGGTGGAGGCGTATGCTACGAAGGATAATACAGCTCTCACGACAGCGAAAGTTCTCCTAAAGGAGTTCTTTCCTCGAATCGGCATTTGTCGGGTCCTATGGAGTGACAACGGACCTCATTTCATTGGGCAAGTTGTGGAATATGTCATGAAAGGATTGGGGATTAAGCAGAAATTTCATGCCGCTTTTCACCCACAGTCAGCAGGTCTGGTGGAGCTGCTACAATTCCACCCTGAAAGTGAAATTGGCTAAAATACAGGCTTCCACGTCTTTGAAATGGCCTGATGCGCTGCCCCTGACCTTGCTTTCTATCAGATCGATACCACATACACGATCTGGCCTTACACCACATGAGGTCGTTTTTGGGCGGCCCATGAATATTTGGGGGGTCCCTAAGCCTCGCCCGATACATGATGTACCCTATGTGTTGATGAGTGACTATTTGTCCCAGTTAACTGACAGCTTGTCTTCTATTTATCAGCAGGTACGGGAAGCTCTTCCAGACAGGTCTCAGGGTGAAGGCCATGATCTGCGGCCTGGAGACTTTGTCTTGACAAAGTCGTTTCAACGGACAAGCTCTTTGGAACCTCGCTGGCGTGGCCCGGAGCAGGTCCTCCTTGCTACCAGAACTGCAGTCCGAGTGACCAACAGGAAGAACTGGGTCCACGCCAGCCACTGCCGAAAGATTCTGCATGTCCTCGTGAGCCCAGCTGCATTGACAGATTACCGCGACATCCTGGTCACCGAGAAAGGACGAACTGCGTCACCTGAAGGACTTGAGGAAGTCTTCCCAGACCACACGATCCCTGGCGCATCTAGATATCTACTTCGATCCAGGAAGAAAGACACTTCATCGCAGAAAGAAACTGTTTGAGCCACTGTCCTGGGTGGTTAAAGACTGACTACAAAGGGGGTAGCCTTTTAGTGACTACTCGTCTCAACGTTAGTGAAGAAACCAACGCCTGCCCAGGACCTTAGGGCACCATCTGTTTTGTTGTTTGCCGACAAGATGAACATGCCTGAGGAGAAGAAATCGAATGCTGCAAGAGTCTGTAGCAAATGTTCAATGTTTGTTACTGGACTAACTTTGACTGCTGTCATCATTGCTGTGATAATGTGGGTTGTGGAGGAAGTAACTCCGGCTCAAAACTCACTGACTGCTACTACTCCTGTCCCCACAAAACATTATTACTTTACTCTTCCCTATCATGAGAGAAAATATCAGATGTCATATCTCAATAACACTTTCATACAAATGTTGTATCATACTCATAATGCTATGAACACTACCAACTGCTGGGTATGTGGAATGATGCCAGCTCATCAGAAGAAGGGAGGAACGCCTTTCATTCCCTTGCCATTCTCGCATAATGGCTCCTGTAGAGCCTGGTTCGCACTGTTGTGGGCCTCTGAAATTGCTAATATTACTCTAGCTGATGTAGGAGGACTTAATGCAAAACTTAATAAAGTTTGTTACCCTGATGTGGAAGGCCTCCCACAAGCCAAAGGAACTGTATGGGAAATGGAGGAGTATCGCAAAGGGAATTCCTCCACAAGGTACGTTTTCCCCAACACTCGGACAGCCAAGGGTAACGGGCCTCCTGTTATTGCTGTTACTAGAGCCCAAGCAAGCCTTTGTGTGAGCAGTTTTGGCAGTATCCCAGTGGGGAAAAGTGACTGTACTACAGTATTGAACATTACTGGAACGAACAATAGCAGTTTTCTATCCTCACACAACACTTATTTCATTTGTGGAAGTAAAGGTTACTACCATCTGCCAATTGGATGGTCTGGACTGTGCTATATGTCCTTTTTGCTCCCTCCTGTGTTCTTAGCACCTGCATCTTATCATAAAGATCAAAAACTGTTTAATGACATTCCCTTGAACTGATTCAAAAGAACTATAAACAATGATGAAGTGGATCAAACTGACACTGCATTACAGCAATATGTTGACTTTAATTTGGGACTCTTTTTCTTTGTTGGTGTGGCTTTAAATAGCAGGAAAATTAGACGCTTAACACGCATAGTAGAGGCTGTGACTAACCAAACAGCAATGGCTCTTGGAAATATTACAGAAGAACTCCAAATTACAAGAATTGTGACTTTGCAAAATAGAATGGTGCTAGATGTTATTCTAGCTGATCGTGGTGGAGCATGTCGCATTATCGGTAGTAGTTGTTGTGTATTTATCCCTGACCACGCCCCTTCTGTTTATGATGCCATTTCCAAAATGCATAAAATAGCTACTGAAATACATCAAGATTCAGGAACATGGACTTGGGCTGGATGGTTCTGGAACACATTTTCTGTGTGGGGTCTGAAAATATTGTCGGCCTTATTCATAATCATTGCAATTCTCTTCTCTTGTTGTCTATGTATTCAATGTGGGCCAATGCTTTGTTCCCTCTGTATTTCCACTTGTACTACTTGTTTACCATCAAAAATGAATGTCCAAAATGTAAATGCCCGTTCAGCAATGGAACAAGAAATTTGTGATATGTCAATTGACATCCATGATATTTATCGTACCCCTTTTAAAGCATAAGAAAATGTCTTCAGCTTATGCTAAAAGGGTCGTCTGTGGAAATGTGTAATATTTTACGTTAGCATAAGCTACAGCCATTTTGGCTGTGGTGTCCATTTTGTTAGTTTTGTAATTCTTTCGTCCTCTGCTCCTCGTCTTTTCACTCTGCCTGTGTCATCTATTTTTGTTGACTTCATGACTCAGCTAAAGTAATGTACATGCTGAGGGTTTATAGTTGTCAGTGCACCTGGTCTCAGATGTTAACTGTTGACCATTTACTGCTGCCATAAGCATTCCTGCTCCCCCTCCCACTTTGCTGACCACATGGTTATTCATCTGCCCTAGTTTGCTGATAGCTATTCCTAAAACTTGTTCTTCCTATTTCTGTTCACATGCTTGCGTTGCAGAAAACCTGTATAAAAGACCTGTGTTCTGTGACTTCAGTGTACTACCTCCTGCAACACTTGAGAGTGTTGTATGGACGTGGTCCCGCTCATGAGTGATTAATAAACTTGTTATTTATTCCAACTCCAGTGCTGATCTCTATTTTGTTGGTCTTTGAACCCGTGGACAAGAGGGTGACCCAGCACCAGTGTACCCCTAAAAGGTACATTTCCACAGCTGGGTACCCTTACTCATTTGCTGTGGGACTGTCCTTCCCTAGGGGCATATTGGCAGCAGATCCTTGACGATGTCGACTCCCACTTTGATACCCAGATTCCCCGCTTTCCAGTATATGTCCTTCTGGGCCTTCCAAACGCTATTACTTTCCCCCTTAAATCCCGGAGGGGTAAACAGATGGCACTAGCCCTGGGGGCAGCGGTTTAAAACATACTTGCCCACTGGGGTACTAAGATGGTCCCAACTCGAGGGGGGTGGCTCCATAGATTGTGGGGAATATTGGGGATGGAGAAGACCTCGCTTTCTCTGACGCATCCGGGGGCCTCCTTCCACGACCTGTGGGAGCTTTTTCTCACTTTACTGACGTCAGAGTTCACAGAGCTCACTTGCCCCAAATACTTGAGGCTCCTGCGACTTGCAGACCCCCCCTAAGCAACCAGCCCTGAACACTCCTGCTACTTAGTGACTTCACCCTTATGGGTCTACTCTTGTTCGACCTCGACATTCCCTGCTCATAGAGGTATACCCATTGCATGGGGGGAGGAGGGTGGGAGGGAGGGGGGTTCCTTTTCATTGTTGTCATACAATTTGCCAAATGTAATAATTTCACTGCCGGATTGCATTCCGATGAACAAAAAGCATATTGGCTTGTTCGTTGAATCTCGTCTTGAAAATCAATAAAAGATATTTAAACAAAAAAAAAACATTGGCTTAAGCAAAGGCAACATTTATTATTAGATCATTGAGTATTGCAAGTGCACAGTTACCTTACCTAGAGTATTCTAGAACGTTACTCTGACAGTGAGTATTGACTGTACTAAATATCCACAACATCAGTACAAAACAATTCAAGCCTCAAAAGTACGAAGGTGCAAATAACAAAACGAACACACAAGCTGTGTTTTGGTCAAAACAAAACAGCCCCCACTGACCATACTACCACGAAAAAAGAAAACTATTAGTGCTATCCCATGAAATCTGTTACTAAGGCCTGTGAAGTGGCTTATGACCAGACAAATGGCTTGAATGTTATTGCTTGCATTCCAGAGTGCGCCTGCTTGTAGGCTGCAAGCCATTTGTCAGGCCATAAAGATGCTGACAGCAAGAACACAAGGTTTAGGAGGACGGGCTGTAAGCTGTGACTAATAAACTATCCAGTAATATGATCACCCATCTCTCATATGGTGGGCTTTTACACAACAGGACCTTAGTCGCCACTCACCTCCACTATTAACGCTGTCCACCCTCTCCATTTCCTTGCCTTTTCACCTCATCTCACAGTTCTCCAGTACAGAGACTGCTCTGAGTCTGATATTACACCTCTGAGACACTATTCCAATAGCTAGCTCCAGGATCTACTCGCTACCCAGGACTAGCATCACTACACACGGCAAGCACGCATAGTTAATACCTAGTCCAGTAACTAGAGCAGGCCCAAGGACAAATATCGGTGCCCAGTACCCAAGAATGGTACATCAGACGAGTTGCTTGGATTCAACCACATACAGTTCAAAAGGCGCCAAAAAATGGAAATGTTCAGCCTCACAGCACTTTATAACACTGCACAATAAATAAACACCAACAAACATGACAACCGGATGTCCGCACTTACTTCTCTTCTAGCAGCTGCTTTTTGCATTCTGATCATCATACTCTTCCCAGATAATTGCTCTGGGCCTCCACTGCAGACTTCACCCTTCACCCTTCTCCTCGGAAGCGAAACGAAGATTTCACAAATTTTGAGGGGCTGAGATTACCGAATAAGAGCTGGAGGAGCCTGTCCGAGCCTCGGGAGCTGAAACTTCATTATCTGGTGCCGTGGCACACACGGGACTCACGAATAGCTCCTCATGCATCTGGTGAAAATTCTTTTATAAAAAAAAAATGACCTCTCATTGACAAATAAGGGTTGTGCAGCCAGCTAAAACTTATATATCCAAACTGTTCCAGTATGTTTCATGCATCCAAGCATCCCAGAAACATGGTTTCACAACAGTGAATTTGTGTTTAAATTCTACTTAAAGTCTCCGTACTGCACATTTCTGAAATTCACCTTTCTCACCTTCAGCAGTCCTGTTTCCGTTCAAACTCATTTTGCTTTTGGGAATTGGCCTCACCAGGCGTGTTTTCTTGCACGGCGGTTGTAAAACCTCTCAGCGTGGACTCTCGCGCCTAGCTAAGTAACGGCAGTTTTAATTTTGAAATAGAATGTTTTTGTACTGGCTCACATCCCGCAGTGTGGCCGCTAAGAGCTCTCTGGGCGCCTGAAGGTCGACTCTCGTGTTCCTGTAGTGGAGGGGGGCACAGTCCTATGAAAAGATCGCTTCGCTTGTGAAAATGCAGATATGCTTACAAAGGGCCACACTCGCATTGCCTCATTTACAGCCAAATAATCCAACAAAACTAATTTCAGGCAGTCAGAATTTCTGCAGACACGTGCGGGAAGCAGTCACTGGTCAAGTCTGCGCAGACTCGATTCCTGCTTCCCACCTGCCACACCCTTTCCCAACTCGTCACAGGTTGGGGTCCCACCCACGCCCTGTAACGAGTTGGGAAAGGGTGGGGTGCCAATGCTCTCCACTCTCTAATTGACGTGGAGGCTTAGCGATACCGGGCTTGGTTTTCAAACGCCCGGGGCTAACTTTGCCTCCACGCTATCAGGGGGTGGAGACTGGGCCCTGAAGCTAGGTCTTTGCCGAGCTGATGACCTCACAGGCTTCAGGCCTGTGAGGTTGTCAGCCCAGCAATACACTTGGCTTCATTTGGGCCCGCCTGGGGAGCAAGCATTGCAGAGTCACGTCACGCGACACTTGTGACGGGACCGTGTTCACAACATCAGTTTCACGTTGTCCAGCTGGTGTCGGTAAGTGGGGAAGACAGTGCCTGACTTAAATAAAAAATTACAAAAGGGGGATTTTTTAAATAAAGTTTAATAAAGTTTGTTAAAACATTTATAAGCAGAAACGGGGGCGGGGCGGAGCCCCGACGCCCTACGGCAGAAACCGCCACTGCTGCAGAAGCAGTAGCCATGCAACACATTCGGAACCAGTGCATCACACTCAGAACTGACGCATCGCTGCAGTTGCCTTGAGAAAATCGACGCATCTCATCCACTGCGTGGCTCGACACCGACATATCGCTTTGACTGCATCTTCGTCAACGACAACACATCACAAATCAAAGTACTATGGTTCAGCAGGTCTAAGTGGGTCCTGTATCTGGCCCGTGCTCCATCGCGATCGGCCTAAACCTTTAACTTTGCCCCGGTCCAGTGCGACCAGATATCCTATTTAAGCACTTATTGCTTCTAAGCACTATTTATCATTTATTCTTTGACAATTCATATCTCAACTTCTACTTGTTTGACTTTTTGTCGTTTTGGTCTTGTTTTATTTATAAGACTATTCTTTATTTTTTTAACCTGGTGTGGACTCTTTTTGTGGTGTTTTCACTGTGTTACTGTTTGAAGTGTTGCACAAATACTTTACACATTGCCTCTTAAGTTGAACCTGACTGTTCTGTGCCAAGCTACCAGAGGGTGAACACAGGATAATTTAGGGTGTGTTGTGATTTACTCTGACTAGGATTGCGGTTCCTGCTTGGACAGGGCGCATACCTCTTCCAACCAGAAACCCAAATTCTAAATGCCAGTCACTGAAAGCTCAAGTCAGGCTTGAGCCAGGTGCCTGGCTCCGCTATAGGTCCTTGTGCAGCCTCAAGCCCAAAACAAGCTGAGTTTTCATGTGGCTTCTGCCTGCCGCCCATACTTTGAGAAAGTGTTAAAATCAAAGCATTAACACTTGAAATATAAAGGAGAGGTAAATAAATACCCATTTAGTGATTGATTTGCACAAATTGAAGCCAGAAAACTAGGGATTCATCCTGGCTTCCCACTTAACCAAATGGTCGGATCTTAGGCAAATATTTTATTTCACTAATCACTTTATTATCACATATCAAATCGCCTTCAAATATGTGAGCTCAGAACGCGAGCTGTACAAAAACCAGTGTGTTCATTTATTAGACTGTAATATTGCCCTATCTATAAGAATGTGGCCACATACGATATGCGCATGACAATTTACTTGTCTCCTAGATCACTAATGGCATTGTCACCAGGGTGCAGAAGTGGCAGGAATGGTTCCAAGTTCATGCTTTAAAACAATTACTTTTTAAACATGTAGTAAGGTCAAAGCTTCTGCATGTTAAGTTAACACAGTTGTTTGAATTTTGAAGAGATTTTAATATATATTACGTGATGCTTGTTGGAGACATCTGCTCTTCCTGTTAATTTGTTGGCTCAGCTACTTCTAAAATTTCACAATGATAAAGGAGGCTCTTTCAAATAAAGTATTTGCCTTAGATCACACAATTTGGTCAAGCAGTAAGCCGCTTGACATTTCAGTAGTGCCCCCACCTCTGTGCTGCTGTGTTTGCAAACCCCTCACTTGACATGTAGGAAGAACATTAACAAATGTGCAAATCAGGTTAGAATAAGCCCTCTCGCCTGTACTAGGACCAGGGAGGCAGATTGCTTGACACTCCCTAAAGTGAGCCCAGTTCAAAGCAACAGGACCAATTAAAACATTCTGATGGTGAGGGGTTAAAAGCCCTAGAATTGGCTGATCATATAAAAGCCAATCTAGGTAAAGTTACAGGCTGTGCCCACAGTCCATGGAGTCCGTTGGAGGGTGAAATTCAGCCTGTTACCCTGCATTGTACAACAATTAAGGACAAACTGCATCAGTTGAAGAAGCCATTATGAACAAAATACAGAGTCCGAAATTACACACTGTCCGTGTAAATAACAGATGGGTGGTCACTCTAGCTGTGACAGAAAGCACTGTAAACGTGAAAGTCATTATTTTAAATTTGAGTTACTTACAGCATAACCAAGGTTGCCACAAAATATCTAAACGAATTAGGTTCAAGATAAAAACAACACTTCTAAAGAATAGATTTTAATAACATAGTATGTACTTAGAGCAAACATTTGTTTGTAACTGCCCATTAAAAGCAGGCACTCCACAGCTCAGGTGTAACACCCTTACAACACCTCTCAAATAAAGCACATCATTGTCACTATGAAGCTTCAAGTGGCTCCATAAATTAACAAGAATACTGACTTCCACACAGCCTTTACATCTGTAAATTAACCAATTGTGCACATTTCCATTTCTTCCAGGCAGCAGGCACTGGCAAGAAGGCGATTTAGCAACCTGCCCTCCCTTGGTCTCACACGAGGCTCCCTTCCCTCTGAAGCAGCAGCACCCTAAGTGTGGGAATTAACTTTTCTCTTTTAACAGGAAAGCTACAATTACGGACAAACGCTGCCCGTTTCAACAAGAGTCATGGACAAGAGGGGCTAATTCAATTAGGGACGGTTGGTCGCCCTAACTTGGCTGTGCATGACAAAGGTGGGCTAACGCTGTGCCATTCCGTGTGAACACCGGCATGAGGGGTGCTCCCGAGCACTGTGTTACAGCTTCAGCCCCAGGTTAGGAGTCAATATTCAAAGCACTGCATGCAGCTTTGAGGACAGCCGTCACCAGCCATGTGTGTGGTAGCTGCCCTGGGGCAGCGGTCACCATCCATAGAACTGCATGTTGCCTCAGGGGACAACAGTCTCCACTCATTTTTTGGAGGTTCTTCGCTGGGTTCAGCAGCCTCAAGCCATGGTTGTTTTCACTACCTTGTGGACGTGAGTCACAAGCTGTGGCTGCGGTAGCTGCCCTGTGGGCAACAGTCATAGCACTCCGTGCTGTCTTGGCGGCAGCAGCTGGCAGCCATGTTTGCACTTTAAGCTCTGGGTTAGGAGGCTACACACACCACTGCATGCTGCTTGGGCGTCGTAGTCATAAGACACTGTTCTGGTAGCTGCTCCGGGAGTAAATGCTTGGGGCAGAATTCAGATGCTGGCAAGCAGTCACTAGCCACTATAATCCAAGTTATCTTGGGGACATCAGTCAACAGCCATTGTTGCAAGATCTGCCTCAGGCAGCATTCTCCAGCAATGGTTGTGCTCACAGCCCTGGGGACAACAGTGACCAGCTGTTGTTGTGGGAGTTGCCCCGGGGGCAGCAGTCAATAGCCATAGCAATGCTTGGTGCTTTGTGGACAGCAGTCACCAGCCATTGTTGCACTTGCTGCAATGGGAGTAGGGTTCAACAGCTATAGCATTGCGTGCTGCCATGAGGGCAGCATTCACCAGTCAGTGTTGTAACTGCCATGTGGACAGCAGTAAATAGCTAGATCACTACATGCTGATTTGGGGCCAATAGTAACCATCCATTGTTGCCGGTTCTGCCCCGCGGCCGCAGCATACATCCATGGTTGTGCTCACTATCGTAGTGGCAGCTGTCATCAACACCTGCACTGCATGCTGCCTTTTAGGCAGCAGTCACCGGCGATTGTTGCAGATTCTGCCCTGGGGTCAGCAATCTCAAGCAATTGTTGTTACTGCCCTGGAAGTACCAATCATTAGCTGTAATAGTTGTCCTGCACACTGCACGGGGCAGAGTCACATGTTATAGCAACAGTTTCTGCCCTGATGGGAGCAGTCACCAGCCGCTGTTGCAGATGCTGCCATAGGGGGAGGAATCCCCACCCATGGCTGTGGTAGCTACCCTTGGACCGGCAGTCACCAGCCATTGCTACCCTGAGGGTAGCTGCTTAGGGGCAGAAATCACCCACTGTGGTTGTAGTAGCTGCCTTAGGGGGTGGCAGTCACCAGCCACTGAACTGTATGCTGCCTTGTGGCAAGAGTCGCCAGCTATTGTTGCGGGTTCTGCTCCAGGGACAGTATTATTCAGCAATGGTTGTGGCGATGGCCCTAGGTGCAGCAGTCACGAACAGGCATCAGCCATTGATGTGGTAACTTGTCTGTGTGCAGCAGTCAACAACTATATAGCACTACAAGCCTCCTGGGGGCAGCCGCCACCTGCCATTGCTGCAGGTCCTGCCCCATGGGCAGCAGTCTCCAGCCATAGTTGTGATTACTGCCGCAGAGGCGTCACCAGTCGCAGTGAGTTAGCTGTCTTGGGGCAGCAGTCATCAGCAACTCCACTGCATGGTGCCTTGCGGGAAGCGGTCACCTGCAATTGATGCAGCTGCAACCCTGGTGAAGCACTCAGTAGTCAAAGCACTGCCTTGCGGACAGCATTTGTCAGCTATCCTTATGGTATATGCCATGGGGAAAGCAGTCAACAGCCACAGCATTGAATGCTGCCTTGGAGGCTACAATCACCAGCCAATGTTCTGGTAACTGCCCTTACAGCAGCAGTCAACATCTAGACAACTGCATGCTGCCTTGGGGGCAGCAGTCACCACCCATTTCTGAAGGTTCTTCCCCTAGTTCAGCAGTCTCCAGCCATTGTTGCGGTAGCTGCCCTGGGACCAGATGTCAACAGCTGTGGTTGCGGTAGCTGCCTTAAGGACAGCAACAACCAGTCACAGCAGTGCATGCTGGTATGGGGCAGCAGTCATCAGCCATTGTTGCAGGGTTTGCCTTAAGGGCAGCTGTCAACATCCTTACTACTGCATACTGCCTTTGGGGGGGGGGGGGGGACACAATAGGCATACAAAACAGTGATGGATGAAATGCTTGAATTAATCTCAGCCACTGGTAATCACTCAGGGCCACATCCCAATACATCGTTACTCTATACATCATGCCACCTCAGTTTGGACCCAGCTATATCCAAATCAGTCATGACCCTGCTCCAATAGGAACAGTCCAGCCAGAACTGCCAGGCCATGTCCTTTCTGAACTGGAACACAAGCAACCCAGGACCAGTTTTGCTCAAGTTCTGGGCTCATCAGTGACGTACAACTTGGTTCCAGTGACACAGTGTGCACGGGACCCATGTCTGGGCATACGTGTCCCACTTAGGGCGACGCAATAAGTATACAAAACAGTGATGGATGGAATGCTTGAATTAATCTCAGCCACTGGTAATCACTCGGGGCTGTATCCCAATCCATCATTATTCTGCACACCATGCCACCTCATTTTCCATGAGGAGCATGATCAAGGCTGATTTACATATGGCTGAGTCCAAACTGAGGTGGCATGGTGGGTGAAAAACGATGGATTGGGATGCGGCCTGAGCGATTGCCAGTGGCTGCGATTAATTCAAGCACATCCATCACCTCGTTGTTTTTGCATTTGATGCCCTAAATGCGCCAGGTATGGTCAGACATGGGTACCGGACTCACTGTGCCCCTGGAGCTAAGCTATACCTGGCTGAAAAGCCCTCAGTAGGGCGAAACCGGTCCTATGTTGCTTATGTTCCAGTTCACGGAGGACCTGGCCTGGCAATTCCAGCTGAACAGTTCCCATGAGGATTACGGTCAAGGCTGATTTGCATGTGGCTGGATCCGATCTGAGGTGGCTTGGTGGGCAAAAAATGATGGATTGCGATGAGGCCTGAGCAATTGCCAGTGGCTGAGATTAATTCAAGCATTCCATCATCACCTTGTTTTTGCATTTGGTGCCTTGGCGGAAGCAGTCACCAGCCATTGTTGCAGGTACTGTCCTGTGGGCAGGAGGCAACACTCACACCACTGCATGCTGCCTTGGGGGCAACAGTCACCAGCCATTGTTGTGGTAGCTGCCCTGGGGGAAGACGCCCGAGAGCAGCAGTTAGCAGCTGTGATTAGGGTAACCACCTTAGGGACATCAGTCACCAACCACTGCACTGCATGTTACCTCCGGGGCAACAGTTGCCAGCCATTGCAGCAGGCTTTGCCCCAGGGGTAGCATTCTTCAGCAGTGGTTGTGCTCACATTCTTCTGGTGGGTGCAGTTACCAGCTGTGGTTGTGGTAGTTGCCCCGGGGGCAGTAGTCAACAGCCATAGCAACATATGCTGCTTTGGGGACAGCAGTCACCAGCCATTGTTGTGCTCAGTGCCGGCTTTTGGGCAGTGCAAGCGGTGCCAACGCACCGGGTGCCAAGGTCAGGGGGCACCATTTGTGCTCTAAAATCAGTGCCAGTGGCATTGCTCAAAAGCCTGCACTGTTGAACGATGTTGTCCCTCTTTCTTTTCCACGATGTTAATCTTCGTAGAAATAGAAGAGAGAAAACAGTGTTAAACAGATCAGGAGGCATGCTTTTACCCATACGCTGCAGTAAAATATTTGTTTTCTTAGGAGTCATAAAATAAAAGGTTTCGCGTGAATGTTTGTGGATTTTATTTAATTGATCTAGGCACATAAAGCCAAGCTCCGCTGTCTACTCGCACTATCAGTATGTCTTCTTGCCGCCTTGGTTACTAGAGACATTCTACACCAGCTCAATTTTGAGTAATTCACTGTCCGTTTTTAATTGAAACTAAGTAAGTTGTAGGCAGTGCCGGCTCTGTTGGGCTGCAACATATGTTATGGTTTTAAAAGCACCTGCTGCTGCATTCTTTTCTTCCAGCAATTTTCAGGCAACAATAAACATGTCACGAGGACTCCGGTGATTAATGTTTTTTCTGGAGAGAGAGATCGGTGCTTTGTTTAGTGGAAGTTTTGATTCATCTTAAGGTAGCACAGAGGGTTAGTATGCCTGCTGCAAAGAAGGTGCACCATGCACATCACAAAGAGCATATAATGTAAATAAGTCAGTAGGTTACTGCTTGTGTCAGAGAGAGCCTATTGTTACTTGCAGTTTATAAGTTAAAATCCTAATGTAGAACAGTGAGCAATTAACTGTCATCAAAGAGCTGCATGAAAACTGCATGGTATAGGTTAGAACATTATGATTTTTCCCTAGTCTTTCATTAACCTAATGTTGCAAAATGGGCTCATTTGGGCAGAATTAAACTCTTATTATTAAAGAGAAACCCCAACCACGGTGTTAAGTTTTATATTCTAAGTTTGTGCTTCTCCAGACCAAGCACTCTTAAACTATACTGCCTACAAGTATGGATGACATGACTCCTATTGTAGTCCTCTGTCTTATGTAATGTTTCCCATAAACTGATTGACACACGTATAATTGATTCAGTGGTGTAGCAAGGGGGGGAGGTGGGGGCGGTCCGCCCCCGGCGGCACAAGTTTTGGCAGCGGCGGCCTCCCCCACTCTTAACTGCTGACTCGGGGCGGAAAGCCCCCCCCCCACTCTTCAGTCGGCCACTGCAGGGCGGCAAATGCAGTGACCGCCACGGGCAGCCAAAGGGCTAGCTATGCCACTGAATTGATTGTCTCTGTGTAATACGTGTGATGTAAAAGGGTCTGACACCCTACACTAGTATGAGTGGCGCTATAAAACTAATTTAATGCATCTGTGAGAGTGGTTATGGAGACGTGAGGGGCACTGTTGAAGAGTGGTAGTGAGGGAATCCCTGACAGAGGTGATCATTGGGGGCGCCAACAAACATTGTCGCACAATCAATCAATCACAGAATTTGTAGAGCGCACTACTTACCCGCGAGGGTCTCAAGGCGCTGGGGAGAAAAAAAAAGGGGGGGGTGGGGTGCTGCTACTGGTCGAACAGCCAGGTCTCGAGTAGCCTCCTGAAGGTCAGCAGGTCTTGGGTCTGTCGTAGGCTTAGTGGAAGGGTGTTCCAGGTCTTGGCGGCGAGGTGGGAGAAGGATCTGCCGCCGGTGGTTGTTCTTCGAATGCGAGGGACGGTGGCGAGGGAGAGGTCGGCGGAGCGGAGCTGGCGGTTGGGGACGTAGAAGAAGAGTCGTCTGTTGAGGTAGGCTGGGCCAGTCTTGTGGAGTGCCTTGTGTGCGTGGATGAGGAGTTTGAAGGAGATTCTCCTGTCGACGGGGAGCCAGTGCAGGTTCCTCAGGTGGGGGTGATGTGGCTGTGGCGTGGTACGTCGAGGATCAGGCGTGCGGAGGCGTTTTGTATGCGTTGCAGTCGCTTGATGAGCTTGGCCGGGGCTCCCGCGTAGAGGGCGTTCCCATAGTCAAGTCTGCTACTGACGAGGGCCTGGGTGACTGTTCTTCTTGTATCTGTCGGGATCCACCTGTAGATCTTGCGAAGCATGCGGAGGGTGTTGAAGCAGGAGGAGGAGACTGCGTTGACTTGCTTGGCCGTGGAGAGCGTTGAGTCGAGGAGGACTCCCAGGTTGCGTGCGTGGTCGGTGGGTGTCGGGGCTGCTCCCAGTGTCGTTGGCCACCAGGAGTCGTCCCAGGCTGAGGGGTTGGAGCCGAGGATGAGGACCTCTGTCTTGTCCGTGTTCAGCTTTAGTCGGCTGATCTTCATCCAATCGGCGACGGCCTTCATTCCTTCATGGAGGTTGGATTTGGCGGCGAGGGGGTCCTTGGTGAGGGAGAGGATCAGTTGAGTGTCGTCGGCGTAGGAGATTATGTTGAGGTCGTGCTGTCTGGCGATGCGTGCGAGCGGGGCCATGTAGATGTTGAATAGTGTTGGGCTGAGGGATGATTCCCTGGGGTACGCCGCAGATGATCTCGGAGGCTTTGGATCGGAATGGTGGGAGGCGGACTCTCTGGGTTCTGCCGGCGAGGAAGGAGGTGGCCCATTCCAGGGCCTTGTCTCGGATCCCTGCGTCGTGGAGGCGTGCGCGTAGAGTGCGGTGGCAGACAGGGTCGAAGGCGGCGGAGAGGTCCAGCAGGATGAGGGCTGCGGTCTCACCGTTGTCCAGCAGGGTCCTGATGTCGTCGGTGGCGGCGATGAGGGCAGTCTCAGTGCTGTGGTTGCTGCGGAACCCTGATTGGGATGGGTCCAGGATGCGGTTTTCTTCGAGGTATCGGGTTAGCTGTTTGTTGACGATCTTCTCGATGACCTTGGCTGGGAACGGAAGCAGGGAGATGGGCCGGAAGTTCTTGAGGTCTCTCGGGTCCGCCTTGGGTTTTTTGAGTAGGGCGTTGATCTCTGCGTGTTTCCAGCTCTCTGGGAAGGTCGCGGTCTCGAAGGAGAGATTGATAACGTTGCACAGGTGGGGTGCGATGGAGCTGCTGGCTTTCTTGAAGATGTGGTGCGGGAAAGGGTCTGACGGGGAGCCGGAGTGTATTGTGCTCAAGGTCTTGATGGTGTCATCGATGTTCACGCTGGCCCAGGCTGGCAAGGGGTCGTGGTCGATGGTGTGCGGCGGGTCTGGTGCATCGATCTTAGTTGGGGCTGTCTGGGTGTTGAAGCTGTCGTGGATGTCGGCGATCTTGAGGTGGAAGAAGGTGGCGAGGGAATCGCACAGGGCTTGCGACGGCGGGATGTCGTTGGTGTTGGAGCTGGGGTTGGAGAGTTCCTTCACGATGTTGAAGAGCTCCTTGCTGTTGTGTGCATTGTTGTCGAGGCGGTCTTTGAAGGAGATTCTCTTGGCGGACCTGATGAGGTGGTGGTGGTTACGGATGGCGTCTTTGTGGGCTGCGTGGCTGTCCGGTGTCTTATCACTGTGCCATTTCTTCTCTAGTTTCCGGCAGGTACGCTTGGAAGCTAGGAGTTCCGGGGTGAACCAGCTGGCTCTTTTGGTGGTGTCACTGTAGGTGAGTTTTTTCAGCGGGGCGAGGGTGTTGGCACAGTCGTCTATCCATCGTCTGAGGTTGCAGGCAGCGTCGTCGGTGTTGGATGGGTCGGAGGGAGGGCTGAGAGCGAGGTTTGCCCGTAGTTGGTCTTCGGTGACTTTGCTCCAGCAGCGGCGTGGGATCTGTTGGGTGCGGTGGGTTTCTGGAAGGTGAAGTGGATGCAGCGGTGGTCGGTCCAGAGGAGTTCCGTGGTGTGGCTGAAGGAGACGTGGGAGCTTGAGGAGAAGACGGGGTCGAGCGTGTGGCCGGCGGAATGGGTCGGTGTTGTGACGAGCTGTCTCAGTCCGAGGTTGGCGAGGTTGTCGATCAGGGTGGTGGAGTTGCTGTCGTTGTTGTTCTCCAGGTGAAAGTTCAGGTCTCCGAGGAGGATGTAGTCGGTAGAGGTCAGGGCGTGCGTGCTGATGAAGTCGGCGATGGAGTCGCTGAACTGGGGTCGGGGCCCAGGGGGTCTGTAGACAAGGGTGCCTCTAAGGGTGGTGTTGGGGTCCGTGTGGATCTGGAAGTGCATGTGTTCGGCGGTGCAGAGAATGTCGTCGGTGCTGGTCGAGACCCTGATGGTGTTCTTGTGGACGATGGCGATTCCTCCTCCTACTCCGTTGATGCGGTCTCTGCGGGTGATCTTATAGCCGTCTGGGATGGCTATGGCGATGTTGGGTGCGGAGGAGTCGTTCATCCAGGTCTCTGTCAGGAAGGCGACATCTGGTGATGATGTGTCGAGCAGGTCCCAGAGCTCGACGGCGTGTTTGCGTGCGGAGCGGGTGTTCAGTAGGATGCATCGGAGGTGGTTGAGGTCCTTCTTGGCGGGCGCTTCGGTGGCTCTGAGGCTGGTGTAGCTGCAGTTCCGGCAGGTGAAGGGACCATGAGTGCGTTTCGGGGCGGCCTTGAAGCAGTTGTGTGTCCGTCCGGGGTTGAGAGCGTGGAGTGTGGTGGCATCGTATCGGCGTCGGTCCTCGAGGCTGGAGCGGGGGGCGCACGGCCCAGGGGTTCTGGCACTGGGCGCGGTCCAGGCGCGGACGGGCGCAGACTGGCTTGCCTTAGGCGCGCCTTCGACCACGCAGCGGCCGCCATATATGGGGAGGCGGGAGGGAGGAGCAGCTGGGAGGCGGGAGGCAGGGGCAGCGAATGGGCAGTCAGGGGGGCGGGGCCGCAGGGGACGCAGCGGCGGGAGTGGAGAGAGGCAACGAGGGGTACAGAAGGCAAGTGGGCACAGGGAAATGGGGGCAACGAGGGGAAACAGAAGGCAAAATGGACACAGAAAATGGGGGCAACGAGGGGAACAGAAGGCAAAATTGGGCACAGAGAAATGGGGGCAACGAGGGGAAACAGAAGGCAAAATTGGGCACAGAGAAATGGGGGAACGAGGGGAAACAGAAGGCAAAACGGGCACAGGGAAATGGGGGCTACGAGGGGAAACAGAAGGCAAAATTGGGCACAGAGAAATGGGGGCAACGAGGGGAAACAGAAGGCAAAACGGGCACAGGGAAATGGGGGCAACGAGGGGAAACAGAGGGCACAGGGCGCCACCAGTGCTAAAGCCGGCCCTGGTTGTGCAAGCTGCAGAGGGGACCAGATTCAACAGTTACAGCACTGCCTGGTGCTATGGGGGCAGCATTCATTAATCATTGTTGTGGTAACTGCCCAAAGGGCAGCAGTAAACAGCTAAGAACTACATGCTGCCTTGGGGGCAACAGTCACCAGACATTGTTGCAGGTTCCGCCCTGCAGGCCCCAATCTACAGCCATGGTTTTACTTACATTTATTGTTACAAATTCTACACTGGAGTCAGCAGTCATAAGCCACCTCTACAGTTGCTGTTCTGGGGCAGGAGTCAGCAGCCCCAGCACTGCATTCCTCCGGGGGTGGGGGGGGAGGGAGGGGCAGTCAACAGCCATTGTTGCAGGTTCTGTTCTGCAGGCATCAGTGGTGCAGCAGTCACCAGCCAATGTTGTTGATGCTGCAGTCTCGGGAGAAGATTCAACATCCACAGTACTGCATACTGCCTTAGGAGCAGCAGTCACTAGAAGCTGCTTCAGAGTCTGCCCTGAGGCCAGAAGTCAACACCCCTTGTCACACTTTTTGCCCTAGGGGCATGAATCAGCCACAGCACTGTATGCTGTTTTTGGGAGCATCAGTCACCAGCCATTGTTTTGGTAACTGCCCTGGAGGCAGCAGTCACCAGTCATTGTTGTGGTAGCTGCCCTGGAAGCAGCAGTCAGCAGCTGTGGGTGTGGTAATGGCCCTATGGAAAGCAGTCACCACCCAATTCATTGCATGCTGCCTTGGGGGCATCAAAAACAAGGTGAGGGATGGAATGTTTGAATTAATTTCAGCCACTGTCAATCTCTCCCAATCCCTTGTTTTCCGTCCACCATGCCACCTCAGTTTGGATCCAGTCATATGCAAATCAGTCTTGACCCTGCTTCAGTGGGAACAGTTCAACCCCAAACTTCTAAGCCCGATCCTCCCGGAAGCGAAACATAAGCAACCCAGGGCTGGTTTCACTCTTATTACGGCCATCAGCCAGATATAGCTTTGTTCCAGTGGCAAAGTGATCATGGAACCCACGTCTGGGCATATCGTTACACTTGGGACATAAAAAAACAAGGTGATGGATGGAATGCTTGAATTAATATCATCCACTAGCAATCATTCAGGCCGCATCCCAATCCATTGTTTTTCGCCCACCATGCTACCTCAGTTTAGACCCAGCCATATGCAAATCAGACTTGACCCTGCTCCAATCGGAGCAGTCCAGTCTGAACTGCCAGGCCAGATCCTCCCTAAACCAGAACACCAGC
The DNA here is from genome assembly GCA_963921515.1 of Calotriton arnoldi. Classification (NCBI taxonomy): domain Eukaryota; kingdom Metazoa; phylum Chordata; class Amphibia; order Caudata; family Salamandridae; genus Calotriton; species Calotriton arnoldi. The sequence continues at coordinate 404,560 of CAWUFW010007167.1, read as the reverse complement.
AACTCAGGATCAGTTTTGCTCCTTTTAGGGCTCATTAGCCAGATATTTCTTGGTCCCAGTGGCACAGTGAGTACAGGACCCACATTTGGGAATATACCCATCACATTTAAGACATCAAAAACAAGGTGATGGATGGAGTGCTTGAATTATTCTCAGCTACTGGCAATCGCTTGGGCCTTATCCCAATCCATCGTTTTTCATCCACCATGCCACCTCAGTTTGGACCTAGCCATATGCAAAACATTCTTGACGCTGCTCCAATACTAACAGTCTATCCCAAACCGCCAGGTCAGTTCCTCCCTGAACTTGCACATAAGCAACCCAGGACTGGTTTTGCCCTTATTAGGGCTCATCAAACCGGTATAGCTTGGTTCCAGTGGCACAGTTTACAAGAGACCCACGTCTGGGCATACCTATCACACTTATCTGCCGGGGCAGGTCCTCCCTCAAGCAGAACACAAGCAAACAAAGACTAGTTTCACTATTATTAGGGCTCATCTGTCGGGTATAGTTTGGATCCAGTGGGACAGTGTGCACTGGACCCAGGCTGGGCATAACTGTTCCACTTAGGGCGAAACACTGTAGTATATAAAAATAAGTGATGGATGGAATGTGTGAATTAATTTCAGCCTTTGGTAATCACTTGGGCCGCATCCCAATTCATCCTTATTTTGCACACCATGCCAACTCAGTTTGGACCCAGCCATATGCAAATCAGTCCTGACTTTGCTTCAGTAGTAACAGTCCAGTCGGCCATCGTTGCAGGTCTGTTCCATGAGCAAGTCTCCAGCTATGGCTGTGGTACCTACCCTGGGGCAGCGATCAACAGTCATTGTTGCAGTTCCTGCCTTGGGAACAGGATTTAACACCCATCGCACTGCATGCTTCCCTAGGAGCAGCAGTCATCAGCCGTTGTTGCAGGATCTGACCTGGGAGGAGCAATCACCAACCAGTGTTGCACTTGCTGCCCTAGGGTCATGAATCAACAGCCACAGCACTGAATGCTGCTTTCAGGACACTAGTCAGCAGACATTATTTCGGTTACTACCCTGTAGTAGCAGTAATCAGCCATGGTGTCGTAGGTGCCCTGGGATAAGTAGTTAACAGCTACAGCAATTAATGCAACCTCTGGAAGCCCAACCACCAGAGGAAGAAGGGGCAGGACCACAAGACCCAGTGTTGCTCGAGGCAGCCGCCGCCCACGCCAACACTCCCACACCTAGAGGCGTGTACTTATGCTGCCTGGGGCTCCCGCTGTGCGGAAAGCCCAATCGCCAGAGGAAGAAGGGGCAGGAATACAGGCCCAAGTGTCCCTCGCGGCAGCTGCCACCCACACCAGCACTTCCGTGCCCGGAGGTGCTGCCTAGGGGTCCCGCTGCGTGGGACGCACGCAGGACGCAACCGGGCACGTGCCCGGGCCAAGACTGGGCCAAGAGCAGGCACATCTGCGCCCATCAATGGCTGGGATGGGCCCCCTCTCTTTCACCTGGACTAACAGCAACAACATAAAGGTGAGAGCACACCCAGCGAATTAAGCAACCATGGGGAAGAGAACAGGCCCTCCACCCACGCACCCCCCTGTTACTATTGACAGTATGCTGGAAAGGGTGGTCAACATTGTATCAAACGAAATCTAGTTAACAGAGCGTAGATTGTCATTGGGATGTGAGGTGATACAGACTGAGTCTGGTGGTGGTGCTCTACCAGCCCCCGCACCCACCCCTGCTCCTGTTGGCTGTGACTCTTTGCACACTGTGGTTGGCGTTAATTAAGAGCTCTCTATTAGTGGGACTGTTATCTCTAGACATAACTCTGGACATGACTTGTCCATGACTCAATCAATTATGACCTCTCTCCCCCCCCTGTAGCCGCGGAGGCAAAACGTAAAAGGCTGGCAGGGAAATCTGTTTTTACCAAAAGGAAACAGCCCCGACACACTGGTGCACCATGACGTGACAACCTCCTGGATGCAACCGCCATCCAGTTCTCACTCTTCAGCTAAGATCTCGAATGGCAAGGCTAATTATTGCTCTTATACCCAGACTGAAACTACACCTGATTTATGTGATAGAGGGCAACCTTTTATTAATGCTTTATGTTCCCGGATTGGCGATTTTGATAGACACGAAACTTAATCCTTTGATGAATCGCCTGGATCACTTGGAGACTTTGATGGATAGAATCTGTAACCAGGAAGTGACTGCCAATATTAATATATACACCTCGGCTGAATCGGCTAACCATTTGCCAAATTCTCCAACTGTAATTAGTTCAGCCCATGGTGATCAGCGTCTGCCAGATGGTTCCTTAATTGCATCTCCTTGCAAGAAATGCGCACAATTGACCGATCGGCAGCCCTATATTGCAAAAGACATAACAGTATCACAAATCCCCTTACCTAATGATTGTTTGCAAACTTCAGTTGGGGTTGGTCCTCTTATTCCTTCTAATTCCAAATCTAAACTTAACCTTATACCTATTTGCCGTTTAGTAAATCCTGGTCTAAGCAATGGTGCCATCTCTCACCCCTCAAGTGGACCTAGCTGTAGACCTAACATGGATGTGTTGGGTTTGCCACCTGCAGCCTGTCCCTATGTTTTGGTGTTGGTAGGAGTAACCCCCTGTAAGGTATAGCAGAGTGAAACCTGGGGACAATTATGCAACAAATGTGTGGATTGGCTGTCTAAGAATAAGCAGTTTAACGTCCTAAACATGAATGAGATAATCATGGTACGGAGAGTGGGATGGGTTGGCGGTTCAGCTAAAAACATTGAAGGGGATTGTGTTGTAATTAATTTTCGTAGACTATCAGTGGTAAGGGCGCTCTTTAAACATCAGGAGATCCTCACCACTAGACAGACTAAAATGTGGTCTTTACCCCTAGGCTACCTCTATAAACCACCCCTTTGGCTAAACAGAACAAATTTACAGCACTAACCGATCTTGACTCCCAGGACTGACTAACACCACCTCCTTAAGTTGGCAGGGTTGATCTTCTACCCACATGCTCATCACACGCATTTAAGACGTATGGTCAAATTGCTATAGCGGGCCCTATGGCTTGCGATAACCAGGTCTTGAAAATACTCAGCTGGAACGTGGCCGGCTTACAATCAAAGATAGTCTTAGCCGACTGGCTGGAGTTAGGCAATATGACATTTTAATGTTTCAAGAAACCTGGGCTACTAAAGATATATACCTTGAAGGGTTTGAGTGTTATAACACTCTGCCCCACTTCCCAAATCCGGACGACCCCTGGTGGTCTAGCCATATGGGTGAATATGCGGTGGGGGCTGTGTTAAGGCTCTGCCAACTCATAATTATAAATTCCAGGCTTTAAAATATAAAAGGGGCATGTCTTTGTATCTGATCAATTTTTATAGTAAACCTAATACAAATTTTATTAACCTTTTGACAATATCGCCAACCTAAGGAGCTCAAAGGGTTTTGACAATATAGCAGGTATTGTCTGGGATGCAATTTTAATGCCAAATTATTTTACCCAGACTCTTCTGTCCCTAATGCCATAATAGAGTACAAACTTGTAATAGAGGTGCAGAGCTGATGGAGCATTTGATATCTCATAATTTGAGGAACGTTATGGATGTCGCTGCTCTTAATAATAATAATGACATTTCAGAACACACATGTTTAGAGGCAGTAGCTGTGCTACCACAATAGATTATATTTTTATTTCCCCTAATCTAGAGGATTTTTTATTGCATGTTAAAGTTCTAGCTACACTCCATGGCGACCATATCCCGATCGAAGCAGTATTCAAACTGTCCCCAAGACCGGAGTATAAAACAGAGTGTGGCTCAAGGAATCTGGTGCTCTCATCAGATAAACTACGATTGGTATGGCGAGGAGTTGATTCTATAGAATTGTTCTATAAGGTGGTCAGGGAAAGTCTTGCACTATTTGAGGCTTATCTGACAGTGCAGGAATCTAATCCAGATGTAATCACCACATTTACTAATCTCTGCTCAATTATTAAAACTGAATTAATGAAACTTGCCTGTTCTATACCCCACGGCCCCAGATGGTTCAATCATGAGTGTTCAGAAGTAAACCGATAGCTACGTAAGGTCCTATCCACAAAACCAAGGTGTCACCAAACGGTGCAGCTGCTAAGGAAAAAATACAAGTCTGTTACCTCTTTGAGGAAGGAAGAGATATTAATTGAACGGTGGGATTCGCTCGCTAGTGCCACGAGTTTAAAGAGCGGCAAACACTTTTCGGCTGCTATAAAAGACATGCGAGCAATGGGACACCGCTAACACCAATTAGTTGTAACATAACTAGTGAAGCCTGGGAAGCACACTTTTCTGTGATTTATACAGGTCCCCCACATGACAAGGACCCGCTAGAGTTGCCTACTCCAAAAGGAGTAACTATGTCCCTGCTCGAGGTGGAGGAGACATACATTAGAGCCTGGGTAATAAAGCCCCCGGCCCGATGGGGTGCCCATAGACCTCATTAAACACAAACCTGATATCGGGGCCTGGCTCTTGCTTAATTTTTTAATAATGTAGTCTGTTCCCAGTTACCAAGCACATGGTCAACTAGTATTACTGAACTAATTTTTAAAAAGGGTGACCGCTCCCAGCCAGGTTGCTACCGACCCATTTCTCTGATAGACACCACGCTGAAAATCAGGGTTCTGTACAACAAGCTTAAAACCTGGGCTGAGGAGAATTCAATTCGGCATCCTTGCCAACTTGGTTTTAGGAACAATGTGGGCACAATAGAACAGTGTCTTAACCTTAATTTAATAATATTTGGGAAATATACCATTGCCCAGTGCTCACCAATATACTTGGCTTTTATGGACTTAACCTCGGCTTTTGACTTTGTATATCGATCCAGACTGTGGTCTATCCTTCTAGAAAGCGGAATGGACAAGGCACTAGTACACTTTCTAGCATATCTACATAGAGACTTGACAGCCAGGATCAGAATCAATTTGCACGGGGAAGTCTTTAATGATATCAGTGTTTTTAGAGGGGTAAGGCAGGAGTGTGTCTTAGCCCCAGTACATTTTATTTTGTATATCAATAACTTACACACGTTTTTAACGGCGCTCACTAAAGTTGTCCCAAGAGTTAATGGCCATATACTCCCATCCCTATTATGTGCTGATGACGCGGCCTTAATGGGCTGCACACCTAATACCGTGCATCTTTTATTTTGGGGCTTTGTGGATTTTATGGCCTCCTTAGATTTATGTACCAATTAAAAAAAATCTGTTAGAATTGCCTGCAGCCCGAAGAAGCACTTGTTAAATGTTATTTCTGTGGGCAACCAGAGTTTACAATGCACAAGCACTTTTCCATACTTGGGGCTGGTTTTTGCCACAAATGGCTTATGGACTGATCACACTGTATACTGCAGGAATAACTTTTCTAAATCAATTAATGCAGTTCTTAGTCTCCCCCCCCAACCCAGGAGGGGGGGCTATTTTACCCATTACAATTTTTTTTTTTACTCGGTGTTAACCTACAGCAACCTATGGCGCAGAGGTATGGGGCATTTTCAAAAGTAATAATATTCAGTATGAAGAGAACAGGTTCTGTCGAAAGCTCCTAGGAGCCCTGATCTCTTCGTCTCAATACGTGTGCCATAGTGAATTAAAGTTACATTATATCAAAGACTATATTAGGGTGCAAGATGCTCTATTTTGGCTACTATATGGAAAAATAAGACGACGTTCCTCACTAGAGATCTTATAACAGACTGCCTCAATTGTGAGAAAGGCATGGACATCCCATGGCTAGCAGAGGTGAGAACTAGCTTATGTAGGATTAATTACGAACATATCTTTGATAGTCCTAATGAGCTAGACACTAAACAAAAAAGATCTCCGAGCGGCCCTATATAGGTACCTTAGAAATGACAGACTCGCTAGGGAGTCTAGTAAATCTAGTGTAGCCACATTTATGAACATTGAGAATGATCAACAACCGGCTAGTTACCCGACTAAACCCATGGGCCGCTGGGAGTGCCATCTCCTCTTTTATTTAAGGGCAGGCACGGTGAAGTATTTATTATGTTTTCCCCTTGGCTTTCAAATCAACCTTGATCTTGTTCCTTGCTCATGTGATGGTCGCTCAGGCCAAACCATATTAAATGTTTTATTCTTTTGTAAGTATTACATACAATACACTATATTGTTCTTACTGCCTTTTTTAAAAGGCACTCATATGTCAATCATAGAGATGCATATAGGACTCTTCTCAGTTTAGGAGATGAGTTAATATTTCGTGTGGGGGCCATTTTGAAAACTGCCGTTCACACGCGTAACACAATGAACACTGTATAAACTGTATTGTAATTGTCCTGCACTGTATTGGTATTTTTATATAGCTCCTTTTTATAAATATTGTGAAATTGTGTGTTTTGATGTATTATATGAGTTTGTCCTTTTCTGGATATGTTTTTATCCGAATAAAGTAATTGAAATAATGCAACCTTGGAGGAAGGAATCACCAATCAAAGTTGTTGTAACTGCCCTGGGGACATCAGTCAATACTCACAGCACTGCATTCTGGCTTGCGGGCAAGCAGTCACAAGCCATGGTTAAGGTTATTGCCCTGGGGATATCAGCCTCCAGCCATAGATGAGGTTATTGCCTTGGGGGCAACAATCACCAACCATTGTTTCAGTCAATTCCCTGGAGGAAGGAATCGACAGTCACAACAATGTATGATGGCTTAGGGGCAGCAGTCACCAGCCATTGTTGTGGGAGCTGCTCCTGGGGCCGGCAGTTTGTAGCTCGGGTGTGGTAACTGCACTATGGACAGCAGCCATTGCATTGCATGCTGCCTTCACCAGCCATTGCAGCAGTTTCTGCCCTGAAGGGAGCAATCACTAGCCATTGTTCAATGTGCTGCCCTAGAGTCAGGAATACCCAGTCATGGTTATAGTAGCTGCCCTAGGGGCAGCAGTCACCAGCCATTGTGTGGTAGTTGCCCTCTGGGTAACTGCAAGGAGGACAGCAGTCACCTTCTGTGCTTGTGGCAGCTGCTCTAGGGGTGGCAGTCACCAGCCACTGCACCTCACGCTGCCTCTGGGATAACAGTCGCCAGCCACTGTTGTAGGTTCTGCCCCAGGGGCAGCATTCTCCAGCAATGGTTGTGGACACTGCCCTGCAGGCAGCAGTCACTGGCCAAAATACTGCATGCTATCTCTGGGTAGCAATTGTCAGCCAATGTTGCACGTTCTGCCTGGGGCAAGCAGTCAAAATCCAAAGTACTACAGGCTGCTTTGGGGGTAGCAGTCACTATTTGTTGTGGTAGCTGCTCTTGGTGCATTAGTCAGCAGCTATAGCACTAGATTCTTCCTAGAGCAGCTGTCTCCAGCCATTGTAGAAGATACTGTCCTGTGGGAAGCAGCCTCCAGCCATGGTTGTGGTTACTATCGTAGAACCAGTAGTCACCGGCTGTGGTGTGGTAGCTGTTCTGTGCAGCAGTCGTCAGCAACTGTGGTCTATACTGCCTTCAGGGCAGCAGTCACCAGCAATTGTTTCAGAGTCTGCATCAAAGCCATCAGTCACCTGCCATAGTTGTGGTCACCAGCTGTTGCTGTGGTAGGTGCCCTGTGGGCATTAGTCTCCTGTGATAGCACTGCATGCTGTTTTGTGGGCTGCAGTCAGTAAATTGTTACATGAGCTGCCCTGGTAGCCGACATCACCAGTCGCAGCACTACAAGCTGCCTCAGAGGAAGCAGTCAAAGCAGCATGCTATTGTTGCTGGTTCTGCTGCATGGGCAGCATCCTTCAGCCATGGCTCTGGTTTCCACCCAGGGGGCCGCAGCCACCAGCTACAGCACCAATTGATGCTTTCGAGGTAGCAGTTTCTAGTAATGGTTGACGGTTCTGCCCTGTGCGCAGCAGTTGCCAGTCATGCTTGTGATTACTGTCATATGGTCAGCAGTCACCCTCCATGATGTGACAGGTGTCCTGGGGTTGCAGTCTCCAGCCATTGCACTGCATTCAGCCTTGGGATCAGCAGTCACCTGCCTTTGCTGTGGTAACTGCGCTGGTGGCGGCAGTCAAAAGCCGCGGCACTACTTGCTGCCTTGATGGGAGGAGTGACCAGCCACAGGTCTGGTATCTCCCTGTGAGGAGTATTCAACAGTACAGCATTGAATGATGCCTTGGAGGCAGCAGTTACCAGTTAAAGTTGTGCTGACTACCCTGGGTAGCAGTCAACTGCCATACCACCGCATTCTGCCATGGGTACGAGCAGTCACCAGCCATGTTTGTGGCTACTGCCCTGAAGACCGCATTCTCCAGCCATGGCTGTGGTTACTAATCTAGAAGCAGCAGTCATCAGCAATTGTTGCAGATTCTGCACCAAAGGCATCAGTCAGTAGTCATTGCTGCATTTGCTGTCCAGGGGGCAGGAATTAACAGCCACAGCACTGTATGCTGCTTTGGGGTTGCAGTCACCAGCCGTTATCGTAACTTCCCTAGGGGCGACAGTAAACAGACATAGCACTGCATTCTGCCATGGGTATGAGCAGTCACCAGCCATGTTTGTGGCTACTGCCCTGAAGGCTGCATTCTCCAGCCATGGTTGTGGTTACTAATCTAGCAGCAGTCATCATCAGCAATTGGTGCAGATTCTGCACCAAAGGCATCAGTCACTAGTCATTGCTGCATTTGCTGTCCAGGGGGCAGGAATTAACAGCCACAGCACTGTATGCTGCTTTGGGGTTGCAGTCACCAGCCGTTGTTATCGTAACCTCCCTAGGGGCGGCAGTAAACAGACATAGCACTGCAAACTGCCTTGGAACCAGCAGTTACCCGCCATGGCTGCGGTAGCTGCCCTGGGGGAGGTAGCCACCAGCCACAGCATTGAATGTGTCCTTGAAGGTAGCAGTCACCAGTCAAAGTTGTGGTAGTTGCCCTTGGGGAGCAGTCAACAGCCATAGCACTGCATTCTAGCTTGGGGACAGCAGTCACCAGCCATTGTTGCAAGCGCTGCCCTAGGGCAAGGAATCTCCCGCCACGGTTGTGGTATCTATCCTGGGCACAGTACTCAACAGCCATTGTTGTGGCAGCTGCCTTTGGGATAGCAGCCTGGAGACAGCAGTCACTGCTGTGGTTCTGGTAGCTGCCCTAGGTGCAGCACTTTAAAGTATACAAAAAAGTAATGGATGGAATGCTTGAATTAATCTCAACTACTAGTAATTACTAAGGGCCGCATTCCAGTCCATTGTTATTCTGCCTTGGGGACAGCAGCCATTATTGCAGGGTCTGACCTGTGGGCAGAGGTTACCAGCCTCTGTTGCCATAACTACCCTGGGGATTCAGTCAACATCCATAGCACTGAATGCTGACTTGGGACAGTACTCACCATCCATGGATAAGGTAGCTGCTCTGAGATAAGTGGTCAACAGCCACGGCATTGAATGCTGCCTTGGAGGCAGTAGGCAGTGTTGTGGTAACAATACTGGGACCAGCAGTCAACAGCCATAGCACTACATGATTGTCTTAGGGGCAGCACTAAACTGCCACGGCTTAGGGAACTGTTCAGGGGGAGGTAGTCAACTGCCACTTAATTGAATACTGCATTGGAGGTAAAAGTCACCAGCCACAGTTGTGTTAACTGGCCAGGGGACAGGAGTCTTCAGCCATAGTTGTGGTACTGCTCTGGGGTCAGCAGTCACCAGCTTTTGTTGCAGTTGCTGGCCAGGGGACAGGAATCAATGGCCCCTGCACTGTATGCTGCTTTAGAAGCCGCAGTCACCAGCCATTATTATGGTAGCTGACTTTGGGTGATCATTCTTAAGCTATGGTTGTGGTTCCTGCCGTAGGGGCAGCCGTCACCTGCCGCAGTACTGCATCCCTACACCCAAGCTCTGCATGCCATCTCCTGGCTTCCAATTACCAGGAGAGTTTTCTTTAAGGCCTTATGCATTGTCCATTTGACTTGTGTTGCTACAAAACAATATAATAAAAACAAACGTTGGACCTAGCAACACAAAATGAGCCTTTGCTCAAAAATCCAAATCCAGATTGAAATTTAAACTAATATAAGGCGCAACTTTTACAGTTTTCTTTGGTCCAAGACTTACACTTGTATTGAATTTACCTGCTGTTTGTCCCTGAAGCACAAGTGGATCCGCCTTAACATCCCATTCAATTTATGACAAAACATTTTGCTGTAAGGGCAAATGTCAATAATTTTTGTTTTTCCAATTAAAACACTTGACTTCTGTGCTTTTTATTAAGCAGATTTTAAATTCGAAAATGTATAAAAGAGAAAGCATTTTGAATAAAAAGTGTAGAGACTATGTTCTTTTAAAAAAAATATATATTTCTTTATTGATTTTTACAAGCATTAAGTTGGTTTAAGTTTCCATTTTTACAGTAATTATTTACTCATAGTTGTGCAGAATAGAACAGTAACTATTGCGGACCATCTGGTAAAAAAAGGAATAATCAAATTGCAAATACACACACATACCTACAAATATGTATCCGTTGTGTCTCTGTAGGTCCTTGAAGCCATAATAGCTGTGTCTAACAAGGTGTACCATACTTTGAGCAGATTTAGCCATGACACACCTCACTCCTCAGTACTACCCTTTCTTTCACCCATCCCCCCACGACTCCGCTCTGCCTTTACGCACTCAGGAGGTGCATGAGGGAGGCTGGTAGTGCCAGTCTTTCATGCCTTGCAATCCTCAAAACCTATTCTGAATCACTCTCACCACCTTGTGCCTTATCAAGACTATTGCCAGTTGGGATCTTGGATCTGTGCTCGCTTCACAAACAATCTTCTTACATGCACACAAACGTCCTTTCATAAATGCGTGCATGCAAACAAACACCCTTCCATCCATGCACGCACACAAACTTCCTTTCATCCATGCATGCACACAAACACCCTTCCATACACACATACATGCACAGTCTTCCATCCATGCATGCACAGGAATACCCTTCCATCCATGCATGCACACAAACACCCTTCCATACACACATACATGCACACAGTCTTCCATCCATGCATGCACAAAAATACCCTTCCATCCATCCATGTACACAAACACCCTTCCATCCATGCATGCACACAAACACCCTTCCACTCATGCATGCACACAAACACCCTTCCACCCCTGCATGCACACAAACACGCTTTGTTCCATGCATGCACAGAAACACCCTTCCATCCATGCACACAATCACCCTTCCACCCATGCATGCACACAAACACCCTTCGGTCCATACATGCACACACAAACACTGCTCCATCCATGCATGCACACAAACACCCTTCCGTCCATAAATGCATACACCCTTCCGTCCATACATGCATACAAACACCCTTCCATCCATGCATGCACACAAACACTCATGCATGCATACAAACACCCTTCCACCCATGCATGCACACAAACACTCATGCATGCATACAAACACCCTTCCATCCATCCATCCATGCATGGTGCCCTTGCATGCACTGCCCGTACAAGGTAGCAACACTTCAATACTACACCAGAGGTAGCTATGTGCTATGTTATTAGCGCAAGAAAAACTAATAGAGTAAGAGGCAGAACCATTTATACCTAAAACACCTACCACTCAAGCTCCTTTAAATAATATTTTCCAAGGAGCATATGCACGGGCGTGGGTCCCATTTACTGTCTCATTTACTTATTAACATTCTATTTGGAGGTAAGGTTTATTTACTCCAACTCCTATTATCCTTGATAACAATTAAAAAGACCATGTTATTACGCTGTACAGTGCTAAGGAACACGTCTCCCCTACGTTTTTCTCTTTTGTTGTAATAAAACGCATGCAGTTTTGCCATTTCATACCTATTCATCACAAAATGTAAACGTTTCTACCCGAATCTCCATTACAAAGAAATCGTGCTCGACGGTGACAGTTTTTGCAATCTCAATGTCGTATTAGTAACATTTGTACTGCCCGGGCAGCCTTTCTCCGATCATACCACAGTTCTGAGGTCCCAGCGTACTGTGGCTGAAGCTGTATTGCAGTAAACATGACAATAACTAATGTTAGAACTGTCCCGTGATGAGACGTCTAGCATATGTAGTATGATAGAAACTGCGTCAGGCATGGCAAAATAATGCTCCACCAATAAGTGGCAGCGTTCCCATGTGAAAGGCCTATTTTTAGGTCGAGCATTCGAGACCTCTTGTATATATACTTTAGTGTTAGACCCGGGATCCCTGGTTGGCTGAGGTAGGCACCTCAGGCCAAATAGGGACCCGCGGTTCCACGTCAGGGAAAGGAAGGTCACCTTCTGAGATAGCCCCCGCTCACCCCCTCGGTAGCGCAGCCAGGCTTATCTTCAAGACAAATGTGTAAAGTATTTGCAACCACGCTCACAGCAATCCAATGACGACAACACAAATAGACTCCACACGAGTTTTATAAAAACTAGTATACATTTTATATAAAAAGATATACGATAAGACCACACGATATAAATCCAACATATGCGTATTTGTAATATTCGTCCTGGCCGGATGTTAGGCCAGCCAGCCCTTGTAAGTTCTAACGATATTAATGAGCACTTCTAAACATTTCACTGTAATCCTAATACCATGTTATGCAGTTCGTAATGCTAGAATCAGGCACTTGTGCAATGTAGAAATAAGGCAATGCGTTACGCAACAATCAGGTACTTTGCAATGTAAAAATAATGCAATGTGTAATACAACCACCAGGTACGTCGTTATGCAGAAATCAGGCAATGCGTAATACACTAATCAGGTAGTTCGTTATGCAGGAATAATGCAATGCGTAATACGCTAATCAGGTAGTTCGTTATACAGGAACAATGCAATGCGTCATACAACAATCAGGTAGTTCGTTATTCAGAAATGAAGCAATGTGTAATACGACAATCCGGTAGTTCGTTATTCAGAAATCAGCTAATGCGCAATACACTCCGGCTCCGATCACGGTGCCTTAGGCGGTCTCTCCGCCACTCCGTCTGACTCGCAGTCAGCCTGTCACAGTTGCCCCCAACACGGGTATGGTGTAACAAAAATGCAGCTCCGAACTCCGGCCCCGGTACTGCCACTCCTTTGGCAACACGGGCCGTGATACGAGCCGAAACAGAGGCTCGCGCTGCTGAAATGAGAGAGAGGCCGAGAGCGCCTCCCTCCGAGCCCGCACCCCAGGAGTCGACACACATTACCTGGGGGGCGCGAACCCACTCTCCTCTCCTCTTCCAACGACTTGGGCCTCAGATGCAATCTTTGGGAATGGGCAACGGCGGGCTCGGGCCGGCGGCTTAGCTCCTCCGAGGCTGCTGGTCCAGGCTGCTACAGCTACGAAGATCTCAGGCTGCCACAGGGCACACGCACACAGCGTCGCTGAGACTCCCTTGAGCTTCGGGTGCACGATCACCGGGCACTCCACACGACAGTCTCAGGCTGCACGAAGAACACACGCACACAGAGTCGAGGAGACTCACTTGGATTCTGGTGCACACAATAACTGGACAATCCTCACAAAAGGTTCAGGCTGCACGAAGCACACGCACACAGCGTCGCTGATCCTCGCTTGGACTCCACGTGCCCACGATCACAGGGCACTTCTTACAAGGGTCTCAGGCTGCAACAAGCATACGCACACAGCGTCGCTGAGACTCTCCTGGAAACTTTTGTGTTCCTGAGTTTCCGCAACAGGGAGCCAGCTCACCTCGGGCCCTTGGGGATAAGTTACTTCCGGACACAGCAAAGTCCGTTCAGGCAGGGGGTCACAGCACACAGCAGAGTCCCTTCAGCCTTTCCTTGGTTAAAACAGCAAACTGCAGGCCAGCCCCAGAACACACAGCAAGGGTCAGTCCTATCCTTCAGTCTATTCAGTTGTTTCTTCCTTGGCAAAGGTTCCTCTGGACCACGAAGTAGCCACCAGTCTTGTTCAATCTTGATCAAGCCATTCTCCAAAGTTCAGGGGCTTCAGCTCTCATGGTTGTACCCCTCAATGGCTTTGAAGTCTGTGTGTTCAGGGGGCACTGACTCCTGTTCAAACCAGTTCTGGGTGCCTCCTTGCCAGTGACACCTCTATTCCTTTGATAGTGGGGGTCTGGATCCTCAATCACTCAGCAGGGGCTGGAGCCATTGGTTTATGGCTGCAGCCCAGGCCTCTTCACCTCTAGGGGCTACTCCTCCCCCTACACTCCAGATGCAGATCAGCCTGTTGCTGTCTCACCTCCTCCCCTGGGTCCAGACATTCCCCAGATCCTATCAATTGGAAATCCAGACAGTCAATCCACAACCAGGCAGAGGGACACAGAAATGTTAGAGCACAAAAACTGAGCCACTTCTAAAAGAGTGGCTTCTAAACACACAATGCAAAAACCACCTTCATAAAAAGATGTGCTATTACACTGTGAGTTCAGGCATACTAAACGTCACCTCTCCATCTTAAGCCTTTGGGAAGATAGGCTGGAAAACATATTACACAGCCTCCCCATTCTGTCCTATGGGCAAGATGGCCTTTCAACAGTGAAAAACGAAATGGAGATTATTTCACTGTCAGGACATGGTACACACCTTAGTACATGTCCTACCTTTCACATGCACTGCACCCTGCCCAGGGGGTACCTTGGGCCTACCATAGGGGTGTCTAATGTGCATAGAAAGGGAAGGGTAAGGTCTGGCAAGTGGGTGCACTTGCCAGAACACAACATGGCAGTTCGCAAACTGCACGCAGGCACTGCAGAGACAGGCCTGAGTTCCCTTTTCAAAGCTACTTGTGTGGGTGGCACAAATAGTGCTGCAGGCCCACTAGTAGCATTTGCATTACCAGCCCTGGCACACATAGTGCACTTTACTAGGGACTTTACTAGTAAGGCAAACATACCAATCATGGACAACCAATTACCATTACACTTTATACAGGGAGCACTTGCACTTTGACACTGTTTAGCAGTGACAAAGTGTCCAAAGCATCTAAGTTGGAAAAATAGAATCCATCACAGCACCAAAAATAGAGGAGGTAGAGGCTAAAAAACCAGGGGTAATCACGCCAGAAATGCCAGGTCTAACATTTAGCATAAAGCAAACACAAGGAGATGATGGACGGAGTGCTGAAACTTTTCAGACACTCACCCCCAGTCACAGATCTTGTGTTTGCTTTGTTCGCCCCAAGTTGGCAGGGTATGCCCAGACTTGGGTCCCTTGCTCACTTTGCCACTGGATTCAAGCTAGCCTGGCTGATGAGGGCTGTTAGCCCGAAACCGGTCCCAGGATGCTTGTTTCCGGTCCAGGGAAGACATGGCTTGGCAGTTCGGGCTGGACTGTTCCCATGAGGCACAGGGTCAAGACTGATTTGCATATAGCTGTGTCTGAACTGGGGTGGCGAAGTGAGCTAAAGAACGATGATGGATTCAACCCAGATCTGTGACTGGGGGCGAGTGTCTGAAAAGTTTCAGCTCTCCGTCCATCATCTCCTTGTGTTTGCTTTGTTCGCCCTAAGTTGGCAGGGTATGCCCAGACATGGGTCCCTTGCTCACTTTGCCACTGGATTCAAGCTAGTCTGGCTGATGAGGGCTGTTAGCCCGAAACCGGTCCCAGGATGCTTGTTTCCGGTCCAGGGAAGACATGGCTTGGCAGTTCGGGCTGGACTGTTCCCATGAGGCACAGGGTCAAGACTGATTTGCATATAGCTGTGTCTGAACTGGGGTGGTGAAGTGAGCTAAAGAATGATGATGGATTCAACCCAGATCTGTGACTGGGGGTGAGTGTCTGAAAAGTTTCAGCTCTCCGTCCATCATCTCCTTGTGTTTGCTTTATACTTTAGTATATACTTATATGTGTATATACTTTGTGGGCTCTGGAGATCACCCCTGGACTTGTCTGCTTCCGCTTAGGGACTTTTTTCTATTCAACTACCTCAATTTAACTGTCTTGATAGAAAACGACCAGCAGAGGTCAGTAAAATACCAGAATTGCTTTCCGCTTGTTCAAATGCCTCTATTTAACTTTCTTGATAGAAAACGACCAGTAGAGGTCAGTAAAATACCAGAATTGCTTTCTGCGGAGGGACTTTCTTTTTTTAATTTTTCTAGCAACTGCCTCTATTTAACTTTCGTGATAGAAAACAACCAGCAGAGGTCAGTAAAATACCAGAATCACTTTAGCATTCTCTAGATTCCAGTCCATAGAAATTGTCTTCCACGAGCACCCGTAGACAATTTTTTTCAAATCTTGTATTTTCAGTGATATGACCACCGAAGTCCCTGATTTTATATTAAAAACAGAGCATTGGACTATATAATTGTCCACTAAATGGCAATATTTCTTTCCATGTGTTCCCATACCTGGCGTGTCACGCAGTTTGGTGCTTACTTTCCCTCCATGTTAAAGAACAGTAGATGTTTCAGCACCCAGGCTATTGTGCTGCATAGCTAAATACATATAAAGTCCCAAAGGCGAGACCGATTGCATTGCAAATGCTTGTTTAGCTTTGTGACAGTCGTCCTCTGGCTTCAATGTTTGGCTTCTCTTCTGGGACCATCAACTTTCATGACAAACCGAAGGGACGATATCGGTTTCTGGGTTTGGCGGTGCTGCCGGTAACCACCATAGGTAAATTGCATTAATTGATCAGGATAGTTAGCTGAGCTAACCAGGGTAGCTTTAATGCTGGGACTGTCAAATATAACTCTATGATGTAGTGTCGATGATTAGTGTTGAATTGAACTTCGATGCATCTCTAGCAGATTTATATTACAAGACATTAAAACAAATCCTGTCACTAACATGTTCTTTTGAGTTGCCTTTCCAGACAACCTCCAATTAGGACAGTAGTAACCACAAAGTTACACGCAGCTCTTTGCAAAACGTCTAATAAACATTCATGTCAAAGAGCAGGATATTAACAAAACACTCTTCCATCACACATATCGGGCTCTCCTTCGCCAGCGCAAATTTAACAAACAATTTGCTCTTGTGTGCTGTTGAGTGCCGATCTCGTCACAAAGAGAAGAAAGGTACGGAGGCTCCTGTGAAGGAATTTTGCCTGCTTTCCACCAAATCGTAATCCTGTTGACAAAGAGCTTCTTTCAATTATAATTTCTTTCAGGCAATAGTTTTTGTTTGTTCTACATTTAATGCAAATTTGTGTGAAATTCTGTAGCCTGGAGGAATTATTATTTAACACCGCAGCAATACTCCCAGCACCGTTTTCTCCAACAGTGTTTGATGGTATAACACTGGTTGCTACATTTAATTTTTTTCTCTTTAAAACTACATTTGGTAAATAATTTTGTTGGTGGTCAGCAATCTGTTTGCAAGCTGACCAGATGAGATTTTAACAACTGCAACCCAAGGTGGTGGGCGGGTCTGTAGGTGTTCCAAACAAGCTTGGGAATTGGGCAGTAAACTGGTCGTAAGTCTGATTGGGGTGGTGGTGGATGATAAGTCAGGCAAACGAGGTGCAAGACATATCTCTCCTGAAAACTGCGTGTACTGCATTTGCATCACGAGTAATACCAGAGCAAGCAAGAAAAAATATTTTTGATTACTACAGCAAATCACCTAAACAAAAATATGGATTTAATGGTACAGCAGGAGGAGACCTGTGCTTTCAATGTGGGGTCTCGGCACATTTCTACCACAGGTCGAGGTGACATTGAAATGCCATTAAATGTAGAAGCAGACACATTATTGGTGGCGCCACCACCTTTCAAAATGCCCAGAATGACCAGTGAGTGGGTGGACCAGCTAACACCTTGATTTCCACCCATGCATTTTGTTGAATTTGAAGCGCACAGGTATTGCATATTTTGCTAGTAGGTCAGTACTTCTCAATCCCAACAACTCCAAGACGCAAAGTGATTCCAATAATCTCTTCACTTTGATCTCCTTGTTGTGAAAACCTCCAAAAGTAGTGTCAACCATTTCAAGAAAGAAAAAAAACACAATTGCTGGTATTGTCTCAGAAGTTCTTTTACTTCAGCTTATTTTAACATTCTTATAACGAAATAGGATACATAAAACATGTGGTGCTGTACAAAGGACAAACTGATAAGGCGATTCAGTTTGCAGCGCACATCTAAAACTTCTAAACAAAATGTAAATAAATCGAGACTTCAAGATACCAACTTGGTGGAATGGTGCTTGATAAATTCTCTGCAGGAATGGGTCATGCTCATTACCAGCATCCACGTGTTCACCAAACAGTACTTCATAGGTATCTGAGCCAAACAGCAGCATTTTCATTGCTGGCTAATAACTAATGTTCTCATCAGTACTAAAAACAATACACAACCACTATTCACCTTTTAATTGTCTACAACTACTGTTTATTACCAGCTAGAGCGCCAAAAGCCTGATTATGGTGCTTTAACCACACTTTCGGAATAACCGGATACAGAGTTAAGGGTCCAATTACCTCAATACAGAGTGCAGAAATTATATCATAAAGCAGGATTACAAACTTTGTATTAAGAATCAATACTATATAAACCCAATGTGTCAACCGATCGTCCTGTAGTTGGCAATTTTTTTGCAAGAACACTAACGGATTGTTGCCATGCAGAAACACCCCATAATGACCCCACGGTAGTGTTGATTTTGGAACAACATATATGTAAAGGCAAAAAACATGTTTACCAGTTCAGTTGGCATATGCTGCAGATTTATTAACTATCTTTTGGATCATTAAAACTGGATTCGACTTGAATGTTTTTTAATCTGAAATTACCTATTCTAGTAATGGAAAAAAATGTTTTTATCCTTTCCCAGTAAGGACAACTACCAAGTCATTTCAAGCACCATAGTAAACCTTCAACCTCTTTCTGGTAGGGTAAAAGGAGCCCCAAAGATTGGTGCAAACCCATGAAATCCCAAATAAAACCAATAAAGATGGCAGCAATTTCAATATTTAACTTGGTCAGTTTCTTCTAGAAGGACCTTACATGATGTCTGAAGACCTACTAGAGTCAGAATGAGCAGGACAACACTAGGATAATGATGGGAGGAGCACATATATAGCCCCAGAGGGTTGACAACTGATTCTTGTCCCAAGTATGTGAGTAGCATGGATAGTAATAGCAATGAGTAGATGCAGGAGACCATCAAATTCAGGAAAAACAGGAGGTCTTCCCTGTCACCAAAAGTGTTGAGGAAGATGAACTCAATTGTAGGACGAACCCGATGCTGTCTTTTGGGCAATTATTTTGCAGTCAGAAAGCATCAAATGGAAACCCACATTTCCTCCCGAAAACAGTCTGTATTAACAACAGAGACCAATAATGGATTAGCCTTTCCCAGGACACACATGTCCTGCCAGATCAATACAACATTAGAAATGGTCGATTCTTGGTAAAAGTTTTTACTACTGAATGCAACTACTCCGCTGCTGTAGGCTTCGCAATGGGAGAGTGAACAACTGCTGGCTTGCTTGGACAGAGCACATTGGAATAATCCAGTTCACCAACTGCCATTTTGGAAAGCATTTCATCCACCTGCGGACAGAAAATGGATTAGTCAGCCATCTTTAATCATGGAAAAAGAAAAGCTGCTTCATTTCACCCCATCCTGAACACAAACTAAGTGCATCTTTTTCCATCTTCAGAGTTAGGTGAAGCCCATCTGCAAGTAGCTAATTACCACCCAAAGCCAGTTACCATCACAAGCCATGTGTTCCGGTTTAGGGAGGACCTGGCTTGGAAGTTTGGGCTGGACAGTTCCAATTGAAGCAGGGCCAAGACTGATTATGACACAGCTGGGTCCAAACTGAGGTGGCATGGTGAGCAAAATAATGATTGACTGGGAAGCAGCCTGAATAATTACCAGTGGCTGAGAATATTTAAAGCATTCAATCCATCACTTTTTTTTTATACTTCAGTGTGCCACCCTAAGTGGGACAGGTATACTCAGACGTCAGTCCCGTGCACACTGTACCACTGGAACCAAGGTATACCTGGCTGGTGAGCCCTAATAGCAGCTAAACGAGTCCTGGGTTGGTTGTGTTTGGTTCAGAGAGGAGCTAGCTTTGCAGTTTAGGCTGGGCTGTTCCCATTCGAGCAGGGTCAAAACAGATTTTCATATGGCTGAGTCCAAACTGAGGTGGCATAGTTTGCAAAATAACAATGGAGTAGGATGCCTCCCAAGTAAATAGCACTGGCTGAGATTAGTTCAAGCAATCCAATCATCACGTTTTTGTATGCTGTAGTTAAAATCAAAGCACTACTATGAGGATTTTCAGTTGGTAACAATCTAATAACTTTCTCATAGTTTCTCTTCCTATGACCTGTCCCTCCTATCCTCCTTATACGTCAGCACTTCTCTGGCTAAACAGTTACATGTAACCCTGCTGAGTCAGAGAAAAGGGACCGGGCACAAATACAAGTTGTACAGGGAACAAAGAAAATACTAAAGCGAGATACATGAAGTAGAGGAAGGAGGGGGGTAGAGAGATGATGTGGAAACATATGGGGTATCGAGAGAAGTAAAGTAAATAAAGAAAGGTGTGGTATCCAAAGGGAAAGGAGAAAAGACAGAAAGAGGGAAATCTAGGTAGAACAAGACCGGCAGAGAGATAAGGTTTTAGAGTGTGATAGAGGGGTAGAGAGCGATAGCAATGTGGAAAAAGGAAAGAAATGGAGAGCTAGAGGAGTACAGTACCTCAAGAGGTGAGGTAGAGAGAAAGAAAGATGATGTAGAAAAGGTGAATTTGAGTGAGGTATAATCAGCAAGAAGTAGATGTAAACAGAGTCTTGAAACATATGAAAAGTTGAGAGCAAAATGAAAGGAGGTATAGAAAAATGGGTCAGGTAAAGAGTAGTGGGGAAGAGAGAAAGGTACAAGGGTGAAGGAGAACTGGAGCGAAAAGAGGAAGGTGAGAGACATACGTGAAATAGAGAAAGAGGTAAGGCTTATACAGAGGTAGAGAGTTGTGAGGCAGAAAAAGGAAGTTATTTTGAGGTACAGAGATCTATTAAGAAAGAGGTTGAGTGAGATAGTTGAAGTAGAGGCGAGCTGAAGTGGAGAAGGAGGTCGAGAGAGAAAGGAGTTGGTGTTAGCGAAAAATAGAGGTACCCAGAAATGTGTAGGATATTTAGAGAGGTAAAGGAAAGAACAGAGGTAGAATCAGCGAAAGAGGAGGTGAGGTAGTAAACTAAAGGTGAGATAAATTGAGAGGTTAGGTAATAAGAAAGAGCGGTAGAGAGAAAGAAGATCGAGAGGTGGAGTGGTGAGGTAGAGAAAGGGCTGAGAGAGAAGTAAGGTACCGGGGACAGCAGGAGAGATAGAAATTAGGTTGTGTGGGAAGTGAGGTAGAGGGAGGAGAGATACTGGTAGGACGAAAGGAAAAAATGCAGTGAGGTAGAGAGAAAGAAATGAGGTAGAGTGCATGGAGGTGGAGAGATGAGACCGATAGAAATGAGGGAGATAATTTGGGTATATTGAAAGGTGGGGTAGACAAAGATGAGGTAGAGAGAGCTGAAATAGAGAAAGAGGGTAAGAGACCGGGTTAAGGGAGATGTAAGGTGAAGTAAGGAGAGAGAAATGATATGAAAAGCCTGAGAAAATCCACCATCTGGCTGAGAGTGCGAGGGTCAAGGCTGTAGAGAGCAGCACACATGCAATGTGTGGAATCTTTACAGCAATGAAAGCATTTCTCCATGTTAGGGTCTGATTCAATAAAATGTCATTGCTTTGGATACAAAGCACAGTGTGGCGGTCTTCAGTAGATCAGGCTTTGCATCAAAAGTTTAAAAAAATGGGTGGTTGCACTAACCCACCCAAGTAATGCTCTGTTGATTCAAACCCTTAGTAAATGTGGCCCTAAGTTTCTGTTAAGCAACCTCCGCTGTGGAGTAAAAAAAAAAAAAAGAAGCTGGTTTTTATGAGTGACATTATCGCAGGAATTCCGACTGTTCACTCACTTTATCAAGTTATGTAGAAAAGGGGTAACCCGATGGACCACTGGACCCGGGTGCAATGTGGTACATAAGATAATGTCACAGTGGAGAGCATTCAAGAAGCGTTAAGAAACAGTAAATGGTAAAAATAGACAAAGTATGACAACACCAGTTAACTCATACCATAAATGGTTATGATTTAATTGAATCACAGGGATTTGAAATGAATCAAAATCTATAGATAGTAATGTATTTCACATTTATACATTGATGAAAAACAGGTGCACACAATGTGAAGTGACAAGTGCATAATGAGGATGAGTGCAGGTGATGTGCAAAGGGAAGGTAGTGCGCATATATATATATCAACATTCAATAATGACGACCTGTCCTACCAGATGACTGGCATATACATAAATGATAGAACATAACAAAAATGAGAAAAGATGCAGATATATATTCTCTGTCATCTAAGTTTGACAAAAAAGATTTAAATATATAATAATGTCGACGTTTCGACCCCTATATAAACCAGCAGACTTCACGCCTTGAAAGTGGGGTCTTCCTCAGGACCAAGGGAAGGGGATAGTGGGAACCAGTAACAGCGACAAAAATCCAGGCTGAAAATTAGTATGGTGGGCCATGTGGGCTCAATTGGCGCTGATATTCGTGGATAGTGGGCCAAGGTTAATCAATAACCTATGGTCAAAGTTATTGCGGGTACTCGCAATCGGTGAGCCAAGGTTGATCAATAACCTATGGCTGATGGTTGCATGAACGAAATGCTTCTGACAGCTAACTGTCCCCTTCCCTTGGTCCCACTTTCAAGGCGTGAAGTCTGCTGGAAAATTAGCTGTTATGCTTTTACCTTCACTTAAGAGCTCATATCCTAAAAATAGGACATTGAGGTGGGAAATTTTTTAATTTTTTAAAGTTGAATTTATAGCCCTCAGAGGCTAACCCCAGAATTATGTTGTTCACCCTGGTCAAATGATCCAATAGTTCATCATCGGCCAGATAAATATCTACATGGGACAATGCCTCCTCATCAAAGTTTTGAAGTAACTCTGATACTCTTGCTGAAAACAACCCGGGGCTATTCTTATACCCTTGGGGCAATCTACAGAATTGACGTTGAGAGGCGAGGGCCGAAAATGCTGTCAAATATCTTCTTTCAGGCGCTATATTTTGGCAGAAGAATCCATTTGAGGTATCTAATGTCGTTTTGTATTTCTTCCGCACAATGTTATTCATTAATGCGGCACTGTGTGCATTTTGTACTGCACATGTTTTTGTGCATGTGTTCAAATGCCTGTAGTCTAAAACTAGATGGTATGAATTGTCTGGTTTCATTACGGGAAACAAAGGATTATTCATTGAAGAGGTGCAGTTCTCTATTACACCATGGTATTCAAGTTGATCTAAGGTCTCCCTGCCTTGTTTTTTCGCGTCATGTTTTATTGGGTACTGTCTCTGTGGAGTTGGAGTAGTTTTTACTGGGATTTCATGGTGAGGTGACTCAGCATCCCACCCTACATGATTGCGGTATAATGTAGGAGCTAGATCTACCGCCCACTCCCGCGTGTGACAAATGTTTTAGTGCTTCTGGAACAAGGTTGTAGAAAGCCAGTAAAATAATGGTTTCTCCTTTTGGTCAGTCCATAACAAACTCAGGTGGCCAATATTTTTCAGCCAAAAGGATATCATATCCATAAGTCAGGTTTTCCTAAAATAGACCTTACAACTTCCTTTGTTTGTCCACCTCCATCTGGAGTGTCATTTCATATAACTGATGTGGGACGCTTACCCTTGTATCAGGTGTTTCCACCGTGTATGCTCATTCAATGCTGCTGTCACCAGAAATTGCATCAGATTCTGGGGAGCTATTGATACTTCTGCAGCACTGTTTAGCATCGTCAGACCCCCATTCCACGTTCAGAAGTTGAGTCCTCAGTAGCCTGGGCATTTCTTATTTGAAGTCCAGCTACCTCCTTTTTGAATTGAGGTTTTGATTTTGGTTTATCTTCTTGTTTGATAATGTAGTTTGAAGTGCGATGTGTCTCTCTTGGCTTGACTCGCTCTTCTGATCTCTGAGTTTTTTGATGAACCCTGAAAGGAACGAGAGGAACGTGTAAAAGTATCCTGATACATGTCAGGTTTTTTAATATTGTAACAGTTCCTAAGGTTATATTTCCTGTCAGAAGACTCCTGTTGAGGAGACCCACCCGTGCTTTTGATGTATTCTGTTTTTTTTTATGTTTACTATCTCATTTCTCTTTGAAAGAATCTGGTGCTTGCTTCGAGTTAACCTTTTAAGGATTACCCATTATTTGTAGCTTCACAGGTCTAGCTTCCAAATGATCTCTACCCAGTGAAGCGTAGGTCTCTTCGATAATTTTAGGTAATTCTCGCTCCTGTTGTGCAGGACTGCATTCCCTCAGGCATTGGTGTAGATCCACCGCAGCTGCCTCTCCTTTTATGTTTGCTAACATGATTGTTGATACCTGGGGAAAATTGCCTATCCATTTCATCTCGAAGTCCAGGGCAGGGTCTGCCTGTACTCATTCTGTATTTGTTTCAATGCTATGACTGCTATTGAGGTGGTACCATGTGTTCTGGTATAAACGGCAACAAAAACTTTACCCAAAGTGGTACAATCCTATATTGGGGGAGCTATCCCCATTGGTAAGCAAATTGTAAGTATTCTGTGTTTTTCTTGTGGGCCTGTGTGTGGAAACACTGCCTTAAGCTGTGCTATTTTCTGACCTATCCAGAATGGCATTTGCTCACGTTTAGTGGGCATTCTTCCCATAATCGCGTTCAGCGTTTGTGGGGTGATTTTTGTTGCAGTCCCTTGTAGTTGACATGCTGGAGTGATCCTTGTGGGTTGAAGTGTAAGATTTTGCATAACAAATTGTGTTAGATTTCTGCAAAGTTTTATTAATTCTTTGTGAAGTGGAAGTAAGTCTGCTACTGGCAATGTGTCAATTTCTGGGTCCGGTGTGTAAGCAGCTAGAACCGGCCAAGTCGATCCGTCTCAGCTGAGCAGACAGAGTCTCACTTTTTCTTTGTTATGTGGGAGGGCACCTTTAAACCAGTTTATATGTTCCTGGTACGTTAACGGGAACTTCTATGTCCTCATATGGATTGTATTCATCTGCTATCTCATTTGGAGTGTAAGAATGAAATGTATTTGTGCGTGCATCTGCAGGTGGGAATTTGACCCTCGAATAGAACACCTCTGTTCTGTACGCCTCGTGTGCCTCAATCACGAACGTTACGGTCCCGCCTAACGCCGAGAGACCAAAATTCTCTAATTTTGTAGCAAGTGCATTTCTACAATTTTCTGAAATGTTTATAGCATCATCTTGCTCAGATTCCTCCCTACTAGTACCACTATCCCCTGTGTCTGCTCTTTGAGACATTATGGGTGGAAGCTTTATAGAAAAAGAGAAATGATTTTGCACAATGTGGGGGGGGGACTATAATCCTTCAAGCTTGAATATACCTACAGCCAATACATAGGATATGCCTACTCAGCTGTGGCGGATTTTTCCCTCCCCGCTCTAGACGTCTCTGGGTAAATGCGAGTAGGGGTCTCCGAGAAACCACGACTGAACTACTCAGATTTGACCGTTAAGTAAGAACCAAACCAACGTTGGAGACGCCATGTCGTGTAGTTCCTATAAATCTATATAGGATCTGCACGTTTAGACAACAAACTATGGGATTGGTGTCCAGACTGAATCCAGACACCCCCACAGGATATGTTCACCTGTAGACCAGCTAGCTTACAGTGCCACTATGAGACCCTCTTACCAAGGAGCGAATAGTTTCTGGCAACTATCGAACATGACAACCCTGATCCCTCAGGAATCGTGAAAACAATACAGTACTTTTCGCTCAGTCACTCGTGCTCACTTTGTCTCAGAAAGAGACACAGAATAAACGGTGGGGACGTTTTCAATAAGTATTTATTGAACCAGCGCCATTCTAGTATAAAATACATGTGCTGCAACAACCATTAGACAGAAACATATATATGATTACAAGCACCAACAGAGTAAATAAAAGGTAGAAGTCTACCATGGTGCTAAAACTGTGAATATTAGCAGGCATATAGATACATGGCAGTAATCATGAGTACTCCTATGATGCAAACCCTAACTAGATGTACCCAAGTGTACCTAGCATGTATGTAGGTGTATAGCCAAGAATCCCCCTAGGAAAGAGCCAACCCCATTACCTGCTGTGAGAGAATGAAGGACTCAGTCTTGGTCTCGAGTTGGACACCCCGCGAGGGAGGTCAGACCGGTGCGTGCTGGAGTGTCTACGTGCAGAGACTTGAGCGTCTCATGTCAGCATGGAAGTTTTTCTCCTCTGGCTTGCCCAGCAAAGATGGGGTACTCATATACCCGAAAGGTACTCTCAGCGGTTCTACCTAGATGTGTCATGGTACTGTGGGCATGTCGGCCAAGGATGACGATAGTGGTGGCCCTTGTACAGAGTTAATATGCAGAAGATGGTAATCCTGCTTTGATACTAAGAATCCTCATGCATAATAAATGAGGATAGTTTATGGAGAAAACCGCACGACATTTATTCAGCACCTAACTAGGCAAAAGGTCAGCACCAGAACGGTTATGTAGTACAATGGTAGGACAAATGTAGGTAAAAGGTCGTGCAACTACCTAGGCCTATATTGGGGTACATTGGGGTTCATAAAGTAAGAATGGTGTCAGCACTTCAGTATTCACTCACTCATCCACCTATACATTCCTCTCAGTAAGTTAAATACCCACTCTAGAGATCTGTCTGTAATGTGCATGACACTAACGCCTAAACGGTACATGTTTTGTTGGTGATGAACGCTTCCTCTACTTTGACCTTCAGAATGTGTTTTGCAGGGAAAGGATGATTGCACTTACTGCCTTTTGTGATAAAGAAGTCAGCTTTGCTACTGCCATGCTGTTCTAGTTCTGAGAGAAAGCAAAGCCTGCACTGCTGCGTGATTTGTGCATGTCTTGTGAAGTGGAAAGCTGTACCTGGCCTCTGAAGGCGAGAATCTTGCACTGTTTCAGTTGAAAATGTACCTGTTCTTTGAAGAGGTTGTGTTTCTGCTGCTGTTGCCTTCCTTTACAATACTTGAAAAAAAATTGAATTCACTTGCATAACATGCCATATGAATCAAGGACTGTTTGGCAAGATTTGATGTGAGATACCAAGATCTAAAATCCCGAGTACGGTGCCTGACAATGTAGGGGGAATATTTTAGCACCGCAACATGTCAGTGGAAATAAGAAGTGCAGTCCGTTGCTCGACCATTGTGTTTCAGTAGTAAGGCATCAGTCAATAACATTTTTAGCTTAAGCAGATACAAACAACAAGCATTTGCAATGCAATAGGTCTCGCATTTGCGAGAGTTTAAGCTATTACATTGTAAATGACAATTCCTTTTATTTATGTTTTAAAAACCAGCACATAAATAAAAGGCATTGTCATTTAATAATGCCAATAGCTCAAAGTCTCGCAAATGCAAGACCTATTGCATTGCAAATGTTCTTGTGCTGCCGCCTGCCCCTCTCCTCTGCTGCTCCTCAGGTTTCAGAGCATAGTGTGATGGGGAGGGGCATGGGCTGAGCCTTCTTCCAGCGCCGCTGCTCGGTTTCTATGCTAAAGACTCCATGAAACAGAGTCATTTTTCCTAGAGTTTTTCCATTTCAGGAAAAAGATAGTGTAGAAATGTACATAATCATGGATGCTGAGAAATTACATTCACATGACATTATCATTCTGACCCAGTAAGTGTGATGCTAGTAAAACTAGGCTGTAAAAAGAGAATAACCAAGCGTGAGAACATCTACCCCATAGCCCTAGCCTGCCTCGCGAGAGCTAGTAATGACTCGACTTTGTATGGGGTACTCCTTGAAGGGAAGCCGGAGAGACAGGATGTGGTTCGGCGGTTAGAGCTTCCGACTCGGGAGCAGGGAACCAGTGTTCGAGCCTCGGCTCACTTAATGATCTAAGCAATGTAAATTAAAAATAAACAGCATCCAGCAGTGTTGGTGGGTGGAGAGAGACAAAAATAAAATATTTGCAATGCAATAGGTCTCGCATTTGCGAGAGTTTAAGCTATTGTAAATTTATAATGGCAATAGCTCAAACTCTCCTAAATGCGAGACCTATTTCATTGAAAGAAGAGGCCGCAATTGTCTCGGGCTTCTTTAAAAGTGAAAGCGCGCATGACGCGCTGAATGGTGCAGCAAAGCATGTTGTGCCTGCAGTAGGAGAAACTTATTAAAGAAAATAGTGCTCGCAGACTATAAGACATACCGAGTAACAACCGAAGTAAAACGGCCAGTCCTCATGGGAGGTTACAAATGAAGACAAGCCGGTACTAATGAGGGACTAACAAGCCTATTAAGGAAACAGAAGCCAGCATTTAAGAAGGACAATGACAAATATGGGCGGAGAGTGGGTGGGGCTTCAAGTACATACTCCAATACGGCATGCCTCGCAGCGCATGCGCTGCCCAGGCCCGACTAAAAAGGTCTGACAGTTTAACAAAGGGCATAATGTCAACAAAGGACATACATGTTTACATAGGGGACATAATCTCACCCACACTAGGGTATCTCTAACTAGGAGACTTGTCAACCTGTGAACAGTAGTACTCATGAATGCTTTCCAGTGCTAGCAGGAGTGTTGTATGTAAAGTATACAAAACTAAGTAGGTGAGGTTCACTATCATAAGTGAGGACAAGAATGATTGATAATTCAATAAGAGATTTGTCTGATTCTGTATGCTCATGACTACAGAGCATACAACAGTCCTTTACCTCCTCTCACTCTTTAGTTACCTGTTTAGTTCAGCGCCAGGACACCAGGGTGATAGTGCGCTTCACAAATACACATACCATAGCCTGTGCTGTACCCATCTTATATTTGTGAGATCATCATGTGATGTTCCTCTTGCCGCCTCTCCTTTATTCTTTGTGTTAAGGAAGGCTACGCTGCTGCTGTCCATGTTGTACCTTTTCTGTGAAACTTAGTATAACATTTTCCCTAGACAAAATATAAACTATTCATATTTCCAGTGCTTGTTTTAACGCAGAATGGGAATAAAAGACTAAACGGTCACAAAACGTATGAGCACAGTTTACTTTTGGTTTTACCTACGAAACCAGCAGGTTTTTAAAAAAAAAAGTGGACTAGACTACTATGTAAAATTTTGCAACATAGCTGACAAGAGGCTGCATATCATGTATAACACCTTCAGCCAATTCTGGCATTTGGCCACCACCGCTTCCTAGGGTAGTGATGAGTGCTAAAAGCAGTACTACAAGCAGCTCAATGCACCATGCTGTGGACACCCAAGTTAGGAATGGCTGATGGTAGACTTGTGAAATGCGAAATAAAATGTTGTTGCTGACGATCTGCTTTTTTGCCTTGTAGACAGTCAAGGGTTAAACAGCCCAGTGGGTGAGAGGGTAGTGGCATTCTTCAAATGCAGATGAGTATCTCCCAGCTAATGGGCTAGCAATAATACTCCTTCGAAAAATAAATGGCATGCTAATAGTCAACACTACGAACAGCTGGAGGTGTCTGATTAGGCACGGATAAGGAAAAATAATATGCTTGACCCCACTTCCTTAAACCTATTGTCTGCCTAGCGCTCCGTGTGATTGAAATGGAGAGCTGGAAACACCACTATGGTGTGCCCTGGATTGAACAGGTGCTGCATATGCTGCCTTGCGTGGGCTGCCAGTGGCAGGCAGTGTGCATCCCCAGACAGGTCAACCAACACAATGTTTTTCTAGTATGCGCCAGAAGCCTGGCTTTGGGTGCGAGTGGAGAGAAGCCGATCCAAAACATAGCCAATGTGCAGAACTTGGCCAAGAGTGGCAGAGTGACTGTGGTACAGGATTTGCATTGTACACCAAAACAATGGAATGCTCAGGGCTCATTCTTTTGTAGTATTCATAAAGGACTTACTGCCCCTATGTGGGACAGCAGTGCACTTACCTTAGCAGCATCTTACACCATGTAGGGTGTGTGGTGGTTGGAAGAGTTTGTCTTTGTTTTGAAGTATTTTCATGTCATGTGTGATGACCACTAAGGTGCGGTTATCGAGTTATGGGACACAGCGCGTAGCAGTGTGGCGGATGAAAGTGTGAGACAGACGCACAGTTAATGGTTTTCAGTAAGCTGACAGCTTTGAGCACATCTGCATGTCCCCTTATGGTATTCCTTTAGATCATAGTCCACTTAGCTCGTTACTGCACTGGGTTGTCCATACTGAGATACTTTGTTTGTAGTTTATGGTTCTGAGCAGGCATGGGTTGGAGGGAGAGATGGTTTATTACAGCATTATTGTGAGGCTCTCAATCTTGATCCCACAGATCTTAAACATACTTGTGAAGAGAGCCCCTCACAAGCAAGAATCTTAGTGTCTAACAATAAATGGAGAAAAATAGTGGCAAAAGGGCCAGTGTGAAGTCACATTAATTAGGCAATAGCGAAAGATTAATATTTTAAGCCAGTCTTATAACACACATTAACAAGACACCCCATCGTTTCTTAATCCATTCCTCCAACCCCTTTATTGGTTCTGTTCCCAGGCGCTATTTCATTTTACCATTAAGGATAAAATATCATGCAGGCTTACCCGTCGAGCGTAATCCGGGTTTTCCTGTGGGTAATATTTTCCAGATTTGTGGCTTGCTATTTTCGTAGAGCTGAAAGAACAGTAAAAAGAGCAGTTTTGAGCATGTGAGAAAGGCAGCCATTGGGAGGTGTTGGAACATAAGTAGTAAGAAGGAGTTGAAACGTCAAGCAGAGCGTCGCCAGATGGGCAGCTGAGATGTGGAATAGGTTGCCATGGGGCACAGGAATTAGGTCACAGCTGGTAACAAGGGCAGTCCCTCAATCAAAAGGTACAGGGGCAGAAAGATCAATGGCAGGCAAAGCCACGGCACCCTGGGGCGCACAGAGGAGGCATAGAAAGACTGGAGACCGTCCAATGGGGCTGGAATCAAGGCCAGTCAGACAGATCCTTCCTGTGGATGAACTGTGATGAAATGTGACTGTGTCTAGGGTCAAGGCTGCACCACACCCGAGCAGTGGTGATGGAACAATTTTCAAAGGTGCTGGCTTGCGGCCTCCACGCACTAAAATCAGAGGGGGGATATCAATCTTTATTTGTTTAGTTAATAAAAACGTGTACAAATATTTTTAAAACCTTAAAAACAAGAAGTACAGTGCGTTGGTTCCTATTGAACAGATAAAATATTAATCCTACTTCAAAGCCTGGTGTAAATTTGTCCAGTTATGAATAGTGCCCAAGTCCCTTGATTATATGACGATATAAAGTGCAAGCGCAGTGATACTAAAACCCTTTTGAAGTGTAAACCACTTTTTCTGTTTCCTTGTTGCGGCCTGCTTGCTATGCATACAATTAATTGGATACAGTATGTACAATTAAAACTAGTAAGCTAACATTCTAACATTCTTATTTTCTGAGTCTGCTTGCAAGAGGAGTTTCCTTATTTGTGTAAAATATGTTACACCTCGGCAAGATAAAATGTTTGATGAACCCTCCATCCAGCAGATCACTGCTTGTCTGCATGTACGAATGTTTAGCTCATTAAAAATAGGTTTTAAAAGAGATTTCCTTAAATCCTTAACTGCAGGGCATGCACACAACAAATGAGTTATTGTTTCATTAGAGTAATCGCATAATCGACAGTTCGCTGCTTGATGTTTGCTTTTCCATATGGCAAAAGATCCTTCGAGTCATGCATTCCGAAACGATGGTGAATGTAGTTCTTTTTTAACTCTATGCAAAAATGGGCTGCTAGATGAGCTTGAGGCTTTACGTGGGTGCAAGAGTTTATCACTGTTCATGCATGTCGTCGTTTGGACAAGATTATTTTATCTTCCAAGAGGGATTTCATCTTTGCAGAGTTGTTGCAGACCTTGTTGAATTTCGCCTTTTCTTCTTTACTGTCCCATACTGATTGAATGTCCAGTTCCTCTATCATTTACTCAAGTAAGCACCCCATGTATTGGATATTTCTTGGTCCATTTGAGCTTTGATCTCTATCCAGCATAAGCTGTTCAATGAGCCGGATTCAGATCTAAATTTATGGCACAGCTTCACAAAGGAATTTATGCTTCGGAATTTCTGGTTCTGGAGACCAAATTCTAACCGAACCTGTGCAGGGGATGCAGACTTGGGGAGACTGAAGACGGCCTTATATACCTTCATCTGAAGCTCATTCAATAGCTTGAACTCTTTTCCACGCCATGTTTCTAGGCCGTATGCCAGGGTTGGTAAAGTTTGTGCTGCCATCACTTTTAAAAGATGGGTGTAGGCCGGGCAGCACAGTTTTTTATTCAGGAGTTTGAAAGCGAAGATTAGTGATTGGGCTTTAGCTCTTAGTTCTTTTTTCTGGTCCTTATGTGTCGTGCCCCGCCCGAATTTTAGACCCAGGTATTTGTGCGATGCTTGCTCTTCAATTTGGGCACCATTTACATACCATTTGGACTTGTTTTTCTTGGGATCCACCAGGCGTACGACCTTCGTTTTCTTTTTATTCAACTCCAAACTTTCCTGGTCAAGATAGATTACCAAGTTGTTTATTGCTCTTTGCAGGCCAAACGGACTTTGGCTCAACACCACGATGTCGTCTGCGTATTGTAAATAAGGGATTGGCACTTTGGCCAAGATAGGCGGATGACTGTTAACTGATAGCATATGTTTGTTTGTTTGCTAGATACAGATTAAATAGACTCGGGCCAGGACGCAGCCTTGTTTTAGGCCGTGCTGTGTATTTATTCTGGCTGATACACTGCTCCCCGTCGCCTAGTTTCACTCTCGCCCAGGTTTCACTATGGAGGGCAATCATTACATCTAGTAGTTCGATTGGTAGCCCCCAGTTTTTTAGTTTTTCCCATAGTCGATTTCTGGTCACTCTATCGAACGCTGATTTCAGGTCGATGAAGCATGCGAGTAATCGTGTTTTTCTTTTTTCTGCCTTATCTGTTAGGAGTGCCAGAGTTGCCAGGTTTGTCGGTGTTCCCATCCCTGACCTGAAACCTGTTTGGAACATTGGCATGACGCTCTTCTCCTCTATCCAGTCTTGAAGGTGGACTAGGATGCATGATGCATATAGTTTGGCCTCTACATCAATCAGGGATATCAATCTGTAATTTTCTGGCTTGCTGCGATTTCCCTGTTTAAAAATTGGATGAATTATGTTCCCTTTCCAGGAGTTTGGTATCTTGTTCTGGCGATAAATGTAGTTGAAAAGGGGCGTACGATAGTCTGCCCAAAAGTCGGGTGCTTGTTTGAATAGAGCGTTTGGGAGTCCATTTGGCCCTGCAGCCCCCTCCGTTTTTAGTTTTTTTATTATTCCTCTTAGTGGTTTAGCATCAGTTAGAATGTTTTGACCGTTG
Source organism: Calotriton arnoldi (assembly GCA_963921515.1). NCBI lineage: Eukaryota > Metazoa > Chordata > Amphibia > Caudata > Salamandridae > Calotriton > Calotriton arnoldi. Next base: position 371,228 of record CAWUFW010007167.1, on the reverse strand, counting down.
CTGCTTATCTCTAGTTCTGTCAGGTGACGATCTTCCTGGGGGTGGGGATTGGTTTTTACTTCTCCGTGCCTTTGCTCTTGAGATGCTTCAGGTGCCATGATCCCTTTGGCGTGCTTATTGTGAACCGTGTTATTGTACATTTTTTGTATGTGTTGTTTCCATGTTTCTTCACCTATTCCTGCTTCATGTTGGAGTCTTGGGCCCTTAGTCAAATTATTTATTATTTCCCAGAATTCCCTGCTTATTGGCAATTTACTTGCCCAAAGTAATTTATTCCAGATGGTTTCTTTATATTCTGTTTTTGCTTCCCTGCATTTTTCCTTATATTTTTTCCGCATATCCTTTAGTCTGCTTTTGTCTGTTTTTTCCCCCCTTTCTTGCGGCCACTGCTTGGAGCCTCACCTCTCTAGCGATCTTTCTTTTCTGGTTTCGCAACTGAATATTAAACCATGGTTCCATCCTGGTTACGGTTTTCTTTTGGCATCCGGGAATGACAGGGAATTTTTGAATGAGGACTTGACCCAAATGTTCCCAATTTTTTACTATCTCTTGTTCTTTCGGTGTCCCTGTTTGATTCACGAGATCTTGAATTGTATCCATGATTGCCCTTGTGTCTGATCCTCGCCACTTTAGTTTCCTCAAGTTATACTTTTCTGAATATTGGACTAAGGACTTTAATTTTCGTAGCTGGATCAGTTTGATGTTGATCTTCACGATTTGCGGGAAATGATCGCTTTCTCAGCGTGGACAGATTTGAAAGGAATCAATCATACGGATGAGGTTTTTACTGGCAAAGGTAAAATCTATTATTGATTGGCTTTTTCCGCTCAGGTGCGTGATGGCGGCTGGTCTGTCTTCTATTACGTTTCCGTTCAGGATTGTTAGACCAAGTGCTTCCAACTCGCGCTTTGTTTTTTGATTTCCCGGGTCATCTTCCCTCTTACTTCTGTTCTGATTACTCGTAATGAGGTTGCTATTGAAATCTCCCGAAGTAATCAGGTTACTATGTTCATGGGTCCTTTGCAGCACCTTAATCAGGTTCACCAAGGTAATGAATTTTTCCTTCTTTGTCTTTTTCTCTGGATGAATATATACATTGATTAGTATTAATTGCCAACTCAACTCATTGGAAGGAAGTTTACCGGTGAGTTTTAATACTTGCAACCAGTTTTCTCCGGCGTCTAATTCTTCTGTAATCCAGCTGTGTTTTACCGTAGCATAAATTGATAGTCCCCCTCTCGGATGCCCGAAGTTTGAAAAATTTTCTGCCAAAATATGATGTTCTGTATAACCCGGGATTGAAATTGGTTTCATGTTCCATGTTTCTTGGAGCAATATTAGATCTTGGTTTTGCAGGAAGGATAGTGTTTCGTGGTCTTGGCCCATTTCTATGAAGCCATGGACGTTCCATGAACAGATCTTGATCGAGTCCTGGCCAGATTCTCCAAAACCATGATTGTTCCTTGAACGGATCTTAATTTTATCCCCAATGTTTCTGACAGAATGTGCCTCCATGGAGTCGTCAGGATCTATCCGTGAGTTTTCATCAGGTACGTTTTTTTCTCAGGGCCGTTGGCACCCATGACCAGTCCTGGTTGTTATCTTGCTGGCATTCTGAGTTTGCTGGACTTCCTGTTACATCTATCTGGGTGATGTTATTTTGTGCGGGCAGCGAGGTATTTCTAACGCCGCATAGGCAAGTTTTTTGGCCTTTCCCTGTGGTTTGTCCCGTTTTTGGTACCGCAGTGCTTTGTAAGAGGGGTATGGATATTTTGGCCGTTTGTGGGGCCTTAGGATGATTCCCCAGGCTTCAAATGTTGTTCTGGTCGCATAAATCCGGTCTACTAGTTCCTTAGAGATTCAGGTGGTCAAAGTCTCTTCTATGTCTGGGGAAGATGCGGTTTGCTGGAATTCTACGGCTAGAAGATCTCGGGATGTTATTCTCTTTAGTTCCGGAATCTCTTTAAACAGCGTTAACAGGTCCCCTGGGTTCAGTGTGTCTTGTCTCCCTATGGTTGGATACTCTGGCACAAATGTCAATTTTGACAGGGTCTCTGTGATATGGTTTAGGGGTTTTATGGTCTCGTCCTTGGCTATTTGATGTTTTTGAATATTATGTGTTTCGGGAACAGTTTGGTTATCTTGGCCAACAAGTTCTGTGGGAGCCCTTTCTTGTGATGAGGCGGTGAAATTTCCTTCAGGAATTCGATCTCCGGGTTCCTAGTTTTTTTGTATGTTAATGGCCGTGGGGGTCTCAATTTTAGACTCTGTAGAAGAGAACCTGCAGGTGCGTCCCTTCCTGTTTATGGTAACTGTTATCGGAATTTGGTTGCTTTGTTCCTTGTCTTTTGTTTCGTCAGAAAGCTTTGCCCCTGGTATTTCTTCCACTTTGGCAGGTTTATTCGTTTTCCTTTCCAGCTCTTTTATGTTGGTTCTCTGAGCCTCCTTTTCTTGGCTTGAGTCTCTTCGGCCTGAAGGTGCTGTTGCTATATGGTCCCATGGGGTTCTTACTACCCCTTCTTCATTGTTAATTGTTTTTGCACTGATCTTGCCATCCTGGGTCCGTACTTTTGCACCCCTTGATGAAGGTCTTGTTGTTTAGTTATGTCGGTGTCTACCGAATTCATTTTCCCTTGGTTGCTGGGAGCTTGGTCAAACGGGTTCACTTGAGTTTTGTTTGGTGTTTTTTTTTTTTTTTTTTTTTTTTTAAATCGACAGATATTAGATAGATTGGACCCTGAAATAGCGGTATCTAAGGTTGCTTCTTTGTGGATCCTGTTTTTTTAACTTAACGTTGTTTGTTTAGTAAATATTGAGTAGATTTGCCCAGAACTTGGGGGCGGATTGGTTACTATGCTTAAGCCTGGCCTTTCTGGCACGTTTTCGTTGGTTTTTCGTTTGGCGAAGGGTTGACGGGATCTGTATTGCCTCGGCTTGATTTTCCCCTGTGCCTGTTTTTTTCCTCTGTTTCCTCTGCTTCCGCTTCCTCTATGTTTTTACTTTCGACTCGTGGCGCTTTTGTAGTCTTTGGGGGCTCTTCTTTGTCTTTATACTCTTCATTCTTTTGATTCTCAATTATGGGTTCTACTTTGCGTGTTGATTGAACTGCCCCTAGTATGTCTGAGGATTTCTGGGAGCATTGCCAGTTTGTCAATTATTTTGCCGCAGCCGCAGTTGGACAATTGTTGTGTGTTACTTACTTGCGCCTCTATGTTGCTCCTATTTTTGAGTATGGTCGTAATTGTTTCCAATTTTGTGTTTATTCCTGCAATGTGTTCTGCAATCAGATTAATAAGGTCGATCTGCACCTCCATTTTGTCAGATTGAAAATTCAGTGCCCTTATCGCATGCTCCAGAGTGCCTAGCAGGGTTTTGCTCCATGTGGCCATTGGTATCTCTTGGGGGACTTTCCGGGTGACTCTAGCTGTGTCTATTCTGCTTACTGATGATATCTTTATCAGTGATGACAGGCATATCTGATTAGTTCTTATTGAAAAGCTTCCGTCTTTTGATTTTTCCTCTTGTGTGTCTTTTCTGGTGAACGAGTTTAGGGGGGTAGAGGCTACCCTCCCCCTTTCCGCCTGATGTCTTTCCCATCGGTGTAGCGGTAGGAAGGTGTCTCCAGGGATTAACTACATCAGTTGCATCTTGTTTTATCGTGTTTATTTCCAAGATTTGGAGAAGGCTGACGTCGTTAGATAAAGAAAAAGAGCGAGTCCAAGCTTCGTCCAAGGGAACCGCCTGAGTGCAAATATTATCTAATAGATCTTCCGTGGGATAATTTTTGTTGCCCAGGTATTATCTTCTTACTGTTTCTTTATTCTGGCCTAGCAAGGGTACGTTTTGGTGCACCTGTGCAGTTATAGTTATCTGTCTGCTTGTTGGGATTGTTCCCTGTGGGGCTGAAATCTCTGTTTGGGCTTTGCTACTATCTGACAGAATGAGAGGAGAACTAGTTTTCGCATGGGTGGACGTATCCTGTTCTGACGATCCTGATTTATGATGGCTTTTTTTGTCCATTTTATTTGGGATTATTGGGCTTGGTAAACCGGGTATCTCTTCAATTGGGGCATAGATAGTGGCCATTGGGTCTTTTAGGAAGAAGAATTTCTGTTTTCCATTTTTGCTGGCAAAGTTAAAAGGTGTTGTTTCTGGGGTTGGGGCCGAAACTAGCCTCTCTCTCTGCCCGGACGTTTACTTTTTTTGCTCGATGAAGGGGTTAGAGCCGTTGGAGGGATGTTTTTCCTGGTTTTTCTTGTTGCCGCCTGGCGGATTTTTCCTGATCTCATCTTCCCTGTGTGGGTGGTTTTTCCTTGGATTATATTTAACTTATGGGTCACTTGTTCCTGTGTGTGTAATATGGTAAAATTTTTTAGGGGTATGCTCTTCCACTGTTACAGATCTCGTCTCATTTTGCGTATGCTGTTTGGCTCTCCCACGCCCAGATCAATTCCTGGCGCTAGCGTGGTATGTGGCGTGGTTGATGGTGAGCTTATCAAAAGGCTTTATGCCCTCTGCCCTTTTCGGTTTTTTTTTTTTTTTTTTTGCTTTGTCTGTTTAGTTCAGGGGCTTATGGTACGGACTTATGACGGCTAATGGTTTGGCCTGTCAAGACTGCAACGCTCTGCGACGCTTTTTAGCAGTGGATTTATTACAATTCAACTCCTTTAATTATTTAACTTTGCGAATTTTTAGCACGGACCTCTGTGACCGGGAGGATCCAAGGTGACTCCAAGGTGCCATTAACCGCCAGAGGGGGATATCATGTCTCACTCAATAAGCCAGTGTAACATACGATAAAACCCATGTAACAATTTCCAAAGAGAGAGGTTCCAAAGAGTGGTTTGTGAAAATGGGTGTGGGTGTGATTAGTGACATTTGACACAGACATTCTTTTTTATATAAGTAAAATGTGGAAAGATTATAGGGAACACGTTCTCCATCAAAGTGTTGTTCAGATGCTAATAAAGCACAAAGGAACCACTGAAGTTGCACTTAAGTTCAGTGTCATATTTTCAGAAAAAGCCATCTTGTGAATGAATTAATGCATCACAATATGGAACTCTACTCGTACTTAGTAGCCCTTAGTAGTTCAAAAAAGCCTATAAGTGCCCCCCACCTAGAAGCTGTGCTCAGGGAGAATCATGGACGTACTATAGAAATGTTTGTGGAACAGTCAAATGTGCTCAGTCTGTAACACTGAGCTACAGCTTGAATAACGGGCGACTCAAATGCAATGATCAGATAAATACTGACTATCAGAAATATTGTGGTATAGTTCAGAAACACTAAGGAATGATCACAACTAATGTGCTCCAAGAATTAAACATGTCCCAAAGTAATCCTAAGGAAAATGCCCTTTAGAACATGTATTTTTAATGTAAACGTTTATACAGCATTGCTGGGAGACCAGAAAGGGAATAGGGTGGTGAAGCTAAGACTGTAATAGTTAAATGCAAGAAATCAGTCTGAAAGTCCAGGAAGTTTTATGTGATATCCACACGTGATCAATAGTATTTATATTTTTTAATGTTTTTTTGGCCGTATACTCTGCTATGGAACAACGCTCCTCAAAGGAGTTGACAGAAGGTGCCCACCGGTTACTTTGAGACAGAGTTAGGCCTGAGAATATTGGGAGATACATTTACACGCTCATTTTATTCTAGTCAAAGAAAATTTGTTTTTTTGGGATTTGCAACATGAATCTCAATAGACCACAATTATAACCGAATGAAATTTAATTAAAACAGGCATAATCTCTGAAATTATTAAATAAAGTTCTTTTAGACACGGTTTTTTTTTCTCCCAAGGCTACATCAAGTATTATGTACTGCATATAAATGTACTTCGTCCATGTCGGACCATCAGCTGCAGACTTCTAATCCGAGTTTGATTTCTTTCTCAAAGTAGGTACCTTATTAGCTTCGCGGTCCATGCTCGTGCTGTACAGGCTCAAGGAAGCCTCAGTATAAAACAGAATATCACACAAACGTCTCACTCAACTCTCAAACCAAATGTTTATGTTACTCTAACAGTAAGGGACAATCTGAGTGATTTGTGAATCAAATGTCGGTTATATATTTTGAAACGTTTAAAAACTTTAGAAATCAACTGTTTTTTGCAACTTTAAAGTTTAAATGATCTTTGCCATATTTTGCTTTAAATCCAAATGTCAATAAACGTTAAGGAATGAAAAGCCAACACTTTTCAGACACATTCGAACATAGACGTTTACAAAAGGCAGCTCTTCTGATTTAACTACACTTAACTTTTGACCCACTAGAACTACCCAAACGTTCCAGGAAAAAATAATTTAAAGGGCCTGCCTCATCATTGCTCACATTCTTGTTGAAAGCGTTTAAGGTCATCTGGGGGTGCTCCGCCTTATTCAGTAGTTCAGGCTAAACAAGACTATGGAGGGGCTGGTTGCTTACAGGAAAAACAAGCATTTGCACTGCAATCGGTCTCGCATTTGAGAGAGTTAAAGCTATTGGCATTGTAAGAGACAATGTCTTTTACCTGTGTGTTTTAGTTTGGAGTGGAGTGGAGGTATGTGGTTTGGAGTGGAATTATGTGGGTTGAATTGGGATAGTTGTGGAATTGTGTGGTGTGTAGTGTATTTGTGTAGTGGAATTATGTGCATGGTGAATAGATAGGGGTAAGAGATGCACAGAATATATTGAAAGGAAGATAAAGAGGGAGAGGTAGTTTGTGCATGAAGTGGTGAATGAACTCCAGACAGAGGAGCAGAAAGAGCATGTAAGAAAGAGTACAAAGGGGAGAGCAGGCCATACACGCATAAGGAGGGTGTGCCTGAGAACACAGAAGACACCCCAAGAAGAGGAGGCGAAAGAGCGTGGGTTTAAGGGACAGAAATCTTGAAAAGTCACAGGAAAGAAAGTGTGCTCGAAGACCTGAAGGGAACCAATATGAGAGAGGCATGAAGAGTGTGTGAGAGATGTGTGAGAGAATGTGAGAGGCAGAGGGTCCAGAATTGAATAGATTAAAAATATTTTTGGCAAGAGTAACCATTCATGATGACCTACATGCAGGGAAGCTGCCTATTCGGTATTGTGACTCCAAGTGAAACATGTGAATCCTAATGGAATAGTGGATTACTGAATCAAATGGATTTAATTCTTAAAGAAATATTAGATGAAACTTAAGGCTGAACTCATCCAGCAAGTGCTCATCCGTACAGTTAATTGTTTTGCTTGGGTACAATAGTCATGTGCTTTTAGTTTTAGCGTTATATAGTTATGAAAATTGTTCATTTACAGTCAGTTACCAGAGCTAGAGTCCATCTCGACTTTTGGTAATTTCATTACCAGCATACAAGTATGATTTTGCATTGTTGGTGAATTAAAAAAAATGTTTTTTAATGCTCTCACATATACGAATGCAGCACGGAGAGAAAGATGAATTAAGATTTGGTAAAAATCCAACACTTTAGGAGCACCCAACTCTTTTAAAGAAGGTGCGTCACATCTTTGAAGCATACATGCACAAAATGGACTTGGATTAGAAAAAAGGGAATCAAGTGAAGGAATGCAACAAGATGATGGCTTAAAAGTACGGAGAGGCTCAATTTGCCACACTTGACATCGGTGTGATTTGGTAATTATGGCGGTTATGTAAAACCAACATAGCGTGCATATTGTGGGGTAAATATGGAAACAGGGTGCTGGTTATGAATGGGAGTGCATGCGGGAGGGAGGAGAGATAGATATTTCACAAATCGGATGTCCAATGAAAGATGTGAGCCCAAGTGCAGATAATACATCAAACGAAATCGAGGTACATATGGAGACGATATGGATACCTATGGAATGAGAGGTGCCTGTAGTGTTAACCAGATCTATTTTTGCGGACGCCTTTAAAAAGAGGAAGTAAATAACTACGGTGGGATGTGCGTATGGTGGGATTACATGAATTTGGGAAAAGTGTCTATCCTTGTGAGGTGAGTGGAGTAATACCTAGCGGGTATGTGAATATCATTGGGATGGAGGTGAATGATTGTTAATGGCACGGAGGTGCTGGGGCTGTCAATCATCTGCACACATAATTTGAATGTTTCACTTACCCACAGTGCTCCGGTTGGATCCATTCCTGGGCCTTGTTCTCCTCAGGCAGCAACAAGATAAGCAGCAACAAAAGGAAAGGGGCTATGGCTCCCATCGTGCTGTCCATGCCAGCTGCTCCTGCTTGTTTATATAGTGAGAACTTGACTCCTAATTCGAAGGTACTGGAGAGCTTTATATGAGCACCAGTTAAAATACACAAGGTGTTAGACCTGGTACCATTGGCGTGAGTCTCCCTTCCATTTTTTTACTGATTGCCTCCTCTATTTTTGATATGTCTGCTGGCTTAAATGCTTTGGGCACTGTGCCACTGCTATTCAGTGCCACAGTGCAAGTGCTCCCTATGTTAAATTGATGTATTGATGTATTGATTAGTGACTCCATGATTGGATTATTTGATTTACTTGTCAGACCCTAGTATAGTGCACCATGGGTGCCCAGGGCCTGTAAATCAAATGCTGCTGGTGGGCTTGCAGCACTGGTTGTGCCATCCACAGAAGCAGCTTGTGAAGTGTAGCTCAGGCCTGCCATTGCAAAGCCTGTGTGCAGTCTGTGACTGCCATGCCGACTTGGCAAGTGCACCCACTTGCCAGTCCCTAAACCTTCCCTTTTCTGCATATCAGACACCCCTAAGGTAGGCCCAAGGGCAGGGTGCAATGTATGTAAAAGGTAGGACATGCCCTGGTGTGTGTAGCATGTCCTGATAGTGAATTACAGCCAATTTCGTTTTTCACTATTGCAAGGCTACCTGTCCCCATAGGCCAGAATGGGCAGTTTGATTATAACATCTTATAATCCTAACTGACCCAGGGAACATGGTAGAAATTCGAGTTTAGTATGACTGAACTCAGAATGATAAAATACATCTTTTAGTGAAGTTGATTTAACATTCTGTGTTTGAAAATACCACTTTTAGAAAGTAGGTATTTTCTTGCCTAACCATCCAGCCTGCCTCTGCTAGCTTGTGTATTGTATGTCTGGTTTTGTGAGTGACAGGGGCTGGGGGGCTCCAGGAGACAGGGCGAGTCAGCACTAGGCTGAATAGACCTATCTGTATTGGGAGTGGTGGGAGGAGTAGCACCTGGGCCTGAATAGGGCTGTGCCTGCCTTCCACAATGCTGGCTCCATCTCCTGTGGTGTGTCTGATGACCCTGGCCCACACTGACAAAGGAAGAAGTTGTGCACTGGCAGAATGCATCCAGAACTGGTTTGGACTAGGTACAGGACCCTCTGCCTTCAGAGGACAAAGGATTTACTGGTATAAATAGTGGGGCCCAGACCCCAGAACTTTAGATCACTTCTGGAACAACAAAACAAACCTTTGCCAAGGAGAAGAACCAAGGAAGCTGCAGGAGTTTGGACTGCCCCTCTGCCAGTGTGCCGTTTGCTGGGTTGGCCTGCAGTGGTCTTCATTGCCAAGGAAAGGAGAAGGAACTTTCAAAGAACTTTCATCATCTTGCAGAATATTTCTCTAAGGGCTTGAACTAGAGCTTGCCTCCTGCTGAAGTCTCAGGGCTACAAGACTTCACCACCAGCTCCCTCCTGAATTCCCTTGCTGGGGATTCTGTCTGCAGAAGCCTGCGTGTCGCTGGGAGCGCGACTCAACGAGAAGAAGCGTGTCGCTGTTGCCGTCGCATCGCCGGAGAAGTGCGTCGCCGCCGCAGAGGCCGCCGCCGCTTCAGAGAAGCGTGTCTTCGTCGCAGCTGCCTGCCGTCGCATCACCGGAGAAGCGTGTCTTCGTCGCAACTGCCTGCCGTCGCATCACCGGGGAAGCGTGTAGCCACCGCAAGGGTCGCTGTTGCATCACCGGAGAAGCGTGTCGCCGTCGCAGCTGCCTGCCGTCGCATCACCGGAGAGGCGTGTCGCAGGGCCTGTCACGGCTCCAAAAGGTACAGAGTTCGCCGCACGGCCGTCGGGCGTGCACGCATCATCTTCACATCGTCGCATCGCATCAAGGGCGCACTCATCGCACCGGATCATCGCGGCGCCTGCTTGCCGCATCGCCCTCCCTGCGGACCCTTTGTTTGTTTTGCGTTACGCCACCAAGGTACTTTTGTGAGAAACGTGTCGCATTTATCATCATCTTTAACTAAGTTACTTCTACCATCTTTAAGTCTCTTTTGAGTACAGTAATGTGGATTTTTGTCGTTTGTGGTCTTGTGTCAAGTCTATATAAAGAATACTTATTTTTATAAAAACCTGTGTGGTGTCCATCTGTAGTGTTTTCACTGTATTACTGTATGTGTTCACAAATGCTTAACACACTGCCTCTGAGATAAGCCTGTCTGCTCGTGCCAAGCTACCAAGGGGGTGAGCAGGGGTTATCCAGTAGTGTAATCCCCTTTCCCTGACTTAGAAGCAAGGGTCCCTATTTGGACAAAGGTGTATACCATTGCCAACTAGAGACCCCCAGTTCTAACACAAGGTAAGTCTAATTTTTCAGACACAGGAAGTTGATCAGACGCCGAGATTGTAACCTAGGTCCCAACTTCTGAAGCTCTGGCGGTAACGCCACATTCTCTCTTTCTGCTAACAGTGCCTCTGTGAGTGCCCCTCCAGCTTTCCAACGCCATGAGGCTTGAAAAAACAATGGTGTGAGAATAACAAGCTTCCTGCACCTCACAAGTGAAAACCTCTTTCAAGTAATCAGTATACTCCAGATCCTCAGAAGAATCACATGATGATCGGGGAAGTCAATTTGAGGAATACCGAAGCAAGAAACAAAAAGGACTATGATAGCGAATAGCTCAGCACTGTTCATGATTATTTCAAATCTAACAGTTAAAATTTGAAGACTTAGCGGCACACTTCTATCTGTGTGCGGGATGCCATTGATTCTAGAAGTGTTAACAAATAGAGGGAGGGCTTCAGTACCTGCCATCCCTTACCTTTGTCCCAGCACACTTGTCTAGAAGCTCCCTCAGCTCTCTGCGCACAGCCTCCCCATGAACATTAAGATTCACTCTACCGTTGGACAAGTGAGCCACAATGTCCCACGGACCAAAGAAATGAGAGGTCAGGTGACCAGATCGTCACATGAGTCTGCTGAGCAACCTGGTGGGCTGCACAGAAAAAGCGTGTCGATTGTGGCCCAATGAGGTGGGCATTTTAGATTGCCACGCAATGGTGAAAACATATCTTAAAAACACTCAAAATCAAAGCTTTTTTTAGGATGCTTTCAAAAGCTTTTGTTTTTCCTTAATGAACGTTAATATCAATTATGTATGCATATTGCGGATGCCTAAAAAAAACGAGCAGGAATCCATTTGGGGAAAAAAAGCCGGACACCGAAGTCACAAGCAGGGCGCTCATGTGAGCCAGCCATCCCAGTTACTGCTGTTATTTCAGAAATGCAGGCGGCCGCACTGACTGCAGGTAAGAACCAGCTACCAGACAGGAGGAGGGAGGAGAGGCCATCCCCCCGCTGTACAGTGCAAGGCCAACAAAAACATTCTTTTAGTGAAATAGCCAGGGAGGGAACTCCGCACACAAAGGAGGCACATTTCCACAAATGCACTAATAAGCCAGCATTTTTAAATGCCACACATCAACCAATAGCAATTGGGAGGTGTGCTAAAAGCCCATAGAGAGATACAACAGGTCAAGCTCGACCTAAAAAGTACAGATCCTAGTCAAATGTGAGAAAGATCGGAGACCCTGCGACAGTGTGAACCGTGTGGAGTGCTGAGCCTGGGGTGGGGGGGGAGGGGGAGGCGGAGAGTACAGCAATGCAAGTGGATCCTGCCATAGGTGTTGGCATGCATCAAACATGCAGGCAGTGGAAGCGGTTGTAGTGTCAGTCAAGGAGTATGTGGCCATTTGCAAAACACACAAGATGATGGACGGAATGCTGCACATTGGCAAACATTCACCCCCAGTCACAGATCTGGGTTTAATCCATCGTTATTTTGCTTCACCACGCCACCCCAGTTCAGACATAGCCATATGCAAATCAGTCTTGACCCTGTGCCTCATGGGAACAGTCCAGACCGAACTGCCAAGCCATGTCTTCCCTGGACCGGAATCAAGCATCCTAGGACCGGTTTCAGGCTATCAGCCTTCATCAGCCAGGATAGCTTGACTCCAGTGGCGTAGTGAGCACGGGACCCACGTCTGGGCATACCCTTCCCACTTAGGGCGAAATGCAAAATACACAAGATGATGGACGGAATGCTGCACATTGGCAAACATTCACCCCCAGTCACAGATCTGGGTTTAATCCATCGTTATTTTGCTTCACCACGCCACCCCAGTTCAGACATAGCCATATGCAAATCAGTCTTGACCCTGTGCCTCATGGGAACAGTCCAGACCGAACTGCCAAGTATGTGGCCATTTGGCCAACAGAAGGGATCAGCATAACGCATAACTCTTTTCAATTCCTTTTTTTTCTCCCGACTGAACCCACAAATAAATCTATGAGTAGATGTGTACAAGGAATAAGTTAGGAGTAGATGGAGGGACCCCGTCCTGATCAATGCCCTGGACTCGTATGGCGCTTATTAAGGGCACAAACATGCTTGCGTTTTATTACTATTATCTGTACTATACAACACCCACCCAGATTATGAAGCATGCCACGTAGGTGGGTGAGGGCATTCATTCTTTTGGGGGAGTCCTCTGGCCCGCGCTCCCCGGAAGACATCCACAATTTGGATGTCTCCATATGTCCTTTGAAGAGAATCAGGTACTTATTTGTGATTTATGTATTTAGGCAGGTGGTACCACGATTCTCTGAAATGTTATCCTCTCACTCCCCTAGTTTGCGTGGGTGACCAGGTAAATAAGGCAACATGCTGTGTGTACCACTGAAAGTGATAGGCCCTTAGAGTGTGTGAATCTTCCCCAATTAACTGGACTACAAGTTGAGGTATTAAAGGGGAGATCTAAAAATAGACTAAACAGGTAATTTCTGGCTTGAAAAAATAACATTTGTTTGTTTGGCCTAGCCTCTTATATGATACAATTTCCAGTACTGCTGTTAAAATAATGTTAAAGTACTCAAACATTCTTTTATTGCCACCAATTACAGAAACTGAAAGGTTGCAATCATTAAAAGTAAATAAATAACAGTTCTTCAAAGGCTTGAACACAGATATTGTATTACTCACTGGCGGCCCAGAATGGAGAGGACAGGAGGGGGAAGCCCGACCTTTTCCAGGCTGTGGTGGGCTCCTAAAAGCCATTGAGCTGCCCTCCCGACCAACAACAGCAGTGCAGACCACTGGATTAAACAACCACTGAAGTGCCTGGCCTCAATAAGGCTCCAGACTGTTGGAGTGGAGTGATCAAGAGCAGATGCATTGTTGAGATCTGGCATCACACACATTTATGACCTAGTCCATGGGAGTGGCCATCTTAGAGTCAGGGAGTGAAGGGCATCAGGGGCTCCCAGAGGCTACAGAGCCACTGAGAACAAACAGGGGAAGTATTATGGAAGTGCCCCGGGGGTACAACGGGTGTTTACGCCTGCTCAGCGCTCCTCAGGGCACTTTGGTATTACAGAAGGGGCCACAGATGCTTGTGCGACCCCTTCTGTAATACCGCTAGCGCTGGCGCTCATAAAGCGCAAGTGTCATCTTCAGAGGGCGTTCCCTCATTTGCATGGAGGCGTTGCGCCATGTAAAGGAGGGATTCCCTTTTCCTCTGCGCACGCATTATATTATAGACGCGAGCGGAGAGGCAAAGCAGCTGTCAGGAGGTGCACTGACAGTGCCTAAAAGGTGGCACACTTTTAGTGCGCCCCTTGATTGCAGCCCTCTGGAGGGGGTAAAGGAGGTGCATCTCCCGACAGCTTCTTTGCCTCTGTTCAGACAGAAGAGGTATATTAACTCTGTCCCAAAAAGTGACTTATCAATATACATACACATTCATGGCCAGGGTAACATTAGTTGCAAGACCTATCTTCTGTGCGCCTTTAAAAACAGGAGACGGCTCCCAACGAGGGGCTCATCTTGTCTTTCTGAACGTCTCAAAGAGTAAAAAAAAATAAAATAAAAAAAAAAAAAAAAAAGAATACATGAGGGAAAGGGTACTCCATTTTTTAGGTTGAGCCTAAGCAGCGCTGCCTGCGCTGCCTGAAAGACCTGCTGTAATCACTAAAAGGACTGTAATCCCACCTGCTGCTTACTATTGGTTAACTCCAGCGTTGCTCTTTTTTACAGCCTCCTCATTGGTTCTCGATTGGTTAGATCAGTCCGTTTTCTTGCTGAGGAGCACTGCTCAACGACACATTAATTTCTCTTGATTAGTGGCCATCCGCTATAATACAGGTACTATTTTTTCTACCCCACACCTCTGCCATTGCTTCTCTCAACCTCTGCAGCCTCCATATAAATGCCTGCTGCTCATGGACACAGCGTCAGTCATAAAACGCAACTTCACAGGGCATCGCTGTAACTGCAGCCAGGTAGATCAGGGCAGTTCTAAACAGCGGGGGTGGTGGCCTTGAACACATACCCAGACTGCAGCCTCCTCCCGTAAAGCCGCCAGTTGGTCCATGGTACACACTCAAACAGATCTCAGAAGTACCAGAACGGCAGCTCCAGTTCAGCCGCCTCCTTTCCGTGCTCTGTGATGCAGTTCCTCTCCCTGACCGAGCATTGGTTGCTATGAAGAGGGCCTCGCTGTTCTGAGTCTCATTAAAACCACCATTTTTTATGTGCAGTCTTCAATATAGCTGCGTTTAGATTATAATTGTTTTAATTTAAGCGTTTTTATGACTTAAACACAAGGTTTGTTTATTCAATGTGAGTGCAGCTTGGTTTTCGTACCCAATATGGCCATTATATCAATTACTCACATTACAGTCTAGTTCCTGGTTCTCATCGTGACTGTACTGAGCTATGTGCAGTCCTAGTGTCATATAGTGTATGTAGTCCGCGCAACATAATTACTTTGAAAGGGGCGGCTGCTCCGTTGGGGTGAAGGAGCGTCGCCCCCTCCTGCTGAAAGCCAGCAGAGGCAAAAGTCAGGACAAAAATAAAATAAAACATTTTTATCATCATTTTATTTTTTAGCCCTGCAGGTTGCGAGGGAGGGGCGTGGCCTCCCATCCTGACACTACAGCATTAGGAAGGAGGGTGAGTGGTGGGCACGGCCAAGTGCTCATGACAGTTTAGCCGGTCCTCTGGGGCCGGCCACACCGCCATGCGCACTTAGCCTTCTCCACCTAGCTGCGTTGTACAGCTGGGTGGAGAAACCAACACAGGCTCCCATTCTATGTCTGAGCGCCAAACGGAGGCGCTCCGACCAATCCCAGCGCTGCTTACATGCTGGGAATAGCATTCCCAGCATGTGCGCTGTGCTGGGATTGGGAGATGGGAGCCTGCACAATGTGCAGCAGGCTCCTGCAAGGACGCGAGGATCGGGAGCAAGGTGGTGGTCGTCGGAGCAGGTAAGTTTTCTTTTTTTAAATTTATACTTTGTTGTGTTTACCTTTCCCTGCCCCACCACTTTATACTACGAGTGGCCGTTACTGTATTTTGAGACATTTTTATTTGTGTCTCAGAGGTGATTCCCTTTCGCTGCCTTTTTGAATAGCGGTAAAATCTGTTCTGAGGTGTATGCAGCATATTTCTTAAGTAAGATGGCTGCCGTAAACACATTGTTTTAAGCTAGGAGTCTCAGCAAAAGCAGCATTTTTTATGTGCATTCCTCACTATATCTGCATTTAGATTATAATTGTTTTAATTTAATGTAAGCGTTTTATGACATTAAACACAAATTACAAGGCTTGTTTAATCAATGTGAGTGCGGCTTGGTTTCGTACCCAATATACCATACCAACTACTCGCATTATGGTCTAGTTCCTGGTTCTCATCATGACTGTATTGAGTTATATGCAATCTGCGCTTACCCTGCCTCTATTTAAACCAACAAGGCGAGCAAGTCAGTGTTGCATTCGATTGCTCCTGGACCGACTGTATGCGGCAGCTTCTTTTCAACATCTCAAAGTAAGTCCAGCTGTTTAACACGTTTCCGACTCCTAATTCGGAGCGCTTTAGTAGAGTTCAGCTTCCTCTCTCTTGACCCTACTGTTTATTTATTTATGCGTTTTTATATAGCGCGGACTTTACCCGAAGGTGTCAGAGCGCTTCACAATAGGAACAGTAACATTACATGAGGAGTCGGTTACACGTGAGCATAATACAAAAGCAAGCGTTACATTACATGAGGAAAGGTGACAATTGTGCAACTAACAAAAACAAACCAGATACAAAGAGGTATACGTTCTAAGAGGAAAAAGTGACAGGTGTGCATGATACATGAGATACAAATAGAGGTATAATACTGCAATAAGTGGCAATCACTCAGAACACACTGGGACGGCACTTCTATAGGCATGGAGTACAGAATTTCCTATAGTGGAAGAACTTTCTTGAGGGAGTAGAGAGGGCATGAATTACACAGGGGACTTAAAATGAAGGGAGCACACACATAAAATCCAGCACAGCACGCAAAGGTGAGGAATGTACAGGAAAAAGTACAAATTTACAATGAAGAGCGCTAGAGGGGCCTGCGAATGAAAGTATTAGTTCTGAAAGTGTCTTTGGAAGAGAAGAGATTTGAGGTCAGCTTTGAAGATCCGGGTAGAGGCGGTGGCACGGAGCAATGGGGGAAGCAAGTTCCAGATTCTCACCGCATTGCCTGAGAAGGATTGCGCCATCGATCTTTCCCTTTTGAAGACGGGGGGTTCAAGCAGAAGCTTTTCCGCATTGCGAGAAGGGCGAGAGCCACCGGACAATTTCAATTTATTCGCCAGGTAACGAGGGGAGGACGTGTGTAAGGCTTTGTGTGTGATGCAGGCAGTTTTGTAAATAGATCTTGCCTCGATCGGAAGCCATCGAAGAGAGGACAGGATAGGAGTGACGTGGTCGCTTCGTTTAGACCCTGAAATGAAGCGAGCTGCTGAATGGAGGATGGATTTGAGAGGGGAGAGGTGGGATTTGGGTAGGCATGTCAGAAGAGAGTTGCAATAATCCAGTCTTGAGAGAACCAGAGATTGTACCAAGGTTTTTAAGTCTTTCTCCGGGAAGAACCGACGGATCCCCCAAGAAGGCGCAACTGGTAACGTGCGTTCTTAGCAATAGAGTTGATGTGGGAGATTAGGTTGAGTCTTTTGTCAAGAATGACACCTAGGGATTTAGCGCGGTCGACAATGATGGGTTTGTTGTTGAGTAGGTTCAGCTGATCCATCCAAGATTGCACAGGAGGAGGTGAGAGAGGTGGTAGAGAGGAGGAGGAATTCAGTTTTGGCAGGATTCAGAATGAGTTGGTGAGCTAACATCCAGTTGTGAATAGAGTTAAGAGTAGAGTTGAGAAGGGAGAGATCGTGTGCGGAAGACACCTTAAGGTAGATTTGAGTGTCGTCGGCATAAAGATGGTAATGGATCCCAGATTTGCTTAGAATGTTCCCTAAAGGTTCCAGGTAAAGATTAAACAAAGTGGGTGCCAGGATAGAACCTTGAGGGACGCCTTGACCTACGGCCAATGGAGATGAAAGACTGTTCGCTATCTTGATCATTTGGGATCTGTCCGAGAGGAAAGAGGCAAACCATTTGAGCACTGTGCCATCCAATCCCATTCTCTGTTGAAGAGTGTTGAGGAGAGTGCTATGGTTAACAGTGTCAAAGGCTGCAGAGAGGTCTAGAAGAATCAGAAGACACGATTCCCCAGAGTCGAGTATATGCAGCGCATCGTCAATCACTGTCTTTCTTTGCGATTGTTTTGACATCACTTTCCCTTATTCTTTTTCCACTTTTTCATCCCTCCTTCCTTTTTTCCGCACCCCATTTGTTTTCAGTTCCTTGCGCAGCTGTCGTCTTATAGATTTTTCTCCGCTCAAACGTCACTGCCCCTTCTCATTTACTTTCCCAATCTTAATTTATTTCATTTCTTGGTTTAAACCTACCTTTCTCCTTTCCTGCCCGATTTAATTTCGTTCTATGCTCCTCATCTTTTTGCCATTCTGTTTTCCATATGGTAATTCCCCATTGTTAGTCCTCTAAACAGTGCTGCAGCTGCGTCTCTATTCATACATCCACTAGACTCCAAACCAAAACTCATAAGTGCATTCTCATTTACAACGCCAATAGCTCTAACTCTCACAAATGCGAGACATATTCCATTGCAAAATGCTCGTTTCATTGCAGGGAGGGGAGTAACGAGGAGAGCACTGCACCCGAGTTAGATCTCTCCAACCCACAGTAAAGACAGCTGATATTGGATCTGTTGCATAAGGCTGGCGACCATAGAGACGGAACAAAAAGCTGGATACGCTCGACTCTGGCATCGTACAACCGGAGACGAAATAGAAAGCAATGCCACGGAGCAGCAGTTTAGATTAGCAGTGAAGATCACAAGGAGGATGGAGGGTGTGAGGAAGCAGAGCGCAGGCAGGCCGCGGCCTGGAGAGCAGGCAGCTCACACGGACGAGCAGAAGGAGGGCACAGAGACAATATCTATACTCACTTGAAGCTTGTGTTCGGAGGCAGCATAGAGGCTGGGGACGTTTTTACTGTGAAGAAAAATCAGAAACACAGGAGATGGAGTATGGTTATTTATACATCACATCACTCATTACATGATAACGATATGTTCGTACCATATTAAGCCACTAGTGAACGAGTGTGCACAAGCAGTGTGAAACCAGACACCATTGAGACTGTGTGCACAAGCCACATGAATCCGCACTAGCCAGGTTAACTCAAGCAGTTTGAAAATCAGACTATTGTGAAAGTACGCCTATGCAATGAAAGAGCATAGGCGTATAACAAAGCAGGTAGGAGCAGTGCTAATCCTGCTCCAGTGAGCTGTGCAGAAGCAGAGTGGGGAGTGACACGTGTCTGTTTCAGAGCAGAGGAATACAAGGCATCACTTTGTACCTACAGCAGCAAGGACAGCCCCACAGCTGGGCTGGCAAGAATGTTACTTCAACCTGGGGAAGCAGAATCCTTGCAGCGATCTCAAGGTCACGGAGAGGGTTCCACCATTAGAATGAATTCCAAAAGCTAATGAGTCCCAGCAGTGGTGAACAGGTGTGCAGAAAGAGAACGAAAATGGTTACTAGTAAAGGCATGCATAAGCAGCACACATGAGCTCCCAGACTAGGTGTGCACAAACAGCAGGAATGACACTAGTGACGTGCACACGAGATTACATGCAGAAGCAATGGGAATCCTAAATAGTACGAAAGTGTACACAAGTAGTGCAAGTCAAAATGACTTAAGTGGTGTGCATCACAGCATAAATACGAACACTCACAAGTAGGTTTACACAAGTATGGTCTCCAGACATTGAGCTGGTGTGCGCAGTCATCACGGATCTGAGCACATCACCTCTAACCCTGCACAAGCTGCATAATTCAGGACCAGAGGAAAAAGCAGCATGACCCCAGCCATTGTTAGGGCCATTCAGAGGCACTGAATTACTAGCTGTGGGGGGAGCAGACCGGCCCTACAAGTGTGAAATTTGGATTAATCTCTAGAAGAGGGCAGTCACTACAGCAACATGTGGTTTTGCATAGAATGGTATAGTCCTGCACACGCAAAAGCACTATTGTGATGGTGTGCACAAGCATTGTCGATGCTGTCATTAGTGACATGGTGCGCGTATGTAGCCTGAATCCAGACAGTTGCAAAGTGTCCCATAGCACAGGCCGCATGACAAATGACGCCAACGACCTTCACTCAAGCCACAATTTAGTGAGCACGTGTGCACAAGCTGGTTTTAGATAACCGTATACAGAAGCAGTGTGGATGCAGACATCTGTGAGGTGTGAAGGACCAGCATACATTGCAGCACTAGTAAAGCGCGTGCAAGCAATGTGAAAGCAGACACTAGTTAGTGCCAATTCTAAGGAAAAACAGTTTTAGGTTGCTATGCATGGCGCCCTTCACGGGGATGTTGCAGATTACTACAAGCAGTATAAGTGAAAGGAAGGCGAAGAGGGATGGTACTGATGGAGCAAGGATTTGAGAAAATGAAACTTGCTCGAAGAAATCCTCCATTAACTTTTACTAATCGTTAAAACTGTAGATAAGGCGAAACTAATATACACCAGACACTGACACATGGGAGAGAAGCTTACGCATGCTTAAACTAATGAAGAATAAAAAGCAACGTGACTAAAACCCGCTTTAATTTGCGAAAACGCTTTGCGCATGTGCGAAACCGAATTACGTAGAGATAACGTGACTAACTTGCTTTGAGAGGGAAAACCTCGCACATGTGCAAGAAAAGCTAACACGTGGTCTTAAGGTACCGCGTGCCTGGCATCTGCTTGCTTGAATTTAAAAGAAAGCTGCTATTGTTAACGCTTTTGCCTAAAAGAGATAATAACATGGGATAGAGTCGAAGTGGGTGGTGAACAGTGAGAATTATATGTTTAAGAAAATAACATCTGTTTATGATTCCTTTATTAATAGTGTATATTCGGGCCTGCTAAGAGCTTAACAGAAAAAGAAAATGGCGATGGATGACCAAAAGTGGCGCATGCTCAGAGAGTCCATGATGTGACCCGGTGACCGAAAGAGCTGAATGACTGCCAAGAATCAAGGACAGAAGACATGAGAAAAAGAAGACCTGTATCATTCGTCTATGTAGTCTGTATTGAATGAAAATTATTGCAAATGGCAACAATATATGCATGGGAAGAGGACAATATGAATGAGCTAAAGGGGAAGGGCTAGCTCACAATAAAAGCCTTAATAGAAATGAATATGTCAGCATGGTGTGATGAAAACTCCCCTACCCCCGTCCAATCATATTCCGTATTTTAGTGAAATTTGCAACTCTTGAGGGTGGGACATGTAGAAATAAAGACTATAACTAGAGTAAGTTGAGATTAGTTAGTATGATGATTGCTTGCATCATCGACGCTGAGAGAGAGAGACGAGTATGCTGCATCGAGAGGGAGCATCAAGATCATCATAGAGAGAGAGAGAGGCGAGAACAGACTGGGAAGATTCAGATTCGAAATGACAGCCTGATTAGATTTAAAGATTTGCGTAAGAATATCGAGGAGAGAGAGAGTGTAAGAGAGGGAATCGCCCTGGTGCGTCGGTTTGTAGAAGAGTCTAGTAAGTATTTGACCTGTCCTGATCCTGTCCTTTAGTCTTTGTCTCCTGATCCTAAGTCAGGGGACCTCCACCATTCCTTTGGCCAGAGGGTTGGTTTTCCGGTCATCTCTTATTAGGTAAATGATATTCTATCTCAAATTTGCATATTTCTTTGCAAATGTACGTTAATATGCGTCTTTTGTCTTTACATCTATCCACTCTTATGCCCTGATTTTTGTTGAATGCGGTTGTGTAATTGAATGTATATTGCAAAATGAAATCTCTCTCTCCCATTGAAGAATGATGGAATTTGCACTGTGAATCTGTAATAATGAGCGTTCAACTTTATGACTGAAAATTTAGATAAAGCTCGTAAATTATACGAGTCTGTGGTCATTTCATTAAGAGCTGTGTATTAGTTAAGAAGTTGTTAATATCACCATCAACTAACTCAACTAATGGTCCATCGACCAGAGGAAGAGAGTGTTGATTCGTGAAGATTAGTTAGGCATTGAAATGTCAATTTAACCTGATTTGTGGTTACAGGGACAGGACTAATCAGAACTTAAGTGAATTATAAAAACTACCCCCCAGCGGAGCGTCCAGGGAGTGTGGATGAACATTTTTGCATGAAATATATATGGGCCCATTGTTGTGAAATATTCAACCCTGGGGGCTTCCGCTGGATCAGTTTTTCTGGTAGCAGGGTTATGGTTATTATTGATTAGTTTGGTGATTATTGATTATAACAACATGTTTTAACACTAAGAGTTAGTGTCGCGTTTTATGTTGTCTAGAAGTACAGGTACAGAGATACCTGGGAATCCCGGGAATGGAATTTAGAAGTGTGTGGTAAGGAAATCACACTGCAGAAGGTTACTCGTCTGTCGTCATAATACCCAAAAGCTACGGAGGGCTGTAGGTGTTATATTAGGGACTATATCGTATAAGAGTCGAGTGTGAGTGATAGCGAAGGGTCCACCTGTGAAACTTTGGCCTTACCCGAAGGAGGAGTATCCCTAGAGGAGTAATAGGTCCTCCCTGTGCTTAAGTGAAGGGTAAACAGTGGTTTTTTACTCGTAGTGAAAGGAAGAATTTAGTGAAAGGAAGTATTTTCTCTTTGAAGCAAGTGAAGAAACTATCTTTGGATTAATGTGGCAGACAGTAGCGCTGTTTGTACGTTGTAACTAACAGAAGATTATAAAGAAAAACTAGAAAGAAATATTGTCGTATTACCTTGTAAAGGGAGGGTCAGTAGCAGGAGTCATACTAACGTCACAGAGCTGCGCTGGTATTGGTTGAGACAGCGGGCATGTAACAAGTGCAGATTGTAAAGGGAGGGTCAGTAGTAGGAGTAATACTGACGTCACAAAGAGCCGCGCTGGCATTGGTCAGACAAGTGGGTGTGTTAAAAGCTCTGATTGGTTGGTAGACGAGAACCGCGCTGGTATTGGTTGCGGAAGAGAATACATAGTGAGCCCTGATTGGACTGTTGGTGCGAGTCGCGCTGGTATAGGACGAGTGTTGGGAAACAGGATACGTAAGAATACGGAAGAGTTTCTAGTTTTAGCCTGCTGAAAATAATTAGTCACAGGGATCGGAAGAATGAAGTGGATTAATAAAATCAAAAATGTCTTTAAAAAAGATAAGCGTGTAGTAACGAGAGAAGGAATTCATATGCCACCCCCTAACACGCCTGCTTCCTTTATGATGTTGGAACGAGGATATCATACTTGTGTCTGGTTGGAAAATTGGGAAGAGTATACGAAAGGTGATGGTGTTCTAGCTTTCCCTGAACATGGTACGTTCAATGTAAGGATTCTTCAGAATTTGAGAAATCGGATGAATTCCTTAGAACCGAGTCCTAGGTTAACGCAGTATGAAGCTTTGGAGGAATGGGAAGTTGAGGCATTTGAACGAGAGAAATACAGGGGAGGTAGAAGAATAAATAGAGGGTTTTTACCCAGATATCCGTTTGATACTCGAGGGGATCAGATGAAAAGATGGAGAAGAGCTGTAGTAACGGAAGGCTTGTATCCAGTGTTGATGGCGGAGGATCAAGTATGGAGTAAGTGTAAAGAAAAAGTGAAACATATAGGTATGACAGGAACAGGATGTGAATAATCTGATGAGTTATTAGAAGACCTTTTAGTTAAAAGACCTCCACCTTATCATGAAAATGCTAGAGATACAACTCCAAGTGCACCAATGATGGGAACTCCATTAGTTCCACAAGTTTTATATGATCCAACAGTCAGCCGAGTATTACAGGAAAAAGAAAGGAATGAGTTGAAAAAAACAAAGGAAGAGATAATTCAGAAAATAAGTCAGTTAGGTTTGAATGCTGAAGCCTTGACAGTACCGGTAACAATTGGTCCTGTTATTCCATTGTATGGTGATAAACGAGATACCTCGAGATTAAAAACTGTGACAGTTCCACAGAATAGTGCTAGAAAAGAGGTAGAAATGTCAGAAGATCAAATTAGTGAGTGTGACTCGAATATCTCGTTACTAGATCTCCCTAATCTTGAAACGGTGACTGAGACCCCAAAGAGAATTACACCAGTAAATACAAGAAGAAAAGAACCGAATGTCACTCAAGTAGCAGGGAACTCTAAAGGATTTTCACCACAAGACCTAGAGGAGTGGGCAAAAGGATTAGACAAGAAAAAGCCCCAAACACCAAATATAGATGTAGGCAAGTTGAAAGTGGATTTAGAAGAAATGATTATTGGTACATAAAGCTCAGACAGATTAGGTTCATATGGAGATTATGAATTGTTGTTTTTGTGCAAAAGTATAACCTGGAAAGTAGAAGTGGCTTCAGAATTTGGAATAGACATAGAAAAGTCGAAAATATTACAGAAACCATATAGGGCAGAATTTACTGAGAAGGATTTAGAAAGCTTGAATGCGTCAGGAAGGAGATTACAGATAAAAGAATTAATGTATATCTTGAAGAAATGGGGAGATGTAGACCGATGGAGAGGTAGATGGAAAAGAAAAAGGGATGAGGCAGCTACAAAGGAAACATCTGCATTCCCATTAAGAGAGACTGAACAGGTTGAAAAAGTGTGTCCAATGAGAGAAATTCCTGGTGGTGGATATGTTCATGTTCCTTGGTCAAGACAGGATATTTTGTCTTTTACCAATGATTTCCCCAGATTGAGAGAGAAACCAATTGAATGGTATAAGCAGGTAGAAAGATTTGTGAAAGTTTCAAAAGTATTATTAAAGGATTTGGATGGCCTGTTTGACATAGTGGTACCAACTGATTTGTGGACAGAATGTAAAATTACGATTGATTGGCCAACTGAAGAGTATCCCAGAGACGCAAGGCCAGGTGCGCCTTCAGATGAAGTGATGTAAAAGTATCAACAGGTGATTACTTTCTTGAAAGGGAAAATTCCTCCAAAAGAAACAGATTGGGTTAAAATAGATAGAACAACTCAAGAACCAAAAGAGTCAGTGCGTGCGTATTACGAAAGGCTATTGCAGGTATTCAAGCAGTATATGCTGTCTGGTTTTAGGTTTAAATCTATAATAACTGATAAAACCCCACTGAAAGAGGAATAGCCCTCACCAGTGAAAACATATAAACACTGAAAAAACACCTGCACAACCACAAACTAAATGCCATTCAAAAAAAGGAAAAAGAGTGAAAGTCATGTTTTTCTTCCTGAAGGGGCCAATACAAGGTAACTTTGTCATACAAGCTGGCAGTAAAAAAAGACTGGGCTAACATTATTCTGCTTGAGTTTTGTTGTTTAGGGATGCCACTAAAATATTGTATCTTCTTCCTTTTGCTTTTTTCAGTTTTGTGGTCTTTGGTCTAAAGATGCAGGGTTTAGAAGCATGTTTTAGGTCTTGTTTAATTATTTTATCAACTGTAGAGAATCAGGAAATATCAAAATCATATTTGATATTTTGGCTGCGTTTGGTTCTCTCACTGATGGGTAAAATGGCTGGCTTCATAAGAATCTTTCCTAATATGTGTCATCACATCTACCCACAGAGAATGGGTAAAAACCCTTAATACATCAGCCCCTAGTTTCTAGTGAGTCAGTATTGATAGTAGGTGAATTGCCAACACCTCAGGCTTTAAACATTCAATGCAAGGTATAGTGACAAATATATGTGAAAAGAGCGACATCACCAAGCATCTCGGATAGTGGTGAAAACAGGACACCAGACTTTTGGAAAACATGGAATGCAGTGTTACTTGGAATGCTCTGCAAAAAAAGTCCAACAAAGATTGGAGTGATTATTGTTCTTATTTGCAGTGATTCAGCTATGTATATGAACATTTTGTGTGATGACCTGTCAAAATTGATACCTGAGCTGCTTCCCTGTAAGAGATCCTTGCCACTTGTTAGATGGTATGCTGAAAGCATCTTTACAATCTTCAGAGTTACGACTTTTTAGACCATTCTGGTGCATTGTTTTCTTATGCAAAGGAACTAAAACACAAATATTTATCATTTCGTGCTTAGTGTGGCATCAAAGAAAGAGTCATCCCAACTGTGTCCCTTAGCTGATGGTTCTCAGTCCAAGGGGCTATAATGCTATATTATCCATGTGGCAACCAGTTACAGAATTTTTGCTGAGTGATGATGCCAAAGGCAAGAAATGTGAGGATCTTTGGTCGCATATTGATAGTGATGTGAAAAAAACTACACTGTACTGCATTCTTAGATTTTTACAGGAAAACATAACTGTTGTAGTGGACATTATAAGAAACTAGAGTCTGAAAACACCCTTGTCTGCCAAGTGTTCAGCATAATTGGTGTAGATGTGAAACATCTCCTGGAGAGTAGGCTGGGCGACACCTTTAGAGACTTTGGCACTGCAACATGTTCCATGTTAGAGTGCTTGCCACTTGGTAAGCAAAGCAATGTTGAAGAGCAATTCAGGAACTTTTATTTTACAATGTATGAGAAATGGCTTGCAATGATGCATAGAAATGTCCCTTCACCACCAATGGCATTTGAAGCAAATGAAACCTCGCTGTGGTACTCTGTACAAGTTCTAGATCCCTTCCGTAAAGGGGAATTTCCTCTGTAGTTTCAAAAGTGCTGCTTCATTTTTGACCGCTTCAATAACTCTGAGGGCATAAGCGCCCAGCCCAATACAATTGTTGCAGAACCTGCCCTGAGAATCGCAATATTCAACTGCACCAGTATTGGCATGTAAAGCTAGGTCAGTGGCCAGAGTTAACACATTGTGTACTGGCTGTTTTGGTGTTGCCCTTCTCAAGTGCCAATGTTGAGAGGGCCTTTTCACAGAAGTTTACATGGGAAGGAAGGAGCGAGCACACATGACCAAAGACTCACGGAAGAAGTATTGTATGGTGTACTACAATAAGTTTAATTTGCAAAAATCTATTTGGACCTCATATACACTATACACTCACTGTCTATATACCATGCGCTATCAGTGCAGAAAGCAAGCAATAATAAAAGCAAAACGTTCCATAAACACTGGAAAAACACTGTCTGTTGTTTTAAATGGCGCCAAAATGTGTAACCACTGATAACCACTGTTTTTCTAACGTATTGAAAACACTGAAAAAACCCCACCAGAATTTACCAAAAATAGAAATTGAAAACAGGAAAGCCTAAGTATAGTGGATTTGAAAATATTGGTGACAAGGATATGGGACATTTTGTGTATAGGTTTGTGTATGGATTGAGATCAGAAATTAGTCAGATGATTCAGCAGCATATGCTTTGCTGGCAGAGCAAGCCCATTGATGATATCTTGAAGTATGCGAAGTATTGTAGTGATGATATTGATGCAAAACCCAAGAAACTGAAAGAAAAGATGATGTGGGCACAAGTAAAGCTAGCAGAACACCAAGAGGCACATTCTGGTTCTCAAAATGACAAGCAGATGAACGATCAGAATCAGAATAGTCAAGGATCAAATGGAAATAAAGGAAAAGGACGAAAAGAGTAGAGAAGAAGCGAAAAAGAAGTTTCCTTGTCATGCGTGCGGTAAGCATGGACATTGGAAGAATGAGTGTAGAAATGTTCAACAGAATAATGGGGTAAATCAAAATTTAAAACCACAGATGTAGAATGAGGTGGTTGTGAACCAACAGCAACAGGTAGTTACTCCGCAATTACAGGTGCCACAAGCCCCTATGCCCAACCATGTGAACGCTCAAGTGCAGAGATACAGTGTGAACACCGGATTTCGTTGAGAGAGTGGTAAGAATACACAAACGGTTCAACAATATTGGATGCAAAGTAATGAGTGATTCAGATGTTTTCCAATGACGGTGCCTGAGGGGGGAGGAAGAATGCGTGCTTGGCGCATCCTTGGTGGTAGATCAGTCCGGTCCATTTGTTGATGGAAAAGTGGAAGGTAATGACATCACTTTTCTAGTGGATACTGGTGCTACCCGTTCTACTGAGAGAGCAGCAGAAATTTCAAACCTACCCCTCTCTGGAGAAACTATCCAAGTTGTAGGAGTCTCAAATAAGCAAATACAAACCCCACTCACTAAACCAATAGAAGTGAATATTGGAAATTTCAAAGACATGCATCGGTTTGTGGTATGTGATTCAAGTCCAGTGAATTTGTTAGGCAAAATGAACTGTACCATCTATTGTACACCTGATGGTATTGCTTTTCAAACACCTGATGAAGATATTGCTTTCAAAATGATGGTAGCAAAACAAGGAACAGAAGTGGATGAGATGTTTTCACTTCTTACTCAAGATGGTTTACCTGAAGAGCTGAAAAACACAGTGAAATCAGATGTGTGGGATTTTACAGGCAAAGAAATTGGTCTAATGGCAAATGTAGACCCAATTAAAATAATGATGAAAGAAGGTGCAATTTATCCGAACACACCCCAATACAGAATCAGCCCTGAAGTAAAAGCAGGAGTTGCTCCAGTAATTGATCAAATGATTGAGCAAGGTATTTTGAGAGAGATAATTGGCAGTCCTTATAATTCGCCAATCATGGGGCTTAAAAAGCCTAGTGGCAAGTATAGGATAGTGCAAGATTTAAGGAAAATTAATAAAATAGTAGTAACCTGTTGTCCAGTAGTACCAACTCCAGCAGTGTTCCTTTATCAGATACCTTGGGATGCACAGTGGTACACGGTGATTGATTTGTGCCAAGCATTCTTTTCGATTCCTTTACACCGGGATAGCCAATACCTTTTCGCGTTCCGGTTTGGAGATCGCGTTTTGGCATGGTGTCGGGTTCCTCAAGGGTACACAGAGAGTCCCTCAATTTTCAATCAGATCCTGAAAAAGTGTTTGGAAACATTGGTTATGTCAGGAAATTCAGTTTTGGTTCAGTACATTGATGACCTATTAGTGGCATCAAAGACACGAGAGGCTTGTGTCACTGACACAATTGCCTTACTGAACCATTTGGCAGAAGGTGGACAGAAGGTGTCACCAGAAAAATTACAGTTTTGCCAACAAGAAGTCCAATATTTGGGACACAAGATAGAAAAGGGAGTCCGGAAAGTGACACCAGAGAATAAAAGTGATTCGACAAATGAGTCTGCCTAAAACTAAGAAAGAAGTACGAATGTTTTTGGGAGTGATTGGATACGGTCGTCAGTGGATCAGTGGATTTTCATTGCTTTCAAAGCCTTTACTAAAATTGACATGAAAGGATGTGACAGACCCAATTGAATGGGATGATGAAAGTGAGGATGCCTTCATAAAATTGAGAGATTGTCTGTGTCAAGCACCAGCGTTAGGAATGCCTGATTATACGAAATAATTTGTTTTGTTCTGTTGTGAGAGAGAAGGATGTGCACTTTCAGTGTTAACACAGAGACATGGATTGTCACAGCGTCCAGTGGCATATTTTTCTGCCACTCTGGATCCAGTGGCTGTGGCATTGCCTGGCTGCTTAAAAGCAGTAGCTGCTACCTGTGTGAGTCTGGAGCAAAGTGAATCGATTGTAATGGGACATCCCCTGAAGGTGTATGTGCGACATTCAGTCGAGATCCTTTTAACAAGGACTCGTACTCAGCACTTGACCCCTAGTCGGCTGACTAAGTATGAAAGGGTGATCCTGGGTGCTGAAAATGTAAGTGTGATAAGAAGCACCACAGTGAATCCAGCAACCTTGCTGCCGGATCCATACTGTGAAGAAATAAAAGAGGAGGCTGATCATGATTGTTTGGATGTGACAGAAATGTGTACAAAGCCCAGAAAGGACAAGATGTCCCATTGGAAGAATCAGACTATGTATTGTTTGTCGATGGGTCATGCTGGCAAAAACAAAGTGGAGAACTGAGTTCTGCCTATGCTGTATGTACTGTATCTGCTATTCTAGAAGCATCCTCTCTAAAAGGAGTCAAGTCTGCACAAATAGCCGAATTGATAGCTTTAACAAAAGCATGCAAAATTGGGAAAAAAATTGAGTGTAACCATATTCACGGATATGGTTTTGGGGTTGTGCACGACTTTGGCCAATTATGGATGCAAAGGGGATTTCTGACTTCTTCAGGTTCTCCTATCAGAAATAGTAAAAATGTCAAAGAACTTTTGGAAGCATTACAATTGCCAAAAGAAATTGCAGTGGTCAAATGTGCCGCACATAAGTCAGGAAATGATTATGTGACACAAGGCAACAAATATGCTGACTAAGTTGCACAATTTTGTGCTTGAAATACAATGTCTTTAAACAGAGGGTTGGAAAAAGAAGTTACCAATTGCCAACTAATGTTTTTCTCTGCTTTTGAAACATGGGATGAACTTAGACAGTTACAGGATGAGGCAGATGTAAAAGAAAAAGAATTCTGGATCAATACAGGTTGCACAAGAAGAGCAGATGAAGTATGGGTGTGTTCAGATGGTAGACCAGTAATGCCAGACAGTTTACTATCACAAATGGCAAGAGTATATCATCGGGAGAAATGCTATGATTAGGCACTTCAGGCAGACATGGTACAATCCCAAATTTAGGCTAATTGCAGAGAGTCTCTGCCAGCGATGCTTGACATGTCAACAGCAGAACCCAGGTAGAAAAACGTTTGTCAGTTGGGGAAAAATTGGAAAGGCAGAGGGACCATTTACAAGACTGCAGCTTGATTTCATAGAGCTGCCGCCGTGCAACGGTTTGAAGTACGTCCTTGTCATTGTGTGTCCGTTTTCTCGATGGGTGGAAGCTTAACCCACGGGAAGGAATGACAGTCTCACAGTTGCCAAACTACTGTTGAGAGAACTAATCCCCAGATTCGGATTTCCAGTCACTTTGGAATCAGATAGAGGACCTCATTTTAACAATGAGATAATTCGATTAATGTGTACAGCTTTCAAAGTTGAGCAGAAACTGCATTGTGCCTATCGACCAGAAGCCTCTGGAGTGGTTGAGCAGCTAAATGGCACAATAAAATCCAGGTTAGGGAAGGTGTGCGCATCCACTTCACTGAAATGGCCTGATGCTTTGCCCCTTGTATTGATGAGCCTTAGAAGCATCCCTGACAGAAGGACGGGATTGAGTCCTCATGAAATTCTCATGGGAAGAGCAATGAGACAAGCATTTGTACCTGGAAACAAACTGATGAATATAACTGATGATCTAGTGTTGGATTATTGTAAAGGACTAGCTGATCTGATACGTTCTGTGTCTCACCAGGTTGGAGAAGATGCAACTGCAGCACAGCCGAATCAAGCTCATGATTTGTGTCCAGGAGACTGGGTTGTGGTAAAGAAACACACAAGGAAATCGTGCTTAGAACCCAGGTGGAAAGGACCTCATCAAGTTATATTGGTCACGACGACAGCAGTAAAGTGTGCTGGCTTACCAAACTGGATCCATGCCAGTCATACCAAAAGAGTCCCAAGTCCACCTGAACGACAAGAGCAGTAACTGGTAGAACAAAGAGAAGAACCAGAAGCTGAAAGTTGTGAAGTCAAAGAAATCAGAGAAACAGACTCTGAAGAACGTATTGATGATGAACAACCAAGTACAAGTCAAGTAGGGTGGGCACCAGTTACTGGGTCTCAAGAGGCTGTTGTAGAGGCCGAGGAAGAGCAAGAGATTGAGAGACCAGAACAAACTGAAACAGAAGATCCAGATCAAGCTCAATCAGAAGAAGAAAAAGAAAAACTGACCGGTTCAGAACAAATTCAGTCAACAGAAGAATATACTACAGAAGATCCAGATCAAGCTCAATCAGAAGAAGAAAAAGAAGGATTTAAAGATCAAGCACAAAATCAAACAGGAAGAGAAAGATCAGAAAGTCCAGAACAAGCTCAGTTAAAAGAAAGAGAAAACAAAAGAATGTTAGACAATGGTGAAGGTGAAAAAGCAGTGCAAACAAAGAGGATCAGAAAAGGTGATCACTGGCCAAGTGGAGTAAAAGGACTGAGATATGTTTTAAGAAGAAAAACAGGGAAAGAACTAGAACAAGTAAACGAAATATCAAGTCAAACTGAAGAACATCCAAGAAGAAAATCTTTCCGAAAATCAAAAAGAGTGAGAGTTCCAAGCAGAAAATATAAGGCTCCTGAATGGATATATATCATCCTCGAGGACTTTGAGAATCTTGATCTGAATAAAGAACAAGAAAATGTTGCTATTGAAGGAATTGCTGAAAGCAAATTGAGACCACCTTAAAGGAAAAAGACTTTGACACAAAGGGTGGAAATTGATCAATAAATAAAGAAAAGAATAAAGAAATCAAAGAAGAAAAGAAGATAAAGACAAAGGGGAACAAAGACAGACCGCTTTTGAAGTGTGGGATCACACGAAGATTTTATATTTATATTTAAATTTTTAGAATTTTAGAATTTAGAAGAAATAATTTAGATATAGGTCAATTTTAGAACACTAAAAATGGCAGAAACAAAAGTGACTGAACATTCGAAATCTAGTTTAAAACGAAGATGTGTTAAATGTTGTTTGTGCAGTGTTTTAATACTAATGTGAACGTGGTTGTTGCTAACTGTTGTCATACCTATTTTGATGATAAATAACAGAAATAACACTAATACATGTGATCGAGTGAATGCAGTTACTAAAAGAACTACCACAAATTTAGAACAAATGGATGAGAGCATGTATCATCTTGGCAAGTCAAATAGTGATTCGTCATTAAATGTATTTACTAAACTTCTTTACGAATACGTAGATACAATGGATGTGAGTGATTGTTATGTTTGCATGAAATTACCTTCGTCTGTCTCGGAGGGGGTGACATATCACCATCTTCCTTTAACATATGGAGTGTCATGTAGTGTTGTGTCCGGTTTGTTCTATGTAACAGGCAAGTTGCAGTATTGTTCGAATATGGATTTAGTATTTTCAGAAATCTCTATTCGAAGAAACCTGAACCCAGTGCTTAGCGCTAAAGATGCAGAATTCATGGGTGAGTTCTTCTTAACAACAAACCCAATAGACATAACATATGCTCATAAGAATAATCTAACATGTATTTTGCGTGATGAAGACAAAGATTTTCTA
The DNA here is from genome assembly GCA_963921515.1 of Calotriton arnoldi. Lineage (NCBI taxonomy): Eukaryota > Metazoa > Chordata > Amphibia > Caudata > Salamandridae > Calotriton > Calotriton arnoldi. The sequence goes on along the minus strand of CAWUFW010007167.1, from coordinate 338,635 downwards.
AATTTAGTAGAGAAAAGAAGGCAGGATTTTCAAAAGAAGGCTGTTGAACAGAAGTCACATGTACCTCCATGGGCTAATAAGGAAGGGGACTATAAGAAAGGCGAGACTTATGCTGCAATGTCCCTAGATTTGTCTAAATTGGGAAAATTCTGTCTGCATAGACTAAAAACTGACTATAAACAACATTTTCATTAGTTCTAGTGAATGTGAACATTCCTTCCTAATAATGGGGGATGGGTACTAAAAGGTGGAACTGATCTGTTTTTCCAGGGATTTATTACGTGTGTGGTAAAAATGCCTATTATAGGTTGCCCACACGATGGTATGGTAGTTATGTTGGAATAGTATTTCCAAAGGTATATCACATTACTAAGAACAATGAAATGGATGTAGTAAGTCAAGGACTAAAACGAACTAAAAGAACAAGCTTTTCAGAAATAGTAGGTGATATATTTGGTGCACTGATACCGACAGTTGGAGTCATACTGAATTTACATAAGATACGAAAGTTGTCAACGATAGTTGATCGTCTATCAACAGATACTGCTGGGGGATTCTTAAGGATTAATACCGAAATGGTTGCAATTAGATCTATGGTTTTGCAAAATCGACTTGCACTTGATATATTATTGGCAATAGAGTCTGTGGCATGTTGAAAGTCCAACATTGCTGCACATATATCCCTGACAAAAGTAAAGGTATTGAGGGCTATATTAAGAACATTACAAAGATTCATGAAGATTTGACCCAACTAGAGGTTGACGGTGTCTGGGAAAGACTTAGTAAAAGTATTTCTGCTATAGGTAGTTGGTTTTCCACTCTAGGGAACAGTCTATTAGGGAAGATCCTAATACCTATAATTTCGATAGCAATAATAGCATTAATAGTAATGATGACATATAGATGTTGCAAGAGCAAAACAAGAGAAAGAATGTTGGCAGAAAAAGAATAAGAGAATGGGAAGAAAGAGAAAAAGGGAAGAGATTGAGTTAGAAGAAATGAAAGGAAGTTTATATGATAAAATGAAAGAATTAGACGTGAAAAAGAAACCCGAAGAATTAGTAGAAAGAGAGGAAGACACTAAAATTTAATGAATGAAAGTTGGCACTTGGTAATGATGGGTATTTTATGATGGGTCAAAAACGCCATCAGAGGGGGGGATTGATGGAGCAAGGATTCGAGAAAATGAAACTTGCTCGAAGAAATCCTCCATTAACTTTTACTAATCGTTAAAACTGTAGATGAGGCGAAACTAATATACACCAGACACTGACACATGGGAGAGAAGCTTACGCATGCTTAAACTAATGAAGAATAAAAAGCAACGTGACTAAAACCCGCTTTAATTTGCGAAAACGCTTTGCGCATGTGCGAAACCGAATTACGTAGAGATAACGTGACTAACTTGCTTTGAGAGGGAAAACCTCGCACATGTGCAAGAAAAGCTAACACGTGGTCTTAAGGTACCGCGTGCCTGGCATCTGCTTGCTTGAATTTAAAAGAAAGCTGCTATTGTTAACGCTTTTGCCTAAAAGAGATAATAACATGGGATAGAGTCGAAGTGGGTGGTGAACAGTGAGAATTATATGTTTAAGAAAATAACATCTGTTTATGATTCCTTTATTAATAGTGTATATTCGGGCCTGCTAAGAGCTTGACAGAAAAAGAAAATGGCGATGGATGACCAAAAGTGGCGCATGCTCAGAGAGTCCATGATGTGACCCGGTGACCGAAAGAGCTGAATGACTGCCAAGAATCAAGGACAGAAGACATGAGAAAAAGAAGACATGTATCATTCGTCTATGTAGTCTGTATTGAATGAAAATTATTGCAAATGGCAACAATATATGCATGGGAAGAGGACAATATGAATGAGCTAAAGGGGAAGGGCTAGCTAACAATAAAAGCCTTAATAGAAATGAATATGTCAGCATGGTGTGATGAAAACTCCCTTACACCCGTCCAATCATATTCTGTATTTTAGTGAAATTTGCAACTCGAGGGTGGGACATGTAGAAATAAAGACTATAACTAGAGTAAGTTGAGATTAGTTAGTATGATGATTGCTTGCATCATCGACGCTGAGAGAGAGACGAGTATGCTGCATCGAGAGGGAGCATCAAGATCATCATAGAGAGAGAGAGGCGAGAACAGACTGGGAAGATTCAGATCCGAAATGACAGTCTGATTAGATTAGAAGATTTGCGGAAGAATATCGAGGAGGGAGAGAGTGTAAGAGAGGGAATCGCCATGGTGCGTCGGTTTGTAGAAGAGTCTAGTAAGTATTTGCCCTGTCCTGATCCTGTCCTTTAGTCTTTGTCTCCTGATCCTAAGTCAGGTGACCTCCACCATTCCTATGGCCAGAGGGTTGGTGTTCCGGTCATCTCTTATTAGGTAAATGATATTCTATCTCAAATTTGCATATTTCTTTGCAAATGTACGTTAATATGCGTCTTTTGTCTACATCTATCCACTCTTATGCATTGATTTTTGTTGAATGAGGTTGTGTAATTGAATGTATTTTGCGAAATGAAATCTCTCTCTCCCATTGAAGAATGATGGAATTTGCACTGTGAATCTGTAATAATGAGCGTTCAACTTTATGACTGAAAATTTAGATAAAGCTTATAAATTTTACTCAGAGTCTGTGGTCATTTCACTAAGAGCTGTGCATTAGTTAAGAAGTTGTTAATATCAACATCAACTAACTCAACTAATGGTCCATCGACCAGAGGAAGAGTGTTGATTTGTGAAGATTAGTTAGGCATTGAAATGTCAATTTAACCTGATTTGTGGTTACAGGGACATAACTAATCAGAACTTAAGTGAATTATAAAAACTACCCCCCCAGCGGAGCGTCCAGGGAGTGTGGATGAACATTTTTGCATGAAATATATATGGGCCCATTGTTGTGAAATATTCAACCCTGGGGGCTTCCGCTGGATCAGTACCTCACATCGGATGGCAAAGACCTTGCATGGGCTTTGACACAAGTGATAAGGTAAGCACATGCAACCTGGAATCAAACACTAGTCAGGAGATATTCAAAGGCATCATGATCTTTACCAGTTTATGCAGATACAAGCAGCATGAATTCCGTCACAAGTAAGGTGTGCACAAGCACAGGGCATGAGTCTAGCAGGTGTCCACAAGGAACATGAATGCCAACACTATTGATAAGGTGTAAACAGGCAGCACGAATCAGGGCTGCAGACTGGAGAGTTTTTATTTGGAGGACCTGGCCCCCCCAGTAATAACGTTATAAAGGTAGGTGGTGGGGCGGGTTGTGGTCTCTTAAAGCCATCAACAACGCAATTCGTGGCTGGACTGTAATCTCAGTGTCTGCTCTTCCTCTTAGTCCTCACTACTAAGCTACTCTGTGCCTCATCTCTCTATTTCCAGAGCTCTCAAGTGACTAGTAGGTGATATGTAAGCACTTTAGAACACCTTCATAAATAAATATCACAGAATTGTGAAAAGTGCCTTGGTTTAAGTCTGAGCCCTGCAGAGTCAACTGGCTGCTGTAATTTGGGGCGAGGAGGAGCACCAGCATGCCTGCTGAGGAGTTGGACTGTGTCTGCTAGGAGAAGTGATCTAGTCCTTGGGAAACCGTGCATAAGGCCCAGCGGACTGGAAGAGCTTTGGGAGGGCAGCTTGGTGAGCTTAGGCTGCCCAAGAGTCACAAGGTCACACCAAACTGCTAGGAGGAAGGAAGAGCTCAATGAGGTATAGAGCCGGTACATTGTGGTCTCTGATGCCAGGTTGAGCCTGCACCTTCCCTAAGCCATCACATGAATTTAAGGTTATCGGTCTCGTCCCTTCTTCAGCCCACGAGAGAAGCGGAGGAAGTCAGACTTCATACCCGCAGGGTAGGTCCTGGTCACACCAGCTGGAGGTGGTGGTCCTCAGTCTTCCCACCCCTTAGGGTTCTGGAAATATTGCTGGTCGAAGTCACTGTAAAATGTACCCAAAATACGGCCCAGTTCCTAGTGACAAACACGGCCAGCGAGTGTGTTCAGAGTCCTCAAAACGAGAAAATCTTGACAGTCACTGGCACATCTCTAGATACAGGATCCTAAAGAAAAGCCATATTTGTGACTCAATAAAGAGTTTACCCACTATTTCCATCATTCTCCCTGAAATACAAAGACCAATTGGGTCCTTAACATTTCCATGGACTCCTGTTCACTGTGTATTGTGCATCTAACCAGACACCAATGACAGGACACCAAATAGGGGTGGAAACTCAAAATAGGTGGGATTCTAGCTGCTTGTGGGCCCTACATAATTATTATTTAGAGTGATACCTTTTATTTTTGCTTTCTACCGATTTTAGGGGCGACACGTTATTCCACCCTGTGGTGTCTCAGAGGTATCCATGGATCAAAGTTGGGTCCAGCGCCACCGAATCTATATCTACTGCCCACATAAATTCAGACCCACTAGCAAAAGTTTTGCTCCTACTTGGAAGTAAGGAACCAAGCACTTATGAAGCTGCCTGATTCAGTCCGAAACAAACCACCATAGGGCAGAAATCTAGTGCCTATCAATAACAAGTTATAATATTTGAGATCATATTTCAGCCCTAAAAGTTACTACGTTAACCTTCTTTTTATTCAACTGTGTGCTGACCTGTTAAATGTAGGTATTTCTTCAGCTGAACTCTGTTTAGACAGTGATTTTAGTGAGTGTTATTCACTGAGTCACACTGAATCTGAGTTTCTAACTCCCTTCACCTAACAGAGTATCCTCGCTACCTCAAGAGAGTCAAGTACCTAAAGTGAGTAACTTGGATATCCGTTTGGAATGCACCAGTATTTGGGCCATCTGACACCAAACGTGAACAGTGCCCACAAGGATACTGTCCTGTAACCACTGACTTCCATAGGACCTCACGGATACGGCTCACAGTGCAGGTAGCGCACACATAATGAAATATCATTCTAAAGGTTTCATTGTAGGAAATCAACTATTCAGTGAGTTATAGCTGGAATGTTTCCCCACGTGGTACCCTAAGTTAATTTCCCTGTGTGTCAGCGCGCTGCCTTTTCCCAGTGGCTATTTAAGATGAAAAATGAGACATTTTCTCTGACCCATTGATCTAGCAGTGCACATGGGGACAGATACATGCACTGGAAATAATTGATTCAGACTACAAGTGCTGTGGCCTTTGTGTGCCATCCTCATCCCTAAAACCTGCTAGTTTACAATTTTGCCACAAACTATTGTGGCCCTTCTACGCATCTCCATCTCCCATGCTATGAGCAGGATGGCTGAGTGAAGTGAAAGCCTCCTACTGGAGGATTCAACCCAAATATGGGGCCATCTAGAGATCGATAGTTAGAAGGATGCAAGGCAGTTTTGCCAAGATTTAGAGTTTGGCATATTGTGTACCATTAACTGTGGTACCTGTAACACCATTCATTTACAACGCTTGGAAATGGCAGATGTGCAGACTGAAGGAGTAAACAAAATGCAAGTTACTATCATTAGCATTATTATTTCAGGCAGCCTATCTACCTTGATTTCTCTTTCTTTCTTCATCTGCTGCTGTAAGGAGCTTTCCTCTATGCTGAAACAAAGCATTTTTCTACGTGCACAAGCAGACCGCCTTTTTATTTTGCCTTGGAGCAGGGTTAATTCTGTGGGCGCCTGGCTTCAGCCACTTCACATGCTTCTATGAATAATTTGAAACGCATCTGTATGCTTGGCCCAAATCTTATGCACACTCAGCAGACTCATATATACACAAATAGCACCATGCGTAGAAACTTGTTTTTACTTTGTACACGTGTAAGAACCATTATCCAATGCAAAGGTATTCAATTTACTGACATCAGAAGGATAGAAGGCTGAAGTGGCTTTATTAAGATTTGAACCTGTGATTTTGGCAAATCATGGAACTTGTTAGTAGTGAGCATTTAAGTCGCTGATCAATGAAGATGGCGCACCGAGTTAAATGCTGGCCTCGGATAAATGTAATCAAAATCAAATCAGGTACTTGTTAAGCGCGACTACTCACCCGTAAGGGTCTCAAGGCGCTGGGGAGGAGGGCGGGGTGCAGGTTCCAGTCCATCAAGGAGGAGGTCTATCGAAGAGCCACGTTTTGAGGTTTCTCGTGAAGATGGGGAGTGATGTAGTCTGTGAGGTGGAGCGGTAGGGCGTTCCAGGCTCTGGCCGCGAGGAAGGAGCGGCCTCCCGATCTGGTCTTTCTGGCAAGGGGGACCACGGCATAGGAGAGCTGGGCTGATCGTAGGGTCCTTTGGGGTGCGTGGAAAGCGAGTCGGCTGTTCAGGTATGCTGGTCTGGCGTTGTGGAGGGCTTTGTGTGCATGGGTGAGGATCTTGAAGGTGATTTTAGCCTCGATGGGGAGCCAGTGGAGTGTGCGCAGGTGCTGGGAGATATGGCAGTGTCTTAGCAGGTTGAGGTCCAGTCTTGCGGCGGCGTTCTGGATGTTTTGTAGCTTGCGGGTGAGGTTTTTGTTTATTCTGGCGTAGAGTGAGTTGCCGTAATCAAGTCTGCTGGTGACGAGGGCGTGAGTGACGGTCTTTCTGTGCTCGAGGGGGATCAATTTGAAGGTCTTCCGTAGGAGGCGGAGGGTGTGGAAGCAGGAGGATGCGACGGAGTTTATCTGGCAGTCCATTTTGAGCTCGGAGTTCAGGATGATTCCGAGGTTGCGTGCGCGGTCCATCGGGGTGGGCGGGCTTCCGAGGGCGGGGGGCCACCAGGTGTCGTCCCAGGCATCGGGGTGTGGGCCCATGATGAGTACCTCTGTTTTGTCCGTGTTGAGTTGTAGGCAGCTGTTTTTCATCCATTTGGCGACTGCTTCCATGCCTTCTTGAAAGTTGTGTTTGGCTGCGTTGGGTTCGTTGGATAGGGAGAGGATGAGTTGGGTGTCGTCTGCGTAGGAAACAATGTTGAGTCCGTGGGTTCTGACAATGGGGGCGAGCAGAGCCATGTAGATGTTGAAGAGCGTGGGGCTGAGGGAGGATCCCTTGGGGACTCCGCAGGTGGTTGGTGTAGGGTCCGAGAGGAAAGGAGGGAGTCTGACCTGCTGCGTTCTGCCGGAGAGGAATGAGCGGATCCAGTCGAGGGCCTTGTCCCGGATCCCTGCTTCGTGAAGTCTGCGTGTTAGAGTGCGGTGAGAGACTGTGTCGAAGGCGGCTGAAAGGTCGACTAGGATGAGGGCTACTGTCTCTCCTCTGTCCAGGAGGGAGCGGATGTTGTCCGTTGCAGCGAGGAGGGCGGTTTCTGTACTGTGGTTTTTTCTGAAGCCGGATTGGGAGGAGTCGAGGATGTTATGCTCTTCGATGAAGGTGGCGAGTTGGCTGTTGACTGCTTTCTCGATTACTTTCGCTGGGAATGGGAGCAGGGAGATGGGTCTGTAGTTTTTGAGGTCGGTAGGGTCCGCCGAGGGCTTCTTTAGGAGGGGGTTGATCTCGGTGTGTTTCCAGTCGTCGGGGTAGGAGGCATTCGCCAGGCAGCGGTTGATGGTGTGTCGAAGCATGGGTGCAATGGTGTCGGCAGCTCTGTTGAAGATGTGGTGGGGGCAGGGGTCCGTAGGGGCCCCGGAGTGGATTGACTTCATCGTCTTCAGTGCGTCTTCGGTGGTGAGGGATGTCCAGCTGTCGATCGTTAGCTTCAGGGTGTCGGGGCGGCTGGTGAGGGTTCAGTGTGTTGGCTGCACGTCATGAGCTTGATCCTGCCGCACCCAACTCACCCTTCCATCCCTCTGAAGATGGAAAATGTATAACATTACATATGCTAATACTAACATCTGTTATTGTGAGGAAAGTGGTTTAATGGTGTGGTTCTGCAAGTTTACCATGTAATAAACTCACAAATCAGTCTTGGGTCCAGTCAGGCTTGTTTACAAAACCTTACCTCAAACCTGGGCAGTTGTGGCTTTGAGAAAGGAACATGTGCAAAGCAGTCTCCAGTCCACGTCCATGTTCTATGGATGCACCAGCATAGAAATCAAAGGAGTGGTCCAGATGCATGGCATACAGGATGCTGAAGATGCTGCGGATCCTGTGATGGTGTGGGCGGTTCCTGGGGGCCACCCATCAGTCCATGAACACAATGGGGTGAGTTTTGGCCATGGGGTCGATGTCCTTCGAAGTCAAGTTGAAGTCCAGTCAAAAAACAGTTGCACTGGTTTACTGGTCTCTTGTTACAGCTAAACCAGCGCTTTGCTTTAACGGAGGTTAATGTTCGTTATGGGCAATGGAACTGCATTCCGATGACTCTACTGGATCTAGCAGACACAGGTGCAACTTTTGATGGTCAAGACTTGATCTCCTGTGCTATACTTCGGCGGTCAGGCAATCTTGGCTACCAACTCCTCCGACCCGCCTCTGCTACAACTCCAGCACCCTCCATGCTCTCAACCCTGTACGCAGCAACATATGCCAGCTCTTGACGCCGAACACCACCCAAGGCCCTCTCCTCTCTACACTGCTCCTCAACACCTACTTGCCCGACGTTGCCTTCCTCACAGAAATCTGGACCAACACCAACTCTGCACCCGACATCGCTGCCGCCATTCCCGACGGATACAAGATCCTGCGCAAGGACCGCCCCATCCGCCCAGGAGGAGGCATCGCCATGGTTCACAAAAGCACCCTCTGCATGACGACCATCACCCCGGACGACAACCTTCACGAGGCACCTCCACTTCCAGATCACGACCAACCCTCAAATGACTCCCTGCGGAGCCCTCATCTACAGGCCACCTGGCCCCCGCGCTCCCTTCATCAACGCCATCACTGACCTCATCGTACCCCACACCCTCGCCTCCATGGACTACATCCTACTCAGAGACCTAAACTTCCACCTGGACAACCATGACGACCCAAACACCGCCTCCCTCCTAGAGAACTTCGCCAACATAGAACAGAAGCAACTGGTCACCGCACCCATGCACACAGCGGTACACACACACAAATCCATTCTTCACAGAAGGAAACAGCATCTCCTACAGCCACACCATGGAACTCCTCTGGACAGATCACCACTGCATCCACTTCTCCTTAAAAAAATAAAACCACCGTACACAAGCACGCCCAACGCCTCCCCAGTAGAAGCAGGAACACAGTCACCGAAGACCAGCTCACCTCCGCCCTCATCAGTACCCCACCACCGACCACGCCAGATGCTAACATCGCAGCATGTAACCTCCACCGCTGGATCACAAACTGCGCAGACACTCGCCCCCTCAAGAAAGCCACAGGAAGACAAATCAAGAAAGCAAGCTGGTTCACCCCTGCACGCCAGGAATCCAAACACTCCTGCCAACGACTCAAAAATACATGGAGGAACAAGAAAACCCCGGAAACACGTGCCGCCTACAGAGCAGCCACCACCGCACACCACCATCTCATCAAATCCACAAGGAAGAAATCCCTCCAAGACAGAATCCTCACCAACGCTCACAACACCAAAGAACTCTTCATCACAAAAGAATTCGCCAAACCCTACAGTGAAACAATAGACGTCCCACCCTCCAAAGACCTCTGCAACAGACTTAACACCTTCTTTCACCTTCAGATTAAGATGATCTACGACAACTTCGAAAACCAAGACCTCCACATCGGCTCCTGCTCTCCCTCCAAGCGACGCCACCCGACAGACCCTGCTCAACTGGACCCCTCCCATGACAGAAGACACCTTGAAGACCAAGAAAAGCATCCACTCCGGAGCACCCACAGACCCCTGCCCACCCCAAATCTTCCACAGAGCCGCCTTGGCCATCGCACCCGAACTATGTCAAACGATCAACTGCTCCTTCGAAACCGCCACCTTCCCCGACGACTGGAAACACGCCGAAGTCAACCTTCTCCTGAAGAAACCCTCCACAGACCAGATGGACCTAAAAAACGTCAGGCCCATCTCCCTGCTTCCTTTCACAGCCAAAGTCATCAAAAAGGCCGTCAACACTGAGCTAGCAAACTTCATCGAAGCTAGCAATGTCCTGGAAATCTCTGCAGCAACCACAGCACCAAGACTGCCCTACTCGCCGCCACCGACGACCTCTGCTCCCTCCTCGACCAGGGAGGAACAGCAGCCCTCATCCTCCTGGACCTCTTGGCTGCCTTTGACACATCTCCCACCGCACCCTAGCCACCAGACTCCACGACGCCGGCATCCGCGGCAAGGCCCTTGACTGGATATGCTCATTCCTCACTGGCAGAAGTCAGCGAGTCAGACTCCCACCCTACCTCTCAGAACCAACAGAGTCCAACTGTGGAGTGCCCCAGGACTCCTCCCTCAGCCCCACACTCTTCAACATCTACATTGCCCCCTCACAACCATCGTCAGGAACCACGGGTTCAACATTGTCTCCAACGCCGACACCCAACTTATCCTCTCCCTCACCAACGAACCCAACATCACCAAACAACTTCCAAGAAGGGATGAAAGCCGTTGCCAACTGGACGAAGAACCGCTGCCTGAAACACAACTCCGAGACAACAGAAGTCCTCATCCTTGGCTCCACCCCCTTCGCATGGGACGACTACTGGTGGCCCCCTGCTCTTGGTTAATCCCCCCCACCCCGACGGACCAAGCACGAAACCTTGGAATCATACTAGACTCATCACTCACAATGAACCACCAGATCAATGCTGTATCATTGACCTGCTTTAACACCCTCCGCATGCTTCGAAAGACATTCAGATGGATCTCATCCCAATCCAGAAAAACGCACTCATATCAGTAGTGGACTACGCTCTCTATGCCAGAATCAACAAGAAGCTCCTTCAGACTCCAGACCGTCCAGAACGCCAGAGCCTGATTGATCCTCGACATCCCCAGCCACATCACCCACCACCTCCGCGATCTCCACTGGGTCCCAGTCGAAAGAAGAATAACATTCAAACTCCTCACCCACGAATACAAGGCCATCCACAACACCTGACCAACATACCTGAACAACCGCCTCTCCTTCCACGCACCCAAAAGACACCTCCGATCAGCCGACCTCTCTCTGGCCACTGTTCCACACATCGAAACGAAAAGGGAGGAAAATCCTTCTCCTACCTCGCAGCCAAGGCCTGGAACAACCTCCCCCTCCACCTCCGGCAAACCCCCACACGGCCCCAGTTCAGGAAGTACCTCAAGACCTGGCTCTTCGGATGACACCAGCACTCAACAGAGCCACCCCCTCCCCCCAGCACCTTGAGACCCTAGTGGGTGAGTAGTTGCGCTTTACCAACCCTGATTGACTGAATGTGCCAAGGCAGGTTTCTTCAGCTTTTGTGACCCTGCAGTTGTAACATTAAGTCAGCAAACTGACAATTGGAGACAGTTCTGTCTGGGGCTCAAGGACAACTATTCCTCAAGTAGTGCCCCACAGGCAAAGTCCTCTCTTTGCTAGCCCAAGAATCAGCAGGTGCAGTCCAGTCTGTGCTGCCGTCTCTCTTTGCCGGGTCAAGAAATCAGAAGGCCAGACATTCATTTGTCCTGTCCAGTACAGTGGCAATCTGGGGTCTGGTTGCTACTTTTATGCCCAGAACTTGCTTTTGGTGGATGCGCTGACTACTAGAAAATGGCTACCAGGACCGCTCCCGCCTGATGACAACTCCCTGCACAGTATGGCATCTGGCTATCCCAGAATGCAATATTCTGACACTCCCAAGAGTGTGTGGAGCTCAGTAGCCCACTCTAGATGTGTGGCTACCCGAGGGCTACATGCCAATGGCAAAACTGATTTGTCAACTTTTTCTCCCTCTGTTCCTGGCACCAAACTGTCTAACAGAACAAAAGAGCAACCCCTCTCGGGGGTATCGACAATTTGCTCTTCAAAGGCAGGTTCCCCTTTGAAGTTCACCTTTTCACCTCATACCTTGCCTGGCCTTCTTGCCAGGGAGAGGTAACACCTCTTCTAATGGAAAGGCCTTTGTGTTCCTTCCTTAGGGTCATTCAGACCTCCCTCCAGGAGGGCAGAAGGCTGTCTTGTGGCCAGCAATCTTAAACTCATTGGAAAACTTTGGGCAACAGAGTGGCAACTTTCTAAAGTTGATATTTACTTAAAAGTTCCATTAAATTCAAATTGGCCATCAAGTCCGGTTTAATGCAATGATAACTTGAAGTACCAACTTTAGCAGTCCCATTCAGAGGTTAACACAGCTAAGTTGTCAGTGAGTAACCCTGTACTCACCAATGTGGCTACTAGTCTTTCTACAGCAAAAACTACTATTCGGTGTTTTTTACTATAAGAACATGTAAAGCACATGTTCCACTTTTTAATATACAGCACCCGTCCTTAGGGCTCAATAGGCCTGACTTAGGGGTGGGATATATATTAAAAAGGAAGGTCTAGACTTTGTCGTGCGCTTTAATGGCAAAGTCAGATTATCAGTTCGGGAACTGCCTTGCCAGCCAGCAATGGCAGGCTAGGTCTCTTGCTTTGTCACACTTGTGGTGGCACAATAAGTGCTGTAGTCCATTAGGGACACTAAATTGCAGGCCCTGGGTACCCCTGGTACCATATACTAGGGATTTATACCACTGGAATTATGTGGCAGGAGAGCACCAAATCATGCAGAAATTTTGACTAACTTATGCAACACGAAAAGGCAAATTATGCGGCATAATGCTGCATTTTCTTTTACAGTATTACTTCATTATTATTATTTTTTTAATCTTTTTTACACATGGTAATACTGTCTGGGCAATTATTTTACCTCAAAAGTACCAATTTAACAAAAAACACATAAGCAACTGAACGATGACTAGTTATCCTTTGCAAAGGGCCTTTCAAAGCATGAACACATTGCCACATTTGTAGTAACTTTTGATCCATGCGAGCTAGAAACACATTTATTTTTGTTAAAATCTGTAGATTATGCAGCAGATGATAGATTATGTAGCAAATATGACAAATCCTTAACCAAGCAGAAAAAAAAAAAATCAAAAAAAAAAAAAAAAAATCGCAGCATCGCATAATTCCAGTGGCTCTGCCAATTCTGGGTGAACTGATGAGACATAACTTTTTATGGGTCAGAGTAGTGACGCTGAGGTGTTATCAGGCTTTAGTGCACCTTCGGGGGTCGAAAAGCCAGCAGCATCAGTCCAAAACTTTGGGGGTGATCATGCAAAAAGAGGCATTTCCTTACATGGCCCCCTCCAGATGAGAAGTGATAAGCAACTAACCTACACCCTAATAGTTATCATCTAAGAGGAATAACCTGGAAAGGCCATCTGCATTGGCATGGTCGGTCCCAGGTCTATGTTCCACTTTGAAATCCACACCCGGTACCTCAACAGTTTGGGGTTTTCTCCTCATCTACATAAGCAACCTGAGAGGTGTGTGGTCAGTTTAAACTCTGAAGTGAGTGCCAAACAGGTAGGGTATCATCTTCATCAGGGACCACACAACAGTAAAAGCTTCCATCTCGATAGCACTTCAATGTTGCTCTCTGAGGAGCAGTCACCTACTAATAAAAGCAACTGGTTGATCCTGGCCTTCATCATTTACCTGCCAATGCTGCTCCAATCCCATGTTCAGAAGCATCTGTCTGGACAATAAACTCTTTACTAAAATCAGATGCCTTTCGGACAGGTTTGGAGTACAAAGCTTCCTTTAGGGTGTCTAAGTTATCTTGACACTGCTCAGTCCAGATACCTTTTCTGGGCTGTTTCTTTGAAGTGAGTTCTATCAATAGTGCCACAATGGTACCATACCCGTTCACAAACCTTCTGTAATACCTAGTTAGGCCAAGAAAGGCCCCGGTGATGGGTCTGTGTCTTAGAAGCCTCCCAGGCATGAGTGGTCTGGATTTTGGGTTGTAGAGGTTGTACATGGCCATCACCTATTTGGCGGTCCAAGTACACAACTGAGCCTTGCCCCACCTGGCACTTATTTGCCTTGATAGTAAGGCTTGTCTGCTGCAGGGCCTGAAGCACTTCCTTTAAGTGGACCAGGTACTCCTGCCAGGTGGAACTAAATTCAGCAATATCATCTAGATATACTGCACTGAAACATCCCAAAACTGAAAAAAACTCTGCTCACCACCCTTTGGAAAGCAGAAGGTGCATTTTTCAACCCAAAAGACATTTCCTTAAACAAAATAGCATTCAGGAGTTAAAAAGGCAGATCTCTCCTTAGCTTCTTGGGTGAGGGCTAACTGCCAGTAACCTGAAGTCAGATAAAATGTGCTAAGGTACTTAGCACCCCCCATATTGTCAATTAGCTCATCAGCTCTGGTTTTGGGGTAAGCATCAGTCATGGTGACTGCATTCAGGCCTCAAAGAACTTCCTCTCAGGTTCACCCCCTCTTGCGTTTGGCTTGGGTACAGGTACCACTGGGCTGGCCCATTGACTGTTAGAGGGCTCAATTACCCCAAACTCCAGCATCTTGGCAATGTCAGCTTTGATGCTAGCTTTGACCTCATCTCGACCTATAAATCTTACTTTTGACAGGCAAGCTGCACCTGTGTCCATATCATGGTATGCCAAGTTGGCAGACCTGGGGTCTAGGAGAACACACCAGCAAACTGTTTTATCAAGCTATAACAGTCCTTTTGCTGTTGGTCTGTCAAAGTGGAGAAAAAAACTACTCCAACAGGAGCCGTGTTTGGCATTGCTTGACAGCAAGTGACGAGAGGTTCACTTTCCTCTTCTTCCCCTCCATCGGTCACCACGAGCATGCTCATGTCTGCTCGGTCATGGTAGAGTTTTAGTCGGTTACCATAGATAACCCTGGGAGGGTTTCTTATGGTACTTAGGTCCACCAGGTAGGTGACCTCCACCTTCTTTTCCAAAATTGGTTAGCTTCCAGTTCATTTGTCCTGGAGGGTCCTAGGAGCCACAGGCTCTAAAGCTCAAACCAATTGTCCTTGCAGGTAATCTACCAGTAAGGACTTCTGGGCATACCAGTGCTTGACAAGCTTGGCTGGCCTCCAAATTTTTGTTTGCCATCTTCATGTACTCTGCCATCCTGAAGCGAAATCTAGTAATAATCCACTATCTTGTTAGGTTCTTTGATGGGTCTCTCCCATCCTTCTCTCACTAAACATAGTGGCCCTTTTACAGGGTGACCGAAGAGGAGCTCAAAGGGACTAAAGCCCACACCTTTCTGGGGAACCTCCATGCAGGCAACAGAAGGCATGGTAAGAGAATATCCCATCTCCTGAGTTTTTCTGGCAAACACATTATCATGCCTTTCATGGTCTTGTTGAACTTCTCAACTCTACCATTTCCCTGGGGATGGTAAGGGGTGGCTAACTTGTAGTGAACATCACACTCATCCCACATTGCTTTCAGATAGGCACACAAAGTTAGTGCCTCTCTCCGAGATGACTTCCTAAGGGAAACCTATTCTGGTGAATATACCAAGCAGGACCCTAGCCACTGAAAGAGGAGTCACTGTCCTAAGTGGAATTGCATTTTGGGTACCTAGTGCCTTAAGACCCTCACGGGTGAGTAGCTATGCTTTACAAATTCCCAATTGATTGATTGGCATAGTCCACTACCACCAGGATTAAGGCATTCCTAGATGTGGTCTGAGGGTCAAGGGAAAAAATAATGCCTATTGCTACTCTCTCAAAGGGAGTCCCCGCCACAAGAAGTGGTATCAGGGGAGCCCTTGGCTTGCCCCCCATCTTGCTACTGGCTACAGAGGTGACACAGGAGCGACAGAAGTGTTGGGGGACCATCACTCTCCTGATTGGCCCTGATTTGGTGTCCCTTGCCTCACTATACTGGACTCCCTCCTCCCAGTGCACCTTATGGGTACCACTGTCATCATCTTTTTCTTGGCTTCCAGTTAGATGGCTTAGACCTTCAAGAATGAAACAAGGCTTCTGCCCCTGGCTAAAGTCCTCTCTGGAGGGACTTCCTGCAGCTCTTTCAAGTCTATCCAGGGAACTTCCCCCTCTTCAGGTGCCAGACCCCTCTCCTCAGGGTTTGGTATTGAGGACTCTGGCTGACCAGATTCCCTGCTCTTTCTCTTGTTACTAGGGGCCTGGGATATTCTTCCAGATTACAGAGCCCCTTGACGTCCATGTAAGGCTGCTTGTGGTTTAGTCGACACACACACAGGGGGGGCCCAACATTAGTGCATAAGCACTCCTTTCCACACCTGCCCAGGCAGAAGTTTCAAGATCATTACCCAGCAGACACACTTCTGGGATGCAGGGGGCACAGCCACCTTCTTCAGGACAGTAACCCCGCCCCGTTCAAAGTCCACCACAGCCACAGGATGGGACTTTGTATCATTGTCAGGGTCGACTATCTGTTGCATCTCATTGGGAATGATGTGGTCTGGGTAAACCAGCTTGGCCATGACCAAGGTTAGGGTGGCACTTGTATCCTTCAGAGTCTCAACTTTAATCCCAAAGATTCATGACCACTGCCTGTATTTTCCATGCTTGGAGGCCAGTGAGCCAAGGGCTCAATTTCCTTCCCATCCACTAAAATTAGAGTGCTCTCAGTGTACCCTCTGGAACATCCAGAGACAACTTTTATCCCCTACCCCTGCAATGTACTTGGGATAGTCACCAGTGGGTGACTTATTGATGCACACAGAATCCCCCCTTTTGTGTCCTGGCTGCTGGCAGTCATAACACATCCCTGCCTTTGAAGGGCCATAGTTCTTTCCCAGGTACCCACTCGTATTGGACTTGGATGGTGCTCGCCCCCCCTCAACCCCCCAATTCGAGCAGTTCTTTTGGAGCTCTTTGGGTATATCTTTCTTTTTATCTCGACCCACTTCTTGCCCTTGAAGAGGGAGGCTGACCCCCTTTCTTATGAGCACCTCCATGGGACTTCTTGGGCACCCTAATGTGTACCCATTTATCAGCCATCTTGCCTAAATCTCTGGGGCTAGACAGCTGAGAGTCTACAAGATGCTGGTGTAACTTTTCTGATGAACAGTTTGTAAATATATGTTCCTTGACCACAAAACTGTCGAGCCCCTCATAGTTATTTTTTTTGTTACCCTTAATTTAGCCACCTAGTGCCTTTACTGATGCATGCACAAAGTCCACCCATGTCATTGTTGCCCCCTTATCTGCATTTCTCAACCTTTGTTGATTATCTTCTGGGGTAAGACCAAATAACCTTAGAAGTACAGCCTTCATGTGTGTAAGACTCTCCCACTTTATCCTCTAGCATCAGGAGCCTATCTCTCCCCACCACTGGAACCAATTACCATAATAAGGACCCCCCCCCCCCCAGTGCTGGGCACCCACCCATCTCATCCTTAGAACTCTCATATGATGCCAGAAACTTGTCTAGGTCACACTCTTGGCATATTTAGGCACAATCTCTTTGGGCAATCTAGAATCATAGGCACTCCCTATGATAACCTCAGTGTCTTTGTTGGTGCCAACATTCTTCTGCGAATAGGAGCCCAGCTGGACTCCTCTCTTCAATGTCCATTCTCCACTCCTCCAAAGCCAGTCTCCTTTCCTTCAACTCTAGGAGGCTTACTTGGGCCTCAAGGGTTCCTGCACCCCACCTTCTGAAGTTGTGCTCCTCTCACTGCCAGATATTGAGTGAAGCCTCTGGCGGATGCTGGGGTCAGAACGTCGTTATCCTGATCTCCATAATCGATTACTTCCCTTTCATCATCATCATCATCATCTTCTCCACTGTCTGGGGTGATCTCACTTTCCAAAAATGCTTGGGGCTCTGTGGGTCTCTTCCCAGGCCCTGAGTGTCTTTCTTTTCTGAGGCACCCAAGCTAATCTTCCCATCCTTGCACAGGACTCTCAAGTCATTGATCCTGAGGGTAAACAGGGTGGCCAAGTTGAGCTCATGTTTCCTAGCCGTTTTTGTGATCTCTAGGAACTTTGCAAAAACTTTGGTAAACTTTATCAAAGCTTCTTCAAAACGTTTTAAAAGTTTGTAAACGTTCGGAAACTGTACTTCGGAGACTCCAAAACTTACCAACTTGGTTGAAAATTACAAGAATTTAACTTCTTGGTCAGAATTATTAACCATATAGCACTGCTAGACACAAGTTCTCGATCTCACCGCTAGGCACCAATGTGAAGAAAGCGGCTTATTATATGGTGTGGTTGTGTGACTTCACCATGTAATAAACTCACCAACTGGCTTGGGTCCAGTCAAGCTTGTTTGTAGAACATGCTCAACCATGGATAGCTGCAGCTTTGTGCAGTCATGCTTTGTCAAAGGGAACAGGTGCAAAGCATTTAGAAGTACCAAAATAATTGGATATAAAAAAAACTTGACAAAGGAAATCTAACACCAATTTATAAACATAGATCTTATTTTTTATTAATTTTTAGATACCAAAACAAAGTCCACTAGATGGGGTTCCAGAGAGATAAATTCTTAAGCAAATAATTAATCACTGCTTTTCATTCAAATTGCAAACAAGCGTTGGCAACTACTGCGGTTAGCAGCTACTTGGAAAGCTTTTGTAAAGTTGAGTGAGACTACGCCGGCCCAGTCTGGGCGACCATCTCCAGGAGGGAATGAGTCACAGTGGCCAATGAGACTTGGCAGGACAGTTACCTTGCAGTCAAAGCAATCTCCAGTCCAGTTCCAGGTCCTTTGGGCGAACTGCCATAGACATCAATGGAGCGTTCCTGATGCAAGGGATACAGGATGCTGATCAGGTAAAGCGGGTTTTCCTAGGGCCACCCTTCAGGCCACAAACACTGTGGGGTGACTTTGGTCACAGGAGTCAATGTTCCTCGAAGTCCAGTTGAAGTCCAGTCAAAAAACAGTTGCCACTGGTCTGATGATCTCCAGTTACAGGACAACCAGCAGTTCTCTTTCATTGAGGCTAGTACCCATCTTAGGTGACCAAACTGCACTCGGATGTCTCTCCAGGGTCTGGCATACTCTGTGCACCTTTTGAGGGATGAGACTTGATCTCCGGGCTACATTTCGACGGTCAGTGGTCTTGATTGCCAACTCACCAAGGCAGGCTTTTTCAGCTTTTGTGGCCCTGTAGCTGTAACAGGAAGTCAGCCAACTGACTCTTGGAGTCACTTCTTCTGTCTGAGACTCGGGGATTGCTTTTCCTCGAGTAGGGCACCACAGGCAAGTCCTTTCTTTCCTAGCCCAAGGATCAGCAGATAAAGTCCAGTCTTTGGTGCAGCCTCTCTTTGCCAGATCCAGGGAACAGTAGGGCACAGTCCCCCTTCGGTCCTCTCTTTAGTGCACACATGATTGGGGGTCCAGGTACCATTGGTGCCTCTTATGTCTAGAACTTGCCCTTGCAGTATGTGGTGACTTGGCTACCAGGCCTGCTCCTGGCTGATGACGACTTCCTGCAAAGTGTGGCATCTAGCGATCCCAGAATGCAACATTATGCCCACTCCCAAGTTAGCAGAATCCCTCTTTTGTTGTGTGGAGCTTGGTAGTCCACCCTAGAGGCATGGCAACCTGAGGGCTAGACACCCACAGGAAAAACGGTTTGGCATTGGTTTCCCTCTCGGTCCCTGGCACCAACCTGTCTACCAGAAAAAAAGAGCAGCCCCTCGTGTGTGTCCACGATTTGCCCTTCAAAGGTGGCTTCCACTTTGATGCTTGCCCTTTGGGCTCACACTCTGTTTGGTCTTCCTGCCTGGGAGAGGTAACATCTCTTCCAATAGGCCATTTGCCTTCCTTTCTGAACATCGTTTACACCTCCGCTCAGAAGGGCAGAAGGCGGTCTTGTGGCCTGCAACCATAAACTGTCACTCAAAACTTTGAGCAACAGAGTGGCAACTTTATAAAGTTGCCGTTTACCAAATAGTTACATTGAATTCAGCTCTGGCATCAAGTTGCATTTAATGAAAAAATTATCTTGATACCTCGAAGTACCAACTTTAGTAATCTCATTCAGAAGTTAGCACAATAGGACTACTAGCCTTTCTACAGTGAAAACAACAATTCAGTTTTCTTTTACTGTAAAAACACGTAAAACACATGTTCCCCTTTTTAAAAATACTGCACCTCCCTTAGGGCTCAATAGGCCTGCCATAGGGGTGACTGTGTGCCGGTGGGGCCAGGACTCCAAGCCCCAGAATCTCTTGCGGCAGGTGCTGCCATTGACGCCCTTGAGCTGCGCCCGGAGGCGCATTCTTCTTGGCCTGGGACCCCAGCTTTTCGGGACGCCCGTCACTGTGTGCCAGTGGGGGCAGGACTACCACAAGTCGCTCTGTTGACTTTAGATGCAAGCCCAAGCATTATGCCAGTCATCCCCAAATGTTTAAAAAGTCGATGATAAAGAGGCCAGCATCACATGCCCATTTAGCCGGAAATTATAAAGAGGGGGTGTTATCTCCATCATCAGAGCAAGACTCTGAGTGTACCTGAAACAGTTCTCCCCTGTAGCAATAGGTTCTCCCCTCTCTTAGTTTTGACTAATACTCCCCAAGATACCCTTAATCCATCAATAATAGTGGCCACAGGATCGCTAACAGTAGTCCCTCTGACATCCGGAAAGTACGCCGATCAGGCCACTAGTGACCTCAGGGTAGAGGTGGGGGCCCGGAGGTCTAAGCTAGGCAAACTCACTGGGTTAGTGAAACAGCTCTTGGATGACAGATGTAGTTCTCACAATTGCAGGGAGAGCAATCCAAGCCTGATTGGCCAACTAATCCAAAGGCCACAGGGCATTCAGCTGTCCCCCAAATGGGAGAAGGGCCCTCCCCTCACTTGTAAGACCTGAGCCCCTCCAGATAAATAAGGTACAAACTTATTGGGAATCTGATAGGAGTCATACTAAAGAAAATCTCATACCAAACATGGGGCTAGGGTGGGATACCCCTGGGGCGAACAGCTGTAATCAGTGGAAGGGGATGGCACCAAGCAAGAAAGGAAGCCAATTTGACACACTGAAAGAGGGACTGGGGACTCTGCCCTCCAAAATAATTTACATGGCAAATGTCCCAAAATCAGCAAGCCAGAATGGAAACGAGGGCGAGGAATCATTAAAAATAAAGCAATACATTGGATTCGCCATGTGAGGGGGTGTCGATCCCTTATAAGAGATGATATTCTAAGGGCAAGGCGCCACAAGTCTCACAAAACATTTTGATAGCATAGAGCTGCTGCTAAAAAGCGAAGACCTGGTTAAAATCTTGTTAGCTCTTGACATTAGAACCTGTCCACCTGGCACATCCAACATACAATTTAAGCGATGCTTGCCTAGAGGCCAGTCAAAAGCAACTCGTCTACATACAATTGCCTGCCCAGACTCAGATTCTACTGTAGGGGCAACTGATTGACTTCTAAATGCAGCCCCAGTGATTCTCACACCGAACATCTACCCTCCACATCCCACCCCATCTTGGAGGATAGACTGGTATTATGCAATAGCGATGGGTTCTGTGGGGGTCAAGTAGTGACCAACAGCGGTGGGAGACTGAAACCGAAGGGGCCCGCTGTGGATGCTAGTCTAGCAGTTCCAGATAGGGCAGCGGTGTCTATTACTAGTAATGTAGCAAGCCTGAATAATGAGATATATGCTAGCACGGACCATGGGACAAATCTAATGCTCATTTCCTGGAACGTGGCAGGGTTAAGTAATAAATGGTCTCTCCCTCATTGGAATAATTTTATGGAGGGCTATGACATCTGTCTTCTGCAAGATACTTGGTGCACAGCTCCCAGATACAAGGCAGGGTATGTTAGCTATTGCTGTCCCGCAGTTTCACTGGGGAAAGGACGCCCAGCAGGGGGGTTGTTAATCTGGGTGAAAATTGCTCTGGGATGTAAGATCACACTCCTCCGCTCAGACAGCCCAGATATATTGAGGATTCGTCTGAAGGGTCGTGCAGGCAAACCCATAGATATTTATAATATATACACCAGAGGAACAAGGGGGGGCAGTCCATCAGCTACCGTTAAACAATTAGATGACCTGTTGGACGAGAGTACTACCCAAAATCTATTGATAGTAGCAGGCGATCTAAACGTCACATTCGAACCTTTAGACAGAAGCAATGTGACTGAGTCAAGTGAGGAAGATGCCAAGTGGTCTGTCCCTTCATTAGATTTCCCCCCGATCAAGAAAAGGTCCCAAGTAGCACTCCAAGTAAAAGCCTTAACCCTAGAGTTTGGGTCAAGGGCAGCCAATGGCAGGACAAGCTCAGACAGAACAGGTGCTTACACTTTTAATAGGGTAAACAGCCAGAGCCGTATCGACTACATTATGATAGATCTGAGGCTTTGGCGTGAAGTCATTGACATGTCTGTTGAAGAAACCATCGATAGTGATCATAATCCCCTCAGTCTAAGTATGATAGCGACTTGGGTGGGATCTAGTACAGAGACCGTGGGTCCATCAGATAACGAAGGAAGTCCAGACATCTAAATGACAAACGCCGCTTAAAGTGGCATAAAATAATCCCACACGAAGAAAAACTCTCTGGGCTCCATAATGACGTGCTGGTAGGCACGACCAAATTAGAATCATTATACAAGAATACAGTAGGGTTAGCTGAGGTAGCCAACGTCCATACAGATCTTTTTAAGCAGCTAGGTTCATATTTTACTGTAGTTAGGCATCAGCCAGCATTTGGGAATATTAAAAGGGATCCAGCAACTTGGTTTAATAAAGAGTGCAGAACCTCTCGAACCCAGTTATCCAAGGAATTAAATCTAGAGATAGAGGTGATATTGAAACAGCGAGGAAGAAATACAAGTCATCTCTACACAAAGCCAAAAGAGAGTGGGACGAGTCCCGTTGGCAGCAACTTAAGGAAGCCTGCGATGCAAGAGACTAGAACAAGTTTTGGGCACTAATTGTATGGGGCAATGATGCAGGAGCATCATCACCTCCAAACCATATTTCGGCACTAGTTTGACACAACCATTTTCAACAACTTTACCAAGCCAATGACGCACCACCACCGCCCAGGGAAGTAACTATGATAGCCGAGCCACCAAGCAGCAACCTTTTCTCCCAGAGGGACATCGAAGCGTCATTAGGCAGAATAGTTCAATCAAAAGCTCCAGGCCTGATGGCATACCAGGGGACCTCTTCCTATACCAAAGCTCGAGCTGGTCCCGCTATGTCCTACATCTCTTGAATGCCATAGCAAGAGGCGCCCCGATTCCAAGCTCATGGCGCTAGGCAGAGGTGGTCCCCATATACAAAAAAGGGGTGAGAGAACTACCCTGTAACGATAGGCCCATTAGCCTAATTGACGCAATACAAAAAGCATTTTGCTAAGCCCTTTTACAAAAGATACAGGCGTGGACTGATGATAATGCTATTTTAACTCCTTATCAAGCGAGCTTCAGGGAAAAAAACAGGAACTATCGACCAGGTGTTCCGCCTCCTCCTCCTTTACTGGAAAACGGTGGTCCTTGGCAAGGGCAGCTTGTACAGAGCCTTCATCGACCTGAAGACAGCTTTTGACTTAGTCCCAAGACAGAAGCTGTGGCAAGCCCTCAAAGATATGGGAATTCCAATTGAAATTCTCAATATAGTCATAAGGCTTCATGAAGAAAACTTTGCCAGAGTGAGGTGGGGTTCACAGGGGCAACTTACAGACCCAATCCCTGTAGGTAGGGGAGTACGGCAGGGATGCATACTAGTGCCCACGCTTTTTTCACTTTATATGAACGAAGTAGTACACTTTCTTTCCCAAATGCCTGCCGATGCTCCTACTCTAGGTCGGGAAAAGATTGTGACCCTCCTGTTCGCAGATGACACTTTGTTGGTGTCCAAAACCCTGAGTGGGCCCCAGTTACTCTTAGATAGATTCAAATGCTTTTGTGAGATGCGGGGCCTTACAATAAATACCACCAAAACTAAATCAATTACCCTAAACCCCCATAATCTTATAGGGGCAGATCATCACTGGGAGGGGCACCCCTAGAAAGAAGGAGTACATTTTAATATGTAGGTATCAATTTGTCCGAGATAATGTCCTGGAGACCACATGTCCAAAAGATGGCCCTGAAACAAACACATAATAGGGGTATTAGGGAAGGAACACCATTTGTCATCAAGTAGACCAGCAGCAGCGGCCTTACAAGTATATGATGCAAAGGCAGTTAGCTCTGGTATGTACGGGTCAGAACTGTGGGGTTTTGATAACTTAGAGGAGCTCACGAAATTGGAGCATAAATTCTTAAGGAGCTTGGTATCGCTACCTCAGAGCACTCCTCTTCACCCCCTATTGTTGGATATGGGTAGGAGACAGATTATCGATATTGCCAAGCTTCGCCCACTGCTATTCTGGGTTAGAATCAGATCAATTCCGGAACTTTCCTCATATGCTAACGCTATGATAGAAGTAACTCGTCTTGATAAAAACAACAAGATTAGAAGGCTGTGCAATATAAGGAGGCACCTAACAGATATAGGGCTTCAGGAAGTATGAGATAACCCCAACACATCCCTGATGCAAAGAAGTGAAATTAAACGACACTATTGGGAGTGGGTTGCACAGGTAGCCTGCCAGAAATCTTCTTGGCTGAAGTTAACAGTGCAATTTAGACTCCATAAACAAACTAGCTCCCTGGAGCCCTATCTAGATTTAATCCAAATACCCCTTGACGGAAAGCTGTATATTCAGTTTAGGCTCGGCTGCCTCCCCTTGCACGATTTTCAAAGTGGGTGGAATAGCAACACATCAGTATCAAGAAACTGCCCTGGGTGTAATTCTCCTATAGAATCTATGGCCCATGTTATGTTTGCATGCCCGGTTTATGTATGGCCTAGATACAAGTGGCTAAAACCTATTTGTAGACAAATGGGCACCCAAGACCATCAGGTGGCCTTGAGAATCTTAAAATCAGATACAAGACCTTTGTTCGCCTGTGCTGTTGCAAAGTTCCTTGGCCACATGTGGCACATATGGAGAAGAGATCAGGACGAAAGGCTATTAAGCTGTATTGGTGTCCTTTTTTGTCTTATTGCGGCCGATTTATTAATTTAGTTACAAAGTTGCTGTTATTATGGATCATATTTTATACTGCATTTTAAACCTATGTAAGCTGAGGTATCGTTCTATTTTTATGTCTTTTAACTTTAAAGATAATTGATGCATTTTAATAACTGTTTTGGAAATGATATTTTAATCTGATATTAATTGGTCAAGAGTTGTGTTTGAGGAACACTTTTATGGCATGTAGCCGAAATAAAGTAATTGAATTGAATATATATTAAAAAACAAGGTCTGGACTTTGTCATGAGCTTTAATGGCAAAGTCGGGTTAGCAAATTGAGAACTGTCTTGCCAGCCAGCAATTGCAAATTGGGACTATTGCTTTGCCACCCTCGTGGTGGAAAAATAAGTGCTGCAGTTCCTGAGCAACAAAAACTTACAGGCCCGGGGTACCCCATGTACAATATACTAGGGATTTATAAGTAAGTTAACTAATGTCAATTGTGGGTGAACCAATCAGACGTATACCTTTTAAGGGTCAGAGCCCCAATACTGAGATCTGATTAGCAGGCCTCCGTGCACCTTCAGAGTCGAAAAACCAGCAGCTTCAGTCCAAAACTTTGGGGGTGATCATGGAAAAAGAGGCATTTACTTACACTAAAAATGGCAGGTAGGAAACGCGGTACCATATAAAAACAACTAACAGAAAAAGTTCTTTAGATCCTGTCTATAATGTGTTTAAAAAAAGAAAGATAACAAGCATTTGCAATGCAATAGGTCTCGCATTTACGCGAGTTTAAGCTATTGGCATTGTAAATGACAATGCCTTATTTATGTTTTAAAAACGAAAACAAAAATAAAAGGAAGTGTCATTTGCAATGTCAATAGCTCAAACTCGCGTAAATGCGAGACCTATTGCATTGCAAATGCTTGTTAGGTAAAAGTGCCTGCCTTTCACCACAACAGAACCAAGCCTCGCGTGACGTGCCTGGCTCTGGCCCCGCCTGTGCCCCTCACGCAGAAGAAAACAGCAAATTAATTAAATAACTAAGCGCGGCTGCAAAAGTGAAAGCGGCCCGCGGTGCAAATTAATTAAATAACCAAGCGCGGCTGCAAAAGTGAAAGCGGCCCGCGCTGCAAATGAATTAAACAAGCGCGGCCGCTAAATTGAAAGCGGACCGCGTTGCAAATAAAAAAAAATAAACAAAATAGTGCTGTTAGCCATGAGACTGTGTAGCATGACCAGTAAAAGGTCCAGTCCTTATGGGTGGTAACAAATGGAGACAAGGCGGTACCAAGGAGGGACTAAAAAGCCTATTTACCAATCAGAAGCCAGCATTTAAGAAGGACAATGACACAAATCCAATGACAAATATGGGCTGAGAGTGGACGAGGCTTCCACAGCACGCCTCGCAGAGCGAGCAGCGCATGCGCGCTGCCGCTAGGCTCGACCTAAAAACTAGGGGGTGACCATACAAAAGGAGTCATTTCCTTACATACACCTATATCATATACTGCGCAGCGCCTTCAGAGCCGCACACAGCACATACCCACGTGAACATGTGCCCCTGCAGGCCATACATTGCGTGCTGGATAATCACTCTCACAAAGGACTGATCATTTGCCTGTATTCTATTATGCAGTACAAGGCACCAGTAATCACACCTAAAGTGCTGCTGAGATGGTGGACAGACATAGGTGATGATTTAACCCCTAACTCAGGAAGCCTAACACCAGACAGTACTATCTGTCCAAAAAACTTACCTCATACTGTGACATCACTCCAGGGACCAAAAACTAAACTGTGACATCTGTTCAGAAATCTAACACCAGACGCAGACTCTTGGATGGATGTCCCATTCTGGTGTTCGGTCCCTGAAGTGATGTCAAACACCAAATTGTGACATTATTACAGGAACCTAGCATCAGACTGTGACATCACTCCAGGCATACAACATCACTCCAGAGAACTAAATCCAGACCGTAGCATGCGCCCAGGAACCTAACAGACTGTAACATCACTGCAGGGACTTAACATCACACTAAGACATTACTCTACGAACCTAACACTGAATTTTGATATATGTATAGAAACCTAATATTAGACTATCGCATCACTCCAGGAATCTCACATCAGACTGTGACATCAGTCCAGGGACCCAACAGTAGACTGTGACATTTGTTCAGGAGGCCAACATCAAACTGTGACATCACTCCATGAACTTAACACCACACCACAACATCACTATTGGAACCTAATGTCAGACTGTGATAACACCACATGGACCTAACACCAGACTGCCACATCTGTCCAGGAGCCTAATTAATGTCAGCTTGTTACATCACTCCAGACTGACTTCACTACACTACAGGAATCCAACAGTCGGCTGTGACATCACTCCAGGGCCCTACACCAGACTGTGAAATCATTACAGGAACCTAACATCAGACTGTGACATCACTCCAGGATCCTAACACCTTACTGTAACATTGTTTGAGGAACCTAAGAACAGACAGTGACATCTGTCCAGGAACCTAACACCAGACTGTGACCGCACTCGACTGACCTAACATCAGCTGTGCCATTACTCCTGGAACCTAACACTGGCCTGACATCAGTCCAGGAGTCTAACATCAGACTGTGACATTGTTCCAAGGACCTAACACCAGACAGTTAAAGCATTACAAGAAACGTGCATCAGGCTGCGACATCACTCCACGAAACTAACACCTGACTGTGACATTTGTCCAGGACCCTAACATCACACAATGACTTTATTCCATGGGCCTAAAATCTGACTGTGGCTTCATTCCTAATACCAGACTGGGGCATCACTACATGTGCCTAGTCTGTCCAGGAAATTAACATCAGACTGACATCACTCGAGGGACCTAACATCAGACCGTGATATCACTCGCGGGACCGAACACCAGACCGTGACATCTGTCCATTAACCTAACATCAGGGCTTTAAGTGGGCCGGGTCTCACCGGTGCTGAGCACCGGCAGTTTTTTAAAGGGGGCCTCGAAACAGGTCTCGATCGGGCTCTGTTTTGTGCCCTGGCAGAGGCGGTCCGTTTGTTTCCGGACTGCAGGCACATCAATGTGCGCGTTCTCACACTGCTCACTTCTCACTAGTGGAGAAGTTATGGCATGACGTCATGCCAGGTCAGCGTTGTAGGGGGAAGCAAAATCCTTTAAAGAGTCATTTTCTCTCTGGATTTCCCTTCTCTTTTTTAAACTCAGGAGCAGCAACATTGTCGTGGTGTCACCAGGGCTTTAAGTTGAAGCTTTTTCAATATTATATACAAGCCATAGTTGCTGCTTATTTATCTTATGCAACTAACAACCATTGACAAAGCCAATAGTCCTGACTTCTTGTAGGTATGATGTTACTTGTTGTATCATATATCAGGATGCAATGACAGACAGCAAAATACAAGTTGGGCAGCACACTATGCTAAGCACAGATTTTTAGCTTACGTGTTTTTAAGCCACGCCCTTAATTACACTGGCCATGCCCCTTTGAGAGACCCCCAGTTTTTTCATCCCACTTAAAGTCCTGCCTAACATCACACTGCAGCATAACTCCAGGGAACCTAACATCTGCCTGTGACATCATTAAAGATACCGGACACTAGACTGACATCTGTCCAGGAACCTGCCACCAGACTATGACACTATTTCAGAAACCTGACACCAGACTGACATTATTTCAGAAACCTGACACCAGACTGTGACATTATTCCTAATATCACTACATGTACATTGTCTATCCAGGAAACAGACATCAGACTGACATCACTCCAGGGAGCTAACATCAGACCGTGATATCACATCAAGACCTAACACAAGGCTGTCACATCTGTCCAGGAACCTGACACCAGACTGTGACATCACTCCAGGGCGGTACCAAACACCAGGCCGTGACATATGTCCAGGAACCTAACATCACACTGCGGCATTACTCCAGGAACCGAACATCTGCCTGTGACATCACTAAAGATAACGGACACCAGACTGTGACATCACTCTAGGACGGTACCCAACACCAGACTGCCACATCTGTCCAGGAACCTAACATCACACTGCGGCATTACTGCAGGGAACCTAACATTTGCTTATGACATCACCAAAGATACCGGACACCAGGCTGACACAGTCAGGAACCTAACATCAGACTGGGACATTACTTCAGAAACCTGATGCCAGATGTTATCTGACTCAAGGAAACTAGGCCTGGGCGGTGAACTCCGCTCGCGGAGTTTGCGGAGTTTTCGGAACTCCGCGTTACACGGAGCTCGCGGAGATCCGAAAAACTCGGCGCCGCGTAGCAGAGTTTTTTTCCTCGCTCGCGTTAGTCAACGTCAAGTTGGCGAGGGAGGAAAATCCACCTCCCGGTGAGATTTTTCCTCGTTCGCGATCGTCAACATCAAGTTGGCGAGCACGAGCGTGGAAAATAAACTTCCCGGCGGGATTTCTCAATGCAGGGGGGGGTGTCAGGTTTCTTATTGCGAGTGGTCGCGTATGCTCGCGACCGCTCACGTTGAGAAACTGCCCGTTTGCGTTGAGAAAGGTGCAGCTCGAGTAAAAATCTACTCGAGCGGCAGAAAGGAAAGCAGCGCCCGCTTGCGCTGTGCATGGTGCCGTTCGCGATGATTGCACAGTGCGAACAAGCATCCGGCACTGAAAATCACTGCGAACTGCATTTTTCTATCGCACTCCGCCGCTTGCCGAGCTCTGCGTAGCACGGCAGAGTTTTTTTTCCCACTTCGCGGAGTTTCGCGTAGCGCAACTCCGCCCAGGGTTAAAGGAAACCTGATTTCAAACTGGCATTACTCCAAAAGGCATATGGCAGTTATGACGTGCTATCCCTCCAGAAAACTGATGCCAGACGGTGAAATGACTCCTAAAGTGAGAGACAAATTAACATGCTGGAAATAGTTTAACAGGCCATCATAAAACTACAGTAAAAATAAAGAAAGCAATGAGGAAGACGTCGCATTTTATATTAATTAATGGACCAAGCAGGCCTGTTTGAGTTCGGTTCTGGGAGCAGGATTTTCTGCGTCACTTGTCGGGTCCCTGCAGCATCGGCGGAGGAGAGGTGGGTGCTAGTCTTACCCAGACATCTGAGTTCCAAGTTTGGGGATGGGGTGGGGAGGGGAAGGGAGGGGGCTACAGAGGGCGGGCTCTGCCCGCAGATCCTCCGAGTAGGAATTCCAGAAGGTGGGCGTTACTAAGGGGAAAGAGGTTTTAGGAATGGAAGAGAGAAACATTTCGTGCAGGCTGCTCTGCTCCCCCTGCACTGGACTGGTGCGCTCCGCACTCTCATCCAGTGGTAAGGCACACTGCCTGCTACTGAGGGCTTCTTGCCAGGACACCCTGAGGAGGGGTAAGCCCCTCCCGCCGTGGCAGTATATGACCATTACAGACCGGTCCATATCTGAAGCCTTCACCTTTCTAGGACTTTGACTATTCATTTTGGGCATAGGTTGTCCTTTTTGGGGGTGAGCCGGGTTGGTAAGTACTTAATTTCATCCTTTCGTACCGAAGACAAACGAGTATGGGCTCCTTGTACACAGCACTTCACTGCTACCCTCGCACTGCATTTTCTCTCTGCCCATTCTGTGCACTGCATTTCGACTCTGTGCACATCTATTCCCTCTATACTTCTCCCCTACTCTGATCACTGCAGCTTTTTTCACCTCATTTTGTGAAGCCCTTTCTACATCACTATATTCACTGCAGCTTTCAGCTGCTTCTATGCGCTGCATCTGCATTCTGTGCACTCCATCTATGCTCTCTGTAGCTAGAGCTCGTTCTGTGCACTGTCTTCTCTCAGCAAAGAACCACTGCTCTGGCTGCTGCATCCCACTGAATGTCTCTGCATTTTCTTCGTTCACTAGGCACTGAATCCCTATGCCCTGCAATACATCTATTATGTGTGCACTGCACACCACACACTGCACGTTGCGTCACCATGTTGAAAACTCCCCTATACTCTGCACTTCCTCTCTTTTCTCTCTGCTCTGCATCCATATGCTATATCCACACTACGCCATCACGTTGTGCACTGCATCGCTGTCTCAGTGCACTGCACGGCCACTCCGAGTGCAGTGCATCCTCACTCTACTTGCACTGCAGTTCTGCTGTCTGAAATTCGTCCCCATTCTGTGCAGGCAAAACCTAAAAATGTAGACGGGCATTTGGGCGAAAAATAAATGCCTCAAAGGCAGACATAACGGTTTACAGCACATGCACAAAAGTGGGAAAAGTGTTTAATTAAGTCTAGGCATAGTATTTTGTCCTAAAGGGTAAGCTTCTAGAACAAAACCTATGCTTGACATCACATACACCCTTGCAATACAGAGCACCCTAAAGCGCACCGGCACAGGGAGTGAAGAAAACCTTGCCATAGTTTAGTAGGTATGGTGCCGTTCTGCTTTCTTTCACACAGCACAGCAGCTTTGGTTGCTGCACTGCGTGAAATGTTACCAAATCTGCTCCTGTGCCTTTCTGTTTAGGCTCCAGCATCGAGAGTGGTCTAGCGGGAGGCACACTAAAATAAGGAGATGCCCGACTTCACTAGGACCCGTATAATTACAGCCATGGCACAAACTGTTAGTAGTAAGAATGTGTTAGAGAAGCACAGATCGAAACACTAGCACAAATCTTTGCAAATGAAAGGAATCCATATACCTCTTAAGTGTGCACGAGGAGCACAGATTTTCATTAATGAAGATTGAAGCATGAATTAATACATTTGAACGAGAAACGTGAATCTTAAATAGTGAGAACCCATACACAAACATTGTGAATTAGCACAACCAAGCAGATGGCACCTGTGGGTACTTGCAAGCTTCCTCTCTGTTCATTCCACGCTTGTTTTTCACGATTTCTGTCAAATAAAACAATAAAAATGGAAACATTCTTGAAATCCACAAAGGACACAACATTTTTAGCACATCACCCATAGGTGCGCAGATGAGTATTCCCAAAACAAGAGCCAGCATTACCCTTCACTGCAAAAGTAAATGTGAAACATGCAAGATGCTGCAACTATATATGGAAAATAAAAAAAAGTGATGGATGGAACGCTTCGTTCCAGCAGGACAGTGAGAATGGGACCTACGCCCAGCCATACCCGTTTCACTTGAGGCGTCACAGTGAAGAATACAAAGAAGTGATGGATGGAATGCTTGAATTAAATTCACTGGAAGTAAGTTGCACCCGACTGAAGAGGCCCAAATAGTCCAAAATTGTCTTGGGTTGCATGTGTTCTGGTTCAAATAGGGTGTGGCTTGGGAGTTTAGGCTGAATTGTTCCTATTGGAAATACACAACTACAATAGTTGTGGAAAAGACTGCTGCACATCCAATGGTAGCAGTAGGGTGGGTTAGTTTCGCCAGTCAGGTTAAGTAGGAGTTGGTGCTACTACCATTTCTCTGTTACCAGACATTTTACTCGAAATATGGACAGACATAATGGGCATATCATAGACCACTGTTAAAAATGGGGTTTCTGGTTGGCAGAGGTATGCACCCTGTCCAAGCAGGAACCACAACTCTAGTCAGGGTAAGGTAGATACACACTGAAATATAACCAGTGCTCACCCTATGGTAGCTTGGCACAGAGCAGTCAGGCTTAGCTAAAGAGGCAATGTGTAGAGTATTTGTGTAACACACTCAAACACGCACTGTAACACAACGAAAACACCACAAAAATACTCCACAAAGAATTAGAAAAATAGATAATTTTATGAGCAAAACAAGACCAAAACATCTAAAAATGAATAACTCCAGTTCTACTGATTAAAGATTAAATCAAATTATAGTGCTTAGAGTCATAAAGTGCCAAACAGGGACATCTGGGTGTGCAAGACCGGGGTAAATCCTGGGCCGACTCCGATGGAGGGACTCACACCTGTCCTGCTGAAAAAGTACCATGGATGGAGGAAGTATCAACGTCGAGGATCTGATGCGAGGAGCAGGTGAGGCGATGCATCGTCGCTCTCGTGGATGTAGACGATGCGTTGGTTCCAATCCGCACAGTCAGTGAAACCTCTTCGATGAACCCCTCAGCGACGCACCATCATTGAGCTGTGCAGTCCATCATAGTCAAGCCACGCAGTCTGTTGAAGCGATGTAGTTGAGCAGCAGCTGCATCTGTGTCGAAGGTAGCGGTGTCGGTTCCGAACGGCGCAAAGTCGTCAATGCATGGATTTTGCTGGATTACCACAGAAAAGTCACTTCCAAGGGACCAGGACTCGGTTGGCACCACTTGGCAAGGCAGGACTCACAGATGGCAGAGTCCAGGTGCTGTGGCAGGGTTGAAGGAAGTCTTTGATGGCTCGAGACTTCAGAACAGGGCGCAAACCAGCAAGCCCTTGGAGTCATTCTGGGTTCAAGTTAGATGGGTCCAGTCATTTTCCTCAGCAGGGCAGGGAGTAGCGGGCAGCTGGTAACAGGCAGCAGAGCAGAAAAGCAGTTCCTACAGAACAGCAGTCCTTGTAGAAGCAGAGCAGTCCTTCCTGACAGGTCCAGTAGTGTACTGTCTTGGTAGGGTCAGAGACCCAGTACTTGTACCCAGTTGTGCCTTTGAAGCGGGGGCGACTTCAAAGAAGGGTCTTTGAAGTACACACAGGTCCTTTCTTCCTAGCTCTGGCTCCAGACTATCAGTAAGTGGAAATGAGCCTTGTGTGTAGAAAACAGGACACTGCCTATTCAGGTGTGTCAGCTCCCCCACCCCTTCCGGTTCAAGAAGAGCCATCAGGAGGGAGAACATGGCGGGCGCGAGCTAAGCAGCCGCTTGCCTCCGGAGGCACCCGTGTCCCGCGCCTGAACGAGTAGGCGAAACTGAGACATACCATTCTGGTCTTACCCGTGTGAATGCTGTCCTGAGGCTGCTGAGTCAAATTGCTCGCTTTTCCGGCTTTTTTCTTGCCTCTCGCCGTAGCGACGCCGTGTTTCTGGCTTCGGTTCTGCGGGCGATGTGTGTTGGAGCCTTCACTCCTGTTCATTCGCGCGTTGGGTTATCGCCGCCCTGGAGCGGAGGAGGGGCCGCAGAGCAGCAGCTCGCAGGCTCCTCCAGGTAGACATCGGCAGCGGCAGTACTGGATGTTTTTCCTCCAGTCTGGAGAAGGCTGCCTTCGCAGAGGAGGTCGGCGTGCACTCGTTTGTTGGACATACTGAGCCCCTGTCGCCCCCCCGCAACTGCAGTTGCAGCAACAATCGGACCAGGTACAGGGGGGTCAGGTAGCAGGGGTGCATTTAAGCACAGCGCTCCAATGTAAGAGTACTGGCACAATGAGGAGTAAAAAACGCGGAGGGGTGGCGCAGGGGCTGGTAAAATCTAAAATTGACGGGAAGAATACTAAGCTGCCCCCCTTGGAGAAATCTGCTGCTGGGAATAGTGGGAAGCATCAGAGGAAAGGCAGCACTACTCCGGCAGTGGTTACTGATAGCAGTTATTCAGTCTTTCAGCGCTGCGAGGTCAAGGGCAGGAGCATAAAAGCAGGCAGAGCCAAAAGCAATCCCCTGGATTTGAAAATCAGGGTCACCCCCTCATTGCGGTCGTACTTTAAAGTGCAACCACTTGTGCTGGATGTTGTAAAACAGGGGGAGGCCCTCAGGAGAAGCTCAGCAGGCCAGCTGGAGTTAAAATCAATCTCGGAGAGGATGGAGGTGGCTGGCAGCCCCCTCCCTACGGAAATAACCCTACCTGCAACTCCTGGAAGTGCTTCAGCAGAAGTTTTGGATAAAGGGAAGGATTTTGCAGGAGAAAAAGCCCTGGCTTGTCAAAATATGGGAGCTAGCTGTAGCGCACAGGTGGACAAAGTCTCTGAAGATCGTGAGATTAGGGGGCCCTCAGTAGCCTCTTTCGAGGCTCTCTTTTCTACCCTTTCAACGGATATTAAGAAGGGGTTTTCAGTCTCGGAGGCTAATCAAGGGGAGATTAGGGTCTTTTGTGAGTCACTGGAGAAGAAAATCGACCTCCTGAATTCAAGAACAATAGTTTTGGAGAACACAGTGGGCGAACTTAGGGATGACCTGGGAGCAGCAAAAGCCGACATAACATCTCTCAAGAGGGAGGAGGTGGTTCTTCGGGAAAGGCTTTAGATGTTAGAGAATAACTCTGAGAAATAACTTGCGTATCTTGAATGTCCCGGAGGGAAGGGAGGGTGAAGACCTTAAGTCCTTCATAGTTACACTCTTAAAAATCTCTGAAGATTAAGGAGTCGGAGGAAGACTTGAGGAAAGACATTCAGAGGGTCCATAGAGATCCTTTTAGGAGGCACCCAAACAGGACAAAGCCCAAGAAAATTCTCATGAACTTTACCACATATTCCTTAAAGGAAAAGATCCTCAACATGGCCCTAAAGGAGAAATCATTGAAAGCCAGAGATTTTTCTTATAAAATCCGATCTGATCTTGCCCGTGCCACCCTAGATAGGCAATGGGAGTTGGGCAGGAAGTTGGATGATTTCAAAAAGCTTGGTGCGACTGCCCAGCTCAAATTTCCTGCAACTCTGAAGATTATGCACAACAATAAAATGCATAATGTCAGATCAGTGCAAGAGGCGGATAAGTTACTAGATAGTCTCGGCAAAGCCGCAAAATAGCTGATGGTCGAGTACTATATACAATACTTACACTTGGGATTTTTGGGGCAGGTCTAACTAGCAGGGTCCTTGTTCTTCTAACACGCATTTGGTTATTGTTCATTCTTATTTGAGGTATTAGATTGGTAATCACAATTATTTGCACATACATGCACATGAAGGTTTAAGTCAAATACTAACTTTTTGTGGGGGTTAAATTGGAAAACATTCGGTTAATTGAGAAGTTATAGGCGGGGCTTTAGTTTCTTACTCTTCGCCTTTTCTTGTACTTGTTTACAAGGGGACAGGGTGGGTTGCCCCGGGGTGCAGCCACTGGACTACATCAGTCCAGATAAATGGGGGAGGGGTTCTTTTGGGGGGGATGGGGGGTAGGGTCGTTTGCACGGGGTGGGGGGCATAGGGGTAAAAAATATAAACTTTCCTCATTCACCTTACTACTTGGACAGATTATCTTGGTCCTATCGCAACTGGTCTGGTATTGGCTTCTTCGGAGATTCAGTCGACTCACAGTTCTTGTGTCTAAACCTCCATGAGAAGGATTCAGCTTTTGTCCTGGAATGTTAATGGCCTGCGGGTTAAAACCAGAAGGGCCAAAATTTTGCAGTATATAAAAGACTCTCCCGCGCAGGTCATTATCCTCCAGGAAACTCATCTCCTAAAAGAAGAGATAACTGGGATATTCAAAAATTTAAAGTGGGTAGAACACATGAGTTGCTCTAACCAGAGCGCTAATATCAGGGGCGTAGCTATATTAATTAAAAAACAAGCGAATGCCCGTATCTTAGACTCCATTGTTGATCCAAGTGGCAGGTGGGTCATTGTGAAGTTGACTATTTTAGGCTTTCTGCTAACTTTGGTGGGCTATTATGGCCCAAACCAGGATGACGACTCCTCCCTAAAAACATTTTTTCAAACCTTTTGGAACATCCAGACCCAGTTATCATGGCCGGGGATTTTAACATCGTCCTGAACCCCAAACTGGACAAGTCGCTGAGTAGTAGAGCTAAGGTACCTTCTAGGTCCCGGATGTACCTCCAATCTATGATGGCGCAGACTGGGCTTTGTGACATTTGGAGGGACAGATCAGGTAACCTGCCAGGAGTCTCATACTATAACAGTAAATACGGCCACAAGTCAAGGATTGATTACATCTTGGTCAGCCATAACCTTAGGGGTAAAGTTAATAACATCAGCTATGTGACTCCACATCTGTCGGATCACTCAGGGGTCTGGATGGATCTGGCCTTGGCAGACGGCACACATTCTAGAGTTTGGACGTTCGATTGGACTCTACTTTTGGATGATGCCGAAATGGAGTTTTTATCTCAGGAGGCTGAGTGTTTTTTTAATATGAATCTGGGCTCGACTGGGACTCCAGTAGTTTGGGACTCCTTAAAGGCCTTTTTAAGGGGCATGATTACAAGCAGGGTATGTCATAAGAACAGACAATATAGGGAGGAGGTGGCTCACAAGGAGGCAGAGATGAAGATAGTAGAGTTGAGTTTAAATAGAGAGGCTGACTCTGAGAAGCACCAGGAAAATCTGACCAAATTAGGCAAATTAAAGGATCAGCTGGACACTACTATTCGGACAAGGGTTACAAGCAGGTGGGAGGCGAGTAAGCTTGCCCATTTCGAGTATGGAGAAGCCGCAGGCAAGCTTCTGGCGTGGAAGGCGAAGTCCAACAGGATGCACAATCTCATAAAACAAATTGACAGTGCAGATAGGGCTATTGCTCTGTCTACAGACGAAGAGATTGGCAACGCCTTTTTTTGCTTTCTTTCAGGAGTTGTACCGTGAGGATAGCGTGGTGGATAAAACCATGGCTAAGGAGTGGTTGCGGGGGAGCACGCTCACCCCCCTGAATTTGTCTCAGCAGAAAGATCTAGAGCTGGACATATCTCAGGAAGAGGTGAGGAAGGCCATCCTTGCTTGTAAAGGAGGGAAAGCTGCTGGGCCCGATGAGCTCCCTGCAGAACTATATAGATCTCTTGGGGAGGTGATCTTTCCGACTCTTACATTACTCTTTAATGAGATTTTATCCGGCATCGCAAGGCTCCCAGGTTCATGGCGGGAAGCTACTATTACCCTGATTTTGAAAGCAGGTAAGAACCCAGCGAGTTGCAGGTCCTACAGGCCTATCTCGCTGCTGAATGCAGATTATAAAATCTTTGCCAGGATCCTGGCAGATAGGCTGTGTTCTATAGCGGGAGTCATGCTTTACCTGATCAAAAAGGGTTTGTTAAGGGCAGGAATTTAGGTGACCTTACTTATGATTTTGTGGGTGCAATAGATTTGGCCACCACCTTTTCGTTCCCTTTCGCAGCAATAACATTAGACGCCACCAAGGCCTTTGACAGGGTCAATTGGGTATATCTCTCGGCAGTTATGGAAAAATTCAATTTGGGTGAGAAAGTCTGCCGAGTCATTCAACTCATTTATCGAGATCCATCGGCGAGACTCCTGGCCAATGGTAAACTGACAAAACCCTTTAAGATCACCAGAGGTACTAGGCAGGGCTGCCCCCTCTCCCCTCTTCTTTTTGACCTATATATTGAGCCTTTTGCTCAGCGTTTAAGAGAGGAGTCTAGTATTCTGCCTTTTAAGTATGGTGACTGGGAGAGGAAGGTAGCCCTGTACGCCGATGTTTTGATTCTTTCTGCTGATCTCACGACAACTTTTCCACATGTCATTAGCTTAGCACGGGACTTCGGGCAGGTATCCGGTTAGGAGGTCGATGCGGAGAAAACCGAGGTTGTGACGTGGAACCTGGCGGAGTGCCAATATTAGACCAAGCGTGATATGAGGTACTTGGGGGTGAGAATAGTGCAGGACATTGATAAGATCTCAGGGACTAACCTGGCAAATGTCTCCAGGGAGTGTCAGAAACTAATGAAATCATGGGCCCACCCCCCATGACCATCTTGGGGAGGATTAACCTGGTTAAGATGGTGGTGCTACCGAAAATTACTTTCCTTTTCAATACCATCCCTCTTCATTTTGAAAAACCAGCCATAGCTAAGCTTCAGCAGGCAATCAACTCATTTGTCTGGGCTTACAGGGCTACGAGGATCGCCTGGAAGAAGCTCAGGTGTAGGAGGGAGAAGGGTGGTCTTGCACTTCCTGATCTGCAATATTATGCATGGGCCTTCCAGCTGTCGCACTCGAGAATGCTCTTAAAAACCCCAGACCACACAGGGGTGGGGGCCATGTTCTCTGCCATGTTAAAGGGTGCTGGTCTATCTCAGGAGGGATTTCTGTTCAGATTTGGAGAACAGAAGTTCTTCAAGAAGATTAGGCTAAAAGTCCTGCTGGGGATGGCTCGAACTTGGGCTAGCATTAAACAGTGTACTGGTCTCAATTATTTTTCAAGTCGGGCCCCCCTGTGGGACTCTCCAGGCGCACCAGACTGCCTGAAAGACAGGCTTGCACTACCTCTTAGAGCAGCAGGGCTTAAGGTGTGGGGGGACCTCGCTTTTGAGGGTTCACTTTTACCATGGATGTCACTACATAACAGGCTAGAAGAGGGCATGTCTAAGTTTAAATATATTCAGTTGCAGAGTTGGTCCCAAAACGTTAAAAAACCTATAGGCATAGGAAACACCATTGAGGAGCAGCTGGTGGTAAGACCGCCAGGGAGGAAGGAGGTTTCTTTTCTTTATTGGGCCATTGAGGAGGCTAGCGATGGGGATTTTAAATTGGCAGAAGAACTGTGGGGGGCCTCCTTGTCAAATGAACAATGCGAATATTTGTGGCAAACATCTTTTAATACCTTGTTTGCCGCTGTAAAACCAGCTTGGCTGAGGAGGAAC
Organism: Calotriton arnoldi; assembly: GCA_963921515.1. Lineage (NCBI taxonomy): Eukaryota > Metazoa > Chordata > Amphibia > Caudata > Salamandridae > Calotriton > Calotriton arnoldi. The sequence goes on along the minus strand of CAWUFW010007167.1, from coordinate 299,390 downwards.
CATTTGTTTACGGTTCATAGGGCTTATTTATCACCGTTAAGATTGACCAAAATGTCGAAAGGCCTCCAATTCGCTGTAAAAAATGTGATTTAGAAGGCACCTCCGACATACATATGTTTAAGGAATGCCCTGCGATAGCAGAATTTTGGGAAAAAGTAGGGAAAACCATCGCTGACATCTTGGGACTTCCAATCCAAATCAATCTTGGCCTGATAATTTTTGGTATATCTAGTGGAATCAGCGGCCCCGCTAGGTTGTTCCTCTTCTATGCAGTGCTGTTGGCTAGGAGGGAAATCTGTAAAAGATGGGTGGAAGTTGCACCTCCTTCACATTCTGAGTGGTTGTCTCCTTTATTTACAACATCCAGGTTACATTTGTGTAGAACGCAGCGTAGTTAAAAGAAAGCACTATGGGATTTTTTACTAACATGGTCTAATGCTTAGTTTTGGGGATTTATTAATTAGTGTTATCAATGTTTTAAGTCTTCACCTATAAAGAGATCTGGATCCTATGATTATGCCTCTTTTGAAACTCCTTTGACTGTGTTGGGCCTCCCAGTCCTTCCACCTATAGGCTAACATTAACAGTCAAAGAAAAAGAAGGAACTCTCTTGGATCACCACATACATACAAAGAAATATATCACTCCAAATATGTCGTTGAATCACTCAACCATATACATCCATTAAAAAGAGGCCGTAAGTCTGAACCCAAAAAGCAACCGCGTATTACACAGAGAAGGCACTGTTGATCGCCTAGAGGAATTCTTGGAGTGGTTAAACCTGGGGGATGTTAATCTTAAATTCACCTCTGAATATAGCAGTCAGAGTGTGAATTTTTTAGATTTAAAAATCAAAGCAGTAAATGGGAAGTTGCAGGTCGAATTATTCTCCAAACCCACAGATATCAATCAATCAATCAATCAAGCATTTGTATAGCGCGCTACTCACCCGGAGGGTCTCAAGGCGCTTGGGGGAGGGGGTCCGCTACTGTTCGAACAGCCAGGTCTTGAGTTGCTTCCTGAAGGAGAGGTGGTCTTGGGTAAGGCGGAGGTGGATGGGTAGGGAGTTCCACGTCTTGGCAGCCAGGTAGGAGAAGGATCTTCCTCCCGTTGTGGCTCTTCGGATGCGGGGGACGGCGGCGAGGGCGTGGTTGGTCGATCGTAGCTGGCGGGTGGGAGTGTAGAAGGTCAGACGGTCGTTGAGGTATCTGGGGCCTTGGTTGTGGAGAGCTTTGTGTGCGTGGGTGAGGAGTCGGAACGTGATTCTCTTGCTGACGGGGAGCCAGTGCAGGTCTCTCAGGTGTCCGGCGATGTGGCTGTGTCGGGGGATGTCCAGGATGAGTCGAGCTGAGGCGTTCTGGATGCGTTGGAGTCTTTTTTGAAGTTTGGCTGTGGTTCCGGCGTAGAAGGAGTTGCCGTAGTCCAGTTGGCTGGTGACGAGGGCCTGGGTGACCGTCTTCCTGGTTTCGGTGGGGATCCACCGGAAGATCTTGCGCAGCATGCGTAGGATGTTGAAGCAAGACGAGGAGACGGCGTTGATTTGTCGGGTCATTGAGGGGGAGGAGTCCAGGATGAAGCCCAGGTTGCGTGCGTGGTCCGTTGGTTTGGGTGCGTTGCCCAGGGCAGGGGGCCACCAGGAGTCGTCCCAGGCGGAGGGTGATGATCCTAGGATGAGGACTTCCGTTTTATCTGAGTTCAGTTTCAGGCGGCTGTTCCTCATCCACTCGGCTACGTCCTTCATCCCTTCATGTAGGTTGGTTCTGGCGGTTGTGGGGTCGTTGGTGAGGGAGAGGATCAGCTGGGTGTCGTCGGCGTATGAGATGATGTTGAGGTTGTGTTGGCGTGCGATGGCTGCGAGGGGGCTCATGTAGACGTTGAAGAGGGTGGGGCTGAGTGATGATCCTTGTGGTACGCCGCAGATGACTTCGGTGGCCTCGGAACTGAACGGGGGAGGCGGACTCTCTGGGTTCTTCCGGCGAGGAAGGAGATGATCCACTCCAGTGCCTTCTCTTGGATTCCGCCGTTGTTCAGGCGTTGCACTAGGGTGCGGTGGCAGACTGTGTCGAACGCTGCGGAGAGGTCCAGGAGGATGAGGGCCGCTGTTTCTCCGTTGTCGAGCAGGGCTCGGATGTCGTCGGTAGCTGCGATGAGGGCGGTCTCGGTGCTGTGGTTGGCCCGGAAGCCGGACTGCGAGTGGTCGAGGGATCCATTCGTCTCGAGGAAGGCGGCCAGTTGTCTGTTGACGGTCTTCTCGATGACTTTGGCAGGAAAAGGAAGGAGCGAGATGGGGCGGTAGTTTTTGAGGTCAGTGGGGTCTGCTGACGGTTTCTTCAGTAGGGCGCGGAGTTCGGCGTGCTTCCAGCTCTCTGGGAAGGTGGCGGTGACGAAGGAGGTGTTGATGATGTCCCGGAGGTGGGGTGCCATGACGGCGTCGGCCTTGTTGAAGACGTGGTGAGGGCAGGGGTCGGTTGGTGATCCGGAGTGGATGGAGTTCATTGTGCGGATAGTGTCTTCGGTGTTGATAGGGGTCCAGGCTCGGGGGGGCGTTGGAACGGTCGTAGGGTACGTCGGCTGTGTGCTGAAACTGTAGTGTATGTCTGCGATCTTGCTGTGGAAGAACGAGGCGAGCGAGTTGCAGAGGTCTTGCGAGGGAGTGATGTCGTTGTTTCCGGCGCTGGGGTACGCCCTGTTGCATTATTCGAGTTTTCACCCAAAGGCACAGAAAGACAATATTCCATTTGGGCAGTTCCTCCGTCTCAGGAGGAACTGCTCTTCTTTGGATGATTTTTACAAACATTCTGAGATTTTAAAGACAAAACTCAAAGATAGAGGTTATCCTAGAAAGCTTATCACACATTCTTTTAAACGTGCCCGCTTTTACAACCGGGACAGTATGTTAGAAGATAGAGGTGCCAATATATCTAGGCAGACTGAGAAACAGAAACTAGTATTTGTGAGCCAATTCTCCTGTCTGAGCAATAAAATTAAAAATATAATTAATTCTAATTGGAGTATTTTGAATGACACGGAGTCCCCAAAATTGGAGAGGCCCCTTTTGCGTTTAAACGCAATAATAATTTGAAAAGAGAATTGGTACACACATATAGAGAGGGTCCCAAAATGTATCAGAAGACCTTGATGGGGACCCAAGCAATTGGCAATTATAAATGTAGCAATTGCAACATGTGTGGACAGTGTGTGGAGGGAAAAGAGTTAATTTACAATAAACACACTAACAGCTAAAACATTAAACAACTGTAGAAGTAAAAATGTAATATACTTGCTTCTATGCCCGTGTAATTTGGGGTACGTTGGTGAAACGTCCCGGGAATTACGGATACGGCTAGGAGAGCATAAATCAGCCATTAAGAACAGAAAAGATAATGCCCCATTGGTCAGCCACTTTTTAAAGGGAGGCCATACCCTTACGGACTTTAGGTGGTTCATAATTGAAAAAATAGAAGGAAATAAGATTAGGAGATTTAACCCTGAAACGAAAAAATCGTGAACTATATATTTTAATTCTTGACACAATACGAACCGGTCTAAACACAAAGGAGGACTGGATGAGACTTATTGAATGATAACAGTGATTTATTTTGATTACCCTGTCCAGAATAGCTAGGTAACATTGTGTCGTGGGGTCATTGTGTGTTTGTCAACTTTTGACATGAGCGGTGTACCGGCAGCCGCTTCTGCCAAGGGAGACTGATGCGCCTTGACCCAATAATCATAAGTTAGGGATTTAGGGCCACATTGGTTGTAGGGGTATGTACACTACAGTCTAGATGGGCATACATTGGTAACTTGGAAACACGGTTTATTAAAATCGCCATGGGCACAAGTTGATAACTTGTTTATACATCACTCATTGATGTCATATAATTAGGAGTGTATAGTGATTAGTAATTGTACATTTGGAGGAATATAGACTCCAGGGGGGGCTATTGCACACTATGATCATTTACAGACATTGAATGAGTGCCCTAATATCGGTATGGGTTCGAGGTTATAACTCTAAGCCCACCGAGTGCCATAAGTAAACGATATCTGTGCATTAAATCAACAACTAAAACTGGCCATTACAATATATATGTGCTTTGGTTGTGACTTCTATTTTTTCCTCCTGCTATTTCCCTTGGGTGATCGATATATCACGAGCTAATCGCAATTTATTGACTCATTTGCGATTATTAGGAGACATTTCCGCTTTAACATGTGTTAGTGGGACCCATTAGAATTATACACAAGTGAGAGCCGCTTGAAGAGAATTGGAATAGGAGTGCACAGATTACGTAAGAGTTACAGGTGATAATGTTTACATCCTATTAGTAACCGTATAAAAGACGCTCTAAAACAAGTTCAGGTTGTCGATCTTTTGACGATACACTGGGAGAGAACACGACGGTCCATTTTTCACCATAATTAGAGGTATGTGTGACTGGCGGGACCGTTTTTTGACTATTCATGGCCACCGGTATATATTCAATCGAGAAGGGGGGGGGGAAGCAATACAATCCTCGACCTTTAAATCAAAAACGTTTTTGCTACTTATAGTATACGCGGGCAAATCACTGTTTATTCTAGAATCCCCTTAATAAAGAGATTTTGGATGGTAGAGGACAGACGCATTAACGTAAACTTTGTTGGTCCATACCGGGGGTAATACAGGGACCGCGTTATATACTGGGCTGAGCGCATTAACAAGCGCTACGAGTTTGTGGTTGTTTACCACATCCCTCACTCTTTTAGGCTGTTAGTTGGTTGTGAACATTTTATAAAAGACAGCCTTTCGATCGACACACCGGGGGCAATACAGGATTGCTTTACATATTGGGCTGAGCGCAAGCAACAAGCGCTACGAGTTTGTGGTTTACCACAACATTCTTCATTCGATCAGGTTGTTAGTTGGTTGCTAAATAATTTAAAAGAGATAGCCTCTCGATCAATATGGGTGGGAAGAATTTTTACTCATACGAATGAATAATATGAACAATAGGAAATAATATAGGCCTCAACATAAGAGGATGATTAAAAGTGATAGGATAAAAATAATAAAATAACATTATTTTAGGTGTGAAGCTTATGTGCCTACCCTGGGAAATATTTATGGACAAGATTTATTAAGATTTCACTTTTATTGCGGTTGAAAGGTGATACCTCAACATCGCTTTATAATTAATATATAAAGCAACCAAGGTGAGTGGGTGAATATTCCATTTGAAATTAATAATACCCTGTCCATAGATACAGAGATAGGACTTTAGTCGTTATTTTTCATCTTTTGTTTCCCCACTAGGATTATATTCTTTGAAAAGGTGGGGACATGGTGGATTTAAATTAGACCACCCACAGAGAAAGCTGAAGTTAATTGGACAATACACACACTGTGATTTTTCTCCAGTTGTGATATCGAAATAGTGGTATGTATTTTTCGGTGGGATGGTTTATTTCTACGAATGTTTCTATCGGTGAAAGCTTCCATATGGAGAAAGTATCAGAATGATGCATGAGAGAAGTTTGGGTTGTATGAAAAGTGAGGTGTGTTTTCCATGTTGAATGAAGGATTGGGGTGGATAGTAGGGGCACTCTGAACCCGTTAAAACAACAGTATGAACACGTTGATATATAGACTTTGAATATGTTGTAAAATAGGTGAAGATGTAAAAAAAAAAAATTTTGATTGCCTGTGAGACAGGTGAAGGTCAAAGTATATTTATCATGTGTCTTTCTTTTTAGGATAATGGGGAAGATGGTTTTAATGTATAAAGTAGAATTTATGGTAGCAATGAATAAAAATTTGGATAACATCTATTGTATATACATGTAAATATATATATATATCTTTTTTGTTTTAACTAGGTGTTTTTTATTCTAAATTGTTGAGCGAGAGACAAGCTCTATGTATATCCTGATGAAGGTGGTACCCCAATAATATATGACCACCGAAACGCGTCGACGCCTGCATTGATATAGTGGGTTATATCCAGGAACAGCCATATGTCTAATACAACAAAGAAGTGAATAGACTGATGGTGTTTATGTATGAGATTCCAGTTGGGAATAACCTTTATTTGATGAATTTGATTGCTTTCACATACTTGTTTTTGTCTCTCATAAAAGGTTTTTAATATGTTTTTCAATATGTTTTTTAAATGTGTTTTTAACTTCATGTATTGATGTAAATCTCGGAATTTTTAAATTCTTAATGAATTATAATAAATGTTGAATTTACCTTTGAAGTGTGAGCTCTTTATCTCTGTGTAATACGCGGTTGCTTTTTGGGTTCAGACTTACGGCCTCTTTTTAATGGATGTATATGGTTAAGTGATTCAACGACATATTTGGAGTGATACATTTCTTTGTGTGTATGTGGTGATCCAAGAGAGTTCCTTCTTTTTCTTTACCTGTGGTACCCTGTCTCTTGGCAAGTGGGGTTGCTCCCTATATTTTGTCCATAACATTAACAGTCACTGTTTCTATTGGAATCAGAGGAGAGTCGGACCACCCCTTTCCATCTTGGGGCCAGTGTCATCTTAAGACTGTTCTGTACCGGTAGGCGGGGCGCTTCCTCCTGGTCCCCATCCAGCAGCCTATGCCTCCTTAATATTGAGTAACGGTATGGACGGCTTATTTTGTCTACTGGGGTCTGAGGCGAATGAGGATTAAAACACAAAAAAAAAAAAAGAGCCATCAGAATGCAGAGGAATAACATTCCTGTGTTTGTGGCTGTCTGGAGGGAATGCATAAAGTGTAGCTGTCACCCACCCCAGGTTGCAGGCACACAGAGCAGTAAGCACAGAAAAATGTCCACTTTCTAAAACTGGCCTTTCTAAAATAGTAATGTTAAATTGAACTTTACCAGTGAAGAGGTTTTGTCATTACCATTCCAAAGATCTAAAACATGATGCAGCTGCCCCTTTTTAATCAGGAATTACAGCTAACAAGTGTTTTAAGGAATTCCCAATGTTAACCTATGAAAGGAGTAGGCCTCACAGCAGTGAAAAATGAATTTGGGTGTTTGTCACTACCAGGACATGCAGAACTTACAAGTGCATGTCCTACCTTTTACTTACTAATTAGTCAGAGGAGGGAGAGAGAAGCCGAGATCCATTCGGCTTCTAGGCAGGGATAGAAAATCAGAAGAATGAATCACTTGTACCTGTATTACAACCAGGGTCAGGTATATTAGCCATCTTAAAAAACCCTCATTCACGTACAGGAATGGTGGAGCGGTATATCTTGATTATCCGCTTCTTGCGTTACGTGAAAGCATCATCATTGGGTCTTTTTGGTTTTTTTCACAATATGCTTTCCTCCACCCGGAGGTAGACCAACTGGTGACAACAGTAGTGACCAGAAATGAAGTGAATTTAAGTGGAGTGCATGTTAAAATTCCCTACATCTCTGCAACGTGGAAATTTTATTCAGTTGGAGATGGGGCAAGGTTAAAATCAAAGCGGTGCATACATAGAAATGTTACTTTTCTATAGCACCTGTTAGTCCACTTGAGTGGTCGACATGTTTCAGCCCTTCGTTCGCCCAACTGGGTCGGGGGGCTTTCTTCAGGACCAGTGCAAAGTGGGTTGCCAATTGTGCAACGCGCTAGGGTAGGTAAGTAACTCACCCCTCTTCTCAATTGTTACCGGTCATGAGTACCTGTAACTGGTGATTCCCGCTTCGGGCTTCCTCTGGAGACCGGCGGGCTGACAAACCTGCTGTGGGTGTCAGGTTGCACGACCTGTGGCACCCTGTCCTCCCCTGTTTTGCACTATTTCCACTTCTGAGAAGAGGCAAAGCTATAATGGAGCATTACTGCGGTGCCTGCCCTTCCCAGAGTTCCTTTAAACTCGATATCTAGTTAGACTTCTCCTCCGTGAGCACATCATTAGAGTCCAATAATTTACAAATCATCTTGCTGATTTGCAATAAAGCAAATGTGGACAGCCTGACCCACTAAATGTAGCAGCAAAGTTTGATCCAGTACCCACCCTCTAATTGAGCTACTGATTAGATGTGCAGATCTATTATACAGCCAATTACCATCACATATATGTTATTGACACTTTGACCTCCACACTCCTTCCTCCCACAGTTCCTTGATGTAACACATGATACTTGCAGGTTTCTTCCAAAACAACTTCACATGCCTCCCTATCCCTCGAATTGAAACAAATCTGTTTTTTTCTTTAACCTCCAACTCCCCAACCTATAAGAGAACCACCAATTAACAATCTCATACTTATTAACTGCTCCAAGTTTTGTCACCCCATTTCCCACTCTCAACTAGAACTGCCCAGTTGCACACACTAGCCTCATTCGAACATCATACCCATCTCCAACCCCCCCAACCATTAAGGGAGAGAACCAGTCTTAGCACACTTAAAATTTAAGTCCGTTTTTATATAGCGCAGCTACTCACCCTTACGGGTCTCAAGGCGCTGGGGGCCGTCGTGGAAATTAAGTGAGCTATTGCCCAGAGTCACATGGTGCTGAGCTGAGCTGCCGCCGGAGATCGAACCGTGAACCCTGTGCTCCGAAGTCAGCTGCCCTGGCCACTGCACCACACCTCTCCACTCTACACTTGGACCTAAACATCCTTACAGACCAACACTCCCATCTCGTGCAGTTCTTTTCCTACTCCTCCTTTCTCTGTTCTCAGTCCACCTCTTATCCCTTCAATGACTCAAAAATCATATATCCAACCTCTGCTTATCCTCCTCACAACAAAACCTTCCACCAGCTTTTGTCTCTTGATCTCACCTCTCTTCCCCCACACATTCTTCCTCATTGTTGCACCTTTCACATCAGCCTTTTCCTTCCATTTCCAGTAATGCTTCCAAGCCCCTTGCAGGCAAGGATTCTCCTCTAGAGCCCTCCTTTAGATATGAGCCTAATCATATTTCAATCACATCTCAATTTCCGTTCAACAGCACCTTTACAAACTCCACTACATCCAGGTCATCCACACCATTGCCCTCTGCCATTCTTTCAATATCTTAATGTAGTGACCCTAACTTAAGTCTGTTAGGACATCGTGGTATGGTCGGAGAGAGCATCCTCTGTAGTAACACTTTCATCAAGAGGTGAGCCCTTTGGAATTACATACTGTGCCTCCTAATCAATCAATGTTTATAAAGCGCTGCAAATCACTTGAGAAGGTCTCAAGGCATTGGAGTTTTTAACTGCTTCATGGAGATTTGTTCATTCGAACAGCCAGGTCTTGAGTCCCTTCCTGAATTGCCAGAGCGATGAGGCGGTCCTAAGGTGCAGGAGAAGGTCGTTCCAACCGCCAGGTATTAGAAGGAGCATCCTCCGCTGTTGGCCTCAGCGGATCAAGGGGGTGTCTGCGAGGAAAAGGGAGGTGGATCGTAGGTGTCTGGTTGGTTGGTGGAAAGTCATGCATTTGTTGATGTATGCCGGTCCTTTGTTGTGCAGGGCTCTGTGTGCGTGGGTCAAAACCTTGAACTGGCACCCTTTCTGGACTGGGAGCCAATGTAACCTCTTGAGGTGGATTAAGATGTGGGTCAGTCTGGGGAGGTCGAGGAGGAGTCTTGCTGCTGAGTTTTGTATGGTCTGTAGTCTCTTCAGGAGGCGCTTGGTAATTCCCACGTAGAATGTGTTCCCGTAGTCCAGCCTGCTGGTGACAAGGGTCTGCGTGACTCTCCTTCTGAAGTTTACTGGGAGCCACCTGAAGATCTTGTGGTGCAGGAGTAGTGTGTGAAAGCAGATGGGTCAGACTGCCTTTACCTGTTCCTCATAGATGGCTTGCTGTCCAAGATGAATCCAAGGTTGCAGGCATGGCCTGTCGGGGTGGGGGGATGAGCAGAGTTCAGCAGACCACCATGCGTCATTCCATGGCGAGGTGTTGCTCCCAAATAGGAGTACTTCCGTCTTGTTCTTGTTGAGCTTGAGGCAGCTGTCATTCATCCAGTCAGCGATGTTCATCATACAGCTGTAGAAGTTGGGGGGGGCGTGGCTAGCCAGCCAACATGGCGGACGCAAGTCCCTAATGCTCCGACCGACTTCCCCTTATTATCCGATAAAATTATCCTTGAACCGTGCCATCCGTGCTGGAAAAGCGTGGGACCAGTGAGGCGGCGAGCCACTGAATCCGAAAAGCACAACAGAGGTGAAGAACACAGCCTGCACACCGAGAGGCCGTGTGGAGACGGAGCGCGGCAGACGGAGGCCGTCCGTGCCGGTGCTGAGGCCTCTGACTGGGACGGCAGCTCGCCGGGGGGTGTGGACGACCATCCCCCTGTTGGGCCCCCCGGGACCGGTGCTACACAAATGGCGCATTTACAGCAGCGGGGGCGTGCGCATGCGGCTGACAACAAGGGGCGCATACCGGAGCTAACCAAAGCCGCAGGCCAAACCGGGGGCTGCCGTGGCGAAGGCCTCCCAGTTCGATAGGCGGCCAACGAGACAGCTCTCCGATACGACCATACCGGCGGAAGTGCCGGGCAGGTGCCGGGAGGAAGGCGGCGATCCACGCGGAGCGGTTCCGGGCCGCCGCTGGGAAACTGGTGAAACTGGCAGCGACAGACCGGAGAGCGGCGCTGGGTGCGTCCTGCTTCTGGAGCCCCCGATGGGAGGCGCCGCGGGGGCTCCGCCATTGTAACGACTCGGACCAACGGGCCGCGGCCCAAGAAGAGTGTCGCAGACTGCCCAACAGCAGGACTCCGCCACAAAGAGCACCGGCAAAACTGCGTCGACCCTGGGCCCACACCAAAGCCACAGTACGCGGTGAAGCGCAGGCCCGCTTCGCTGAGAGTTGGGGCAGATAGCTGGGCTGGAGTGCATTGGCCCTTGCCTGCTGACGGCACGCGTCACCCAGGGCCCGGGTGGCGGAATGCACAGAGACCCCTCCAGCCGAAGAGCGACCCGGTGAGTGAACGGAGACGCAGACCCCTGCCGCGGCCCGGTAGGCAAAGGGAAGCAAGTGATCCCCGGGCAGAAGCTGGGGCCCAGGAGGGAGGCGCTGTTGGAGCCGTGCACGGGAGCACTGAGCCGGCAATAAATAGAGGTGAGGTGCTGGGGGTGACCCACCCTGGGAGACCCAACAGTGATGGTGGGGGAATGGGAGCGCTTCGAGGCCTACAAGGTGTCGACCACAGAGGTGAGCCCCGGGGCCCACGCGGCGCCAGTCCCGGGGGGGGGGCGGAGGAGCTGACGCAGTGGCTGCTGTGTGCCACAAGAGGACACGACCGGAGCGGTAGGCATTGGTAGAACTCGACTGGCCTGTCCCCCGCGAACACGCTGCGGCCCATGGAGGCAAGGGCACGAGTAGCCCGACACTGAGGAGAGACATAAGAAACGGAGGTGAGGGCCCATTGATGAGAGGCACTACGGCCTGACACGAGGCCTGGCGCCCCGTTAGTCCACGCAACAGGAGACCCGCAGACGCAGGATCGCTGCGATGAAGACCTCACTCCTGAGGGCGAGACATCTCACGACACGGGCCGCCTCAGGCACACAGACCCACGCCCTTGGCTCTGGTGCCTCTACACTGTGGGTACGTCAGGCTGGCCCTGGGTTGCGTGTTGTGGCTAAACGCCCACTGAGGACATTAACACTCTAAGCCGGACGTGAATGCCATCTGCTCAGCAACAAGTGATGGGCCGCATGCGCGCTAAGATGCAGCATGGAACGCTGCGCGCGGGTAGTTTAGATCCCCCACGCATGAGAAAGGAAATGGAGGCGGATCCGCCCGCCGCGGCCCTGGCAGCAAAAATGGATTCGGTACTGGCGGCAGTGGAGAGGATCGGAACCGTGCTAGAACAAACCAGAACCTCCCTGGAGACACGAATCGATAAGGTCACCTCGGACTTCACCCTGCTACACGCATATCACCGCAAACTGGCTGAGAAAGTCACCCTCCATATCCAGACACTTCAGGAGCTACAGCCTGTCACCCAAAGCCACACTGCTGCCCTACAAGACATAATAGATCGAATGCATACACTGGAAGATAAAGTTGAAGATGCGGAAGGGCGCTCCCGCCGCAACAATATACGCGTGGTGGGTCTCCCAGAGGGAGAAGAGGGAAGGAACCCGGAGCACTACGTTGAGCACTGGCTACGGGACATATTGCCCCAGGGAACATTATCGTCGCAGGTTGCAGTGGAGAGGGCACATCGCGTGCCGGCACAGAAACCGCAGCCGGGAGCCAGACCACGCCCGTTCCGCTTTAAACTCCTAAACTATAGAGACAGGGATGCAGTGCTGTGTGAAACCCGAAAATTAGCAAGCCTCAAAGTGAGTGGTAGCCAGGTCATGCTGTTCCCAGACTACACAGCGCTCGTGCAACGACGCCGAAGCAACTACACGGCAGTGAAGCGCCAGCTTCGAGACTTGGAATTGCCCTACTCCCTGCTATTCCCTGCTAGACAGAGTGGTAACGAAAGGAGGGGTCTGCTTCTTTGACTCCCCTGCGGAAGTATGGGACTGGCTGGAGGAATCAGGACTGTGGACGGGAGTGCGCCCCCCGGGCCCCGATGTCAACAAGCCGGCAGGCAGAAGAACCCGACGGCGAGGGAGACGCGAAGTACAGAGAAAAGCAAAACTGGGGACGACTGCGCCGAGCCCGGAGAAGATCAGGATGGAGCGGCAGGACGTCCTGGAGGCGGTTGCGACTCTCGGAGCCTCACAAAATAGGGAGCGTCCGGAAACATGCTTCACTGACACAGCGGCAGCCAGCGGCTCGTCGTCTCCGTCAACAGAAGATTCTGAAGACATGAGCCTTCCAGTGGTAACCCCACAGACTGCTGATGACCTCATATGATGGGACATTGCCGCGTTGACCTATACCAGAGACAGCCCACGCAAGTAGAGACTTGTTTATGAAGTTTGTTTATGTATCTCGATGGGCGTTGTTGACACGGGGCGACACTAGCAACCACACTGGGCACATCACACGATAGCCGAGCACCCACTTGTGTTAAAACTGGCCACACTGCGCGAACTGCTACAGAGAATAGGCACATGCGGGGCAACACAATCATGCTTTACAGCGAGCCCGCACACTGGCGTAGACGATTAACCGGATGGCACATCCCCTGAACATGAAAGGGAGGGAGATGTCATGGTAGAGCGCCGATTGTGCACACAACCCCACCAGGCACCATACTGGGATAGTTTATTATTATAATTTGCTAAAGACGTTTGGACGGACATCTCCGCAGAGTTCACCCCAGTTGTTATGACGTTCAAAGTTGACTTGAAGTTTTCGTTACAACAGACCGGTACACAGCTGCTCACCCACGGCACGCACTCACCAATGCAAGATCTACTCCTGCTGCCCCGGATGACTAAGTATACTAGCAATGACATGAGCTAACGTACTAACCTGAAACATACGCGGCATGCACACACCCACGCGGCGCTATTCAATCTTCACCTACCTCCAGAGACATTCGGTAGGCATTGCCCTATTACAGGAAACGCACATGACACAGACAGAACTAGACAGACTGCGCAGGCATTGGAGGGGGCAACTATACGGTACTGTGTACTCCGCACACGCAAGAGTCACATTAATCTGGGTGAGGGCGGGCACCCAGTTTGTTTGTGAGGACGTGGTAATAGACCACGAGGGCCGATACACCTTAGTGCGAGGGCGACTCAATGGTCAAACGATACTACTGGCATCGATATACGCCCCAAATGTAGACCAACCCTCCTTTCTGGTATGGTTATCACAAGCTTTAAACCCTTACACTGGGCTTCCCTGGCTGCTGGGAGGGGACTATAATTTGGTACTCAACGTTGACACAGATAGATCGTTCCCCCCTCTTCACGGAACCTCTGCTGTGTCTAACGCTCAGGCACTCGCGGACTGGCTCTCACATTGGGCGTTGTTGGATATATGGCGCGTCCTTAACCCTACTGAACGCATTTACTCCTATTACTCAGCGGTGCACAACCTACATGTACGTCTTGACAGGGTAGTGGGTTCCCAATCGCTGCTCCCACTAGTCACGAAAACAGAATACCTAGGGCGGACACACTCCGATCATAATCCCCTGTGGATGCAACTTAGTTGGGAGGCGGACCATCCCCCCATACCCACATGGTGCCTCCAAACGACTGCACTGGAAGACCCAGGTTTTCGTTCATCACTGGGGACGGCCATCCTCACATATTTCGAACTCAATGAGGGTACAGCAAGCAATGCACTCGTAGAGTGGGACGCCTTCAAAATGGCGATCAGGGGGCACTGCTTGGGAGCCACGTGGAATATACGTAGGCAGCTGGCAACCTCACTTACGAAGTTGGAGTCCCAACTGCTGAGGTACGAGCGTGAAGGAGAAGGGAGAGACAAAGACTCGAGCCGACTGCAACGGCTCCGCGCCAAGCATGCAGACCTGCTGGAGCGACTGCGATGCCACAATTACGCAGCCCATACAGCTCGCACACATGCCTCAGCCGATAGAGCAGGCCGATTGCTTGCCTGGCTGCTGCGGCAAGAGAACAACCACGCTCCGATAGGGGCCATACGCACATCGGAGGGGACCCTAGTGTATACACAGCGCGAGATACACAGGGCCATGACAGACCACTATGCCCAATTGTACCAGTCTAGAGGGCGCTGCCCAGGTCATGAGCTAGAGGGGTTCCTGGGCTCCACCCAACTGCCTGCAGCCTCAGGGGCACACCAGGAGGCACTTAACGGCCCGCTCACCTTAGAGGAGATTGGAGATGCGATTGGGTCCATGGCATCCGGGAAAACACCAGGGCCGGATGGCCTGCCGGCCGGGTATTACAAGACCTACTGTGAATCCCTCGTGCAAAACCTCCACACACTGTATACTACGGCTCTGGAGGAGCAAGAACTACCCACCTCGATGCGAGAAGCATACCCTGGGTCCCTGCTAAAGCCAGATAGGGATCCCACAGCCCTGGGTTCGTATAGACCCTTAGCCCTACTCAATACCGACTATAAGATACTTGCCAAGGTGCTAGCAGACAGACTGGCACAAGTGGTCCCTGAACTGATCCACACCGACCAAAATGGATTTGTGCCTGCACGGAGCACATCCCTGAACCCGAGGCGGTTTTTCAGAGTGGCAACAGATGCCATACAGGAATGGCCCAGAGCGGGGTATCTCATACTAGACCTGGAAAAAGCGTTCGACTGTTTGGAATGGGACTATCTATCTGCAGCGTTGTTGCGCTACAATCTGGGCCTGGGGTTCCTTCAAATGGTCAACTTGCTATACAAAAATCCCACGATCCGAGAGCGACTGGGGACGCACATATCTGATGCCATACTGGTGCGCAGAGGTACTAGGCAGGGGTGCCCCCTGTCCCCTCTCCTGTTCGCGCTTGCGATAGAGCCCCTAGCGGAGGCGATCCGTACGACACTGGGAGATGGTATACCTCTGGGGGATGCGATACACCAAGTGTCACTTTACGCAGATGACCTACTGGTCTATGTGAAGGACATAGAAAACATACCTGATCAATTAGCACGCCTCTTGCAGGAATTTGCTGCCATCTCGGGACTGCGAGTAAACGCAGACAAATCCTGCATATATGCGCTCCGTGAGGGAGGTATAGACCCAGGATACACTCTGAATGGTACAAGAGTACAATGGAGAGAGAGCACCTTCCGCTATCTGGGGATCCGGATATATCGCCAGCCGAAAGACCTGTTTGACGGAAACCTGGGGAGGGCCTTAACAGCAATCCGGTGGCAAATGCGATTTTGGAACACACTTCCGCTGACGGTCACCGGCAGGGTAGCGTTAGCAAAGATGGTGATCCTTCCCTGACTCCTGTATTATTTCGCTAATATGCCCTTATATATCCCAGCAACCTTCTTTGCTACACTCACTAAATTACTTAGGGACTTTCTCTGGGGCAACGCCCGACATAGAATGGCACTAGCAAAACTATATTTGCCCACTGACCAGGGAGGCCTTGCCGCGCCTTGTTTTGAACACTACTATTTAGCTGCCCAATTGCAGTGGATAGCCCGCTGGCTTGCGGACAGAAACCGCGCGGACACGGCGGCCACGCTGCCACCATACTCGCTAGAACAAATAGTCAGGCTTTTCCACCCCGCCACTAAGGACGCACCGCCACCGCCGCTCCTACTAGCAGTGGCATACAAATGCTACCGCAGGTGCCTATATATTACTAGAACCATTGTCCCCTACGCGCTAGCAATACCACTAGAGGGATCTCCTAGCGGGCCCACGGTACTCACGCCCCTTTCACGCACGGAATGGCGAGAAGCCGATTTACAGACATTAGGAGACCTGTACCGGGAAGGGGTACTCATACCGTACATGTCTCCGGTGGAAGATGAAGGGATCCCACTGGGGCAATTCCTCACACACCGCTCACTGGTAGCAACACTAACGGCCAGATGGGGGGACATAACCACAGAGCCGAGTCCGCACCTCACTATACAGTATTTGCATGTCATGGGGTGTGGGAGACACCTCATACGCTGGTTCGCAGCGTCTCTCCGAACCCATGCGGCAATCAGCTTAGACCCGCTCCGCCGTAAATGGGAGCTGGACTTGGGACGACAATTAGCAGATAAAGAGTGGGAACGGATGCTAAAGAGTCCTGTACGCATATCTAGAAACATGAGATTTCGACAAATACAGTTATTCATGGTCCATAGGGTATACCTCACGCCTGCAATGATCAACAGGTACTTTCACCGCTCGGATGCGACGTGTCCGAGGTGTGCCGAACAGGGGGCTGAGCTGATACACATGCTATGGAGCTGCCCTAGAATACGTGCATACTGGCACGCAATAGACAGACTACTACATGCATGCACAGGCCGCGACATACCCTTTGAATGGACTGTATACCTGTTGCACCACTTTAGGAGGACCCCCACCACAAAGGTAACATCCAGGTTTCTGGACCTGGGGATAGTGGTTGCTAAGCGCCTTTTAACTAAACGATGGAAAGCGAAGGACCCACCCCACACACACGCGTGGCGTTGTTCGCTGCTAGCATGGGCCAAAGCGGAGGGGATAGCCATTCAGCGGGAAGAAACACTGGGACTGCGTAAAGAACCCATAGCAACCCAACGGGAGGGCTTCCTCCATACACTACAGTGGGCAGAAGAGGGAGGTCCTGATGGGCAACCCGAGCGGAAGGAGTGCGAGCCAATAACGGGAGATGTGCGCGCCACCAGGGAAAGGCCGTGATATTCCATTGACACATGTGAGCTGATTGACCTCTTACATAGAAGTGGACACCACTGACAGGAGGGGACAACTGTTAGGTTGATTAGAGATTGCTAGGGAGATGCGTGTGGAGGGGCAGTGGGAGGGGGGTTAAGTACATATAAACTGGTCAATGTTGTTGTTTTTTTCGTTCTTTGTTGTATCCTCTGTTCGGAAGCCCAAAGTGAATGAACTGGAAGGACTTTTGTGGAACATCACCGCGATCTCGCTGATACTCCAATGTAGTTAGCTGTAATTCTATACAATATATAACATTGGTCGAAGACTAAGGGCTATCCTTGATCCCTAACGGAAGGAATTATATATTATCAGCAGTACGCCTAACACACACGTAAAGAAGACTGTATGTCATACTGACGGTTGATGGTTGTACCTGTATCACAGCCCGACCTCTTGTCCCTTTTCTTCCTTTTACTGTATAGACAGCTGCCCAAACATCTGTTGCCTTTCATAAGAATGTGGAAAAATCAATCAAAACAGATTTAAACAAAAAATACATCTGTAGAAGTTGGCTCTGGTGATGGATGGGTCTTCTGACAGTGAGAGGATAAGCTGGGTGTCATTGGCGTAGGAGCTGTTGAGTCTGTGCGAATTGACTGTGTTGGCCTGGGGTGTCATGTACGTGTTGAAGAGGGTGGGGCCGAGTGACTTCCCTGGGGGACGCCGCACATGATTTTCAGTTGCCGGTGGGAGACGGGTTCTCTGGGTTCTTTCGGTGAGGTATGAGGTGATCCATTTAAGGAGGTCTCCCTGAATTCAGATGTTGTGGAGTCTGTTGATCAAGATTTGATGGGAGACGGTGTCGAAGGCAGCTGACAGGTCAAGGCTCGGAATCCGGATTGAGAGGGGTCCAGGAGGTTGTTGTGTTCCAGGTGTTTGGTGAGTTGCTGGTTGATTGCCTTCTCGAGAACCTTCACTGGAAAGGGGAGCAGGGAGAAGGCCGGTTGTTCTTCGGTTCTGTTGGGTAGGCAGATGGTTTCTTCAGGAGGGGCCTCACTTCAGCGCGTTTCCAGTCCTCAGGGAAGGAGGCAGAGGTAATGGCAGCGTTTAGGACTTTCTTGAGCTCACTGCCAATAGTCTTGTTCCCGAGGTTGAAGATGTGGTGGGGACAGGGGTCTGGTGGTGCTCCCTGAGTGCTCGGAGCTCATGATGGAGATTGTGGCTTGAGTCGTGAGAGGGTCCCAATTGGTGAGCAGGAGTTCGATGTTTGTGTTCATGGGTTTGAGCAGGCTGATGCGGTCAGTGGCAGGGGGTTGGGCTTTGATGTTTTCGTAGATGACGAAGATCTTGTCGTAAAAGTTGTCTCCTAGGGTGACACATGGTTCTTGGCAGGGGGTGATGCCATTCTCAGTGGTTTCGGGGTTGGAGAACTGCTTAACGATGGCTAAGAGCTCCTTTCTGCAGTTTGTGCTGGCTTCCATGGGGCCTGCTAGGGTGGTGTTCTTGGTATCTTTCAGGAGGCGGTGGTACTGGTTGAGTGCGGTCTTGAAGGTGGTGTGGTCTCTTGTCTCTTTGCTGGTGCAACCCTTCCTTTCTAATTGCTGGCAGTTGAATTTAGCAGATTTCAGCTCCACTGTGAACCAGCTGGCAGGTTTTTTGGATTTGGCTGGCTTGGTGGGGGAGATTATTTCAGTGCATTCTGTGATCCACTGGGAGAAGTTCTTAGCAGCCTGTTCTGGGTTTGATGTTGTGTTTGGGAGGTGGGAGTTGAGAGCGTTATTCCACTGGTCTTCTGATATATTTTTCCAGTTTCTGCTTATGGAGGTGGGGGGGGGGGGGGAGCATGGTGCCAGTGTAGGTAGGTCCAAATTTCAAGTGTAATGGACTTAAGGTGACTACCATAAGTCCTTTGGAGGTAGGAAACTCCTTGTCCCACGTATGTGTGTTGATAGTTTGTTTTAGGCGTAGGAATCCTTTCAGCCCTGGTGAATGCCCTTGATCTTTTTTGATAAGAGTATGGGCAGACATGTTGGCCGAATAAGGATGAATGGATCATTGTACCCATAATCATCCAACGTTTATTTTAACACTACCCGAGGTGCCTTTGAATAAAGGGAATTTCTTAAGGTTTACCTCAAGATAATTATATATGTATCTGGATCCCACTTTTATCAAGACCCGAGGTTTATTCCATCCTGGTTGTATTATCTTCCAAGGGTGGGTTGAGGAAGCCAATGATGAAGCATGCCACATAATGTGGGTGAGTCTTCCTCATCCAATATATTGAGTATTCCAGTAGACTCTAGATCCGAGGTAGATGTGCAAGTGAAACATTTCTTACATCATCACCAACTGTCCTGTAACATCACAACCATCAAGTGCACCTTTTACCCAACAGCCTCTATCATCACACTTGCATGCAAGGAGTCAAATGCAATTCTAACTTCGATTACAGCTTTGAGCTCTCAAGGTTGACCCGAACCTCCCACTTCCATTAAGACGCCCCCTCCATAGTCCTGACATGCAACAGGAAACATAGCATCTCACATTCAACTGAATCCTTCTCTTCCCCTATGCTTTGCTACAACAAATCAGAACTTTGTACATCTACTTCACAAGATAACCATTGGAGAGCCATTTGCCAGAGCCACTGAGACCAACCAGAACACATTCTCCTCACCAACCTAACCTTAAGAAATTTCTACTAACACTCCGAGGAGGATAATAACTACCCAGACGGTGAAAATCACTACAATTCTAAACACTACTTCCTCAACTCCTGAAGATGTTACTCCCCAATATTTCAGAATTATCAACCCCTTCCAACACTTCATAATGTGCCTACCACTTCAAAACCTGCCTCAATTTCCTCCCTTACCTGATACCCTCACCACCACATCATTTCCACCTAAACTGTATGCTGATCAATGCACAATCAATATGCAAAATGTCTATGAACTAATAATGGATTCAAAACTAGACCTGTTTTCCAATATTGAAGCTTGGCTACATGGCGACATGGCACCTGTGACCAATGAGGCAATTCACCAGGATGCCCAAGCCATAGGCAATATCACTAGGACGAAACCAAGGAGGATCAGCAATGCTATTCAAGAAATCAATAGCATACACCAAAAATTGGACACATGCAGCTATTCGGTTGTGAATCACTATTAAGAAGATAAAAGCCTACTCATACTTTCACCTGCACATTTCATCAGCCTTATAGGCCATCACCAAGTAACTGATGATTCACAGATACCATATCAGATATATCCATCCAATACTCAAACCTGTCCATCCTTCACTACTTGAACATCTAGTTTGACAAACCAAAAACTGTCACAATCAAACTGCTTCATAACTAGTTTGGAAGCTCACAAATTCCATCAACTCACCTCTGGACCTACCCACACAGGAAGACTTAAAGCTAAAAAGGCCTCTTTATATAGAACTGCTTTACCCTCAGGTTGTCTGCACACTTAAGAGAACTATTTTATCCTAATGCAGGTGTCAGACACACATTTATTTATTCAAGAGTAACATTAATTCAGTTAATGAGACATTTGTATGATTAAGTTATTTTAGGGAGGAGGTAACAAGGATGAAAAGAGAAGCAGGCAGGGGAGGAATATACGATTGGTAAGGACAAGGATAAATCAATTAATCTATAAATACTAAGAAAAAGACCATAAAAAGGCAGTTTAGACATTTAAAGGCTGTTTGAAAAACGTTTTTTTTCCAGAAGGTGCCAACACAGCTTCTCAGCTGATCTCACCTTGGAGAGCCTTCCATAGTAAAAGAGCCACACTGGAAAAGAGTGTGCGCAGCTTGATAGCAGTTGAAATTTGTCATTTTAAGATAATGGGGTTTTTTCCTCTTCAATTTTTTTGCCCCACCTGAGGAATGAATATAAAAGCAAAGGAAGGAGTGTTGTCGAAGAGTCAGAGCTTTTAAAGTAAAAAAGAGGAGTAGGAATTTGATCCTCGTCTCCATCGGTTACCAGTGGAGGTCTCTCAAAATGGGTGAAATGCGATCATATCCCTTGGTGCATGCAGTTAAGAATGTTGCAGATTGAAGGGGAACTTCCAAGAGGTGCCATAGAAGTTTTCCTGGCTCCTGTGAGTAATACTTTCCGTAATTACTTTGAGAAAAGACAATAGCTTAGACGATGGACCATACATCAGACTGTGTGAAGAAGTGGTTTGAGACATTTCAAAGAGAAAAGAGCTGCTCATGCGGATATTGTACAGCAGTCAGTAAGAGATTTTCAGAGAGGTTGGCAACAATCCAAAAGCATAATGTTTGGACTTCTTGAATCAATTTGGGACCAAAACCATCAGATTCAGGTTCTTTTCCAGTACGTGTACATTTCAGGAGTGTCTGTTAAGTATCATGAATTCAGTCTTCTCAGGGTTGATTTTCAGTTTTCTAACATCCATTTTTGTATCTTGATTAAGGTGAAGTTAAGAGCGTGGACACTGTTGAAGTGGGTGATTTTCATGTAGAATTGGGTCTCATTTGCATGTTGATGGATGAACACATGAGAATACCATACAAGCTTTTTATATCGGCTTTCTTTAAATGGTCTCCGTCCAGTGCAGTGGAACATTGAAGGGACATTAGGGTTTAGTCAATAATTGCTCTAGATGGGTAGAGACTCTATGAAAGACAATCGAAGGTGGATCTCTGGTGGGATGTCTTAGCTCCTGTATCTTGCTATATTCCATGTCTCCTCCTCGGTGGCCCCACTCACATAGTGAAGATAGTGGAAGAATAAAAAAAAATAGATTGCAGTGCCCTGTCAACTACTTATCTTTCATTTCTCAGATTCAGCTTCCTTTCTTCAGTTCTTATGCACTCCCCTTCCAACCCCAATAGTCTATAGTCACTATCCCAAGGGAGCCTGGGTAGTTGCACAGAGTTGCCAAGGGTGGAACCACTTTTTATGGTAATTCCTGGGAAACTAGATGGAGCCTATGGAAAGGGAAGCATTTTTTTCTTTAAGAAGAAGGTGAATCTGAGCACTGAAGATTACTGGTATGTAGTCACAAGATTTAGGTTCTCTCTGGAAGAAGCACATTTTAATATTTCCTCAATCACTGGAGGTAGTCTTCTTACTACATTTGAGATCTCCAGACCTAAGACCAATAGGTCCAATATCAAACTTGTTTTCATATAATCACTACTGCGCAGGGCGATTATACTGACTGGACAACCAGTATTTCCAATCTAATAGCCAAATGGGGGTGTACTCACCACTTAACCAAGCCTCTGCCCCCCAAAACGTAAAACCTTGGAGGTCTCTCATGTCACTGACTTGGAAACATTGAGGCTCTTTGCTTACCAACCATTCCATAAAATTGCATCTGTCCATTTTTATGGTCTAGCATGACAGCATAGCTGTCGCCAGACAATTATGTGAGTATCGCTAAAGAGGGCTTTGGCCACGCCCACATGTTGGGAGCCAGGAGTACATATTTTGATGGGGCAGAAGTTGTGTGCCTCCACAAAAAAAACGTTCTTGCCCTCCACAGAGCTGTGATCATTTTATTTATCCAGAAAAGAGTGGATAATCTGAAGATATAGTAATTAAATTAGCCTCTCCTGACTCTATACCAGATCCATCTAAATTAGCCTCTTTTCTGTATCGCACTGTACCCAGGTCCTACGGCCTATTGGGTTACCCCATTGTTATGTAATCATTTTATTTACCCAGCTGCCTGAGCTTGAACTCTCCAGGGCATGCACATGACATAATGTAATTAAAAAGTGTCTTAGATGAGAAGATAATTTCTGGTGTTTTTCTCTGGCAGCAGCACAGATGGGAGAAGGGCAGTCATTAACCTACATAGATGTTTCGGTCTAGCTTGACAGTGCATCCGTCACCTGACCTTTTAACCTACACCAATACTATTTGACAGTTCTTTGCTTCCACACGAATACATATCCATTCCCAAGCCATTTGCTTGTAATGTTTCACATTACCATAGAACATTCCTTTAAAACCAGATCTATTGGCATTGCCAATGCTTGCTATTCCATTTTCTTAGGGGCGCATCATAGTTCTTATACAAACAGGAAGTAAGCATTTTAAAGGTATGGCACGTGAAACCTTGAATATAAAATACTTACCTACCGTTGGTTGGATCTTGATTTTCTGTCTTTCAAACAGATCTTACACAGTCCAATAGCCCTTATGGGTTTTTACCCAGAGATGTTCATTTTACTGGATCAGACAAATAGTTACTACATAACACTAAGTCACCAAAAAGGTGGGATTTTTATGTGATCAACAAGGCTGCCAGCATTAACTTTCCCATTTATATCGCTCTTCAAATTGCACCATTTATTTGAGCTAATATACATGTCAAATAGGAAGCCTGAGCACTACATTTGTTCACAAATCTTAAATGCTGATGGTCATCTTTTCCCCTAGTAAATAATACCCTCACATTAAATCTCGACAATAGCTCAGGAGCCTATCACTATCCTATTATGAACTACCATCAACACGCTGTTGGATAACATTACATCATGGTGCCTACCCGAGGTGGAAGTGGTTTGGGGACCTTTTTATGGATGGGACTCATATTGAGAGGGGGGTTCAGTGCAGATGTAGAATAAGGTGAATCATAGTAATGAGATCTCCTGTATATGAATTTAAAAAAATAGATGCAAGAGGCAAATCAAATTGTAGAATGTGCCATATAAGTGGGAATGCCCATGTGTCTCCCAACTAAATCCCTGAACAAAAAACACAAAGCACAGGCTGAGGCCTGTCCCTCATTCCAGAAACCCCAGGGGTCTGTGTCCGAGCACAACTGAGCTCTTCCAAAAGACAAGAGTAACTCTGAACTCACCTCACGGCGCATTCCTGACAGATATAGTTGTCATCTAGGTGTGGGGGCACAACAGTGGAGGCAGGTACCAGGAGCAAGGGAGACGCCTGTTCACCGTGAGGAACACATGCGCGTCCACCACGAAGAACCAGTGAAACCCAGCTGGTGGGCGGAAGGCGCAGTTCCATTCCATGGATCAGACACCAGCCATGACCATCTGAGAAAGGAATGGACACATTAAAAAAGGGATGAGCTAGGCAAGCAAAGAACTCAATAGAGAGAAGAGAGCGAAGACTGCTTAGGACATCATGCTCCTATTCAGACAAATCTAGATTTCAATCAGCAGGAAAGGGTTTGGCACAAAGCTACTGCGGCACACCTTAGCCCATGGCAGTGGCAGCTGCTAACATTTGAAAGTGGTGAGCATAAAAGTTTGGTATGAGTGCCCTGTGGGGAGCGAACATAGTGAGCGAGCCTGACCTTCATTAAGGGGGTTCGGAGGGGAGGTTCTCCCCCCAGGAAAATTTTGAAAAGAAGAGTGAGCAAGTGGTGCATTTTCAAGCAAATTTGAGAAAGCAAGATGGTTAATAAAGCAATTGTGGTTAGGACATCATTAGGGTACAAATGGATTTAAGCCTGTAACACAGGCTGATATTCTTTGCATATTATGGAGCCTCTGGTGGTCTTTTAATAAAAACACCTCCCTATTCCGAGTGTGTCCATGGTCCTATTGTAAGGCAGAATACAAAACCCATGTAAGTATTACAGAAACACACTAGGACAGTTATGACTTTATAACTGTTGAAATGTTCTCCCTGATGTCCAACCATCAGCTCACTGAGCCATCATTTCAGTCACCACACTACTATATATTTTTTCCCTATACTTGGGCAACAATGTAATTGGATGCGGCACACGTCGATATTCAGAAACAAAATATTAGAACATTAAGAAAAATAAACATCGCCAAAGCCTCATCAAGGTGATTGGTGTGTCGATAAGGCACGCAGATGCAGACGAAAGTTAAGCCTGTCTATATGGTTATTACAACCCTCTCTGAGACACCCGTTTAATTTACATTAGAAGAATGAAGAATAAGGTCATACCTGCAAGAATTCAAATTTCTCCTTTGAATTTTACACACAGCTGTTTACAGTGAGCTCATAACCCTGTAAACTATTTGACCAGTATTAAAACCTACAGCTACACGCTACTCAAGGATCTCTGTAACAAGTGCATTTAATCCACAAGCCGACCTTACATAGAATAGGAGTCTGTGACACGTTGGGTACATACAAGGCTCATGTTAAAGTTTCAAGATATTTTATGATAATTTAAACCTGAGACCAGAGATTAC
The DNA here is from genome assembly GCA_963921515.1 of Calotriton arnoldi. Lineage (NCBI taxonomy): Eukaryota > Metazoa > Chordata > Amphibia > Caudata > Salamandridae > Calotriton > Calotriton arnoldi. The sequence goes on along the minus strand of CAWUFW010007167.1, from coordinate 274,029 downwards.
ATAGTGATCTCTAGCACGTGCATTAACCAACCGCGCTATTTTAGTAAAATTTTACCTCGAGTCTTTTTGAATAAATGTTACATGTCTTAATCCCCTTGGCATCTTCAAAATACAGACTCTGAACTATAAAGTAACCCAAGAAGAGCTTTACAATCACATTTATCCTGCGACTTTCGGGAGGGGAATACTTGGTAAAAATATTGCATACGGACTGGTAGTTAATAGGCAGACCATGGAAGACCAGGTCAGCCTGGCCTACTGCGCAATTGGGCAGTGCCAGAAGGGCCAGCGTATGGGGCTTTTTTGGCTGTTTTTGTGTCTGTTATATGGTGTTGTGGGCCAGTTTTTACTGTTGACTTCCCTGATATTATTATCTCCAATAATTTTTGAGTAATGGGCAGTATATAGACCGTTATTAAAGGAACAAAATAGCATGCAAATACAAATTCTGGGGGAAATACTTCAGCCTCCAAAAACGTATTTTACTCCAAATTAACACACACATTAAAATCAGCACCTAAGTGCCTTAGTGCACCTCGGATTGGTAAATAAAATATAATGTGCCTGCATCATTCTGTAGGTGTGAGCATGCGTAGTAACACATGTGCAGGCATATATCATCACACATACCTGCACTAACAGAATAAGATGGCTTCCAGCAGCTTCAGAAACCATACACACTCATGCATGACTGTCTAATTTTTTGCTTTTTTTGTTGATTCTGCTGCACAGCATCATCACAAAGCATTTAAAAAACCAATTGTTCAAAAAGGTGAGACCTGTTCATATTGTCAAACCATGTTAAATCTGAAGTCGAGACCAGCTATTCAGACCGTATGAAAACCTTTACTGGACCTGATAGATTCTGGATTTGATTATATGTCACATAGAGCTGAATAAATCATATGATAAAGGATCTGTAATCGAAAGAAAAGCACCTACTCAGCTAAGACAAATTTATGATATATAAAACTTCAGTTTTAAATCCGTTACTAAGCAACTAACACTTTGGTAAGCTAATAGGAGTGGACACTTGTTAAATCTTAACATAAATCAATCAAATCATAATTGTTATGCAATGACTAAGTGGTAGTAGGACTCAGGGAGTATATTGCAGTGAAAATTGACTTAATTCGGGATTAGAGATTATTCATACCTTAAAACGCCTAATTTTAGACATATGAGATTTAGATATACTAATGGGTTCAGAAATTACGTGGCTGAAATAACATTGAGGAACAAGTATCCTCTCAATGCAGCTGGAAAATGTGTTCTTGCCGTCTTTAAAAAAAACCCTCATTCACGTACAAAGGCCATAAGGCAGTATATCTTGATTCTCCGCCTTGTTAAAAACGTGACTGCATCATCATTGGGTTTCTTTTTTGTATGCTATCCTCCATCCGGAGGAGAAACCACTGGTTATAGCAGTAGTGATCAGTGAAAAAAAGCGGGAGTGCTCAAGTGAGGTGAGTTAAAAGGACCTCACATTACCTGAACTGTACCTTTATTCAGTTCGGTATGGAGGAAAGTAAAAACAGTGTTGTGCGTGGGAAGACGAATTATTAGTCTAACGCACTAGATTGTTCATGTGAATGGTCGACATGTTTGAGCCCCATACGAATGCCCAGAGGGATCGGGGGCCTTCTTCAGGACCTAAAAATATGGAGGCCGAGAATTGTCACAGCCTAGGTGAGTATGGCATTGGCTCACCAAGTTAAACGTTGGCCATAGAGTACCTATAACTGTGAGTCCCTAACTGCAGACTTCCTCGGGGTGACGGCGGGCGTATTAACCTGCTGGCGTGGCTGCTCAGCACGACTTGTGCTCGCTCTCTTTGCGGTGCCCCGCTCACTTGGTGAGCCAATGCCATACTCACCTAGGCTGTGACAATTCTCGGCCTCCATATTTTTAGGTCCTGAAGAAGGCCCACTGACCAGTCTGGGCAATCGTATGGGGCTGAAACATGTCGACCATTCACATGAACAATCTAGTGCGTTAGACTAATAATTTGTCTTCCCACACACAACACTGTTTTTACTTTCCTCCAAACCGAACCGAATAAAGGTACAGTTCAGGTAATGTGAGGTCCTTTTAACTCACCTCACTTGAGCACTCCCATTTTTTTTCAAGGATCACAACTGCTATAACCAGTGGTTTCTCCTCCGGGTGGAGGGTAGCATACAAAAAAGAAACCCAATGGTGATGCTGTCACGTTTTTAACAAGGCGGAGAATCAAGATATACCGCCTTATGGCCTTTGTACGTGAATGAGGGTTTTTTTTAAAGACGGCAAGAACATTGAACCCTGGTTACTCAGGTACAAGTGATCCATTCCCCTTTGATAATCTGGATTACTACATGGAAGCTAAAGGGATCGCAGCTTCTTCTTCCTCCCCCCTTTTTGATTAGTTATAGCTGGAAAATGTGTGCCATGATTAGTGTCCTTAAAGGCCTTGGCATCTGATGAGAACAGCCATTAACTTCAAAAGTGATAAATATTTCAAGTTTAACATGCCTCAGTTTAATCTTTCAAAGACCTTGTCTGCAAAATCATCTTCCTCAAATGATAAGACATACCAGTTCACACCATCTGGGAAGCGTTTGATGCCTCAGCTCAGAATTTCATAATTAATCTTGTATCCAAAAAACAAAAACTTTCCTAAAAACAATCCAAGTTCATTTTAGATGACATCAAACAATTAGAACATATATATTATACCTCTGGAACACAACAATTTTTACACTTTACACTTTAATGAACTATTGACTGACAAAACATCTTCATATCTTATTAAATCTAGGGCTAATGGCGGTCAAAATAATACCAGGAAGACATTAGCAAATTATCTCAAAGTCAAACAAATTACACATTGAATATATTACAGATGAAAGTAATACTTCCCACTATAAGGACTTAGAAATCCTAACTCAATTTAAATATTTTTATGAGCAATTATATACACCGGAGCATTCTCCTTCCAATTCTGAAATTTTACATTATTTATCCTCCATACAAAAACCTTCCTCTCCACAAATAGATTTCTCTCCCTTAGAATCGGACATCACGCAAATGGATCTTCACACAGCATTACTCACATTAAAAAAAGACAAAGCCCGAGACCGGATGGTTTCATTTACACACCCGTTTCTAAACTTCTTCTCCCCAACCTACTTATTGATCCTTCACTCATTCTTCTACATCAGGCTCCTTTTTAGATGCTCTTATATGCCTCATCTCAAAGGAAGGAAAGAACTGCAATATTGTAAAACCTATAGACTTATATTTCTCGTTAATATAGACTATAAACTTTTCTCCAAGACATTGGCCTTGCATTTAGAACCCTTCTTTTCTAATCTTTTAGGAAAGGAACAATCTGGTTTTGTCGAAGGAAGCTACATCTCAGATAATACCCGGCTTTTCTTTGATATCCTCTCAAAATCCACCACTCTTAGTGAACCTTTAGCGGCCAAGCTGGGAAAGCTTTTGATCATGTGAAGTGGACATTTTAGCTTCATAGCATTACTTGGTTTGGTTTTGGACTCTGAATACTTTACCTCATTTTCCTTCTTTACACTTCTCCTCGAGCAGCTGTTTATGCAAACGGACAGACTTCCTCCTATTTTATCTTAAAAAGGAGAGTACGTCAAGGTTGCCCTCTTTCTCCTTCCTCTTTAATCTTGCCTTAGACAAAACTCAGACTTACATTGTTTTCCATATCACACTCAGCAAATTAAACTGTCCGCATACGCTGACAATTTTATTATTTAAGCCATCTCCTAATCCTCAATTCCTGCCTTTTCATCTGAGGTTAGCGCTTATCCCTTAGTATCTGGATATAAAGTAAATAACGATAAATGTGAAATCATACCTCTAAATAAGTTTACTTTTAAACATGATTTTTTACCTTCTAATTTCAATTGGAAATATCAGAAAATGTAATATCTTGGTCTTCAATTTACTTTATCTTTTAAAACATCCATCGCTTTAAACATGGATTATTGTAATAAAGTAACCTCATTAACTAATCGTTGGCATCCCTTATTCCTCTCATGGTGGGGCCCTCTTGACAATTAAAATGATGTTGATGCCTATTATTCTTTATACCATTTCTAATATTCCTTTACATATCCCCCTTAAGTTTTACACAAAAATATATTCAGTACTCTTTCTTCCGCTAGTGTAAAAAACATCCACGTATGTCCTTAACAAAGCTGAAACAACCAAAGAACGATTGAGGATTACATTTTACTGACTTTGCAAAATATCAGAGCATTTTTATTGAGACAGTCCACACATTCAATCAATTCCTCCTCTAAATATTGCCAACTATGGGTTGATTTGGAGCGCAATTTCTCCTCACCTCTCTCCTTTAAAGAATACCTAACTTTACATGCAAGCCTCAAAGCCTATCCACTATTTAAAAAAATACCTGCAGATTGTTAGACACTGTCAAATCATATGCACCTAAAGACCTTCATACCTTCCTTCACTGTACTATATGGCATAATTAATTAAACCAATTAACCAATAGGCCTATATATTGGAAATCTTGGAAGAGGGGAATCATATGGGTTAATCAATTATTCCATCAAGAATCTTCTATTTCTTTTTTACAAGCCCTAGCACATTTTGGACTCCCATCCTCATTCCAATATAAATTTAAACTTCTGCAGAATAGTATCTGTGTAGCTTATAATACTTTTAAATGTGCTCCCATTACTCCTTCGAACTTGCAACATCCATTTGGCTCTGTTACATACAAATTCTAAGGCCTCCACCATTTATTTTCACCTGCAATGTACTTCTAATCCTAGAGCTAAAACGAATACTGAATAATTATGGGAGCAGGATTTAAACGCCACATGGTCCATTTCTATATGGAGACCGGTTTGGATTAAAATAAGGAAATCTTCCGGGGCAGCAAACACAACAAACATTATTCTTCATTTAAAAGGACTACTCCTCAGTCCAATATCCATACATAGAATTAACACAGATATTGCTGGACATGTTCAATACCGCATGCTGACCTAAACCACTTACTTTCATGTGCTCTTCTATTTCTACTTTTTGGTTGCAAGTTTGGAAACAAATTAATTCCATCTTTGATTCAAGTGTGCCTTACTCCATATCTAAGGTATTTTTGGGAAGTGTGTTGGATGACTGGTTGGGTGTTTCAATGAATGTTAAGATACTGGACCTGCTGCTAGCAGTGGCTTTTCAACAGATCACAGGAAAATAATGCTCAATTATCATTCAAAGCGTGGTGGTACGCAGTTTGTCATAACCACAGACTAGTTACGGCTTATATGCAACCTTTGTCGCTTGTCCTATAACTAAAAGCCTTCTGGAATCCAGTTACATCCTTTCTTAATAAACCTGCCATAGCATGGGACACTCGTTCCCCGGATATACAGGACATGTTCAACCTTCTTGAACTTTCAGATTTGAGAAAACTATTTTCTGAACTTTATATTTATCTATTGTATACATCATTCTATATTCTATGTAATAATATCAGACTATTATCTATATAAACCATGTATACCCCCCTTCCTTTTTCTCTTCCCTCTTATGAAGAATTTGTACTATGATTTTACATTATATTGTAATCTGTTTTTTAAGTATTGACGAGGTCGCACTCCGCTTCAGGTCAGTGTTCCACACTTTATTCAGAAACCCCTGCGGCTTCCCATCCCAACATAATCTGTCCTGTCGGCCTTACGCGTTTTGAAGTATTCGCACTTCTTCATCAGAGGCCGTGTCAGGAACCAGTCAATCCATCGCCGCCCTCCAGTGGGTTGCTTCCCGACACATCATCTTGGGACTTTTAAATTATAACCCTCCAGTGGGCCTCAGAATCGGACCCCGCATAGTTACTCAATTTGCCTGAAGCGCCCAAGGCCTTTTTTAGAGATATGAAATGTAACTAGATGATACAACCAAAACTAGTGATGCAGCGCATACAATAAAAACTATTTTCCTCCTAGGTCACTTATCGGTCATCCAGGGGTGACTTATATTTTCTCACATCCACATGACGATGGGGCCCATAACATCGCCTATCACACACACACACCTGGATTTCCTCTACACCTTTACGAAATTCTATACTCCTAGGAGAAATATGAGAACTAAATGAAAAACATCATTTATGTACCGCTGGAAGGAGCCGGGATATCTTATTATCTTAACCTATCGCTTTCTTCTAGTTATTTCTTAAGATATTCCTGCTCATTGTTTTGTCGATGAATCATTCTTGTAAGAAATTAGTTCATAGTGATTAAGACCAGCTAAATCACAATAACCAATTACCAGTTTCACAATCATTTAGTAAAATAACCACTGAGTCGTTTGATTTAAGAATCTTAAATTTTATATAATTTTTAAAAGCATGAGAAAGAATTTAGACTTTATTCAATTATTCATTCATTATTAATTCAAATATTTATTAAGCATAATCAATTTTATTGCAGAAAGGAAATTTTTGTCATGAAGCAATACCCTAATTACCTGCCTACCTTCCTAATTTAGCCTAATGATTTCTAACCTAAGTTTAAGAATTAAAAATAACCTGATTCTCATACTCAACTGGAAAAATAAGACAGCAACAGAAACTTCAGCTCGTCAGCATCAGCTACCGCCACCCGTCTCATCTAACAGTCTTTCAGCATCTCCCGCTCAGTAAAATGGATCGATCTGGATCACCAAGCACTGGAAACCACCAACTCAAACACCGACTGACTGCGACTCTCGCTGCGACTCTGACTGCAACTCTGAACCCCCTCCCACTAAGAGTAGGCCCTCTTATACCCTAATTCTAACTTTGCTAACTAAATTGTTGCAACATTAATAACGCGCTTTTCTTTCATTGGTTCACTCATTTCATCTATTCATTCTTAATCAAGTTCTCCGGATCCAACTTGTTCTTTTGGAATGTATATGTTCATTTCCTTTCTCACAGTTCAAGACATGTTTCCATCCGCTTCGATCAGTACATTTGTAACTTCTTTCGATACATTCGAGAACTCTGCAGGCATTGTCCTTTCTCTTAAAACGGTTTCCCACGACTCTTTGCTGATCACCACGGCACACTATCAGTTCAATTAGGTCACATCAGCCTTGACCATTCTTGCATCTTAGCCTCTCAGCATCATCACGTGGTTAGCTTTTCTCCAACTTTTTCTCCCTTGTCACGCGTTTCCCAGCACATGCGCACTCTAATAACCGGCAGCCATTTTATATCGCCACTCGTTTATACTTAGAACCACTATTTAGAAATAAACAAAACATAATTAAAATAGAGAAACATAGCCTTTTCGTTTCCCTCCCGTCATCTACGTACCCCAATTAGTTATTACCTAGCAGAAAGCAACATTTAAGCTGTTCCTTACTTACCATCACTATTGTTTTTGCAACGTCACGTTTATATTCTATGAAGCACAAATCATGCATTTATTATTTATTTAGTACGCAATTATTTTATGTTATAATTAGACACACAGACATTCGTTAATAGATTATTCATCCCATATACTTGCGTGTTACCCTTCCCTCACGTACATTGTTGATTAATACATTTAGACGAACATTTTATTAATTATTTAAAAAATTTGTTAGGGGTTACATTTTTTTTATTTTCTCTGCTCCATCATTAGTCTCATCTATTCCTTTTTGTTCTTTTCCTCCTTTCTTTTCTTTCCTTTTTTAACATATGCTCTTAATTGCGCCTCCAATTGTCATAATTGAAATGAAAGATATCGTGAATTTGTTGACTAATGGACCATTTGGAAAGTAGCCCATTCATGGTATAATGAAGTGACTGAGATTTTCTAAAAGTGATTCTCACGTATAAATGTGCCAGTTTAGCATTCAGTCCATAGTGCCAATATGGCAGATTTATAATTGACATTATTTACCGAACATGCCCATACAGGGCGGGATTAATGTGGCAATATAATGTGAATGTTAATGACATGGCTCACTGCATACGCCCATTCAGGGCGCGATTAACAATAATAGAGTGTGACCTGTCTGTTGTGCCCATTCAGGGCGTAATGATTGGGTTACTAATGTGTTCTGTCTGACATACCTGGCAATAATACAGGAAAATGTCACATTTGGGCAACACAAGTCTTAATATGCAGAGTCCGATACACCGTGCCAAGATGGCGGAACTATTTGTATTGACAAATGATGGTCCTTTGTTGTTGTTGTACAATAGTGAACTGTATATTTTAAAAAATGGTGGCACGAAAGATGTGCATAAACATTGAGAAAGCCAGAGCGGCGAAACGCGTCTGTTTGGGCGTGAGACCGTTAAAAATAAAATAAGAGAACTCATCCCCGTGAGCGTTTGTCTTTTTGGGAAAAGGATTACCTGAAAGGAGTTGGAGCGAGAATAATTTGCGGGCGCACCCCCGCTGAAAAAGCACCTGTACGCGAGTGCACCGAGGAGGTGTTTGAAGGAAGCTATGATAGATTATATATATATATATATATATATATATATATATATATATATATTATGAGAACTGTATTTCCTAAACATCACATTAAGATAATAATGCCAGAAGGTCCTTTAATATGCAACAGGATAGGGTGAAATGGGTTCATACTTGATAGAGTAAATACAATTGATCAGCAACAGAACTAAACCAGCTGCTTGCAAGGGAACCACTAGGTGAGCTCACACTAGAACTAAACATATTTGCTTTATGCAGCTTATATTCTAGGGAAGAATGGGTACATATTGTGCCAGTCTTCTACCAAACCCCTTTTCCCTCCAGAATACTGCAAAACTGTACATAAATAGTCATCTTACAGGTCTCTGTCCGGCTCTTGTTCTGCAGTGGGGTCCTCTGCAGCAGGGTTTGTTTTTCTCTTGAATTCTGTCAAACAAATCAGGAACACTTATTCAGAAAAGAAGTAAAGGAAGTTAATTGTGTAGAATTAACCAAGATGATGAATGCTCTGCTAGAGAAATATATCAAAGCTCTGATTTCAGAGCCCAACAAGCCTTCCCTTCTTCCACCCCTCCCTTGCTTCAGACCACTCAAACTCCTGATCCTCTTTACTAATTTCCAGGGGCCAATATTCCTAACTCCCATCTCACAGCGGATTTACATCTGAGAGAAATACATCAACGCTCTAACTTCTGAGCCCAAAAAGCCTTCCCTTTTCCCACCCATCCCTCTCTTGCTTCAGACCACCCAAACTCCTGATCCTCCTCACTAATTTCCAGGGGCCAATATTCCTAACTCCCATCTTACATCTAATTTACTGCGCACTTACTCAGAAGATTCCAGATTTCAGAACCCAATTCTGAGCTCCAATTTCAAGATGCAGATTTTCAGAAAACTAAGCTGCAATTTCCAGCTATGTTATGTCCCTCTGCACAGTGACAGTTTGAAGATTGTCACATTTGCACCACACTTTCCTCATGCCTGATAGGTCTCTCCTCACCTCAACAGCAGACACACTGCTATGTCCATTGATTTGGTAGTGGGCCTGCAGTCGTTCCAAAAGTTCTGTGTTCTATGAAGAAAAAAAGAAGATGTTAATCTGCATGTGAACGTCAGTAACGTTGCCTCAGGAAACAACACCATCACTAAGCGTCAAACAAAACTAAAAACGTAAAGTCAGACTTTTTTGCATATTTTCTTCCCTACAAGGACCAAGCACGTTGTACAGCTAGATCAACCATTCCGATCACCATCCCTTCATTTCAGGAGTGTTCTAGCTTTAGAGGATAAATCAGTTAGAAGGAGACATAGAATTGTTTTACCTCAGACACTTAAGATCAGTAGAAATGGTAAAGGCAGACCTGTTTCTCTCCCTTCAGATTGTATAGAGTTATGTGTCATTTGCATAAACATCCACAGTTACATTAGCTACAGTACTGCCCTGCTAGGAACAAAGCCCAATTGTGGTCTCATGAGCCCTATTGAGGTCAAATTCTGAAGGCCCAAGGCATTACATTATAGAGGAGCTTTGAGTTTATTTATTTAGAACTTAACAGGAATCAAGCAAGTGCACCGCACGTCACACCAGAGACTACTACAGCCCAGGATGGATTTTTCCACAGTCACTAAAGAAGGGAGTGGATGGCCTTATGAGTACACTCTTCGGAGTAACAGCAGACCTCAATCAGTATACAACACAGATTTCCAAGAATCTTCAAATCATTAGAACGTTTATTCATGAATTTTAATTGACATCATTATTAATATCACCCAAGAACCATGATCTATAACCCACAATGTCAAAGGTTACTACCTACACAGTTCCCTTCTTAATAATCAATTGATTCATCTGTGAATCTACTTGAAAGCCATGCCATTTGAAGACCAGGGTCAGGTCAATTAGAATTTTGTCAGCTTAAGGCAAATGTATACAGCTCTACAAATCCCACAGATTTCAAATTACATACATTCAGTTCCTCCTGCTGAGTCCTGAAAGGCTATGGTAATGGCAAGAATCTAAAGGTTGGTCACTGACATTATCTTTGGTTAGTGAAACTAACCAACTTTCATTACAGTAGCTTTCTGAGTCTCCAAAATAGAAGTCCAGATAGAAAGCAAATATCGGTGATACAATGCTGGCTTTAGTTTACTGGCATGTTGTAGGTCTCAAGCATAATTTTAGCAAAAGTGGTATTGAATTGTTCCGCTGCTCTTCTTACACAAGAACCTTGTATTCTAGGAGGATACAAACGTATAAGATTGGATATCAGCACAACCGTGTGCATGCACAAGGGTGTGTCGCAGGGGATAAGTGCCTGTATTGCCATCCGAGATGATTCAAATAGTATACTGGAACAAGAATTACAAATTAATGTTAATTTGATGGTTGGACCTTACACCCGAACAACGTCCGCACTTCTAGCCCTAGGCATATTGTAATATTGAATCTTACAAGGTTCCAGGGAAAGAAAAAGTGGTAGAATATTTCAGGAGTTCAAGAAACTGCTAGACAAAACTTGATAATTATCCAGAGGATTTTGCATTCTGTACCTGAGAGGTCAATGAGTATCTAATGGTCTGATGCATACAAGCTTGCTGGCAACATACCCCACTCAATATGTAGTCTTTAAAGTGTGGCTAATACAGATAAAGAATTGCTTTAGAAGTTTAATAATTTATCATGAGAATAGCGAATGGCTGCACTAGTGACTATATTAATGGGGGGGTGGGGGGAGTACGAGATGGTCTTCCTCAATTGAATATAAAATTTAGCAGGGGAGACAAATTGATATGTTTGTGCCTAATTTTACTTAGTTTAAATATCAAAAGTGTTTTCTACCCCCTATCTTGGTTAGGAAATGGAGACTCTAAGAAACTGGGTTGTTGGTTGACTGGGGTGTAAACCCTGGCCAAGCAGCAACCACAGTCCTTCTCAGGGTAAGGCATAAGCAAACCCCAAATTAACCTGTGCTCACCACCTTGGTAGCTCGGCACAGAGCAGTCAGGTTTAACTTGGAGGCAATGTATAAAGTATTTGTGCAACACTTCAAACAGTAAAACAGTGAAAACACTACAAAAGGAGCCCACAAAGGATTTAGAAATATAGAGTACATTTTAATAAATAATACAAGACCAAAGGGACAAAAATCCAATTAGTAAAACTAGAGATATTCAATTTGATAGTTTTTAGTGAAAATAGCACCACTAAGTACAAACTGCTACTGGGGAAAGCTGGTAGCACTAGACCGGGATAAAGTCACAGGTTCAGGTCAATCGCAATGGAGTGCGGGCTGGCTACGGGGACCTAGTTATGCCCGCTGAACAGAGTATCTTAAATCCTAGTTGTTGAGCGTTGCATGGATCCGCGAAGATGTGTGGCGCAGCCGAAGCACTGCGTTGGTTCCGAGATGCAGCAAGGCTGCAGCAAGAGGTCTTGTTGCGCCGGCATCAAGGATCCCGTCAACAGAGCTTGCCATGCAAAGTCAGGCATGGAGATGCTGCGCGCAGCTGGCGATGTGTCGGTTCAGAAGAGCTGCGAAGCGGAGATGTGGAGTCCGGTGTCGTCAAGGCTGCTGTAGATGAGAGATGCGAGGACCTGGACTGAGGATGCTCCGTGCCATTGGGGCGATGTGTCCGTTCCAAGGACTGGGAAGGAGATGCTGGTCTTTACGATGGGTCCAATCCATGCAGCAGTGGTGATTCTGCTCGGGGAGGTGCCGCTTGGCCGAGGAGAAGCATCACCTCTGCTCGGGATGTGTTGCTCAGCAGAGAAGATGCTTCGGTTCTACTGGCAAGCACCTTAGGCCCACTTCCAAGGGCCCAGAACTTGAGTGGCACCACAAGGCAGACTAGACTCAGAGTCCAGGTGCAAGGTTGTTGGAAGCATGTGATGTCTCTGAGGCTTCAAATAAGGAGGTCAGCCAACTAACCCTTGGAGTCACTCTGGGTTCCAGAGATGCAGGTCCAGCCTTTCTGACCCAGGCAAAAAGGCAAAAGGTCAGCAAAGAGGAAGTCCAGCAGAGTGGAAGTCCTTCAGCAGCACAGAAGTCCTTCTTCCTGGCAGAGTATCCACAGGTCCAGAAGTATACTGAAGTGGTGGTGTCTGAGATCCTTCTTTTATACACAGTTGTGCCTTTGAAGTGGCGGGAAATGCTTCTAGAGGCATGCCTTTGAAGTGCACAAATGCCCTGTCTTCCGTGCAGTGGCTTCTAGCTAACTACAGGGTATATGCAATCATTTGTGTGGAGACAGGACACAGTCTATTCAGGTGCAAGTGTGGCTGGGCCCAGCTCCTCCCTTCCACCCTGTCAGTGATGGCCCATTCAGTCACACCTAAGCTCCAACTGTGCGTGGCTGTTTAGGAGGAATACACAAAACCCAACTGCAAACTAAACCACAGTCATGTGACCAGAGGCATGCTGCAGGCACCAAATGGCTAAGGCAAAAAAATACCAACTTTCTAACCGTGGTATTTACAGATTAGTAATTTAAAAACCGACTTCACCATATGTTGGTATTATAAATTAGGATTCCAGAGACACCAAACTTGAAACAGTGATATCTTCCCATTTGGAAATTACACTTATAAAATGTAATAAAGTAATCTCAATGTTATTCTATGGGAGATATTGGCCTTGCAGTAGTGAAGAATGAATTTAAGAGTTTTTCACTACCAGGACATGCAAAACTTAAAAGTACATGTCCTGCTTTTTAAATAAATTGCACCCTGCTGTCTAGGCTGTCCAGGGACTACCGTAGGGGTGACATATGTATTAAAAAGGAAGTTTCTGGCCTAGCAAAAGGTTTATTTTGCCAGGTCGAAATGGCAATTTAAACTGCATACACAGGCTCTGCAATATCAGGCCTGAGACATGTTTAAAGGGCTACTTGAGTGGGTGACACAATCAATGCTGCAGGCCCACTCTGACTTGCACTGAAGCACTCACAGAGCTTGAGGCTTCGCAGACTGACTGAGGAATTTGCCCTGCAGCCCTTACGACCCCCTCCTTTATGATCACAGCTCCCATGTACCACACAATGCTTCCTCAGTGCAGTTCTCCTGCATAATCACACATGCATCTTTGTGAGCGCTGGACACGTTGTAGGGCATCCCTTGCCATATATTGATTAGAGTGGTTCCCCCACAAGTGTAACCGGCTGGTGCACATTTTGGTCTCTTGGCCTTGGATTAAGCTCAACGTATGGATCTCTTTTAGTCGTGTGGCCGCCCTTCATTCCCTGGGCCATGGTTTATAGTGCCTAACCTACATACATGCTACAAGACTGCGTCCAGGATACAAATTTATTTTGTGAAATCTATGTCTTGATGAGGACCTTACGTAATACAGGTCGAAATGCCGTCAACACGAATCAGCGGGTTTACGGCTTCTGGCACTTAACATGCTTCTTTAAAATTTTCTCCTCCAGTATTCATGTTTTGTATCACTTTAAATCAATGCCCTCTCGCTGTTATTTTCACCTCTTCATGTGTCTCATGCGCCGTTCTCACTTTCTCTCATGAGCACTGTGTGTCCGCCATATGCCAATTGCACATTCTCAGAGTAACATTAACACAGTTCCAACTTTATTTTTGTTCCTACTGTGAATGCAAACAGTGATAATCAATCCTTGGTGTTTCTCTTTTTTCTATACAATTACTTTACTCTGTGCAAATAATTACGTAATTATCACCTGTTGAGACATTGTTGTATGTTACTATATTCACCCAGATCTCAACTGGGTTTATGGTTTTTCTCCAGTAGTCGTTAACGGCCCACTAGTAGCATTTAATTTACAGGCACGGGGGACTTCTAGTACCACTTTATGTTATATCCTGGCTTGGTTGTCATGCTTGCAATCTCTTACTCTGCCAGTGGAATGTTCATCCAATGATGCGTTACAGAATGTTGGGTGCCAGAGATGTCAGTTGAGAAGGGCTGAGCACCATCCTGGCTGCTCCTGGTGGGGTCTTGTATTGGATTTAACTGGATGACTTGTAACTTACTACTAATAAACATCTAAAGATCCTCTACACGTCTGGACTCAGTTACTACAAGTTTCTGGCGACGAGCTTCAAAAAGAACCTGCATCTACCACCTTTTCAGGACCTCAAGCAACTTTAAAAATACAGAACCTACTGCAACTCAAGTTAAGTTAAGCTACTTCCACCTCTTCAAACTTCAATCAACTTCTACCACAGACTTAACAGTAACTGAAGCTGCAACTGGCACCCTTGACCCCACCAGTGACCTCCCACCGGTCGCCCTCAACACCAGCGAGCCAGTCCCTGCTTCGTTTCCTTGTCCACTGCCTGCCTCAGCTGCCGTTGAAGATACCCCCTCGCCTGCTACACTGACGTCTTCTTCACACTACAGGCTTGTGAGTACCCGGCTACACTTTTCAGGCATGGAATGCCTCTCTACTGCTTGCTTCCTAGCTGTCTACTTCCTCGGAGCAACGTGTCCTTCTTTCTGCCCCTGCATGCCGCTCCGGCTTGTTCGTCCCTCACAGAGGGACACGCAGTGTTTGTAACCTGCAAGGATTTGGGGCCTCTACTTTCCTCCACGCTGCCTCCCTCTTCTTAACGTTACTGAAGGTTGCTGCCAGGCACCCCACAGATCTGCAGAGTCCTTTGCTACCCTGACGTATTGTGCACGGTGCTTGCTTTTGTATAAACAGCTTTGCTTTGGAGGCACGGAGCCTGTCACTACTCCCTTTCTGCTTTTGGACGGTCTCTACACTTCGTGTGACAAGTGCTTCGGCCTCCCGCTGCCCACTGTCCCAGAGTCTCCCTGCCCTGCTCCCGTCTTCATGTAGAAGACCTCTACGTGTCTATATGCCTTGGGAGAGTGCCTGCTGTGACCTGGGATAATTCCGCCCTTTGCGTGATTAGGAGCGTCTTGACAGCTGTTCAGCATTTGCACTCATCGACCACTTTTCTTTGCGTTTTTTGAGACATTGGCGGTGAGTCATTGATTTATTTATAGTTTTCCGCATAATCTATGGTGCACCTCTCAATGGCAGTTCAACTGCCTTTTCATACTTTTAAACAACGCTCTAGCGCACACAGAGCCCGCTCGCGCCCTCACCGTCATTGCTGCTGCCTTGCGACTCCTACCTGCTTCATTTCTTTGTGACGTCTCCTGTAATGATAGCTGCGTTGCCTCCTGTGGACCCCTGCATGCATCGACGTGCCTGGAGCCTCCCGGCTCGTCGTAATGCTGCGTGCCTCCATCTTGTGTTGCTGGATACCACAAGCTCTGCTGCAATGTTTTTCCCCTGCATTCCGGTCGTGTTCATCTTTGCCAACCACGCTTTTCCTTGTGTCTATTTCAATAAAGTTATTGAGAAAGGCGTCACTCCGTCCTGTCATCGGCACCTCAGTGAATTCTTCACACTTCTTGGTTTTGTGCTGACACTGTGTGACCCTTTGGGTTACGCTGTCGAGTCCTTCGATGCCTGTTGGTATTTCAGTGAGTCAGACTTTTTTTTCTTTTGAGCTTATATTGCTCCGTACAATGTTTTCATGCACATTTTTTTTTCCCGACTGTTTAAACCCTGACTTGCAGCAGTACATATTAATGTGGTGATAACATCAGACGTTTTATCTTGCTGCAGCTTTCAGTTACGATTTCAAAAGTGCAACCCAGTTAAGAATTTGAAAAATGTAAAAGTTTATGTAGAGTGGTTTCTCACTCTTTTGACGTGCTAATTACTTTTTACTCTGTTTAGAGCAACATCTTCTGGGCATGTTATTGAATTGCTAAATTTTAATTTATTGTGTGTTCCAAGTTGTTTTGCTACACTCTAGGGATTCATGCTTTAGGTCTTAGTCCTTTTGCATCTCTTTACACTCAGGGCAACTATGCAACGGTTTTAGTCCGTTTTGCATCTTTAGTGTTTCTCTATCCATAGAGATTTGTCATGGGTTCCTACCCATTGGTTCGGGTTCCTACCCACATATAAGTCATGGGTTCCTACCCATACATTTTCAAGTTTATGCTGTTACAGGGGATCCATGCAAAGGTTTCTGTCCTTTTGCATTAGTACAGGTTCCCACCCGTACGCTTTCACAGTGCACAATCTGTACCTTAACATCAGGTGTCTCGCAAGGGTTTAGTCCCTTCTACAGGTGCACAACACTTACCTCTTTGAGGTGTCTCATATGGGTTTCACTCCCATCCTCTACAGTGCACAACAGTTTTATGTTTTACCCCTCTTAGGGTGTGTCGTTTGGGTTTTAGTCCCTTCACAACAGTGCACGATATTTTAACGTGGTGTGTTTAATGGGTTTGGTCTCATTCAGTTCAGTGCACAGCGTGCACCTGTTCACCACATGTTTATTACAATATTACCTTCATACAAGGTATTTGGTCTGAATACCAATTGTTGATTTTCTCATGTTTAATGTGTTTTGTTTACAGCTTTCAATTGGTGTTCAACGTCATCATTTATTATATTGAGATTTTTATTTATGGGAAGTATGAGTGATTTATTTTATTGGCTCACTATTTCCTGTTACTGTCCAGTTTTACTTTTGATATCTCTTATTGGTGTCATCTGTGGATTCTGGTTTCTTTTCTTCTCTGTTTTCCTCACTTACTGTTGTGTTCTTTCGTTCATTGGAGGTTTTCTTCTCCCACTTTTTTCAGTGTCTGGTATGACTGGTCTCTTTTATACATGCCTGGCCAGCTTGTGTATCTTGAGATAGTTATTGGCGTTTCTCTTTTCGTTTCTGTCGTTGTGGTAGAAGGGAGGATGGCTTTCTCACCTTTTGTCTTTCTTATGGCATTCTCACCTTTTATCTTTCTTCTCTGTTTTCCTCACTTATATTTTCGCATCTCCTTTTGGTTGTTCCATTATCTCATTGGTTTGCGGTGTTTCTGATTTACTCCTTGTCTTTCCTCTATCTTTCTTTTTGGTTCTCCTTTCTTTCTTCAATGTTTAATATGGAAGGAAAGGGGATATGTTATATCCTGGCTTGGTTGTCATGCTTGCAATCTCTTACTCTGCCAGTGGAATGTTCATCCAATGATGCGTTACAGAATGTTGGGTGCCAGAGATGTCAGTTGAGAAGGGCTGAGCACCATCCTGGCTGCTCCTGGTGGGGTCTTGTATTGGATTTAACTGGATGACTTGTAACTTACTACTAATAAACATCTAAAGATCCTCTACACGTCTGGACTCAGTTACTACACTTTACTAGGGACGTATAAGTAAACTAAATATGCCAATTGGGTATGAGGCAATATCACCATGTTTAGAGGAGAGAGCACATGCACTTTAGCACTGGTTAACAATGGTAAAGTGCTCGGAGTCCTAAGGCCAGCAAAAATAAGTTCAGAAAAAATGGAGGAGGCAGGCAAAAAGCAGGGGGGGGGTGAGACCACCCTAAGTCTGACAGGTCTAAAAGACGCTACCTTATTAATAATACTTACTTACTAATAAGAGGGGGGGGGATTTTAGTGGAAGATACTGTGTAGAGATTTACTGTATAGCGATCCAGAAGGAAGGAGTTTAGCTGGCCAAGTTCATTAATATGTGAAGTTTACCCATCAACTGGGAAGATGTTATGAAATATGAAGAGATTTAATCCATGATCTCAAAGGGATTTCGTTTACAGATTTATTAGCAATCTATTATCACTTGAAAATAGTTTTGTTGATAAAAGACTCCATTAGTATTTATGGATTTAGAACAGCATCTCCTTTGCAAGTAAAGCCATTAGAAGGAATGAGGTTGCCTCAGCCAGCTACAAAAGTTAAATTCTCTCCCTCAAGGTGAAGTATGGAATTATGTTAATCTTTGTAAGATTGCCATTACCTTTTGTGGTCTCAAGTTGTAGTGGTAAGATATCAGGCTTGTCAAGTAATTCTTCCGGTTACAAAATATCAGCTTCTAAAATATATAAATGTACTTCAGACAATAACATACCCGCCAAGAAAGAAAACAGGCTAGATAGGAAAAAGAGTCAATATCTCGGCCATAGCTTGATTTACCTATTTGGAGAACATGCCATGGACCCCAATAATATGTGCAGAAATTGAATTTGAAAGAGGACTCTTTTTGAAGACACAAGGCAGCGCAAGCTACTCTCTCCAAAATGATTGCTGAATGTCATGAATTGGATACATTTTTGAATAATGTCTTACAATGCGTTTCCTTGGTCTTGAGTTCTTGAGATCAAATTAACTCCACCAATGACAATTTTCAACAAGGTTTCCTGGCTTATCTTAAAAAGTATTGTTAAAGGCACTATGGTGGTTAAGCCCCTTGAACTTAAAAGATGAAAGTCCTCATCAAATTTGTCAATAGAGAATTAGGCAATGAAGAGGTCACTTGCCCTATAGGAAAATACTTTCAATGAGCATAGAAGAATGGAACTGGACGGTGTGTGGCCATTATCTGGAAAGCTAGCATTAGCCTAATATTCACCCTTTTCAATTATATGCTTACATTTAATACATCATTAGGTTAGTATTCAATGTGCTCTTTTTTCATTATGCATTTGACTGCCAAATTACAATTTCATTTTTCCTATTAGAATGTTTTATGCTTCATGGGGTTATTACTCATTCTCTTTGCCTTATCTTGTTTTTTGTTTCACAATAGTGTATGTCATTGTAAAATATATTAAGCAGTTGTTTATTTTGTTGGTCAATGAAAGTTTATAATTCTAAATAGTTAGATGTTTTAATGGAGGAGAATTGAGAAAAAGCTCTTGGGTTTAGAAATTGGTAATCTAGCAGTTTAAGATTACTCTCAGTAAACATGGGAAAATATGCATGGAGTCTATTACGGGGAGTGGCAGTGAAGTAGATTGTGCAGGTTAAGTAACATTTGAAACTATCATACTGTGAAGCACCATGCAGATCCTGAAAAATACCTACCCTCACCAAATTGACTGAGGCATTGGGAAGGATCATTGGTCAAAGATGACATGTAACCTTGAGGTGCTTGCAGTGATTCCTTCTCATATGGGGGTCAAGCGAGTCTACAAAAATAGGCTACTACAGATGTTTAGCACCCCAGATCCTGAACATGATTTTGACAACCTGTCACCAGAGTAACTAAGTGGATTTCTGAAGACACATTTATGAATGCAGACAAGATTCCACAACAATCTTCTACTAACTAGAATGCCCTTAGCCTAATCAGCTTGGCAAAAAGTACTGTTTGAAAGCAGAGTCCAGCTTTGTACTATGCCTTTATTAGTTTTATGGCTGCTTTCCATTGGGTGTACAGAAATCTGATGTTGCACTGTAAACTGGCACACAAGGCTAACACGGTCCCTTAACATACATATGGTCTTTCAGTTGAATACCGTCATTTCAATGGATCTAAGCATGGTAGTAGGCCCATTATCAAAGAAAGCACTTTAAGGAAGTTGACTCCTGTGAAGCTAGAGAATGTTGAGCTGGTTTTACATAAGTGAACTCTGTGGCTATCCTCATTGTAAATAGGTTTTCTGTGATAGTAAGATGCTGTAGTAGGCTTGGTACTAGGAAAACCTGGAAAAGGAGTGAGCAAATCTTATGACCTACCCTCAAATCTTATTGAATAGGAAGAAAATCTACAGCTCTCTGATCCAGCAAGGATTTAATTTGGCCTGCATTTTAAATAAACATTTGATTACTTGACAATGCTAAAATACCACAGGACCATTGGGTTTACATACTTAGAACATCTACTTATCTTTACTTCTTGTCCATGCACTCATTACCATGCTTCTCCCCATACACTAGTAGGGAAAACCACTATACCTCAAGGATTTCTAACATGGTTACTGTCATTCCCCAATCACTGATTCCTGTTCATCTGACCACAACATGATCCTGCCAACATCCAATCCTCTTATTGTTTGACTGTCTGGGAGGAATACACAAAAGCCAACTGCCAACTACACCTAGTCATGTGACCTGGGAAGCATACATCAAAAGGGTTAGGACAAGAAAATGCCAACTTTATAAAAGTGGCATTTTCAGAATTGTGACTTAAAATCAGACTTTACCATTAAAGATAGTTTTAAATTACAATTCCTTAGACACCAAACATGACAGTTGTACCTGCTCCCAAACAAATGTTATCACTTATTAAATGTAATAACAGGCCTCAAGAAATCATCTCGCCCACTCGCTATGGTGAGTTAGATGTCATTAGGGTGAGCTATTTTTAGGGACTATTGGCACGGTCTGGCCAGAGACTCCAGCTGACAGAGCAGGTGTTCTATAATGAAAGAAGTGAAACAACAATAAAGATGCCTTTAAATCTGGTTACATTTGCTTTGTATACAAAGACAGAGGTCAGATGTCAGCTTATGTCTTCTTACAGATTGTTCCTAATTTTATCCTGGAGATCATGTTTACAAAATCCTCTAACTTTGCAGTCAGAGAAAGTTAAGTGAACCGTATGACAATCATGCTGTGTTCATTGAGCGGCTATAGGATGTCAGACTTTTTTCTAAAAACATTTAATCACCTTGTAAATGAACTTTACAATTTTTCAAAATATATTTCAGTAGTTGGGAAAGCACTTTTTTCTTTTTACTCTGATGTGTGATGGAAACAAATATTTTAATAGGATCAGAACAAATCAGAACACTTTACTTGGTGATGTGCAAATGATAAATATTTGCTGAAACCCAAATTCCCCATTATCGTTTGTATGCTATATAGTTTTAATCAGTAAAAGTGCATATCAATGGGAATTTAGTGGCCATTTCAATGAAAACGTGCGGTCTGCAAATTACAGTGCACTACAACATCGTGCTTTAGTCCGTGAAAAGTGAGAGTTTTTAAAAATGAATTTAGAAACATTCTTGCTCTTATGACAATGCTATGGGTGAACAAGAGGCAAGTGAGGGGTCATGAGTACATTTTGATTGGGCTAGATTTTTATTTTATATGGAGCAAACGTTTAGCCTATTAAATCCAACATAAGAGTTCTTTTACAGCAGACATGCTGAAGGTGCATTTAATACTGAAGAAAAAGGCGACTCAATGAAATAAAATATTTGCCTAGCATCCTACAATTTGGAACAGTTTATGGGTCAGGCGTATTACAGTTAGGTTGAGTAGATTATTCAAGTTATTAGACCTGCAGGACTAGTAACATTTCTATGATTTTTCGAGGCCCCTAATAAGGTAACCCAGTGTTATCGTATGCAAGATGAAGGCCTCAGAGTAGGGAAACATTTGTCTGTTTTTCATTACCAGAACATAAAACTTAAGAGTACATGTCCAGCTTTTTAAATACAATGCACCCAGCCCTATTGGCTACTTAGGGCCTACCTTAGGGGTGACGTGTATTAAAAAGGGAGTTTTAGGCCTGGCAAGGGGTTTATATTTGCCAGGTCGAATTGGCAGTTTAAAGTTGCACACAGGCTGCAATGGCAGACCTGTGACACGTTTTAAGGGGCTATTTAGGTGTGTGGCACAACAAGTGCTACAGGCCCACTTGTAGCATATCAGCCCTGTGTATGGTATACCAGTTTACTAGAGACTTGCAAGTAAATTAAGTATGCCAAATGGGTGCAAGCTAAATTTTACTGCGCTTTAGGGAGTGAGCACAAGCACTTTAGCACTGGTTAGCAGTGGTAAAGTGCACAGAGTCCTATGGTCAACAAAAAAGAATTGAGTCAAACAGGAGGGGAGAAGGCAAACGTTTGGAGAAAAAAAACCTCAGGCTCACAGGTCTAACAGGGAGATAATTGAAGACTAACGTATGTATGGCATACAAACACCGCAGAGACCCTTTGTTTCAGAGCTGCATCTGGAAGAAGGCAGTGTGGTATGCGGTCAAGGATAACCCCTCTGACAGTGTAATGCCTGGATCTACAGAGAGGTCAGTAAACCAACACATTACTTTTTAGGCTGGTAGCTAGGCTATAATGCACATGTGAAACTTACTGGCAGCTAGTTGTACCCACACTTGTAGGTGGCAGAGGATACTAATTTTGTCTGGCCTGAATGTGAATAATTACAATGCAAGATTTAAACTAAGCTGCACTAATGAGGTGGTCAGTGTGTCGATGATTGGAGTTTCCTGGACTTGGTTCAGAGGTAGTTTCCCAGATTTGATAGAAGGCAGTCTCCAACTGCTTTCTTGAGATGGGCTTTGCAGAGAGATACATCTAGGTCTTGGACAGCAGTCAGGCCAGCAGCTTCCACTTTCCTGGATGGGGCCAGGAATAAGATTCTGGTGGGTTTTTAATGGCAGTAGTATCAAAGTACAAAAGTGACTCAGGTAGGAGGGAGAAAGACAGGAGTAATTTCAAGAACCCCAAGTGTAAAGATAGACAAGACTAATAGAGGAATGTATGGCACTAGAGACAAGTACCCCAGGAGTCTGGGTACCCAGTGTGGGTCTTGAGGCTATTCTGTTAATAAAAGAATGGCTCAGTTGCTTCTTTAAAAAATATTTATATTTTTACAACATAAAGTTATGATTCAAATCTCTGTATTAGCCTTTCAAAACAGAGAAAAACACCAAGAAGAATGGCACAGAGCATCGCAGCACTCTTTGCAAGCATCAAGATGAACATAAAACAAAATGTTCAAACAAAGAACACACTGGTTCCACCCCCTCCCAGGGTGTGGAATTTGTACAAGGTATAGTGTTGTCATGTGTCCTTGGTAGTCTCTAGAAAATGGCTATGAAATAGTAGGAGTGGCGACACCAGTCAGGCATAATATATGCAGGTATTTAGGGCCTGTAAGTTTTCTGAATTCCGCTGAGAGTAAAGCAATAAAATGGCACCACAACTCCCCATAAGAGTCACTCTGCGCAGTAAGGAAGAGGGTAGTTTTTCCATTCCCAAGGTAGAAAATAGGCAGTGTAGCAGCCTTGATGTGTTGGTGTGTGTCTGTGCCCCAATGCGTCAAGATATGCTGCAAGACCTATCTGACGCCCTCTACGGGATTTCAGGGGAAAGGTGAACACATTTGGGAGTCCCATACTGTGTAGGCAGTGAAGTGTGGGAGTTGCGTGGCTAAATGAGTGTCGATGTCAGTGAGAATTGTGTTGAGTTTGATATCTGGACACTCAACAAGAGTAATCCTGTGACATTTTGGGGCCCTTTCTGAGATTTCTAATGTAATAACCAGTCTATTGGAAGTACCTGTGACCCGAAAGTACAATATGTCACCTAGATGGTTTGATACAGGATGCTCCAAGGCATTAAGGATCCTCAAGAGAGCCCTCAGCACCAAGCCCAAAGATTCTGTCTTAGAAAAGAAATGCCGCAATTTGTATTAATGAGAGTTGGCTAGGTGCAAAAATGATCTTAGGGAAGAGGCTTGGACAGATCTGATCAAGGCAAGTACCCTGAGATGTAATTCTAATTTCTGAGGTATTATTAATAGTCCCCTATTGGCCCCCAAAGCTGCTTCATCTCTGGAGGCACAATTCACTGAAGATTGTGGAGTGGCTTATTTTGAGGACAGCTTTAACTGTTTCCACTGAATACGGTGAGGATGAGGTGTAAGAAACTGCCATTTTGACATTCTCTCTTGAGGAAGTAAAGAAGGGCATTATGGGATTATCTAAGAACAAGGCCCCCGGCCCTGACAGAATCCCACCAGATCTTTATGTAAATGATGTTGGAACCCAGTTTTGACTTCCGTCATTATGAGGCAGTGATAGCTGGTCCCCCAGGGTCTTGGAAAATGTCTATCATCGTACCTGTTTTCCAAAAGGGGGATAGGGATAGCCCTCATTGCTATAGACCTATTTCATTGCTTGAATTTGTAGTCAAGGTTGCGGAGAGCATCCTCCTGGACAGACTCTGCATGGGAAGACAAAAAGAATGCTCTAACTGAAGTCTAGTATGGCTTTTGTTCAGGAAGGACTACAGTAGATGATCAATGTTTGAACCCGCATCTGGTCCTAAGTGAACATACAATTTTATGCCTGGTTTCCATCCATTTTGCATCAATGGACCTCACATCTGCATTCGACCGGGTCAATCGAACAAAACGGACAAATTATGTTATTGAAACATCATTCTGTTCTTAAGAGATCTTCACAGAGACACTATGGCCATGGTACACTATTCTAAAGATCTAAATTGCATGTGTGGCTTCAGCATTAAAAGGAGGAGTACGCCAGGGCTGCATTTTGGCCCAATTCATGTTTAATTTGTATGTAAATAAAATGGAACAAGCCCTGGTCACCACAAAAGCAAATTGCCCACAAGTGGGGTCCCGTAGTCTGCCGATGTTATACACAAACAATGTGGTTCTCATGGCTAGGACTGTCAGGGGCCTGCCGTCTCTGTTGAACACTTGTTAATTTCATGGAGGAGTTGGACCGATCAATTAATGAGAAAAAATCCTTTGTGATGGTTGTTGGTCTCCGCTCTACAAAATCTTGGGTCCCGTGCCCTTCCAAAGACTAGCGTGCTTTCATATTTGGGCTTTCTGTTTGATTCTGCATTGAGTTGGCATCCCCTCATTAGGAGGATTTTATTCGGGCAACTGCTGCTGTTTTCAACTTTGCTTCAAGGTTGGGTAGCAAATTCATTGGGGCTATACTTCAGATTAATATCTCTAAGTGTATTTCTAAAGTTGTCTATGAAAGCGAAATTTGGGGATACGGCAAACAGGTTGAGCTGCAGACAGTGTAAAATTTGTTTTTTGAGGCATCTCGTGTGTCCCACAAAGTGCCCCTACATTTTCGGTGCCTGAAGAATTAGGTGTGGGCTACATAATGGATGTCATGGCCTTTCGCCCTCTTTCGTTCTGGATAGACATACGGACAAGGCCCGGAATCAAACTCAGGAGATTTTAAAGGATTATTTGCCCCTCGATTACTCATTTCACAATCCATGGCTCAAGTAGATCAGGAACTCCTTCCAGAGTTTAGGTAGGGGACTTATTTAGTACCCCAGATGGGATATGCAAGGCTGACCATAAATGGGTGAAAGAACACTCCTTTAGGCAGCGTTCTATGACCAAAGAAGAGATCTCCCTAGTGAAGCCCTGTGCCTGTCGTCATATGTTGAAAACAGTGCCACCACAGAGCCGTACCTCCTCTATGCTAAAAGTAGGTATGCCTGTTTTTTGTTAACTAGGTTCCGGTTGGACCCATTGCCCTTTCTGCTGGCTTATCCTTGGGGTAGGAATAGGGGGTCACAAACTTACATCCTGCACTGCAACAATAGGTTTCCGCAGGATGCCCTGCATTTGGTTATGTTTTGTAGTTTTTATGCGATGCATAGGAAGGCGTATATTATTCCTATTCAAGTCAATCAATCTTCATACAGATATCCATAAAATAATAAAAACAGGAGCATGTGATACATAAATGACAAATTTCTTATGTCAAAATCCATATAAAATAATTAAAAAGTTCAGTACATATTTGTGCATAGAGATTACATTATCAGCTGATAACTCGTATCAGTGTAGGAAAAGTAAAAAAGTGATTTAGTGCAAGTTTGGGCACAGGCCTTACATTCCAAGCAACGTTTGTTACAGTTAGCATCACTGGGTAAACGGTCTAATGTGCAAACAAAAATAGCAGCTCAATCAAATGTCATAATGGCCATTTATATCAGTTTTCTCATATGGTCCATCAAAAGCTCAATAAAAGCGGGGGCGGAGTTTACCTGGCTTCAACATGGCTGCAACCTGAGTAAGCTTCCACGACTGTGCCAACAATGTAGCAGGAATATGCATAACCTCTAACAATTTACAGTGTTGGGGGGGCGTGGCTTAGCCGGCTGCAAGATGGCCGCACTCTAAGTGGGCTCTGCCGGCCAAGCCTTTAATCCGACACGATCCTGCGGACTCCGGTGGGGCTGACCCTCCACCTCACGCCATCCTGATTCCCTGCATCAGGGGGCTCCGATTGAATCCCCAGTGGGCGTCCGCCATCATCGCCGCATCGAGATCTGCCGACGCCTCCAGACCCGTGTGTAGGAAGGTGGAATCTGACTGCATGGTTACCCCCACTTTTTTCCTGGTGTTTTGCTGGTTTTTGACTAGTCTGACTGTGATCCTGCGAATCAGGACCCCCAGTTTATCGGCTTACTCCCTAAATTGGTTGTGCATGTACTTTAGGTACACTCCAGATTGGATTCTGGGGTACCCTTATAAGTCCCTAGTATATGGTACACTATGTACCAAGGGCATAGGTACCCCAGAGGCCTCCCAGGGGCTGCAGCATGTATTATGCCACCCCTGAGAGACCATTTAAAATGACACAACAGGTCTGCTACAGCAGCCTGTGTAAGGTGGTGCATGCACCCCCTTACTTAGATATAGGTTCACTATATCTATCCTAATCACTGCACATATAAACCTATCAGTCACCCCTATAGCAGGCCTAATCAATCCTGAAGGCATGGTGCTGGGTTTTATGTGAGAGGGTGCCCATGCATGAGCAGAGCCCCTCTGCAGCCTTCGGAATCTATATTCCGGGGTTGTTTGTGATGCAGCCAACCATATATACTGAAGTGCATTATAACCTCGCGGTAAATGCTAACTTTAAAACGGCTGCATGGAAACATGTCGTGTTTGGTGTCAAACACCTTGGAATCATACCTCCACACCAGTAACTGGTGTGGGAGGTAGGATTCCACCCTCCTAGAGGGAGAAATATGACAACACCGGTACACCCGGTACCAGCTTTCTTGACCCTGGCATCACAACATGGATGCTGCCAGCCACAGACACGAGTCTGCCCTCCTGCTGCTGGACGAAACTCCGGCAGGGGAAGGTTGGACAATAGGTTTCCTGTCACAGGGAGGTGTGACAACCTCCCAGACAGGCTTTAGTGTATTGGGGCTGGGTGGGTGCACTCTCAGAGTGCTTTGATGTCTGCACTGGGGGCACATTTGGTGTCCCTGTGCATAGTCCAGCTCAAACCGGTTGCAGGAGCCATTTGCTCCTGCTCTGGCGTGAAACTGAACAAAGGACATGGGTGTAGCCACCCCTCTGTCCTGACCCTCCCATAGGTGGGTCCCCAGAGTTTGTCCCACCCCTTCCTTGGGTATAAAGTAGGAACCCATGACTACAGGACTTTAGATTTTACCTGGACTAAACTCTGCTACAGAAACCAAGTACTTCGATGATCTGCACGACGCTGGACGACTAAAGAATCTCCCTTGGAGTAAAGGAGTTACTCCCCTGCAAGGCAGGCACCTAAACGCATCTGACCGGTTTGCATCTCCCGAGCTCCTGAGGACTCCGAAGATTTCTGCAACACAGGAGGTGGGTTCCCGAGGTCTCTGAGGTTGATCTGTGCTCTCAGCAATTCTGAGGCCTGGATCCCTCGTGGGGACCGTGCAACCCGAACCCCTGTGCACCGTGTACATTTGCAGCAGCATATGCTTTTTGGCAACCTCGGAGGCTGTGCTTTGGGCTACTGGTAGTCCTGACCCGAACAGTAATTCCACCGAAGATTTCCGGCCTACACTCCACGAGTGTTCCGTGGGCTGGTATTTTGTGATTCAGCTCGAGGTCCCTTCGCGATCCCTGGTCTGTTGGCCTGTGGGTCCCTGTGAAGGTAACTGACTTTCTGTGGGCTTTCCTGGTTGCTCAGATGTGCCCTGACTCTCCATAGCTTGGAGAGTCCCCAGGACCTTGCTGGTCCTCACAGAAGCATCTTTCCTCTGACCGCGTGGGTTGCAGTTGCCAAGGCTTGTTGGTGTTCAATCCAGACACTGACCCCCCAGCACTCGACATTCTTTGTGGGGCAGCTCACCTCCGGACTTTGGTCATCGTTGACGTTTCCTGGTCCCCGTGGCTGCAGAGTCAAGCTTCACCTCTTCGCACCTGAAACACCCGACATCAGTGGGCATTCGTCTATCGTGCCCCTGGTCACTGTGAAGTGACCCAGACTCTGTCCCCTCTGCTTTCAGGTTCTTCTCATCTCTGATCCAGGCTTGGATCACACCGGACACTTTTAATCTTCAAGGCAGCAGCACTTTTCCGTATCACGCCATTGAAAACGACGAAGGTTTCCGACATCACTTGACCCCTATGCACCTGGCTCCTCTGGGATAGGTAACACGGGTACTTTGGTACTCTCAAGGGTGCTGGCCTTAGAACCTTCTATGTTTAGCTGGGTTTGCTTAAAGTCCTCTCTGAAGTGTCCTTAAGCTTTAAAATTTCCAACCGCGACTTTCTCATAGAGTTGTACGGAGCTTGCGCCTGTGTTCATACACTGCACCCGTCCTCCGTGGGTCCCCTGTGTCACTACTTTGGGTGGTTCCTTGGGGTCCCAGCGATTCTACGTGCTCTAGGCACTGTGTCTAGTCAAGTCGTGGTTGTTATACCACTGTCTTAGTATATGATTTGGTCTCCCCCTGGAGCCCACTGTGTATTGTGCTATTTACGGTCGTTCTAGTGATTTAATATTGTGTGCTTTGTTCTCTAATCTCATAAAGAGGTTAGTAGAGAGTGTTTAGTAATAAATACATATATTTTATATATTCCTTGTGTGGTTCTCCTTTCATTTGGTCATTCAGGAGGTTATGAACTGGTAAAACAAGCTGCTTTACATTCCTTCGAGACTTCGCCTGAAGGCTGCTCTCCATAGCTACCACTAGGATAGCTTTCAATAAAGGTTGTCTTTAACCTAATCATCAATAAGGGTCGTTTGGACTGGTGCAAGGTGCCCACTTTAATTAGTGAACAGCATATACCAGGCCAACTTCTCACACCGTGCGTGACTGCTGGGCCTCCCTGACTGCACGCGGCCTGTGGATACACCGGGCGGCTTTGGAACTGCGGGGCTGCCTGCAGCGCTCCGCTGGGACCGGGGTGCCCCGCTGCTGATTTCCCGCTGCCCAGCTGAGTCCTCTGCCCAGTAAGGTCGCGCTACTGGCGGGGCGGTTTGCGGCGGGGTTGGGAGTGCGCGAGCCATACCGCGGGGCCTGTGCTTCTCTTCCTGCTGTTGGGAGCCATCCGGCGCCCTGCTAGCCCCCTCGCTTATCTCTGCCGTGCTTTGGGCCCCACGACGTGGGCGGTGCACTCCCCGCGTTTCCCCGCTGCCTCCGCTCCTGCGTTCGCGGACCTCCTGCTGTGATCCTGCTGATTTGCCGCGCTGGCTGGGGGCTGCGCGGCAGCCCTCCTGTTGGTGGCGGAGTGTGCAGCCCTCAATTGCCACCTTGCCTGCCAGATCCTCCGTGACGGCTCCTGTCCACCTCCGGGGCCCGCCTACCTGCTCTGCTGCCTCGGTGGCCTGCCTTCTGCTGTGTTCCACCGCCTTGGAGGCCCGTGACTGCACACCTGCATCCCTCACGGACCGCTGGGGTGTCCACTGGCCTTACCTCAGCTACTTCACCATCGGAAGGCACGCCTGCTGGTGCCCGGACTGGCGCTGGCCCTTTGGGGGGGGCCCTATCCTTGCTGGCTTGCGACGCAGGATTGCCTTTCCCTTGCCTTACCTTCCTGCTCACGGCCCCATCCGGTGTCACCGTCCAGCGTGCCACCGGTGCCTGCTGCCGCCAGTTCGACCTCCACCCGTGCTACCCAGCACCTCACCGCCTCCTACCCGGATCTGCACGCCCGCTTTGGTGCTTGGACGGACGCTGCCCTTCTGCGCGGGCCCCGACCATCGATAGCCTGAGCCACCGGATAGCATTCGCCCTGCTTCGGTCTCTCTTTCTGGGCCTGTGCTTGTCGCACCATCCAGCACACCACCCTCGGCCGCCGCTCACCTTACCGGTCTCCGCCTCTCCTTAAGCTGCCCCTCCACGCCTAGATCCTCGGTGGTCCCGGTGGTGCGCTTGTGTGTGGACGGCGGTCTGGCCATGGGGAAGGCAGATCCCAAACAGCCCAAGCTGGCCTTCGACCAGCGCAGACTAACGCGGCAGGATGGGGCTGCCTCGGACATGGGAGAGCCTGCCGCCCAGACTGATGTTGGCCCGACCCGAGAGGACGACCTAAAAGCCATTATGTTGGATGTGAAAGCTACCGTTACGGGTATTGCTACCCAGCTCTACCAACTATCCGCCCGTCTGCATACCGTCAAAGCCCGGGTTGACTCACACGACACGCAGCTGGCCAACGTGGAGGCGAGGGTGTCCGATGTGGAGGATGCAGCGACTAGAGACCACCATAAGCTCCTCCAAATGGACAATTTCTGGAACTGATAAAGAACAAGAACGAGGATTTGGAGGCGCGTTCCCGTAGGAGCAACCTCCATATTACGGGCGTGCCCGAATCCTCCAACATCTCCAAAATGGAGGACTTTGTAGAGCAGCTCTTTTGGGACTTGTTTGGCGATGTTCTATCCCCGGTCTTCATTGTAGAGCGGGCCCACCGCTCTCTGGGTCCGCGGCCCGCTCCTGGCCTGCCTGCTCGTTCAATAATCGCCAAATTGTTAAATTTTAGGGACCGTGATGCAGTTCTCCGCGCAGCCAGAGAGAAGGGTGAAATTTGTCATCAGGAAAACTCTCTTGCCTTCTATCCCGATTACACAATGGCGGTGCAGGCCGCCCGTCGCGAGTTCCTCCCAGCCAAGCGGCTACTACAGAAACATGACGTCTCCTATTCCTTGGCCAACCCGGCCAAGCTGCGGGTCAAACAAGGCTCCCAAGTACACGTCTTCGCCGAGCCGAAGGCTGCCCTGGCTTATGCGAAAAAACTGGACAAGCAGCAGCGTTCTTCGCCACCTGGTTCCCAGACGGCCGCCGCTGGCGATTTGAGTGACAATGACTGAATTTTGTCCCTATTATCGGGTTCTTATTGTGTGGGCTTTCTGCTATGATGCTACTTGACCTGGCTGGATCACTGCCTACTCTTGTAGCCGTACCTGTTCTCACTTTTATCCGTAGTCCCCATGTTAACTGGCCACTAGGTCCAGGGGTTTTTTCTTGGCAAGGGGTAACCTCTTGTTCCTGATGTGACTGATCTGCCTTACCTCTCCTCCACTCAGTTGATGTAGACCTCCAATCATGGGTGCCCAATTCCTTATTTGCTTTCTTGCGACGCGCCCCCGGCGCGAGGGTGCTCTACTGCTCTCCCCTGGTTTATATTGATGTCCGCGATATCATGCGGCTTGGCCACCCTGTCCTAGTGGCGGGGGTGTACGCCTGGCAGAACCATGCCTCCATGGGATGATTCCCTACCTAGTTTGTGATTTTTACCTCCCCAGTTGGGGTTTCCTTGGGAGGGTGGGGCTGGTATCTCAACCTAATTGGGGGGTTGGTGTGGGTGGTGGGGGGGGAAGGGTCCGTTGGACTTGTTGCCTCCACCTCGAGGCTTGTTGTTTGTTTTGTTTTATGATGTTTCTTGCAACATGTTGTACGCTACACCGGGTTCTGCACCGCACACTTCTTCACTAATGCGCATGGTCCACATTGAACATCTGTCCCCATCTGTCACCCATTACCTTGGCGCCCCAATATGACGGACACCACACTTTGGACTTGGAACGTCAGGGGTCTTAATGACCATCGCAAGGCTCGTCTGGTACATGCCCACCTCATCCGACACAAGGTAGACATTTGTTTCCTTCAGGAAACCCACCTGCTGCCCGCCACATCTTCCAGGCTCCTCTCTAAATATTGGGGCGAAACTCACTCCTCCTTTTACTCCAGCTACTCTTGCGGAGTTTCCATTCTAATGCGCAGAGGGCTTCCTTGGCGCACTTCTCAAGTCATTGCAGATCCAGGGGGGCGCTTTGTTATCCTGCATGGTACTCTCCTTGCCCAACCTCTAATCCTTGCAGCGATATATGGTCCCAACTCCGACAGTCCCGAGTTCTTCACGCAGGTATGGCAACACATCTCCTCCCTTGGCCCTGCCGCCCTGCTTTGGGGAGGTGACTTTAATATCGCACCCTCTGCTTCCCTTGATCGCTCTGGATCCCAAGCTCTGCACCCACGCACGACTTCTCTATTTCATTCCATACTGACTGATAACTCCCTGCTCGATGCGTAGCAGCACAACCGCCCAGGAGTCCGTGAGGGCACATGCGTGACGGGCTCGCGGGGCTGCTGGTCCCGTTTGGACCTCTGGATCACCACTCCTGACGCCTTTGCGTGGGTCACCTCCATGGAACACATGGCACGCACCCTCTCGGACCACGCTCCCGTGCGACTCGGCATACAGCTCCCGCACGCCCTGCGGTGCATGTTCGCCTGGCGGCTGCCCCCCAACACGCTCCGAGATTCGTTTTTTTGCGACGAGATTCAAACGGCAATCACAAATTATTTTGAACTCAACGCTGGCTCAGTCGAATCCCCTTCCATGCTTTGGGAGGGTTTCAAGGCGGTGATCCGGGGCGAATGCATCTCCAAGCAATCGGGTGTACTGCGCTCCGTTCGCGGTGCCCTCGAGCAATTGGAGGGGGAGATCAAGGCTCTGGACTCCATGCAATCTCTGGACTCTGACCCCGATACCTTGGCGCGGCTCAGGGGTAAACTCACTGCTTTCAATGACGAGGCCTCTAGGGAGCTCTCATTTTTGGGCAGGGAGGCTAGGGCTCGCCGCTTTGGCGAGGGGGACTTCCTTGGCAAGACTCTTGCCAATCTCCTGCGGCAGCCTCATGCCGCCTCCTACATCACCGCGCTCCAGGACGGAGGCCCGGACAGGACGACCTCTCCCAAGGAGGTGGTGGCCAGATTCACCGCCTTCTACTCACAACTATACACGGCTGGGGATGTGCCCCCGCGCGACATCCTTGATCAATACTCTTCAGCTCCTCTGGCTGGGCAACAGCCACCGGGAATATCTTGATGAGCCCTTCTCCAAGGAGGAGATTTTGGCTGCCATCAATGGCCTACCGGGCGACAAAGCTCCCGGCTCCGATGGCCTGCCGGCGTCATTCTACAAGACATTTGCACCCCTCCTAGTTCCACACCTCGCTGCTATGTATAACGAGTCTTTTGAGTGTGGCCGCTTCCCCCCTTCGCTCCATGAGGCCCTGCTTACACTCCTCCTGAAGCCGGACAAGTCCCCCAAACTCCGTGACTCCTATTGCCCTCTGTCTCTCATTAACACCGATAACAAAATCTTCGCTAAACTGCTTGCCTCCCGTCTTCTCCCACTTATGCCTCGGATAGCTCGCCCAGATCAGTCCGGCTTCATCCCCGGACTCGCCACCTCGCACAATCTCCGGACCATATTTGCCGTCCTCCATCAAATCAACCCCGTTCTTCCGGCCGTGGCTGCCCTCCTGGACGCCACTAAAGCTTTTGATACTCTTGAGTGGCCCTTCCTCTTCTACCTTCTCCCTCGCTTGGGCTTTAGCCCGGTTTTGTCTCCGCAAAGTCCAGCTTCTTTACACTCTTCCCACTGCTCGCCTTCGAATAAACGGTCAGATCACAGAACCCATCCCCGTCGCCAGGGGCACTCGGCAAGGGTGCCCACTCTCCCCTATGTTATTTGCTATTGCTATGGAGCCCCTTGCCGCTAGGCTCAGGCAACACCACACCCAGAGGGGTCTTGGCTTCTCGGCTCATGCCTTGGTCGTTTCCATGTATGCGGACGACGTCACGTTATACGTCCGCAATCCTCAGGAGAATCTCGGTCCCATGGTCCGTGAGGTGGTGCGCTTTGGAGGTCTGTCTGGCATCCAGGTCAACTGGGGTAAAGTCCGTTCTTTTTCCCCTTACGGACGCCACTGTTCCCTTCACTCCGGACTACCCGTTTGTTTGGGCGTCGGGACCCACCAGATATCTGGGCATTTGGCTCAGCAGGGATGTGGACGAACTTTGGAGGGCGAATTTCGGCCAGGCTGTGGACTGGTTGGAGACCAAGATCCAGCTCTGGCAAAGACTGCCCCTGTCCCTGGCGGGACGAATGGCCATCGCCAAAATGGTGGTACTTCTGAAGTTTCTGTATCTCTTTCTGAACATCCCCATCCCCCTCGCGGCTCACTTCTTTCGCAGGCTCCGTTCACTTGTGATCGCCCTTGTTTGGGCTGGGCGTCAGCCCAGAATCGCATGCAACATTCTCACACTGCCCCTATCGCGTGGGGGACTGGGAGCCCCAGACTTCAAACTATACGCCCTCAGTGCCCAAGCCAGCTTCCTTCACTTCTGGTTACACCCAACGCCTTTTCAACCTCACATAGCGGTGGAGGCCGACCTCGCAACCCCTTGGCCGCTCTCGACTGCTCTCTTTGCCCCCGCAAACCCCCCCCCCCGCGCGGCGAAATAGACACTGTGGAGACCCTGCGCTGGGCTTGGGATGGGATCAGGAGATACTCTCCGCCAATGCCATGCCCCTCGCCCATAACCCAGCATTCCCCCCTCTGCACACTGCCGGAATGGTCAAACGTGCAGCTTGCCTGGGGTTAGCCACGGTGTCGGACCTCTACCCTGGCAATACCTTCTTCACCCTTCCTGCCGGGTCCGGCCCCATGGACACGCTGCTGTATTACCAAAATAGAGCATCCTGCAGGGAGATTCACCCCACATTTCCTCAGCCCCCCCCCTGCGATAGCTGCCCTCGACTTTGCTTACACATCCAGCTCCCCACGCAAGCTGGTCACCAGGATCTATGCCCTCACGCTGGCGGCGTCCCCGACCACTGCTGACCGCGCCCGCGCTGCCTGGAGCGAGGACCTGAGCGACCTCTCTCAGGAGGTCTGGCTGTACTGTTGCAATCAGACCAAACGTTTGTCCCCCAATTATTGCCTGCGCCTCATCCATTTTAAATATCTGCATAGATTATACCGCTCGCCTGTCACACTGCACAAAATGGGCCTCATTCCTAGCGACAGATGTCTGCGATGCTCCACTCCCGCTGCCGACTTTTCCCAACTTGCCTGGTCATGCCCAAATGTCTCTGCCTACTGGCGTGATGTGTGTGCCATCATCTCCGAGATCACCTCCGTGACTGCCACGCCAGATCCACTGCTGTGCCTCTTAGGCTTTGTGAAACACTGCCCAGATGCCTGCCGCAAGCTAAATCGCCATGCTGCTCGTTCTTGCACGGCGCAGGGTCTCCATGCACTGGGGATAGAGACCTGCGCCCAAGGTTAAGGCTTGGCTCGAAGACGCTGCGCGCTGCCAGACGCTTTTGTCCGAATTCTGGGACCTAGTGCCGGCGACCAGCAGACCGATTGACATCTGGGGTCCCCTCATTTCTTATCTCCAGCGCCAGGGCACCTCGCCCTCTCCCGTGCCCTCCGCTAGCGCTCCACTGGTGGCGGATGTGGGGGCTGGCTCTTGATACACAGCGCCTCCATTAACATGCTCTGACGATAACTTGCAGTCATTCCCACTAGCATCTGGTCTCTCCCGGGTGTTCCCCCGTCCTACCTGCTTTGTTCCACACAACTTGTTTCCGCGTAATGTATCGAACTGCTCATGCATGATTGTCCCTACAGTGTATGTAACAGATGTGGTTTTCTTAACTGACTGCGGACCTTCCGCCCAATGTGATGTACAATGTTGTGCAATTTCCTTAATAAATGTTTTCAAAATCCCCCAAAAAAACAAACACTATTTACAGTGTTAATTGCAAGACTTTGCAGGATCTAACGTTCCAGAGCAGTGTCCTGCCATCGCTGCGCCTATTGCCCCAGTTTCGGCCGAGTTACACCAAGGATCGCGACCGGCAGGGGGCGGGGCCTACTACGCATGGTGAGACGCCGTCCTTCAGCGTTGATTTAACTGCCGAGAGCACCCCTGGTGTCAGAAGCTGCCAGGAATCGCAGCTGTGTGGGATCGCACCAGCTAGAACAGAGCCGGTGGTCGGGATTGCTGAGGGGAGTGGGGCGGGGACTGCATTGCCCGCACCGCTGGGACGTGACCGGTGCCTGCGGTCCGGTGCTGGCTGGGGCCTACCTGCGTTCCTGAAGCCCTGGGGGTCACAGTGGTGGGGGTGCTGCGGTCCTTGCTGCCCCGGGCGACTGCTTTGCAGCTGCGCTTTGATCTCCAGTGACGTCAGGGATATCGAAGCGTGCCCCCCCACGCTGGAAGAGGACAGCGACCGCTGAAGGCATTGAATAACAGCTTCGAGGTGAGATATACATGGTGTAGAGGCTGCACGTAGGGCTGTGGACCACATCAGGCGCATGACCACACTGGGTAGCATTGAGACCAGCACAAGATACTTCACATAATTAGCTCAATCTGCCTCGTAACGCGTCACAGAAGCCGTCTGGTGCGCTTTGAGGCCAGTGGTGAACATTATCAAACGCATAATGGGGAAACCAGACAAGCTACAGCCGAAACTCCAGTTCAAACAGCGCAAGTCCACCAAGACCAGAGAGGAAGAACCAGAAGGACTGGCGATGGAGCAGGGGGCAACAAGCACTGAATTAGGAGATGACTTGCGAGCAATACTCCCCACAATGCAGCAAAGTCTTACCACTATAGATAGTAAAATTGACTCCCTAACATATTGCATGTCAGAAAGAATGGACAAACATGCGCAGAGACTGGACATGGTGGAAAGGCGAGTATCCAAAGCTGAACACCTGAAGGTGGAGACCTCAAAAACACAGAAACGGATTGAAACGGCAATGGTGACTATGCAAAACAAGCCAGAGGATTTAGAAGCGCGATCGAGGCGTAATAATCTGCATATAGTAGGCCTGCCCAAGTCCACAACCACCAGGAATATGGAGCAATTCATTGAGCAACTATTTATAACTCTGCTTAACCAAGACACTTTCTCGTCTGTGTTCATAGTAGAACAAGCCCATCGCTCGCTGGACCCTCGGCCAACCCCCGAGGCTTCCCCCGCCCAATAATTGCCCGGCTTCCGAACTATAGAGACAGGGACGCAGCGCTGAGAAGGGCGAGGGAGCTCTGAATACTTCACTACAAGGGCTCTGAACTATCCATCTATCCGGACTTTACATTACAGGTGCAAGAGGCGCGGAAGCAATACACACAAGTGAAACGCAAGCTGAGAGAGCTCAACATACCATACGCCATGCTTTACCCCGTGCGCCTTAGAGTGGCATTGGATGGCAAATCCAAAATGTATACAGATCCGAATAGTTTGTTCCAGATGCTGAAGTCGCGCCCTAGTGTCAACTCCAAGAAAACCGGACAGGACTCTTCTCTGAACAATAATGAGCTCCGTAGTGACTTAGACCAACAGAATTAATGCATTGCTCTTGGTATTGATGTATCCATTGTTCATATGTGCCAGATTGACATAGTAGCTGGCTGGGGTGGTAGGGACGAAGATACGACTCCGGTTTAATTCCCAAATGCACTCTTCGAATTGTGTAATAGCTGCATGTACATTGCATTTTGGAGAATGTGTGATTGAAGGATTGACGCCTGTATCATAATATTTTCTGTATTATGTTGTTATGATGGGGGAAGAGGTTTACATATGGTACCAATCGGTCATTAGAACGTAAGAGCTGAAGACCAGCTCAGGGGCACTCACCGCCCCCGCGTGTATCACACAGTTTTGGGTTTACAAAGGCGGGAATTTCAGTGGGGGGGGGGGGGATCAAGTTGCCATGTAAATTGGGGGTACACATGGAGGGGGAGGGGGGATTTTATGTTTGAAGTTATTTGTCTCAAGTAGCCGAATGAATATAGCAGAGCCGAAAACAACTTACAAGCTAGTTGGTTTGCTCACAGAGACGTACACTGAGTTTAGATAGCAGTCAGGGAACGTCGCAGAAAACGAAGGTAGCCACGATAAGTTTAATGACATGGAACATAAGAGGGCTGAATGACCAAAGTAAAATTCACAAAACGGTCCTCTACCTACAGAAACAATGTAGATGTCGCTATATTACAGGAAACACACCTGGCACCTAGGTCGGGACTGCTGACGCAGAAAGAATGAGGGGCTCTTATGTAGCGGCCGGATTCACATCCCACGCACTGGGGGTCTTGATACGGGCACGTCGCGGTTCTGGGGTACAACTTCAAGAGGTGTGTGTGGATGGTGGGGGTAGGTATGTGGTTGCATGCTGCCGTAAAGATAATATTGATGTGCATCTATGATCCGAATGATGATGACCCTCAATTTTGGAGCAGTGCATCAATCTAAATTTATTAATCAGCAAATACACTTTGGCACCCCAAGAGCATATTCATCTTTGTTTCGCTGACTTGAGCAGTGCCTTTGACTTAGTCAACCACGCGAAACTATGGCGGACACTAGCAGTGATGAGAGCCCGACCGAAGCTTGTCCTCCCCACTGATGTATAATGGAAAAAAGTTTAAATGGGGAAGGACGCACCCCTGCCCGATTTCCCTCATTACTCGGAATCTCGCTGTGCATTCCTCATTTTTCCCACAACGTGCACGAGCTGCAAGCGATGCTTACAACTGTGAAAAATGACAAATTATATCGGTCGGGCTCTCATATCTTCTAGTGTCCGCCATAGTTTCGCGTGGTTGACTAAGTCAAAGGCACTGCTCAAGTCAGCGAAGCAAAGATGAATATGCTCTTGGGGTGCCAAAGTGTATTTGCTGATTAATAAATTTAGATTGATGCACTGCTCCACCGTACCGATATCTTTTCTGAAGCCATATTGAGTATCAGTCAACATTCGATTTTCTATATTATTCCCATTCTTAAAAAGGCAAACTTCTACCTTGTCCGACTGGCCCTCATGTATCTGCAGATGCTCTTGGGAGACATTGTTTTTAATCTACTCAGTTTTCTGAAAACCGCTGCAAGGTTGATAAATAGTTGTGAATAAGTATTCTATGAGATCGGAGTGGGTTATATCATGATGTTCTGTATCTTTTGTGTCTGCATACCCTGCATTGTTATGTTTTTTTTTAAAATATTTAATGAAAATTTTATATGTTTTTATTGATTTTTAGATTTTAGCTGATGTACTGTTTTATGGTGTGTTGCTTTTATGGGTTTTTTCCCTCTCAAAAGCCGTATGAAGCTTACTTTGATTGAAATGCAATCTTTAAATATTTCTCCCTCGGGTCAAGTAAAGCAGTACACAAACAAATTATATGCTCAGTCAATTCCTGCTTCTAATCACATAAGCGGCAGACCTTTGAATGTAAAGAATTTAAATTCCAAGTTCCTCCAAACTGATATATCAGAATCAACATGAGTCGTGATCTCAAATATTTTATTTTGCATTCAGGATCCAAGTTGTAACTAAAGTATTCTTGTTGTATGTTGTATGCTAGAATAGAACTCTATTATGTTATGTACATATCTGTATTTCTGTAAAGTTGACAGGTCAACTGCCCTAGCATTCCTTATGTTTTGTTTTATTATCCCCTTTTGCTCCAGACGCAGCAGTTTTGTGAGGTTTGATAATGAGGGAAAGTTGTTATTCCATAATTGCTCTATTAACAGCTACCAGATTCAATAGAAAGATATGTTCACTCAAGTTTGTTAACTCATAAATCAGGGATCTAAGCAATTTTTTATTTGCTATCGCACAATCGCAGAAATAATTTAACATTTTTGAAAAAGATCTTGAAGTTAACAATAGAGTTAGTTTCAGGCTTAGTTTGCAGTGCGAAGTGGATGGACGAAGAGTCAGTAAATATGTATGTTCTTTAATATAGATTTTATCCAGATCTTTAATGGACTTTTCTGGGAGGACTTTTGTGGCATATAGTAAAAGGGGACTAGTCTAGATTCAATTACATTTAAAGATTGACAAAATCGTACAGCCTCCATTAGCTTTTGAAAGTCTAACAGATTGCGATATGGTATGGGCCTTGATTTTCATATTCAACATGTGGTTTGACCATGTAAGCTTGTTATCAACCATTAGGCTCAGTTACTCGTACTTTGTAACTTCTTTCAAAATATGGTCATCAATTTTTAGTTTATTGCAATTCCTAGATTTGCCAAAAACCATGACTTTTGTTTCATCAGAATTTACTTTTAGATCATTTTCCAAGCAGAATTTTTGTAGGTTTAATAGCTGTGATTGGAGTCCTGATGGGGTCGAAGAGAATAATATCATCGGTGTTGGCCGAATAGCTTATTGATGTACCTACTAGCCTTGGAGACAATGCCTCAGTGTGGTTTAAAAACACAGACAAATCTGTTCTATACAGTGAAAAAAGCAGCGCAAAAATACAGCCCTGTTTAAGCCTATTTGCAGTCGTTATTTCTGCTGACAAGGCACTCTGTCAACTTAAACTGAAGCCAGCTATTATTCTTCAGAGATATTAAGAAGTGTAAAATAGTACAGTTAATTACCCATTTTGACAATTTCTCCCATAGCTTTTTATGATTAACTTTATAAAATGTCAAGAAGTAGTTGACATAACATGCATAATAAGGGAGATTCCTTTTTAAGGTTTTATTTATTAGGAGTTTTACTGCAATGACATCGTCGATCATTGAACATACTGGTCTAAATCCAGATTGCTCCAAAGGGATTAAGTTAAAGTTGGTTGCCCACCGTAACAGATTATCAGATAAGAATTTTGCCAAAAGTTTTCCTTCTGCATCAGGAAGAGGAATGAGGCGGTAGTTGCTTGGATCCTGCTTTGAACCTTTTTTATGCAAGGGGTGGACAATAGTCCCTTTCCATGAAGATGATAGAATACCCAATTCTAAGAACATTGTAAATAAATCATAAAGTAATTCACCCCATAACTGAGGGTTGACTTTAATCACATCTATTGGTATACCATTTGGACCAGCCACTTTTGAAGGATGTGATTTTTTTTATTATGTCTCCATTTCCTTTATGGAGATCCGGAAATCAGTATTAAACTAGCATGGGCTTTCAAATGATGTGGATCTACTGATAGCATAAAGGTTATCCACATGCAATTACCATTCCTCATAAGGTATGTAGTAGTCGTTTGCTGCTTTAGAAGATTCCATACCACAGCCTACCAAGCACCAAAATAATTTCATATTTAATGTTTTCATTGAGTGGTGCAATTTCATCCAGGCTGAAACCTGGTTCCTTCCGCGAATTTCCTAAATATCATAATAGTGGTTTTTTCCATTCTTTATTTGCAATCTCTCTCCAAATGTTTCTTTGATTCTTTAAAATTACTCAGCCATTTCATAGGTTTCCTTTTTGCTAAGATTGAATGGTCTTGTTTTTAGGACAGATGATTGATCTCCTGCTTGTTAGGGTAGATATGCAATATAATATATCTCGTAACAATTTTGCCCAGTTACTACACCAGTTGGCATACATCTGAGAAAAGTGAGAAATTAGAACATTTTGTTTACTTAATACCAATAATTTTTTACCCCCTGGTCCGTAGCTACCGTAAACCAGCATTTAGGAAAATTGATCCACGTGCGTTCAATCAGGTCTTGGTTGCCTCTAGGCCCGCTCTCCCTGGGGATCTTGAGGGCGGCCTTGCGGGTTTTTCAGACTGGATGACGAGTGCTGTGGATATGTTAGCTTCTTCTTCTCCTCCCAGGCTTTCTAGAGAGTCACCCTCCAAACCCTGGTTCACCCCGGAACTTAAAGGGCTCAAACACGAATGCTAAGTGCTTGAGCGGAGGTGGCGCCGCAGCAATTTCTGTCTAGCGGCTAAACTGGAACTTAGGCAGAAACAAAAAATCTACTACGAAGCCATAATTCAGGCCAAAAGGTGTTTCTACTCAGCTCGTATTGACTCGGCCAACAACAATGCAAAGGAAATATTCGCTATTCAGAGCTTTACGTCCCCTACCGCCCAAGCAAATACATCTCCTTCCAACGACTCCTGGTGCAACAATCTTTCCTGCTTCTTCAGAGATAAGATCTCTACCATACAGGCATCATTCTCTTCCGGCGACAATGCCTTAGGGGCTCCGTTGATGTTACCATCGGCTTCCCCTAATCACTCCTTTCAGGCCTTCAGCCCCGTCGGCCTCTCTGACTCTCTTAAACTCCTAAAGAGCCTGAAGTCGGGCTCCCCTTCGGACCCCTGCTCTGCCAGACTGCTGGCTGCTGTTGCAGACACTATCAATGCCGAAGTAAACAGTCTCATCAACTTATCCCTGCAGATGGCTCATGTTCCAGATGCTTGGAAGCAGGCCAAGATCCTTCCCCTCCTAAAAAAGCCTTCTTTGGACCCTCTAAGCCCAGGGAATTACCGCCCCATCTCCCTCTTGCCAAGTTTAGCTAAGGTCTGCGAGAAGGTGGTGACTAAACAGCTCACTGAGTTGGTTGAATGTGCGGGCCTCCTGCACCCAGCTCAGTCAGGTTTTTGGGCCTCCCATAGTACTGAATCTGCCCTGGTAGAGGTCTCTGAAGCCATTCGTGAGTGCTTGGACGGCGGTGGGAGGGCTGCATTGATTTTGCTCGACCTATCTGCGGCGTTTGACACGGTCCCGCACTCACGGCTCCTCACGCGACTTGTAGAGATGGGGGTCTCTGGGACTGGCTCAGGTCCTTCCTGGAGGGACGGGTCCAGCAGGACTGGCTTCCGCCGTCCTCTTCCGTTCCCCAGACAGTGACCACTGGGGTCTCCCAGGGGTCTTCCCTTAGTCCCCTCCTTTTTAATGTTTACGTCACACCATTGGTGTACCTGGCAGAAGATCTGGGGGCGGAAAGTATCGCCTACGCGGACGATACGCAGCTTCTTTTTACATGGGAGAAAAATACGGACTCAGTCTCGTCTGTGAAGCACTGTCTGTCGTCCGTTTTTAAATGGCTTGCATCTGCACAGCTTAAATGCAACGAAGAAAAGTCTGAGATCCTCCTCTTCGGGAATTTTCTCCTAAGTTTAGGGACACTCTCTGGCCATCAGAGTCCCCCTCTCTGCCTCTTTGGGGACACCCGTCAAGAATTTGGGGGTGTGGTTTGAAGAGAATCTTTCCTTCAACACCCAGATCAAGAAGCTTGCCGGCACTTGCTTCGGTCTACTTAAAACACTAAGGAAGTTTCTCCACCTTCTGCCTAGAGCTGCGAAGGAGACTGTCATCCGCGCCCTCATTCTATCTAGGCTGGACTACGCCAACGCTCTCTATGTGGGCATACCAGGCTACTTGCTGAAGAAGCTTCAGGTGGTCCAGAATGCGGCGGCCAGACTTCTCCTTGACTTGCCCTCCAGAAGCAGCGTTAGCCACCCCCTGCACTCATTACACTGGCTGCCTGTGGCCGCAAGGGTTAAGTTTAAATCATTGGTCATCGCCCATCGTGCTCTTTACGGCCATGGCCCTTTGTATCTGCAAAAACGCTTCTCTTTCTATGCACCACCTAGACAACTGCGCTCCTCGTCTCAACCTCTGGCCCTGGTCCCCTGTTTTAAACGCCAGAGGTTAGGTGGCAGCTCTCTTGCCCGGAATGCTACCCTGGCATGGAACGCCCTTCCCTTTGCTCTTCGGAACACCAAGGATCCAATTGGCTTTCAAAAAGCTTTTGAAAACACATCTGTGTAGTTTCAGCTGCCTCCCCTCTTTTGGCTTCGCGCCGGGACACTCCTGAGTATCTGTGCGCGCTACAAAATTAAATAACATAACATTAAAATGGACATTCCACTATTTGATCTTAGATTTGTTGAGTTAAAAGTCCATCTAAGTACCAATCATCAGTCCTCCAGGTGCTCTAGTTAATGGTTAATGCATTTTGTTGTGTATTATGATCGCCTTCCTTTCTTTGTACTGTATGATAGTCCTTTCACAGAGAAAAGGAACCTCAGTATAAAAGAGTCAAATCAATAATGCTTTTTGACTTAGCTGAAGAAAACGTGAGATTTGCCGATTGATCTGACGGGAATCTCCCATTTAGAACATGGAGGTCTAGAGCAATCAATCAATCAATCAGGAAATTTGTAGAGCGCACTACTCACCCATCAGGGTCTCAAGGTGCTGGGGGGGGGGGGCGGGTGCCGCTACTGCTCGAATAGCCAGGTCTTGAGTAGCCTCCTGAAGGTTAGTAGGTCTTGGGTCTGCCGTAGGAGGATGGGGAGGGTGTTCCAGGTCTTGGCAGCGAGGTAGGAGAACGATCTGCCACCGGAGGTCGCTCTTCGGATGCGGGGGATAGTAGCGAGGGCGCGGTCGGCGAAGCGGAGCTGGCGGTTCGGGGTGTAGAAGGTGAGTCGCCTGTTGAGGTATGCTGGTCCGGTGTCGTGGAGTGCCTTGTGTGCGTGGGTGAGGAGCTTGAAGGTGATCCTCTTGTTGACGGGCAGCCAGTGCAGGTCTCTCAGGTGGGGTGTGATGTGGCTGTGTCGAGGGATGTCGAGGATCATGCGGGCAGAGGCGTTCTGTATGCGTTGCAGTCGTTTCAGTAGTTTGGCCGGGGCTCCCGCGTAGAGGGCGTTTCCGTAGTCCAGCCTGCTGCTGACGAGGGCCTGGGTGACCGTTCTTCTTGTGTCAGTGGGGATCCACCTGTAGATCTTGCGGAGCATGCGGAGGGTGTTAAAGCAGGAGGATGAGATGGCGTTGACTTGCTTGGT
Source organism: Calotriton arnoldi (assembly GCA_963921515.1). NCBI lineage: Eukaryota > Metazoa > Chordata > Amphibia > Caudata > Salamandridae > Calotriton > Calotriton arnoldi. The sequence goes on along the minus strand of CAWUFW010007167.1, from coordinate 229,329 downwards.
CATGGAGAGCATTGAGTCGAGGACGAACCCCAGGTTGCGTGCGTGGTCGGTGGGCGTTGGTGCTGCTCCCAGGGCGGTCGGCCACCAGGAGCCGTCCCAGGCTGAGGGGGTGGAGCCGAGGATGAGGACCTCCGTCTTGTCCGAGTTCAGCTTCAGACGGCTGTTCTTCATCCATTCTGCAACTGCTTTCATTCCTTCGTGGAGGTTGGTTTTGGCGGTGAGGGGGTCCTTGGTGAGGGAGAGGATCAGCTGTGTGTCGTCGGCATAGGAGATGATGTTGAGGTCGTGTAGTCTGGTGACGTGGGCGAGCGGGGCCATGTAGATGTTGAACAATGTCGGGCTGAGGGATGATCCTTGGGGTACGCCGCAGATGATCTTGGAGGCTTCGGAACGGAAAGGGGGGAGGCGGATGCTCTGGGTTCTGCCCGAGAGGAAGGAGGTGGTCCATTCCAGAGCCTTGTCTTGGATCCCTGCGTTGTGGAGGCGTGTGCATAGGGTGCGGTGGCAGACCGTGTCGAAGGCGGCTGATAGGTCCAGGAGGATGAGGGCCGCGGTTTCGCCGTTGTCCAGCAGGGCCCTGATGTCATCGGTGGCGGCGATGAGGGCAGTTTCGGTGCTGTGGTTGCTGCGGAACCCGGACTGAGACGGGTCCAGGATGTTGTTCTCCTCGAGGTAGCGGGTCAGCTGTTTGTTGACGGTTTTCTCGATGACCTTCGCCGGGAGCAGGGAGATGGGCCGGAAGTTCTTGAGGTCCCTCGGATCTGCCTTGGGTTTCTTGAGCAAGGCGTTGATCTCAGCGTGCTTCCAGCTCTCCGGGAAGGTCGCAGTCTCGAAGGAGATGTTGATGGCCTTGCGGAGATGGGGTGCGATGGTGGCGCTGGCTTTGTTGAAGATGTGGTGTGGGCACGGGTCTGACGGGGAGCCGAAGTGGATGGTGTTCATGATTTTGATGGTGTCGTCGTCGTTGATGTGAGTCCAGGTGAGCAGGGGGTCGTTGTGGGTGGTGGTGGTCGTGGGGTCTGAGGTGTCGTTGGCTGTCGTGGTGGTCTGGTTGTCGAAGCTGTCGTGGATGTCTGTGATCTTGCGATGGAAGAAGGTGGCCAGGGAGTTGCACAGGTCTTGCGAAGGTGGGATGTCGTTGGTGTTGGAGAGTTCCTTCACGATGTTGAAGAGCTCTTTGCTGTTGTGTGCGTTGTTGTCGAGGCGGTCCTTGAAGGAGGTCCTTTTGGCGGATCTGATGAAGTGATGGTGTTGGCGCATGGCGTTCTTGTGGGCTGCGTGGTTCTCCGGTGTCCGTTCGTGGTGCCATTTCTTCTCTAGTCTTCGGCAGGTTTGTTTGGAGGTCCTGAGGTCCGCGGAGAACCAGCTGGCCTTCTTGTTGGTGCGTCTGTTGGAGGGTTTCTAGATCGGGGCGAGGGTGTTGGCGCAGTCGTTGATCCAACGCCTGAGGTTGCTGGCGGCGGCGTCGGTGGGGTCGGCGGGTGGGCTTCGGGCGAGGGCGGTGTTTAGCTGGTCTTCGGTGATTTTGCTCCAGCAGCGGCGGGGGATCTGTTGGGTGCGGTGGTGCGTGGTGGGTTTCCGGAAGGTGAAGTGGATGCAGCGATGGTCGGTCCAGTGGAGTTCGGTGGTGTGGCTGAAGGAGACGTGGGAGCTTGAGGAGAAGATGGGATCAAACGTGTGGCCGGCGGAGTGGGTGGGCGTTGTGACGAGCTGTCGTAGTCCGAGGTTGGCGAGGTTGTCGATCAGTGTGGTGGCGTTGGTGTCGTAGTTGTTCTCGAGGTGAAAGTTCAGGTCTCTGAGGAGGATGTAGTCCGTGGAGGCGAGGGCGTGCGTGCTGACGAAGTCGGCGATGGAGTCGCTGAACTGAGGCCGGGGTCCGGAGATCAGAGTTCCTCTGAGGGTGGTGTTGGGATCAGTGTGGATCTGGAAGTGCAGGTGTTCGGCGGTGCGGAGGGTGTCGTCGGAGTTGGTCGCGACCTTGAGGGTGGACTTGTGGATGATGGCGATTCCACCTCCTACTCCGTTGGTGCGGTCTCTGCGGGTGATCTTGTAGCCGTCCGGGATGGCTATGGCGATGTCCGGTGCCGAGGAGTCGTTCATCCAAGTCTCTGTCAGGAAGGCGACGTCCGGGGAGGATGTGTCGAGCAGGTCCCAGAGTTCGACGGCGTGTTTGCGTGCGGAGCGGGTGTTCAGTAGTATGCATCTGAGGTGGTTGCGTCCTGTCCTGGTGGGCGGGTTGGCGGCTCGGAGACTGGTGAAGCTGCAGCTCCGCCAGGAGAAGGGTCCTTTGGTGCGCTTCGGGGCAGCCAGGAAGCAGGTGTGCGCTCGTCCTGTGTCGAGTGCATGGAGGGTGTTGGCGTCGTAGCTGAGACGGGACGAGCAAGAAAACACTTCCACATATAATAACTTTTAGGCTTGGTATTATCCCACTAGTTGGCTGCAATTGAATCAGGAATATTCTAGGCCCAGTCCAAAGAATCATCTTCTTGAGAAAGGAGAATTTTCGACCACTGCCGAGTTGGTATGGCTGGAAGCAATAGAACCTCTGTGTAGGATAGGCCTGAATGTGGCTGAATACAGGCTTTCAAATTAACTAAGTGGCACTAATTTTCCTGTACCTCCCAGTACCTCTGCTCCCCTTCGCCTCTAAAATACCATTTTATTCTCTGGCTAAATGTGGGATTTTTTTTTTTTTTTTTTTTTTAAACTTAAATGCTTTGTACGAAGATTTATATTAATCTGCAACATGCATGGATTTACAGTGAGATGTTAAAGTTGACCATAGATATTATTGGCCTCAATTTAAAATAGCTCATATTCAGTTGTCATGTTTTTTGTTTGTCTCATATTTTTGGTCTTTCTTGGTACAGGAGCCAAGCTGTACCAGTCAAAATCAATTGAATGTATGTCTTGCTTTAGTTTCCATGTGAATGTTTATCTTTGTATATTCCTCGGAGAGTGAAATAATTAGCAAGCACCTGGTAATGAGAACATCCTGACCGAATTATATCATCTCGCTTTAGAGATTGTGCTGAAGGTTGTGCAGCACATGCTCCATTGTGTGTTGGTCATGGAAAGAACGGGAATTATCATAAAATGCGCAATCCTGATTGGCTTCCTTCATGGGAATGGTGTGGAGGTGTAACATTTTCAACAAGATGACTAATGAATTGTAGAGTTAGTTAGGAGATTCTTTCCTTGCTCCCTTTAGAGATGATGTCCTTTCTTCTCCCCAAAAGAAATTTTATTGACTGACTCTTTATTTGATTCTGCCTTTAGAGGCTTTTCATGCAGACACCTTCTGCCTGACTTACCCCAACTTTCCTGATTTTCCTGGTTTAGCTAGATAGCCAACTTCCCTTTATTGGAACTTGAGCCTGCTTTGATTTACCTTATGACAACTTTAAAATCGTTTGCGTTTGTGTAATTGATTTGATTTGAATTTTTATTGACTAATGCATTCATGTACTGATCATTGATTTATGGCTAATTTGAATTTGGAACTTAAACAATCTGCAATTAAACATTTATGGTTTCCTAAGCTACCACTCTCAGACATTCTTGTGGGGCCAAATGTGCTCCACGTTATTTAAATATCTTGATTGGCTCTATATAGCCTCAGTCTGGAATGAAAAGGCCCATCCACTTGAGTTCAGCCTGTACTTGGGTTTGCACCAGAAATGTTCATGTCCTGTGTCCCAGTTTGTGGGATGATCTCCTTTAGTTTCTCCTACAAACTATACTGCTTTAGGTGTCCGTATATAGGTTTTCCTGAAACATGTCCTTATATAGGCACAATTCGCATTGCCCTTATATAGGCATAGAATCCCAGTCCTTATTTAGGCATTAGCCGTGCACTCCAAATACAGACATGGTCACCGACATCCGTCCACCCCAACGTCACAACGAGTTCTTAGAAACCAGACCCTTAAGCTCTTGGGAGTTTCCCTAGCACAGGATTATTGATTTCTCCAAGAACTCATCTATCATGCATGAACCGCTATACCTTAAGGGTTCATTCCTGACGTCTTCCTCTGTCCGACTTCACGTCAATGCTAACATTCCAAGGCACCTACCAGGTATAAATATACCTTCCCTTGCCCGAGCAAGTTAGAGGAGACCTCGACTTCAGGCCGGGATACGGGCTCCTCTGACGCACTGAGAAGACGCTGTCATTCCTGCTCGCAGAAGAATCCAGCTTTCAGTGTTCTGACTCCCTTCGCGGGGTGTTAGAGTTTGAGATCCGGCAGGAGATTCCAACCTCTCTCATTCTCAAGGTATGGAGCTGACTAGAACCTAGAGGGTCTCTTGGCATACTAGACTTAACATTCTCTTAGTATACCATACTAGAGAATACTCCACCTACTTCTTACCTTTCCCTACACCTAGACTAGGTTAGGTACATTGGGGTAGAACTAGCTTAGAGAAGCATCGTATGAGTACTCGCATTTTTAGCTCATGTTATTTATGTACGTGAATATATGCTAAAAGATAATGCTTGCGCAGTATTATTTATTTCTACTGCTTACGCTGTACATCATATATCTTGCATACTGTCTTGTGATCATAACAGCTCATATCTTTTACACGAGAAACAAGGCTGTTCAATAAAACCTTTTTATTGAAACGCCCGTCTATTCTTTCTGTGTAACTCTGAGGAAACTAAGCATGCACGATTAGCTGAGTGAAACTATTATCTATTGTTTCCACGATTCTGAGAAGTATTCCGATTCTAAAAGGGAAACAAAGTTGTCATGTTTATGCGGTTGCCAGAAACTACTCCCTTCTTGTTTACAAGGAGTTTCTAGTGGCCTCTGAGTTAGCTGGCACAAAGTAATTAAGTTTAATATACTCGATAGGGACATACCGACCTCAGTCCTATGTCAAAACTATAGGGTATATTATTCCAATGCGCAGAGCCTATTAGGGAAATAGGAACTACACTACATGGCGCCCAACGGTTTGGTAAGGCACTAATTTAACGCTAGATACTGAGTAACTCAGTCGCGCTTTTCTCTCAGAGACCCCTACTCACATACTCCATAAGACGTCTGGAGTGGGTAGGGTTAAATATCCGCCAAAGCTAAATAGAACAAAAACCCTATATATTAGCTATTTTGGTTTAATCAACATTGAAGGATACAGTGTTCCAAAATATTGTGCACCTTATCTTTTGTTTCCTTGAAACTTGTACTACATTTTTCAAAAACAAATGTCCAATCACGGGGACGATAACACCGGAACGGTGTAGCTGCGGCTGAACCAGTCGTAACAGCTTTGAACTTTACCGGTTTAAATGAAACCGAGGAGGGTGTTATAGACATCGCTCCAAACTTAAGAAGAGCCATCACTCTAAAACTTATAAAACACGGCCTACCACCAAGAGGGGGTAGAGCAGTACCTAGAATAATAGAACAATCTTATGCAGAATTAGGCAGAGATAGTTTGGGTGGAAAACCTTTGAAGCCAAAACTATCTGAAAGTCCTGAGAAGGACTCTATTAAACAAACTCCTACATCTTCTAAAAAGAAGTGGGAAACTAATAAACAAAACTCAAACGAGAAACGTTCTCAATCCCGAGGTAAGTCTCCTCAAAAGGAGCCCTCTGAAAGGAGGTATAACCTCAGGAATAGGGATCATTTAAGAAAGCCTGACAGGTATCAAGATACTGATACACGTTCCTCTCGTACCTTTCAGATATCGTCACAGACATCGGAAAGAAGAGGACGGTCAGAACATAGAGAAGAACGCGTGAAATCCAAAGACGAAAAACACGTTCAGAAAAATAAATCAAAACCTCAATTCTCAAAAAAGAAGAAGGTAGCAGGTCTGAAGATCAGACATGCCGAGAATACTGAGAACACAACTCAAGAACGGAGAATGGGCTCAGACAATGCTGGACAGTGCAGCAGAAGTCACAATAGCTCGCCAGAACCTGAAGGAACTTCTGGAGATAGTGGACTTGAATGAGTGCATCACAGTAGAAACTGTAGACACCAGGGTTAGTACTCCACAAAGGTTATATGAAATAACACTCCGAATGGAGGGAGACATACCAAGAAAGGTGAAAACACTCTTTGGGAAAAACTTTCAAGGGGTTATGATATACTTCTAGCAGAAAAGACTGGCCACCAAAATTTGTCAGTGAGTGCCCACTTGGTGAGGACATTATTATGCCTGCCTTCTCCAACCATATTCCAATTCACTTAAAATATACTTATGCCAGAAAATGGACAGTTGCCCAGGCCCCAGCATTATATAAAAATCATGTAGGATGGGATGAGGACTCACCTCACCATAAAAAATACATCTAAAAAATGAACCTACTGCACAAAGGCAGTACCCAATAAAGCAAGAAGCTAAAAAACAGGTCAGGGAGATCTTAGATCAACTTGAATACCAAGGGGTGATTGAAACATGCACCTCCTCAATGAACAATCCTTTGTTTCCTGTATCCAAACCAGACAGTACATATCGTCTAGTTTTGGATTACAGACACTTGAACACTTGCTCTAAAACATTTGCAGTGCAAAATGCACATAGTACAGCATTAATGAATAACATTGTGCGCAAAAAATATAAAACCACATTGGACATTTCAAATGGTTTCTTTTGTCAAAACATAGCACCTGAAAGCAGGTACTTAACAGCTTTCTCAATAATGGGGACCCAGCGTCAATTTTGTCGACTCCCACAAGGGTTCAAGAACAGCCCAGGGTTATTCTCAGTGAGGGCAACAAAGTTACTACAAATTTATGATAATGAGGCATTGTCATATGTCGATGACATCTATCTGACAGACGAAGACCTAGATAGGCACTTGAATAGGGTGAGTACCATTATATTGGGCTTCGCCTCTGAGGGCTATAAATTCAACTTTAAAAAATCCAGAATTGCCCATCTCAATGTCCTTTTCCTAGGATATGAGCTTTCAAGTGAAGGAAAGAGCCTGGCAGCTAACGTTTTAGAAAAGTGTGCGCTGCTCCAACCTCCAAAAACGCTGAAAAACTTACAATCCATCTTGGGTTTCCTAAATTTTGGAAGGACATACATTCTAAATTACGCAGAAAGGGTTAAACCTCTCTACGAATTAATCAAACCTGATTTTTCAATCAAACATTGGACACAGGAACACACAGAAATCTTGCGTTCACTTCAAGCTAACATGTTAGCAACAAATCACTTACAAACACGCGCAAGTTAACGCAATTTAGTGATCCGAATAATTTCGGGTCCATGCGGATTCACCTACTTAACATTTAATGAGGGTGGAAAAAGTACCAATAGCATACAAATCACATTTGTATACACAAGCAGAAATGCGCTTCACTTCAACAGAAAAAATACTGACAGCAGTTCAAACTGCAGTAGCAAAAGAAAGAGCTCTAGCCCAAGGAAAACGCATTATTGTCGTAACTCCAGTACCAGCCTTAGAGGCAGTTACTAAAGCGAGCATTTCAAATGCAAAAGCATTACATCCTAGATGGATACAATGGGTTAATTCTCTTGCTGCAACAGTTGTTGAATATGTTTTTGATCCTGATTTAAAAATACAAGCGTTCCTGCAATATGAACATGAATGTCCTCTGTCCACTGAAATTCTGCCTCTAGATCAGTACGAATTTATAATTTATACTGACGGATCAGCACAACCCGCTACAGGGAGTAAGCAAGCTTACAGTGCAGCGTGCGCAATCGTTAAAGGTCGCATGCAAGATGGTAACTTCAGACCAATGGTCACTAAAACTCAATCTCTAGGAGATTGTACAGCTCAGCGAGCTGAACTACAAGCATTCAAACTGGCACTTGAAAGTACAGATCGCGAATTCCCCACACTAATAGTGTGCGATTCTTTTTACTGTGTTCAGTCGTATAATTAATATATACAAAATTGGCTTGAAAATGGGTTCAAAGATGCAAAAGGTGGCACAATAAAGCATAAAACGCTTTGGGAACAAGTAGTTCAGTTAAAAAACAAACTACCAAAGGCTCACGTGATACACACGCTGAGTCATCAACGTGATGGCGTTCACGTTGCAGGGAATTCATTGGCTGACGAAGCCGCAAAGGGGGCTGTTCAGACGGCTTCCTTAGCTGCGATCACTCGTTCAAAAACGAAAATAGACAGTGAGATATTGTTGGCTGTCAATGCTACAAGCAAAGGCAGTGGTGCAGCATTACCAAAAAAGTTTCCACTCAAGTACTCTTATGTAATTGATGCGAACAACGTTCCTTTTGCTCGAATCCCTGGAGTGGGGGATAGGGTAATTCCAAACATGGAATGTAGAGCAGCTTTAATTTATGAAGCACATCTGGGGGAGGGTCTGACACATCAAGGGATCTCTAAAACAATATTGACGTTAAAAGAGATGTACTGGTGGCCTGGAATGAATACACAGATTCACATCTTCATCAATGACTGCATAGACTGTAAGGTACAGCGTGATGCAGAACGCCACCCGACACCATGCTACGAAGTAGCCTGCCCAGTACAGACACCATTGTTAGATAGCATTAGACTATCTACGCGCAGGCGTCCTTTTGGACAAATGCAATCCCACAAATACTAAGTCAAGGTTCCTATGGATATGGCCTCAGCGCTCGGCTGACGCTCGAACTGTTATAAAAGATTTGCGAGTCTTTATCGGCACATACGCAATTAGCACACTACATTGTGACCAGGGCCCTGCGTTTAACTCTCTGGCTTACAAAGAAGCCATGGCCAGTTTGGGCGTTGCATTGCGGTACTCCTCTCCGTTTCATCCTGAGGGAAATTCTGTTGTGGAAAGGAAAAACCAGGACATAAAGCAGTTTATAACAGCTAGAGTATTAGGTTCGGGTGATGGGTGGGTCAAACATCTTTATGGGGTCCAACGCTCATTAAATAATTTGCCAAGAAGTTCTCTGGGGGGGGGTCACTCCATATGAGGTCCTATTTGGGACAAGAATGTGGGTTCCTGATCTCGAATGTAAAGGCACAGTGGTGGAAAATAAACCCTTTGATATCAAAGATCGTTTGGCTGTTTTACAGGATCTAAATGAACTAAGATCGAAACAAAGCAACGTATTCCTGAAGCCAACCACCACTGGGGAAAAACCGGCAGTCCCAGCAAGGCCTGTCTGGATCCCAAAAGTTGGGGATCTAGTCAGAGAGAAGATTGCGGACAAGAAGGAATTTGGACCTTCTTACAGACAACCAGTACCTGTCCTAGCCGTCCACGGAACAAGAACAGTACTTCTGCCGCCCCTTGCTGGAAAAAAGGAGAAAAGATTTGTGTCAATCAACCTCATCAAACCACAGTATGTGGCCAATACTAAATAGTAGGCCTTGTGGACTCCGACCTAGTAGCAGACGCATTCCTCTCGCTACTATCCAAGAGGTTCAGACTGAAAGACTGATAACCATCGAGAATTCAGCAGTAACAGATGAAGGACTAAGCAACAATGCTATGGAACTCATCCCTCTTGAAACTCAAGTAACAGTTCGTCCAAATACACCTGTCTACACAAACGTAACAAGTGATCAACTGGTTCCAGCGATTTCAACAAATCCTGATGCAATTCCAACAATTGACAGAACTGCTTCTGGATATTTCATTAACTTTGATACGTTTTCTGAGGATCCAAGTGAACCTGAAGCGACGCCAGCATCAAAAACTTTCAAACAGCAAGTACAAGACATTTTTCATTTTCTGAAAAAGACTTATCTGGTTTCACCATGGATTGAACTATGGATTATTTCTGGAATAGTTTTTCTTTCTGCTTTGGCTAGCTTTGGTTATGACTATCAGCGTGCTTATAAATGGCAGATACATCCGTTTGGACATTGAAAGTAAAAATGTGAACTTACTTTTGAAACCACACAAATCATCCCATCGTGAAGCAAGAGACTTGTCAGCAGTGAACATCACAGCCGTTCCTATACAGGATGGTATAGTGTGGGACAAAACCGAAATCGATATCTTCGGCCCTACGGAACTCTTGAACATTCCACATTTATTTAAAATTTCACTAAGTGATTTTATTTCGTCCAGTACCTATTCTGATGATTGGGACTTTGAGACTGTAAATGATATGATGTCTGACCTAGAAAGGTCTGCTGCGTTCTCTAACAATGAATACTTAGAGGGCTCATCAGACTATGAACAGCTTTATTGTTATAACCACTATGGTCATCATTTCTTGCATAAATCTGCGATACCTAGAAATGTGTTTATGTTTAACCAATGGGAACAGTGTCCTACACCTCCAAAGGGTAGTTCAAAAATGTTTGCAAATAAGTTTCCATATTTTTCAGGGTACAATACCTCTGATCCAGAAACATTTTACTATAAAAATGTAAACAAAACAGGACAGAAAATTATGTTAACGAATACAAAACAGATTTATTCTGCAGCCTTTATTACCCAACTGTCTAGACAAGGATTTGACTTTTGGGAAGACACAATAGACACAAAATCTGTCTGGGGTTCAACAGATTGGCAAGTACAGGGGATAGAAGCTTTGTTTAGAGCATGTATCATCCCTCAGCAAATAATGTTTTTGAATGACACTGTGCAACAAACGTCTTGCCTTGGTTTAGCCAAGATCAAAGACATGAAAACACCTTCTGTACCCACACCTGCAAGTAATAACACTACACAGGCAGCGGTTACAGTTGACACAATACTACAAACCAACAGAACAGATCCTGATTGGAAAAACTGGTTACTCTGGCCTACAGACACAAACATCTGTCAAGAAAGATTCCTGAATAGAAGACAGGGCTTTACTATCCATAGGCCAGACCCACGATACGTTTAAAGACAACATCCGGGGGTAGTAACAACATACAGTGTAGGTAAATTGTGCCTCGACTGGCTACAAAAATCTACACTTGAGGATGTGAAACAACACTTATCTTTACTTAAAGAAGATGCAGACCTTAGGGAATTCTTGCTAGGACCAAGAAAACCGCGTCAAAAACCTTTCATATATGCCGGCATCTATGCTGCTTATAATGAAGTATGGAAGGTTTCACAGGCAGAGGCCGCAGAACGAATACGTGAACTTGATCGTATTAACTTAGAGAAATCTCTCACTGTGGTCAACAATGGGTTAACAACTTTGTCATCCAGAATTTATACATTGGACAACATTGTATCCTCTGCTATTGACATACTGGAACAAGATTTAGCCATGTTACAACAAGGCCAATCTCAGTTACGTTCTATTATGTTATTAAGCTGGACACTGCAATCCTTGCGTGTGGGCTATGTGCCTTGGCGTTTTATCAACACAACGGCTCTGTTTGCAGAATACAATCGGACTGATAAACAGATCGAACTGGCACAAAGGGGAGCAAAGTATACAGTGCTGAGCATTGAAAAACTGGAAAAAATTACCATTTACGGTAGCAGAAAAACCAGCTACAGAATGGCTTATCCATGGCAAAATCACTCTGCCTGTCACTACTTTTCAGTTTCAGTATTGCCTCAAACAAATGCAAGCAGGCAAATATGAAAGGTTGGGTAAAGAATACATTAAGACATCCTGGGATTTACCTTACGAATACAGATGTTGGAGTGGGGATCGTGAAGTGTTTCTAAGCGGTACACACTGTGAAAATGCACTAAGCGGTTCACTCATATGTCAGGACATTTCTTTACACAGGGCTTGTAATGGTTCTGTGGCAAATTTGTCCTGCCACCAGCAGGGTACACCAGCTACTGTGATTAATCCAACGTTTGGCCAACTTTCTAACGGGAGTTACATCATGTTGAATGATCAGAGTTGCTGTGGCATGTTGCCAGGCATCCCATATCTGGTTACGGTCGACTCCAGGGTTACTTGCTGTATGCAAGTATTGTTCCCCCCAATAGACACAGTCAGGGAGTCGCCTTTATGGCCTTCATTGAATGTTTCTTTTATACGTTTTGATACTTTAAGCAGAATGAAAGCCATGCTTTTGCAACAGACCGTGCCTTTGACCTCGGCCAAAGAAATCTATGATTTACAAATTGCAAACACTTCGGCTGAGATACGGGCTTTAATTCGTACAAACTGCCCTATACATTTCGCAGAAATGATGGGACGTATCTTTAACATGTCTGATACGAGCGGTATTGTGCATGTATTTAAGACCATCTGTTCAGGACTGTTAGCACCCTTCCAGGCAGTCCTCGGAATCATCCCAAACTTCGCACATTCGGTGTTTGGTGGTGTGCCATTAATTCTAGCACTTGTTGCAGGAATCCTATTTCTATTCCTACTATTACGCTATGGCAAGCCTATCCACTGACATCACTCCGAGCGATGTGGAGAAAGCTCTCCTAGAACGGAAGTGCCGTGAGCGCATAGTGCAACTTTTGGGCATACCTCGTCTCACGGGAACTTAATACAACATGGTTCCTGTCATTCAGACCAATCTGGCAAGATTGCATCTTACCTGTTCTACGCTGCCTGCTTTGCGGTGAAGAATGCGTGCTAGACACCTGTCTAACACTCCCATCAGTCATGCCAACGGATATCGATACTCTGCTGGACCCGATAACGGCCCATGCTCTGTGTTGTCCCCAGAGGCTACCAATCCTGGTGACGGCATTCATTGAGATCTCACAGACGCTTCCTGCTGCTGCTGAGGTACGAGATGATACAGGCACACATGTAACAACGGACGCAAACATTGCTGCGGCATCCTATGCTGAAGGCGATGCTTCACATCTGTGCGATTAACCTTCTGAACGAGGTGTTCCAAATGTCACCAACATCGGTAGACGATATTTTGTCTACAGAAATAGATTATTTCATGTTTACACCAGATCCATACACTGACTTTGATTCGGCTCACAGTGTACCAGGGACGCAATGAATTTGGCCTTCATATTTTCAAAACTTGGAACTCTTCCAAAAATTGAATATTTATTTATTTTTTTGAAAGTACATGGCAAAACAATCTGCTTACAGTAGAACTATTCTTATAAAACTGACTTCTTTGAATACTTCCAGGGACACATTGTCACCTTATTTGTCTAAAATTTCATTTAATACCATGATATGCAATGGCTATGATTTTTAAAAACTTGTCAACCATTTCATCATATGTATATATTTCTGTTTGTTCATTCATGTTGCATTTATTTCCTATATATGCTTAGAATGAAAAATGCTTTAAAATGTACAGTACCTATTGCATTCAACAGTTTATTTTTAAACTTCTTTTAATATGCTTTTAGAAATGTTTTTAGCAACATGTGGTACTCAGTTTAATGTTTAGCATTTAATGTTTAGCATTTAGTATTATCGTTCATTCGAAAGTGGAGTAGGTGTTGTATTCCGCTTTAGGTGTCCGTATATAGGTTTTCCTGAAACATGTCCTTATATAGGCACAATCCGCATTGCCCTTATATAGGCATAGAATCCCAGTCCTTATTTAGGCATTAGCCGTGCACTCCAAATACAGGCATGGTCACCGACATCCGTCCACCCCAACGTCACAACGAGTTCTTAGAAACCAGACCCTTAAGCTCTTGGGAGTTCCCCAGCACAGAATTATTGATTTCTCCAAGAACTCATCTATTATGCATGGACCGCTATACCTTAAGGGTTCATTCCTGTCCGACTTCACGTCAATGCTAACATTCCAAGGCACCTACCAGGTATAAATATACCTTCCCTTGCCCAAGCAAGTTAGAGGAGACCTCGACTTCAGAGGAGCCCGTATCCCGGCCTGACGCACTGAGAAGACACTGTCATTCCTGCTCGCAGAAGAATCCAGCTTCCAGTGTTCTGACTCCCTTCGCGGGGTGTTAGAGTTCCAAGATCCGGCAGGAGATTCCCACCTCTCTCATTCTCAAGGTATAGAGCTGACTAGAACCTAGAGGGTCTCTTGGCATACTAGACTTAACATACTCTTACTATACCATACTAGCGAATACTCCACCTACTTCTTACCTTTCCCTACACCTAGACTAGGTTAGGTACATTGGGGTAGAACTAGCTTAGAGAAGCATCGTATGAGTACTCGCATTTTTAGCTCATGTTATTTATGTACGTGAATATATACTAAAAGATAATGCTTGCGCAGTATTATTTCTACTGCTTACGCTGTACATCATATATCTTGCATACTGTCTTGTGATCATAACAGCTCATATCTCTTACACGAGAAACAAGACTGTTCAATAAAACCTTTTTATTGAAACGCCCGTCTATTCTTTCTGTGCAACTCTGAGGAAACTAAGCATGCACGATTAGCTGAGTGAAACTATTATCTATTGTTTCCACGATTCTGAGAAGTATTCCGATTCTAAAAGGGAAACAAAGTTGTCATGTTTATGCGGTTGCCAGAAACTACTCGCTTCTTGTTTACAAGGAGTTTCTAGTGGCCTCTGAGTTAGCTGGCACAAAGTAAGTTTAATATACTCGATAGGGACATACCGACCTCAGTCCTATGTCAAAACTATAGGGTATATTATTCCAATGCGCAGAGCCTATTAGGGAAATAGGAACTACACTACAGGGTGTGCAAAATTAATATAATTTGCTTTCATGCAATTATGAAAAATTTCAGAAAAATGCTAAATGCAAAACTGCCATTTGGCACTGTATGCAAGTGTGAAATGCATCCTTGTGTCCACTCTGGACGCGAGAATGCATTTCGCACTTAAAAAAAAAAAGTGCAAAATAGCAAACGCACTGTTAACAATAGCCTTTCGTGCTCCAGCTTCACATTGTGCTCATATGTTCATGGTAAATTTTTACTGTGAACAGAGCTTAATTACCCGATGTGGCATAATAGCAATTTTGAAAATACCGCAAAACAAGAGTAATTCGAAATTACACTGGTGTAATGCAAATTTTGCCCCGGCCCATTCTATACCTCACGACACCTAAATATTTCTTTACTTCCCAGCCATCACACCCTTCCTCCAATCGTACTTATTAATTAATCTCACAGTTATTTACCACTGGGTAAAACCAAGATTAATTCCTATAGCACAAGTTCTTTATGTTCTTCACTTCCTTGACTACATCTTCAGAGCGCTTTCCTACCTCCCTCTTGACATCCTAAAACTGGCTGCTTCTGCCTATATCTCCACATTCTCTATAATCCTACTATACATTGGGGGTCCATCAGTACCAAGCTCAGTAGCACATATTCAACATATGTCAATTTGATTGCATTCCATACACACAAAGCTTAATTCTCCTGTGCTCAGCAAACTAGATTTTCTTACAGTTGGGTCATGGGCCTTCTAACTATACTGTTGTGCCACTAGCAAAGATCATACATTGCCACAAGAACAATTTACAGTCTCCCTACACATAAACCAACCTCATCCTATCTCCGCCCAGCTCGCTGGGTCAATGCTAAAAACAAGGCCATTTATGCGTTCTTAAAAGTCGTCTTAAGGTACTCGTATGTAGGCACCCAACAAAATGTATTCCCTCTTCACCTGCTATAACCCCATCCAGAACCTGTGATTTGTCAATGACCATTTCCACTGGAACCCTATTCCTCCTAAGGGGCAGCCCATTAAACCAGGAATTCAAGTCTGCCTAAAGGCAGTGAAATGCATAGGTTGAGTCTGGCCTCTGGTAAACATGTAGATTTCAGTTATTTTGTGTTCATGAGCCTGCATGCATGTTTTTGTGCTAAGCATCTATGAAAATATCAGTTTTCGGATTATTGTACTCTCTGGACTGCTCATTCTCAAACAGGGCCTTCATCGCCATTATATACTCTAAATGTGTGTCTCTGATAAAGAGCTATTTACTCATGATGCTTCTGTGGTATTGCAAAACATTTGTGTCTACTAAATCAATACATTACACTCCTCAAACTACCTAGAGGATTTTGTAAAGTGAGTGAACTGACAACCTAGCTAGGGAGTGTGAAAGTTTTTTTCCTAAATGACAACAAAATGTAAATACCTGTACGAATAGTTCCAAAATATACCAGCAGTTAGGAATGCAAAAATGAAGCACATTTTATGTAATTCTGAAGTGTGATGGAAACAAAGATTATAATAGGATCTGCACGAAATTAGATTTGGGGTGGGTAACTACCCACCTCATGGAGTAATCACAACCATTGACAGGGTGAACCCTCAAAGTAACTCAATTGACCTCCGCTCAACCCCCTGGTAACTATGGCACAGAGCAGGCAGGCTTAACTTACGGCAATGTGTAAAGTATTTTATGTAGCACCAAAAATGTAATGCAAAACAATAAAAATATGAAATTGCTCAATGGTTAGGGTAGAACTGGGACCGGAGTACAATTTGAGGCTGACCGCAATGGAGTGCAGGTCGGATACATCAACCAGGTTCGTACTGGTCAAACAGGATAAGTTACTTACCTGTAATCCTAGTTCTCTTCCAGGGGTATCCTCATCAAAGTCATAAGCACTGAATATTCCCGCCCATGTGCGGGGACCCCGGAAATAATAAAAATTATATATGAAAAACATATATATATATATACACACAGCTCTATATATATAAAAACATCATTTTTTCTAGTATCAATGCAGCTCTCGTATAGGAGGCTAAACAATGTAATAAAAACACAAAATTGCTTTTGCAAATATACATAATACATGTATAAAAAAACATGAGTGCAAGATGCACTTGAACTCTGTTTTTAATGAGAAAATCTCATGAGTAAACTGCAAAAGAAAACAGGCATTGTTAGCCTACAGGCTGCATTGTAAACCAACATAGAAAATGAAAGCAAATCTTTCATAAAAACTGGCACCGTGCCTTTAAGGCAGCCATGACCCCTAGCTTCCCATCATGCCTCAGGGGTGACAGTTAGGTCAGTTGTTCTTTGCGTACCCCTGAAGATCAGGGCACCAAGATAATATTTAACAATGAAATAATCTCATTTGCCTGGGGAGGTGGGTGGGTTGCTTATGACTTTGATGGGAATACCCCTGGAAGAGAACTAGGATTACAGGTAAGTAACTTTTCCTTCTCTTCCAGGGGATCCTCATCAATAGTCATAAGCACTGAATAGTATAGCAAGCCCAACATCCACCTGCAGGCAAATGAGAAACGCAGTGAACTTGTTAACAACAACCGAAAAAATCAGCTGTTGAACAGATTCCTCAAGGAGGCTTGACCTACTTGAGTGTCCGCTCTAGTATCTGAGTCAAGACAGTAATGTCTTGTAAATGTATGGACTGATCTCCAAGTAGCTGCTTTGCAGATCTCAGAGAGCGGTACATTATGGAGGAAAGCAGTTGTCGCTGCTTTTCCTCTAGTGGAATGAGCTTTGGGAGCGGACCAAAGAGGCTTCTGTGCTAACTGGTAAGCCAATTTGATGCATGAGACTATCCATCTGGAGATGGACCGCTTTGATGCTGGGAAACCTGTTCTGATCAATCCATAATTAACAAATAGTTGATCAGACTTCCTTAATGGCTTCGACCTGTCCAGATAAAACTTCAAAACCCTTTTAAGGTCTAATGAATGTAGAGCCCTCTCAGCTGGAGTGGAGGGATTGGGAAAAAAGGTCGGAAGAGAAATAGATTGATTTACATGAAAATCAGAGACCACCTTCGGAAGGAAGGAAGGATGAGTCCTGAGGACTACCCTATTGAGATGAAAAACCAAGTAGGGCTCTTTAGAACATAGGGCCTGTATCTCACTCACCCTACGAGCTGAGGTGATAGCTACCAAGAAAACTACCTTCCACGTAAGGTGTTGTAAGGTTGCTTTGTGGATAGGCTCAAAGGGTGGACCCATCAATTTTTGACAGAACCAAGTTCAACTCCCAAGGAGGTCGGACCAGAGGATAGACCTTCTTGAGACCCTGCAGGAAATCCTTCACCACCTGTAGTTGAAAAAACGATGGCTGAGAAGGAGAACGCCTGTATGCCGTAATGGCAGCTAGGTGTACCTTAATGGATGAGAATTTCAGACCTGCTCTGGCTAGGTGAAGTAGATAAGGCAAAACTACCTCCTCCTGCCCCTTGGTAGGACTACAATTATTTTGCATACATCAAATGTAAAAACGTTTCCATTTGCAGGCATAAGAATGTCTTGTAGAAGGTCTCCTTGCCTCCTTCAATATGGGCATGCAGTCCTGTGGCAGACCTAAATGCCCATACTGGAGGACCTCAGGAGCCATGCTGTTAAGTTCAGTGACGGAAGGTTGGGGTGATAAATCCTCCCATTCATCTTGGATAGCAGGTCCGGTCTGCACAGCAGTCTCTTGTGTGGGCAGACTGACAGATGAAGAAGGTCCGGATACCACCACTGCCTCGGCCAGTCCGGAGCAATTAGTATCATTGTGGTGTCTGAGTGTGATAGCTTGGTCACCACCTTCGGGATGAGAGGCAGGGGTGGAAAGGCGTACACAAATGCCCCTGACCAGCTGATCAAAAGGGCATTCCCCTTCGATCCTGGTCGGAAGTACCTGGAGGCGAAGTCTCGGCATTTTGTGTTTTCTTCGTCCGCGAACAGGTCTATGCTCGGACTGCCCCAAGCTCGGAAGATGTCGTCGACCACCTCGTCGTTGAGGACCCAGTCCTGCTGTTCCTCGAAGTGACGGCTGAGGGCATCTGCCTGAGAATTCTGCTCTCCCGGCAGGTGAACCGCTGTGATGGATAGATTCCTCGCCAGAAGCCAGTGCCAAAGGGTCTGTGCCTCCAAAGAGAGGGTCCTCGAGCGAGTTCCTCCCTGTTTGTTCAGGTAGTACATGGTGGTGGTATTGTCCGTCTGTACTAGGATGGAACTCGCCTGAATCGAAGGGAGGAAAGCCTTGAGAGCCAGATGAACAGCCCTTAGTTCCAGCATGTTTATGTGGTACAACTGCTCATTTGATGACCATAGGCCTTGCGTCTGGAGAGACCCCATGTGGGCTCCCCATCCTTGCAGGGAGGCGTCTGTGATCAGAGTTTGAGAAGGAGGAGCTTGATGGAACGGTACTCCTACCCTCAGATTGTCTTTCTTCATCCACCACGGGATGGATGCTCTGGCTGTGCGTGATAGACAAATTTTGTCTTCCCAACGAGAAGACCGTTGATCCCATTTGTCTTCTAGATCTTGTCGTAGAGGACGCATTTTCAATCTGGCATTGGGCACCAGAAAAATGCAGGATGCCATCGATCCTAGCAGGGAGGCGATCTGACGCACTGAAGACAGTCTGTTGTGTAAAATCTGTCTGGCTTTCTGAATGATGGATAATTGTCTCTCCTCCGAAGGAAACACTTTTCCTCGCTCGGAGTCTATCAGCGCCCCCAGGTAGTGGATTGCTTGAGTGGGTTGCTGCGTCGATTTTTCAAAGTTCACATGTAGGCCCAGTTTTTGACAAAAACCTAGGCACTGCTGGAAGTGGTTCATCACACTTTGTGGAGAGGGACCTTTTAGCAACCAATCGTCCAGATAAGGGTAGACAAAGGTGCATCTGCGTCGCAGAGCAGCCGCCACTACTGCCATGCATTTCGTGAACACCCGAGGAGCTGACTTCAGTCCGAAGGGCAGCACTTTGAACTGATAGTGGGATGTTCCAACTATGAATCGTAGATATTGCCGGTGATGCTGATTTATCGGTATATGAAAATAAGCATCTTGTAGATCCATCGAACACATCCAATCCCCTTTGCGGAGGTGAGGATATATTTGGTGGAGAGCCAACATGCGAAATTTTTCTCGTTTGATGGACTTGTTGAGTGTTCGCAGATCCAGAATGGGCCTGTATTCCGATTTTCGACCTCTTTTCTTTACCAGGAAGTATCTGGAATAAACTCCTCGACCTCTTTGTGACCGTGGAACCTTCTCTATGGCTGATTTTTGGAGAAGTATTTCCACTTCCCTCTGCAGCATGTTGATCTGGCCGCACGATGATGGTACTGGAGGGATCGAGGGAGGATGACGCCGGAAACGTAGAGAGTATCCATTCTGCAGCATAGCCAACACCCACTGATCCTTGGTGATGTCTCGCCACTCTTGCAGATGATTCGCAACACTTCCTCCTACTGGAGCGGTGAACGGTACTGGAGGAAGCGGGCACTCATTGCTTGGCTGGAGCTTTGGTTGAAGTAGAGGACTGACGGTTCCCTCCTCTTCCCCTATTGGATCGCCGGTTTTGAAACTGCGATTTCTGCTGACCCTGTTTGGCTTTGGTTCTTTTGCCAATGAGGGGTTTGAACCCTCTGTTGGAAGGAACGGCGATCAGTATTGAGGTGGCGGCGACAAAACTCTTTTTTTCTTTTCCAGCCCCACCGCCTTCAGGGTATCTAGCTCGGTCTTAATCCGTGCCATCTCCTCATCGGTATGCGAGCCAAACAACGATGACCCGGAAAATGGCAGGTTGAGGATACGTGACTGTGCCTCTGGCTTCAATGCTGTTAGGCGAAGCCATGAAGATCTTCTGGCACAAATTCCGTGGGCGTAGGAGTGTGCTGAAAGCGTAGCTCCATCAGCCGCAGCGCTGATTACCTGGTTCGCTACCAGGCTGCCCTCC
The DNA here is from genome assembly GCA_963921515.1 of Calotriton arnoldi. Lineage (NCBI taxonomy): Eukaryota > Metazoa > Chordata > Amphibia > Caudata > Salamandridae > Calotriton > Calotriton arnoldi. Next base: position 208,875 of record CAWUFW010007167.1, on the reverse strand, counting down.
TGTACAATTTCTTCAAAGTCCTTACGGTCTTCCTTGGGCAGTTTGTCTGTAAAACGCTGTAGCGAATCCCATAAAGCTCTATCGTAACGCCCTAATAGAGCTGACAAACTGGGGACTTTAAGCATGGATGCAGAAGTGGCACATACTTTTCTCCCCCATGAGTCTTGTGTCTTGCTCTCCTTGTCCGGTGGGACTGTGGACGAGGAGGCCACCGAATGGGTTTTTCTGGCAGCAGCCACTATTACAGAGTCCGGTTTAGGATCTGTCTTTAAGAAAGATGGATCTTCCTCCGGAGGACGATACTTCTTCAGAATTCTCGCCGGTGCCGTTTTGAGAGTGGCCGGCGTAAGAAAAATGTCCATAACCGGTTTCAGAAGCCCCGGTACCAGTGGGAGTAACGGGCGAGATGAAGCCTTCTGGTTCAAGGTTTCGAAAATAACCGAAGAAGTACTTTGCTGAACAGGCATAGGAATGTTCAGTTTGGCCGCCCCTCTGGAAAGCACCTCCTGAAATGTGCTTACATCGTCCACCGGAGAGATCCTCGACGGTGGACTGTCAGTAATGGTGGGCGAGTAGTCTCTTTTTGAGGAGTACGTTGAGGAGGTGGAAGGTGTTGGAGACCTGCGTCTTCTCCTCCTGCTGCGTGATCTTGATCTCCTTCTGGATGTTGGTGCAGGAGAGCGAGTACGAGCTCTTCCTCTTGATGGAGAAAGATCCGCATCTTGTGCCAGGCGAGCCAGAGGGGACCTGCGAGCAGGACTGGGATCCCGTCTAACCCCTGCCTGTGTATGATCCGCCCAGTGGTGTAATGGAGACTCCATCTGGGCGAGAGGTGAATGGACGGAGACTTCTCCGCTGTCACAGGAGAACGACGTGGAGACTTCCGTCCTTCCTGCTGAGCCTTTTCCACTGGACGTTGATGACCAGAGGGAGAGTCCTGGCTACTTGAAGATGAAATAATCACCTCTGGAGAACCAGACCTGGCGATGGAATGGTGGGAGCCTGCTCTCGACGTCGATGAAGGGGACGGAGAGAGACTTACAGGGACTGACACCGACTGAGACCTCTGTCTCGACGTCGATCTCTTTGATCCCGGCGAAGACATGCGCCTCGACGCCGAACTTCTTTGCTTCGACGGAGTACGCTACTGAGACGCCGAGCACCTCGCCGACGGAGATCTGCGTCTCGACATCGATCTTCTTCGCTTCGGCGGAGGGCTATGCCTCGATGCCGAGCGCCGCTTCGACGGAGAGCCGTGTCTCGACGGAGGACTGCGCCTCATCGCTTCGACGGGGTATCCATCCTCGACGTCGAGCGCCTTTCCCTCGACGGAGGACTGCGCCTCGACGTCGGCTGCGAACGCGACGGAGACTGCTGTCTCGACATCGACATTGTTGCTGGCGTCGACGGAGGCCTCGGCCGCGACGTCGACGACTGGACATCCGACGATCTCTGCTTCGACGCTGATCTGCACTGAGACGGCAACGGCGACATCGGCCTCAACGTCGAAGATGACTTACGTTTCGGTGTCGATGATCTGTGTCTTGACGTCGATCGTCGAGTCGACGGCGGAGGAGGATCTTGTCTCGACGCCGGACGCTGTTCCATCGACTTAGTTTTTGAAGAATGGCGCTCCCGCACCAAGGTCCTCGACGACGACTCCGCCGCCGGTACCTTCGATGTTGAGCCCGACGCCGAAGGGGAACATATCGGGACCTTGCTCGACGTCGAACTTCTTCTTCGTTTTAACACGAGAACTACCTCTTTCTGAGAGGCCATAAAGACTGATTCTCTCTCTGTCCTTGATGGTTTTATTGGATAACTTCCTGCAGTGTTGACAGGAGGCAGGAGAGTGAGAGTCCGGTAGACAGAGGATGCACACATCATGTGTGTCTGACTTGGCCTTTTTGTGACAGGCAGGGCAAGGATCGAACAAAGAAGGCATTATTTGACAGAAAATATATCTTTCTGCCACAAAAAAATGGTTTAATCCTCACACTAGTATCAAAAAACGTCAAGTGAGGTAGAAAAAACCACAAAAAACTAGGTATTTCTGACAGAAAAGTCAAAAAAGAGAGAGCTGAGATTACAGGGTCCTGACAGAAGGAGCTGGAAAGAACAACTGACCTAACTGTCACCCCTGAGGCATGATGGGAAGCTAGGGGTCATGGCTGCCTTAAAGGCACGGTGCCAGTTTTTATGAAAGTTTGCTTTCATTTTCTATGTTGGTTTACAATGCAGCCTGTAGGCTAACAATGCCTGTGTTTTGTTTTGCAGTTTACTCATGAGATTTTCTCATTAAAAACAGAGTTAAAGTGCATCTTGCCCTCATGTGCTTTTATATATGTATTATGTATATTTGCAAAAGCAATTTTGTGTTTTTATTACATTGTTTAGCCTCCTATACGAGAGCTGCATTGATACTAGAAAAAATGATATGTTTTTATATATATAGAGCTGTATATATATATATATATATATTTTTCTTTTTTTTCCTTTTATTTTTTTATCACCATCAATTCTTCATACACTATTACACAAAAACTAAAAAAATCCATCAAATATTATAAGTATGATATAGTACAGAGAAGAGAGAGAGAGAGAGAGAGAGAGAAAAAAAAAAAAATACAACAGCAAAGACTAAAATTACATTGTACAAATACAAAACAAAAAGGGAGTTAAAGTACTCCTTTGGCCCAACCCTTCAATAATTAAATCATCCCTGGATCAACCTAAAAAAAGCAATACAAGAAACAAAAAAGAAAAAAGGCATACATTAAATCTAGTTCGCCCCGGGTTCTTTTGCCATAATTAAGGCCAGGGATTATTGCTGAGATCTCTCCAATCTAGTTTTCCAGTCGGCTATTGGGGCCCAGATAAGTTTGCCTAGTTTCAAAGCTTTCCACCCTTTCTTCTCATATAAACCCTTTTCCAAACTATATACAGCTAGTAGGCGAGACACCCATTGTTGAAAGGTGGGAGGGTTAGGGTCTTTCCATGCTGAGGTCACGCAGATCCTAACTACCGCCGTAGCGAGGAAAATAAATTTATGATGAGCTACTTGAGTTCCGCCTCTAGCCACACCTAACACCATTAGCTCGTTGGTTAGTCTTATTTGGATCCTCAGGGTTCGCCCCATAAAATATTCTATCGCCTTTTTCAAAGATTCTAACTTAGGACACGAGGCGAACATATGGACCGTATCAGCCTCATCACTGTGGCAGCGCGGACAGCGCGTACCCGTGGCCCCCCCCCATTGGGCTATTCTTGCTGGGGTGTAATAGAGTTCAAAAATAGTTTTAAAGTGTTGAGCTTGAAGATTAGCCACCTTTAAAACAATACATCCTAGCTTAAGTGAGGCTATAAACTTGCTCCCATCGATACCCAGCTTCCCCCGCCATTTTTCAGTCTGTTTTTCAAGATCGTCTTTTTGAAGTTGATTTAATTCGCTGTAGATCTGAGAAATAGAACACCCTTCAGGGTCTCTCACCCTTTCCATAACGGTATCTCTATCAAATATACTTAATCCTCCTCTTTTCCTTACAAGGGCCGAACGGACCTGCAAAAATTTAAAAAATTCCCTCTGCTGTAGATTAAAGAGGGTTTGAGCTCTTTCAAAAGTTATTATACCATCGGGGTCTGTAATATCACCAATTGTCTTGACCCCAAGGGCATCCCATCGTCTCATTACAGCATCATGAAAGACCTCGGGCAAGGAAGGATTCATAAATAGGGGTGTATAATAATTCATTCTGCCCAGTCCCAGCTTTTTTCTAATAGCAGACCACACCGTTATTGCCGCACCCAAGGTCTTGAATTTGACTTTTTTTATAATAGCTAGCCTCGCTAAACCTCAGAAGCCAGTTACAAGCTTCCCCATTTAAGAGTATTTCGTAAACATCCGGTATAGAATCTTGCTCCCTCCACCGGTCCGTAATCTTGCCCCCTAGCAACCCACGGATATATTGCATCACTGCGGCCCAGTAATATGCTCTTAAATCGGGTACCGCCCAACCTCCTCTCTCCCTAGGGAGGGACATAAATTTGAGTGCCCTTCTCGTCTTCCCCTGAGCCCAGATGAACAGGTTTATCATTCTTTCAATTTCTTTAAACCAACTATTATCAAATTTCAGGGGAATCGTTCTAAACAAATACAAAACTTTTGGGAGAAATATCATTTTAATAATATTGCATCTTCCCACTATCGAAAGATGTAAATTATTCATCCTATCGAGATCCCTCTTTGCTTTCTGGATCACTGGAGCTAGATTTTTTTCAACAATTTTGGTTAAGTCCGATGTTATGATAACCCCTAAATAGGTGGCCGAATCCGCCACTCTTGAGTCAACCAGATTAATCTTATCATTGACCACTATTTGTGTCTTACCACGATTAAGTTTGTAGCCAGAAAGTGCCCCAAAGCATTCTGCCTCTTGTTCTATCTCATCTATTGCTACAGAGGGATTTGCGGCCGTGATTGCCAAATCATCTGCATAACCCAAGATCTTTGTTTTGAAACCATTCAGGCAGATTGGGAGAATGCTGTTGTTCTTCTCGATTCTCCTTATAAAAGGATCAATATAAAAAGCAAAAAGAAGGGGAGAGCAGGGGCACCCCTGCCTCGTTCCTCGCTTAATGTCTATTGGGTCACTCTGTTCTCCCCTAACCCGGAGTCGAATCTGCGGATTCTTATACAACGCCTGTAGTGCTTTTATGCACCCCTTGCCTATTCTTACATTTTCCAGTGTAGACCAAAGGAAGCCCCACGAGACCCTATCAAACGCCTTCTCCGCGTCAAGCAGAATAAGCGCCATAGGGTCTTGTGTGGCTGAAACTCCATCGAACAGAGTGCAGACTCTCCTGATATGTTCCGCGGTGCCCCTACCGTGAATAAACCCATGTTGACGGGGCGAAATCACCTTGCCTATGATATTACTGAGGCGATTGGCTAAAATTTTTGAGTAGATTTTTGCATCGCTGTTCATTAAGCTGATCGGCCTATAAGAGCCAGGTTCATTAGGAGGTTTGTCTTTCTTTAAAAAAATGATCATGCTAGCTTCTCCCCATGACTGTGGAGGTGTTTGGCCGCTCTGAACCTGGCGCATTACATAACATAAATCTTCCTCCAGAATTGGAAAAAAACATTTGTAAAATTCTAAATGGATTAGATCTAGTCCGACCGCCTTGCCAGAAGGCAAATCTTTAATGGCTCTCTGAATTTCTTCATCTTCAAAGCTAGCCTCCAAAGTCAAAGAATCTTCTGTTGAAAATACTTCAGTGGGGGCTTGCTCTAAATAGTCCCTTACCTCCTTAACGTCCCTGGTAATATCCTCACTATACAGAATTTGATAATACCTGTGGAACACTTTGGAGATATCCTCGGGAGTTGTAACAACCACCCCGTCTGATGTTTTTATTTCCAAAATGTCCCCCCTAGTAACCGTCTGTCTGGTCCTTACAGCTAAGATATGTCCCACTTGTTCGCTGAATTCATGATGGATCTGCTTCCAAGCCAAAAATGTACCTGATGCTTTCGCGGCCAAGATATCTCCAGCCGCAGCCTTTGAGAATGTAAGTTTCTGCATAATCTCATCTATATTAAAACAGGAGCCAATTGCTATAACCAGTTCTTCTTCTAAGGCCATAATTGACCCTTGTATAGCCTCCAACTCCATTTTTTCCATCTTATTCCGTTTCAACGAATAACTCATAGATTCCCCCTAATACCAGCTTTAAGGGCATCCCATACTATCCCAAACCCAGCACTCCCCCTGTTAATCTCAAGAAATTCTTTGAGCCATTTATTCATGTGTGCTACATAGTTTAAATCCTGTAATAAGGCTCTTTCAAAAGTCCAGCTCGCTACCTGAGGTTTCACTCCAGATTTTGGGAGCTCTAAGACCAGGGGTTATGGTCGGAAACTACTCGTGGTAGCTTTTTAATTTTACAAAGCAAGAGAAGAGACGAAGAAACTAAAAAATAATCTAGACGTGCTAAGGCCCTGTGTGGTGCTGAGTAATACGTACTACCCATCCCCAAAGGAGCTAGCTGCTCCCATACCTCTATAAGCCCGTTATCTTCCATCATTTGGACTAGGGCCCTATGGCTTTTCTTTTTCCTGCTTTCGAACTTAGTTGGGTCCCCTCTCCATAACCCTTTTAAGCCATTAATATTAAAATCCCCACACGCAATTATCGGGAGGGGCCAATTAGCTAATTGTATATTTACGTGGTTAAGCATTTCTGGGTCATCCACCGTGGGCCCATAGATCGAACAAAGCGTAAAGCTTAATCCTTGTGCTTGACACTCCACAATTACCCAGCGGCCACACTTATCTGATAAGCATTTTTTAACAATTATCCCCCTCTTTTGAGCAAGCACTGCCACCCCCCGGGTCCTAGTCCCTTGCGAGGTACATGCTATTAGATGAAATCCCAATTGTTCTAAAAGGAATTTGCGAGACCCCTCAATGTGCGTCTCTTGTAAGCAAACAATATCTACACGCAGAGTTTTAAGATACTCTCTTACCATCCTCCGTTTACCAGCGTCGTTCAAACCACATACATTGATAGTAGCTATTCGCATGCTATGTATAAGTTGTCATACTTTATATAGCCTGACGCTTGATACTTGATCCCCGCTCTCGCATTTTCAATAGTGTTAACTCCAAAACTACCTTCGTAACAAGATGGTGAATTTTTCCCTGCTTTTCCCCTCCCTGATCCCCTCCCTTGACTTCTCCCTGCCCTCCCTCCCCCCAAACCCGTCCCCCTCCCTCTACCTAAAATGTGAAGCAAGCAGACCTAAGGTCTCTGTGATGGAGCCTGAAAGTCGACCCCCCTTGCTACCCTCCCATCTATTTTACTTGATGCGCTAAAATTCAGCACTACCATTTTTTTTTTTTTTTTTTTTTTTTTATAAATAATACCCCCCCTCCAATTATCCTTGTTGAATTCAACTCACTCCGTCCCCTTCGCCCCCACATGTGCAATCCCCTTTTTTAAATTTTTTTTTATTGTGTAGATCTCTCTATGAGCAGATACCCAATTAAGTTTCTCTTTAGGATTTTAAAGAATCCATATATGTCCTAGCTTGAATCTCTGAGGTAAAGGTTCTAGTGGTGTTCTTATAAATGATCTTTAACCTCGCTGGATTCATCAGGAACGCTTGTGCACCCATAGCTTGACATGGCTGAATCAGTTCTCTTAAGCGCCAACGTCTTTCCACCGTGACGTGGCAGTAGTCTGGCTTAGTGAAGAAGGACTGGTTCTCAAAAGTCCGTCTGGCATTCAGGCGGGCCTTAGAATAAACCTCTTCACGGAGCAGGAAGTTACCAAAGTAAATTAAAATTGCCCTGGGCATTACCGACCCATCGCTTCTTGGTTGTGAAGTTTTCCTCAACATCATGGGGAAGCGAACACGTTGGATCTCAGTCTCCCAGTTCCAATGATGAAGTTCTGGAAATGCTCCCTTCATCAGCCTCAAAATATAGGCCCCGATATCTTCATCTTCTATGCCTTCTTCTATGCCAAGAATACGGAGGTTATTACGTCTCTGCCTGTTTTCAAAATCCTCCATTTTCCATTGAAGATCTACGAGCTGCTTATCATGAGTTTCCGTCTGTGTCTGGGCTCTGGCCAAATTATCCTCTATTGTGCTTGTACGTTCTTCCACATGAGTCAGCCTTACATTTGCATCTGTACACGCCTTGGCCATTTTCCTTACTGCGCCTTGAAGTTTCTTAGTTGCCAGTCTATTCTTCTTTCCGTCCATTCGGGTCACCTCCTGCAGCTGTTTGATTGAATCAAAGATCATTTTTAAAGAGGGTGCAGCCTCATCCTCGCCCTCCAAAAATCCTGTTTGATCCGGGTAAATGCTCCTAGTGGCCGAGTAGTCCCATTTCAGAGTGGGGTCCATACTTCCCCCTACTTCCTCTACGGAACACCTCTCCATTTTTCTCCCAAGCTTATCCATCCCTTGTTTTCTTCAAAAGTTTCTTCTTTCTGACTACTGTATCTTTTTGTGGAGAGCCTGGGCTAGTGGTGGAGCTGGAGAGCTGAATGTTGCTGCTATCTTCTGCTTCAGAGAGACTGAGTTCAGAGCCATCCGTCACTGAGAAAAACTTGTCCCCTAGATCTAGGGTATCCTCTGGACCATTATTAGCTGTGGCCCCCTCTATTAGAATGCTCATATTCTGCTGTTCCAAAGAGCCTGCTGGATCTTCCAGTGGTGAGGATAATCCAGAAGTTGTGCCCTGCTGAACTTTTGCCATTTCCGAATGGCTCATGCTGGGGTCCTCCATTGGCCTATGGGTTTGGCTATTTTGATCAGTCTCAATCTCAATCTCAGCAACATTATTACCTTGAGCCACATTCGCCACATTCACTGGAGCTGCTGCCAGTACATTAACCGGATGAGTGTCACATGCAGAGTCTGCCACGTGAGACAGTGTTTGTTCTATATTAACATTGACAACATCGTTTTGCACATTTTTCCCAAATCTCACAGCATCATTTCTGGGGGCTAACGGAGTAGTAGAAAAGAAGTCTGTGATACTGTGTTGTCCCCCCGAATCCATTTGCCCTGCTTTCGCTTCTTTAACCCCAGTACCACTGCAATCTATTTCCCCCTTTTTTGACACATCACGATTCTCGCCTTTTTTCAGGGAGTCCTGGGTCAAGGTTATTTTTGACAGGGTGCTGCTACATGAGCTCACAGGGCGCGCTGTCCTACCTCCTTTGGGAACCGTTATCCCAGCATTGTCCCGGAGTTCTGAGCTTGGCTGCTTATCGAGCACTTTCGCTCTCCCTCCTCGGGTTGCCTTTGGAGGCATCTTTTCACTTTCGAATGTTTTGGAGCACAGCTCCGTCGCGCGCCACTCGGCCTTTCCAGACGTCTCTGCTCCAGCGTCTCCAGACCCTCCTCCTCGCCCGTTCTCAGGCGAAATCCACCGAAGCTCACACAGCAGCACCCGGGCAGCCACCAACACCACTGATAGAAGTTCCTCAGCAACTCCGAGGGGGGTCGAAAAAGTCTTTCCCCGGCTGCTAAGTCATGGGGGGGATTTAATCTGCAGCTGTATTTTAGTTTTACTTAGTCAGCATCCAAGTTTTGACCGCACCACGCTCCTCGGTAGCGAAAGGGTGATCGCAGCGGTCGTCAGTCAGGCGCCATCTTGCCTCGACTCCCCCTCCATATATATGTTTTTCATATATAATTTTTATTATTTCCGGGGTCCCCGCACATGGGCGGGAATATTCAGTGCTTATAACTATTGATGAGGATCCCTTGGAAGAGAATTTTACTTTCTGACTTAGTTTGCAAGTCCCAATCCACCACAGGAGTACACTTCTAAACCTCCCTCAGGACCTCCATTTAGGCACTTCGAGACTCACAGGGTGTCAAGACATAGGCCATCAAGCAGGGTCCAGTCCAGGTGCCACTGGTCAGCTGACAGTTGCAGGAAAGGCCATTTGTAGCTTCTTGTATCCCTGTATCTTGAACAGTAGGTTAGCCTTAAGACCCTTGGTGTCCACTTCTTTGGCTTGGGTTCAAGATGGAGCAGGTCCTGTCCTCCAGGGCTCCACTCATGTCACAGAGCGCAGGTTCAGTCCTCTTCTGTTCTTCCACAGGTCAAGGGGTGGTTGGAGGTGGGTGTTTGTAGATGCCACATTTATGCCTGGCATGAGCTAGTAGGTGGGAATGACTCCTGGGAATGCCATTACAAATTGGGTAATCACTCCCAGGGCCAACCATGCCCACTTGGGCATTTTCAAGATGGCAAAAGGTATCGGGCACACTAAACATGGGCTCTGATGGCTGGGGTGTGTGTGGGCAGTGTACTATAGTAATCCTAGTGTCCTCCCACATCCAACACCAAAATACAATTTGAAGCAGCAACTGTACCCCCAATAAACCCAGAGACAGAACCCTGGTAGGACAAAGCAGAGTTAATCTGTAACCCAACAGTAGATACACAAGAATGGTCTTGCCATCCTCTTTCCATCTTGCCAAGTGAGGCCCCAATGTTGTATGTAAACCCAGCTGATCTGTCAAACATTATTTGACAGTATAATGTCAACAAGCATTGGCAAAGCCAGTTGTGTCTTGCCTACACAAGAGGTATTGACTGTCAATTTTGTTTTAGCCAGCACTAAGACATAGTCCGCATTAGCTGCTACATAGCTCTACTGTAAAAAATGGTTAAAAAAACACAATCACGCAGCTAATAACTTTTGCATAAGTGAGACCTATTGGCTATGCAATTATTTTTTTCTGGTGTGGGGGGCAGCAGTTATCCTGGAGTGGAACAGGACAAGCAACAAACGACACACCAAGCAACAACATTTAGCAGGACAGGGGCAATGACCAGCAAACACATGCACTGCTGCAACTAAAAGAAAACAAAAGTACTTCCGGAGTCTGACGAGTGGTGGAGAGAGACATGCTGGGCAAAGAAGCAGTGCTTGGGCCACGTTCCAGGGACAAACATAGGAAGAAGTGAAACTGGCACACACTCACTAAAGAAAAGCAATGAAATAAGTGACAATGAAGCCAACTAGTTGTAAGCAGTGGTCTGGCACTAAGCTCCCTGTAATTTAACAAAATGTCTTGAAAGCGACAGCACATGCGTGCTCTCAGGCAAGACCTGAAAAGGATGCTCACAGCTCCACCCTGTATATTCTGTGAGGTTCAGAGGAGTCATCTCTGTCCATTCAGGCCAGTCACTTCTTTGTTCCTGCAAATCGTTTCACACCTATTCAATGTTAATACCTGGCTAAGAGAAGTTTAATAAAGCCTCCAGGAACTTCAGGCAGGGAAAATGTAACTTTTTTTTTTTTAAACACGCGGAAAACACTTATCCAGGCACTAGTGTTAAGCCGGCTAGACTATTGTAATTCCCTGTTGATTCAGCAAATGAAGCATCTGTGAACAGGCTGCAAGTAGTTCAGAACACTGCTGCTCGCCTGGTAGCTAATCGCCCCCCCCGAACTGCCTCCCAGCCCCTTCTGTGACAGCTACACTGGCTGCCAGTGCGGATGCGGATCAGGTTTAAGGTTTGTTGCATCGTGCACAAATTTCTGAATGGCAAAGGCCCTAGCTACTTAGCGAAGAAACTTACCAACTACCTGCCGACTAGGTCTCTCCGATCAGGGTCCAAATCTCTCCTTGCTACTCCTCGCTTCAAAAAAAGAGCGCCTGGGAGGAAAAGCTTTCTCCCACGTGGCCCCTACCCTCTTGTACCCTCCTGCGCCACTGTTCAGATCATTTACAGTTTAGAAAACTCCTTAAAACATTACTGTTCTAATCCGTCTCTGTGGCTGGTAGCAGCAATCCGACAGCGCAGAGATACCCCTTGGGGGGTGATTCAGGCGCTCTATAAATAAAATCAATTTACTGCAATATTTATTATAAATCCGACTTCACTATTAAATTAGATTTTTAATAAGTAAACTGTTTAAACAGTGTGCTGATATAACACCTCGGGGGGGCTGAAACTGTGCTGCCTTTTTCTGAAAAGTGCATATTTTAAGCAAGTTATAACAATAATTGATTTATAGCTACTCCACATTTTTTTTTTAGCCCAAGTACCCTTTTCACTTGCAACAAGACATTATGGCCATGATGGAGCAAGGTTTCATAAATGAAACTTGCTTGTATTCAATCCTCCTCACAGTATTAATTTATTAAACTTGTATTGTTAATACTAACCTTTTGCATTCACGACACGAAAGAAAAGGAAGCTTGCCTATGTGTTTTACTAATGAAGAACGCTTGTTTGTAATTCAAAATGGCCGCTATGCGCGGGAAAACTCAATGCGCATGTCGCAACCATATCACATGGTGCGACGTCTTTCTTTGCTTGGTGGGAAACTTCTGCTTCTGCGCAGTGTGCATTAAATTGGCTGTTTGATGTTTTCACATGCTTCAGCTTGCTCTCATGTCATTACTAAATTGTCGTTTCCTAACGCTACTAACGCGGGTTAGAATATATAATTAAATGGGAATAGAATAGAAAAAGTGGGCATACAGTGAAACATTTTATTTGTGATTTTAATATTTTCTTCTTGCACTTTTATTAGTTCGTAAACTTGGGCCTGGGTTGGTGACCTAAAACTCGAGAGGCAAATGGTTCTGCGCATGTGTCCTGTGTGCCTGCCAAATGAAGTCAATCTGGACGTCGTCCAAGGCCGCGACCCGATGGCCGAAGATGCTGTACTCCTGCTTTTCCTGTTGTGCATTGATACATTGTCTATGAAAATTGTTTTACATTTGTCATGAGACGGGTGGGAAATAAAGCGAATGTATTAATTTGAAGGGGTGGGAATGTAAAGACAATAGACTTTACAATTTAGGCCAAATCGATATGGTGCGAGAATCCACCCAGTCCCTGTCCAATCAGAAGTAGTGGCCCCATATTTTAGTAACATTAAGGGGAGGTACATGGGCGTAGAAGGGTATAATAGAATATAGCATTAGTTAATTAGTCAGAGCATGCGTTCACGAAGAACAGGCGTCCATGCTGCCAGAGCGCTCTTAGCTCCAGACTGCCAAGCTGATCGATTGCAGACCGAATTGCTGTTCAGAGAGAGGTCCTGAGGAGGGGGCGGCAGAGTCCATTAGAAGGAAGGCACGGGAGAATCGAGGAGAAGTCGAGTATCAGCGAGGGGAACGACGCAGGCGTCGTTGTAGAGAGGTCACAGGTCCTGTCCTGATCCGGGAGGAAGTCTTTGCTCTTCATCCTTCCTGGGTCCTATTCTTTCAACTCCTTGGCTAAGGGGTTTGGTTCTCGCACTTAGGTAAATATAATGCAACCTTTAGTTGCGCTGCTATCTCTATCCTCTCCTCTTCTTTAAACACCGTCATTGATTAGCAATAATCATTTCTATGCTTAATCTTGGGTATTGCGATTAAGTACCATGTGGCTCTGTATTTTACTCTGCTAAATCTTTAGATAAACATTTTAAAACTTCCTGACTCAGTGGTTATTTCAGGATTATGTACTATAATGAATGTCACTCATTTTAAATTTCCCAATTAGCAAAGGATTCATCGGTAAGTCATTACTCTTCAATCAGAAGGTAATTGGTAGCAGGGATTTTGATAGAGAGTAACAACTGATAAAACCCAGCGTAAGTATTAGCGTAGTATGAATGTATGGGCCCAAGTGAGTATCTGGTGTATGAATGCGGTTTGCTGTATCGCGCTGGATCAGTTTTCTGGTAATCAGAGGATGGTTACTCTTTGTTAATTGGGTAATGAGAATTTTTATTTGTATTTTTATGAACTAACATCCGTGTATTCAAAGTTTTGTTTTATGTTGTCCAGAATACTCAGGGGTAAAAAGAATAGCGGATGGTAAGTGGAAGCCATACTGCAGTGAGGTTATCTGCCAGGCATAAATAGTACTGAAAAGTTAAGCAGGACTTTCAGTACTAGTTAGGGACTCTATGCGTGTGAGTAATAGCAAAAGAGTACGCTGGTGAAAATGTGATGTTATATCACCTAGAAAGGGTAACATTGGAGAAGTAACAGGTACTGCTGGAGCTTGTGTGAAGAGTAAACGGAATGGTTTTACTCGTAGTGTATTCTAGTAAATGGAAAGATTTTACTAAGTGTGAGAGAAAACTATCTTTTCGAATTTAGAAGAAACTGGCACGATAGCGAATGTTTTATGTTGTTACTGAAATTAAGAATTGTAGAGAAAATAAGTTTGCTTAAATTTTTGTAAAGGGAGGGTCAGTTGCCGGAGAGGGAGCTGACGTCACAAAAAGGCGCTGGGATTGGTTGAATCAGCGGGTGTGGAAAGACCCTTGTAAAGGAGGGGTCAGTAGTCAGGTGTAGTACTGACGTCACAGGTGCCGCGCTGGGATTGGTTGAACCAGCAAGGACAGGAAAGAGCAGATTGTAAAGGAGGGGTTGACAGATAAACGTCACCAAAATGCCGCGCAAGGATTGGCTTGGAAATAAAAGATAGCAGACATTTGATTGGTCAAAATTATAGAAGAGAAATTCTTAGTGGATAAGGATTGCATGTTAAAACGCGATCCGACTTTAACAGGAATTCGTCAGGATAGGAGATATTTAGGCTTTGCAGAATATAATTTTATACATCGGTACTTACCTAAGATGTACGGAGAAAGGAGAAAAATGTCATTTTTGCAAAAGATCAAGAATTATTTTAAAAAGGACAAACCAATCAAAACTAGAGAAGGAATTATTATTCCACCAGCTAAAACGCCCGCTTCATTCATGATGATGGAGAGAGGTTATCATACTTGTATATGGATGGAGAATTGGATAGAATATACCAAAAATGATGGAATATTAGCATTTCCCGAGAATGGTACCTTCAATGGAAGAATTCTTCAAAACTTGAGATGGAGGATGAATGACTTATAACCCAGACCTAGATTAACCCAGTACGAAGCTCTAGAAGAATGGGAAACCGAGGCATGTGAGCGGGATAGATCTAGAAGTAATAGGAGTTATCCAGGATTTTTTCCCAGATACCTACATGAGTCTAGCAACGGTCAGATGAAACAATGGAGAAGGGCAATGATTACAGAAGGATTATATCCATTGTTCTCAGCAGAAGAGAATTTAGGAAGTAAGTGCACAGAAAAGACAAAACATTTAATGAGAAATGAAGAGTCAGTCTGAAGACGAATTTATGGAGGAAATGTTAAGAAACCCCCCACCATATCAGGAAGGGACAAGTGGATGCACCCCAAGTGCACCACCAAAAACTCCATTAGTGCCACAGGTAATGCATGAATTCACCCAGAGTAGAATACTTCATGACAAAGAAAAGGAAGCTCTAGAAAAGATCAGAGCAGAATACAGAAAATAACCCAGATAAAAGTTCATCCTGATTCGTTGACCATACCTGTAACAATTGGTCCAGTAGTTCCATTATATGGTACTCAGGGAAGCTGTCACCCACCGATACTTACACCTACTCCTGTGAATAATCCCAAACCTGAAGCTCCAGTTATAATTGAAGATCAATTTAGTGACTGTGAATCCACAATATCACTCATGGACTTGCCTATTCGAGGTTCTGTAAATAGCACTCCCAGAAAAGATGTACCTGGATGTTCAAAAGATGTAAGTTTAATAACTTCATCGGGAGCAAAAAGTGCCACCATAGTAACACCTGAAGATCTAGAAACATGGGTGCAAGGGTCAGTTAAACAGTGCACACCTCCGAAATTAATGGACATTCATAAATTGAAAGTCGAATTAGAAGAAATAATAGCAGGAAATGTAGGACTAGAACGTTTAAATACCTATGATGAAGAAGAATTATTGTTCCTGTGTAGGAGTATCACCAGAAATGTAAGGATATTCCATGAAAAATTATCCAATTTAGCACTACAGATGGGAATAGAAATAGGGAGATCAAAAGGTACTACAGAAACCCTATAGAGCAGAATTTTCAGACAAAGATTTAGAAAATATGAATGCCTCTGGAAGAAGATTACAAATAAGAGAATTAATGTTAGTTTTGCAAAAATGGGGAGACCTAGATAAATGGAAAACTAGGTGGGCCAAGAAAAAGGAAGAAGCACGAACAAGTAGAACAGCATCAGAATATGTGATGAAGGAAACAGGGAAAGCAGATCAAATGTATCCCATGCGAGAAGTTGCGGGAGGAGGATATGTACATGTCCCATGGAGCAGACAGGATATTTTGTCATTTACGAATGATTTTCCAAAATTGAGAGAAAAACCAATTGAATGGTACAAGCAGGTTGACAGGTTTGTGAAGGTGTCAAAAGTATTGTTGAAGGATTTAGATGGGTTGTTTGATATAGTGGTACCTGCCGATTTATGGACAGATTGCAAAATCACAGTGGATTGGCCAAGTGACGAATATCCTAGAGATCCGAAGACAGGTGCCCCATCAAATGATGTGATGAAAAAGTATCAGCAGGTGATAACTTACCTGAAAGGGAAAATACCACCGAAAGAAACAGATTGGGTGAAAATAGATCGAACTACCCAAGAAGCTAATGAATCGGTACATTCATACTATGAGCGTCTATTGCAGGTATTTAAACAGTATAGTGGATTTGAGGACATTGGAGACAAGAACATGAGTCAGTTTGTGTATCGGTTTGTTTACGGTTTAAAGCCAGAAATTTGCCAGATGTTGGCAGGGAAAGCCCATTGACGAGATTTTGAAGTATGCAAAATATTGTGGAGACGATATTGAGGATAGACACAAGAAATTGCAGGAAAAAGTAATGTGGGCTCAGGTGAAAATGGCTGAGAAATAGGGAATTAATTTGGAAAATCCAAGTGAAAATCCAGGAAAAGATTCTGGAACGAATGGTGATACTGGGAATGGTGGAAAATTTAGAGGACGAATGAGTAGAGAAGAAGTTAAAAAGAAATTTCCTTGTCATGGATGCGGAAAATTGGGGCATTGGAAGGATGAATGTAAAAAGATCCGGAATAATAATGGCCCAAATCAAAATTTAAATCCACAGACGCAGAATGACTCACAGCAGGGTGCAAATCCTCAGAGTCAGTTGCCACCTGCACCTATTCAGGGTAATGTAAGCAGAGCAAAGCATGGTACAGACATCGGATATCAGGGAGGAAGTGGTAAGAATGATTATATGACACCACAATTTCTTTTGCAGGACGATTTCTGTCAATACAGTCCATGACGGTGCCTAGGAGAGGGGAAGAAGGAGTGCATACTTGGCGCATCCTTACAGGTAGATCAGTCAGGTCCATATGTTGAAGGGAATGTGAAAGGTAATAATATTACTTTCCTTTTGGACACTGGTGCTACCCGGTCTACTGTGAGAACAGCAGACATTCCAGACCTTCCTCTCTCTGGTGAAAATATCCAAGTAGTGGGGGTAGCTAATCAGCAGATTAGAACACCTCTTACCGAACCCATGGAAGTTAAAATTGGAAACTTCAGAGAAATGCATCAATTTGTAGTGTGTGATTCCAGTCCAGTAAATTTATTAGGTAGGGATTTATTGTGCAAGATGAATTGTACCATTTTCTGCACACCGGATGGTGTGGCAGTTCAGACACCAGATGAAGACCATGTATATAAAATTATGATTGCAAAACAAGGTACAGAAGTAGATGAGATGTTTTCATTAATAACAAAAGATGAGTTGCCTGAAGAATTAAAAGGTATAGTAAACCCCATAGTATGGGATTTCACCGGAAAAGAAGTAGGACTTATGGCTAAAATAGATCCAGTTAAAATTACTGTAAAGGAAGGTGCAATTTTCCCAAATACCAGACAGTACAAAATGAGTGCAGAAGTAAAAGCAGGAGTCATTGAAGAAATAAATTGAATGGTAGAACAAAACATACTAAAAGAAGTAATGAGTAGCCCATGTAATTCACCAATAATGGGATTAAAGAAACCTAGTGGAAAATATAGGATTGTTCAGGACCTGAGGAAAATAAATAAGATTGTAGAACCATGTTGTCCCATAGTACCAAATCCTGCAGTAATTCTATACCAGATTCCGTGGAGTGCAGGATGGTTCACAGTAATTGATTTGTGTCAAGCGTTCTTTTCAATACCGTTACATCCAGACAGCCAGTATCTTTTCTCATTTAAATTTGAGAACAAGGTTTGTGTGTGGAATCGTGTTCCTCAGGGGTACACAGAAAGTCTTTCTATTTTCAACCAGATACTGAAAAAGTGCCTTGAAAAACTAGTGATGCCAGGAAGCTCAGTCTTAGTCCAATATATCGACGACTTATTGGTGGCATCGAACACCAGAGAGGACTGTGTTGTTGATTCCATAGCATTATTAAATCTTTTGGCAGAAGAAGGACATAAAGTCTCACCTGAAAAATTGCAATTCTGTACAACAGCTGTTAAGTATCTGGGACACCAAATTGAGAGAGGAAAAAGAAGAGTAACAGCTGAAAGAGTAGCTTTAATAAAGAAAATGCAGATGCCTGTAACACAAAGACAAGTGAGAATGTTCCTAGGAATAGTAGGTTACTGTCAACAATGGATACCAGGATTTTCCATGTTAGCTAAGCCCTTAATTAACATGACAAAGAAGAAAGCAAAGGACCCTGTGGAGTGGGAGGATGAAAGTGTAGAAGCTTTTGTAAAATTGAGAAATGCCCTATGTTCAGCACCTGCCTTAGGCATGCCTGATTATAAAAGAGAATTTGCATTGTTCTGTCATGAGAGAGAAAATTGTGCTCTTTCTGTCCTAACTCAAAGACATGGATTTGAAAGACGTCCTATAGCATATTTTTCTGCTACATTGGACCCAGTAGCAGCCGCGTTGCCAGGATGCTTAAAAGCAGTGGCGGCTACTTGTTTGAGCATTGAACAAAGTGAGTCAATTGTGATGGGACACCCTGTAAAAGTGTATGTTCCACATGCAGTTGTCATTCTGTTGACAAGAACCCGAACTCAGCATCTTACTCCTAGTCGGCTGACTAAATATGAAAGAATAATAATGGGAGCTGAAAATGTGAACATGGTAAGGTGTACTATAATAAATCCAGCAACCTTACTACCAGACCCATATCATGAGAGAATTAAAGATGAAGACGATGAACATGATTGTATACAAATTACAGAATTATGCACAAAACCACGCCCAGATATAGAGGAACAGCCTCTTAAAAAGCCAGACAGGGAGCTATTTGTTGATGGTTCATGTCAAAGACATGAAGACGGTAAACTAACTGCTGCCTATGCGGTATGTGAATTAACTGGAATAGTTGAAGCATCCTATTTACCAGGAGTCAAATCTGCACAAGTAGCTGAATTGATTGCGTTGATAAAAGCATGCAAAATTGGGAGGAATCAGAGAGTAACCATATTTACAGATAGCCAATATGGTTACGGGGTTGTGCATGATTTTGGCCAACTATGGATGCAGAGGGATTTCATGACTTCTTCAGGATCCCCCATTAAAAAATGGACAATTTGTAAGGGAATTGCTAGAAGCAATACAATCACCAAAAGAATTGGCTGTGGTGAAATGTGCCGCACACCAGTCAGGAGATGACTGGGTGGTAGTCGGCAACAGATATGCAGATCTGGTGGCTCAACATTGTGCCAAAACCAGAATGTCAGTCAATAAGAGGGTGGAAAGAATGGGAATCAGCTGCCAACTTATGCTGTATATGCCACCTGAAACTTGGAATGAGGTGAAGAAATTGCAAGATGAGGTTGATGAAAGTGAGAAGAATTTGTGGATCAAAGTGGGTTGTTCCCAAAGAGGAGATGATGAAGTATGGATCAGTGCTGATGGCAGACCAGTCATGCCAGACTGTTTACTCTCACAAATGGCTAGAATGCATCATGGAGACACACACATAGGGAGAGATGCAATGATTAGGCTGTTCAGACAAAATTGGTACAATCCCAAATTCAGGGCTGTTGCAGAGAGTCTTTGCCAGAGATGTCTAACTTGCCAGATGCATAATCCGGGGAGGAAGACAGTAATTGGATTTGGGAAAATTGGAAAGGCAGAGGGTCCAATTATGAGACTTCAGTTTGATTTCATACAGTTACCACCATGTAGAGGGCTGAAATATGTACTAGTCATAGTGTGTCTGTTTTCAAAGTGGGTGGAGGCTTACCCTACTAGGAGAAATGACAGCATAACAGTGGCAAAATTGTTGCTACGAGAGCTCATTCCTAGGTTTGGTTTCCCAGTAACTTTGGAATCAGATAGAGGAAAACATTTTAACAGTGAAGTGATCAAACTAATCTGTGAAGCATTCCAAATCCAACAGAAACTGCACTGTGCATATCGTCCAGAGGCTTCTGGAGTGGTTGAACAATTGAATGGCACTATAAAGTCAAGACTGGGAAAAATGTGTGCATCAACATCATTAGAGTGGCCAGATGCATTGCCACTTGTTCTAATGGGACTCAGAAGTATACCTGACAGAAACACAGGATTGAGCCCCCACGAAATAATGATGGGAAGAGCAATGAGACAAACACATGTTCCCACAAACAAACTGGTGAATATATCTGATGATATGGTTTTGGACTATTGCAAAGGATTGGCTGACCTAGTGCGTTCTGTCTCTCATCAGGTTGGAGAAGACGCAGTTTCCAGGCAGCCCGAGCAAGAACATGATCTGAATCCTGGTGACTGGGTGGTAGTGAAGAATCACACCAGAGAAACGTGTCTATCACCTAGATGGGGCAGACCGTGTCAAATCATACTGACAACGAATACAGCAGTGAAGTGTGCCGGATTTCCTAATTGGATTCATGTAAGTCACACCAAGAGAGTACCAGATCCCGAGGAAGAGAATCCTCAGACAACGCCAATCACTGAAGAGGCTGAAGGTTGCCCAGCTGTAGGATCTCAAGTTCGAGATTCCAGAGAAGCTGAAGAACAACCGAGCACAAGTCAGGATTGGATACCAGTGGTAGAAGTTCCTGAAGTATACCACAGAACAAGAAGTCAAGCAAATTTGGAAGAAATTGAAGAAGATCAGATAGGTGAAGAAGAAGCAGTTCAGGAACAAGAAGAAAAGACATTAAGAAATCCTGAACAAGGTCAGATAGGGAAAGGAAACTGGACTCAAAATAGTGAAGACCTAATAGACTTTGAACAGGGACAGACAGGTCTAGAAGAATCCGGTCAGGCTGCAGAAGTTCACAGTGCAATAAGCCCTGATCAGAACAAGTTAGATCAAGAAGAGTGCACAGAAGAAGAAAACCTTGAAAAACATGAACTTGAAGAAATAAATAAAGAACAAGGTCAGTTATTGGAAACTCACAGCGGAGCTGTTACAGAGAAACCAATCAGACCTGAAAAAGACCAAACAGAAGAAAAAGTAATCAAAGAAAACGAAGCAGTATTAAGCAGTGAAATTAATGAGATCTCTGAAGACGAAAACAAAGAAACAGTGCCAACAAAGAAAACAAGAAAAGGAGATCATTGGCAGAGTGTCATTAAAAGAGTAAAGTACCACATAACAACCAGAAGTGAAGATCCAGATCAAGTGAATGAAGTAACAAGTCAAACTGAACAAGAACATAAAACTGCGAAAAGAAGTAAAAGAAACTTGTGAATAACAAATTCAAGGGTCCTGACTGGACTTATATCATTCTTGAAGATTTTGAAAGCTCAGAGTCAAGTGACAGTGGTGGCGAAGGAACAAGTGCAGAACCGACGTACAAAAAAGAAACAAGACCACCCTGACTAGGCAAAAGAATAAGCTAAAGAAAAGAAGAAAAGATAAGAAGAGCAATCTTCCTTGTCGAAAAATGCCTGACGATAGAGTTGCTAGGAGACCAAAACAGAAATGTTGTAGAAGATGCTGTGCATTATGCATATGTAGTCTAGTGATGGTGTTTATAGTATGGTTAGTCCTGATTGTAGCAGTTCCTTACCTTATGATAATAGATAAAAAGATTAATAATGAAACTAAAGGGAGGACAGCAAACATGAAGGGCAATAGAGTAGAACTAATGGCAGAAGATGAGGCAGAAATTCATCATGAAATAACTGACAACGACACTAGTTTAAATGTTTTCACAAAGTTATTGTTTCAATATGTAGACACAATGGAGGTTAGTAATTGTTACGTCTGTATGAAGTTACCCGAATCAGTAGCAGAAGGATTAACATATCACCATTTGCCACTGACATATGGCATATCATGTAGTGTTTTGTCTAGTTTATTTTATAGAACAGGGAGACTTCAGTATTATTATTCAAACTTAGATGTGATATTTTCTGAGGTTCCGATTCGCAAGAGTATGAACCCAGTGCTTAGTAGTCAAGACGCACAGTTTATGGGAGAATTTTTCTTAACCATGAAATCAATAGACATAACACATGCACATAGACACAATCTAACATGTTCTTTACTTGAAGAAGAAAAGATATTTTTGAATTTAGTAGAAGATAGAAGACAAGATTTCCAAAAGAAAGCTTCTGAGCATAAGGCTCATTTACCACCTTGGGCTGAGAAAGAAGGGAGTTACACACCTGGCAAGGCTCAAGCTGCTATGGCTCTGGATTTCGTAAAGACAGGGAAAATTTGTCTTCATAGGTTAAAGACTGATTATAACAATGTTTTCAATCGGTATCAGTGAATGTGAACACAATGTTTTAGTTCTTGGAGGTTGGGGACTCAAAGGAGGAACAGATACAGTTTTTCTTGTAATCTATTATGTATGCGGGAATAAGGCTTATTTTAGGCTTCCTGCACGGTGGTATGGAAGTTGTTATTTTGGAATAGTATTTCCAAAGATATACCACGTAAAAAGAAACACTGGGAGCAATGAAAACAATAGTGAATTAATACGTAGTAAAAGCTAGTTTTTCAGAAATTATAGGCGATATATTTGGTGCATTGATACCTTCAGTGGGAATAATTCTGAACTCAAGGAAAATATGTAAATTGTCTACAGTAGTTGATCATTTATCAACAGATACTGCAGGAGGTTTTCTAATGATTAATGCGGAAATGGTTGCGATTAGATCTATGGTGATGCAAAATCGACTTGCTCTTGATATTATATTGGCAAAAGAGGGCGGAGTCTGTAAATTATTGAAGACGAAACATTGTTGCACTTATATTCCTGATAAGAGTGCAGAAATTGGAACGTATATACAGAATATAACTAAACTTGAGAAAGAACTTAAACCACTGGAAGTTGATAGTGTATGGGAAAGATTGACAAATAGTATCTCGTCAATTGGAACCTGGTTTGCTAATATAGGGAAAGGACTTATAGGTCAAATATTAGTACCCTTAGCAGGGATAGCAATAATAATCTTGGCAATAACAACATGGTGCAAATGCTGTAAAAAGAATGGAACATATAAGGTGACAGGAAGAGGAAAGAAACGAAAGGTAGATGAAATCGAACTTGAAGAGTGGAGAAGTGAATTATACAAGAAATTAAAAGGAGATTGTAAAAATAGAAAGTGTAAAGATGAGAATGAAGTAATTTGCTAGAAGTTGGCATCTGATTGAGGGTAGTGTTTTGATGGCTCAGAAACGCCATCAGAGAGGGATTGATGGAGCAAGGTTTCATAAATGAAACTTGCTTGTATTCAATCCTCCTCACAGTATTAATTTATTAAACTTGTATTGTTAATACTAACCTTTTGCATTCACAACACGAAAGAAAAGGAAGCTTGCCTATGTGTTTTACTAATGAATAACGCTTGTTTGTAATTCAAAATGGCCGCTATGCGCGGGAAAACTCAATGCGAATGTCGCAACCATATCACATGGTGTGACGTCTTTCTTTGCTTGGTGGGAAACTTCTGCTTCTGCGCAGTGTGCATTAAATTGGCTGTTTGATGTTTTCACATGCTTCAGCTTGCTCTGTCATTACTAAATTGTCGTTTCCTAACGCTACTAACGCGGGTTAGAATATATAATTAAATGGGAATAGAATAGAAAAAGTGGGCATACAGTGAAACATTTTATTTGTGATTTTAATATTTTCTTCTTGCACTTTTATTAGTTTGTAAACTTGGGCCTGGGTTGGTGACCTAAAACTCGAGAGGCAAATGGTTCTGCGCATGTGTCCCGTGTGCCTGCCAAATGAAGTCAATCTGGACGTCGTCCAAGGCCGAATCCGACGGCCGAAGATGCTGTACTCTGCTTTTCCTGTTGTGCATTGATACATTGTCTATGAAAATTGTTTTACATTTGTCATGAGATGGGTGGGAAATAAAGCGAATGTATTAATTTGAAGGGGTGGGAATGTAAAGACAATAGGCTTTACAATTTAGGCCAAATCGATATGGTGCGAGAATCCACCCCCTGTCCCTGTCCAATCAGAAGTAGTGGCCCATATTTTAGTAACATTAAGGGGAGGTACATGGGCGTAGAAGGGTATAATAGAATATAGCATTAGTTAATTAGTCAGAGCATGCGTTCACGAAGAACAGGCGTCCATGCTGCCAGAGCGCTCTTAGCTCCAGACTGCCAAGCTGATCGATTGCAGACCGAATTGCTGTTCAGCGAGAGGTCCTGAGGAGGGGGCGGCAGAGTCCATTAGAAGGAAGGCACGGGAGAATCGAGGAGAAGTCGAGTATCAGAGAGGGGAACGACGCAGGCATCGTTGTAGAGAGGTCACCGGTCCTGTCCTGATCCTGGAGGAAGTCTTTGCTCTTCATCCTTCCTGGGGCCTATTCTTTCAACTCCTTGGCTAAGGGGTTTGGTTCTCGCACTTAGGTAAATATAATGCAACCTTTAGTTGCGCTGCTATCTCTATCCTCTCCTCTTCTTTAAACACCGTCATTGATTAGCAATAATCATTTCTATGCTTAATCTTGGGTATTGAGATTAAGTACCATGTGGCTCTGTATTTTACTTTGCTAAATCTTTAGATAAACATTGTAAAACTTCCTGACCCAGTGGTTATTTCAGGATTATGTACTATAATGAATGTCACTCATTTTAAATTTCCCAATTAGCAAAGGATTCATCGGTAAGTCATTACTCTTCAATCGGAAGGTAATTGGTAGCAGGGATTTTGATAGAGAGTAACAACTGATAAAACCCAGCGTAAGTATTAGCGTAGTATGAATGTATGGGCCCAAGTGAGTATCTGGTGTATGAATGCTGTTTGCTGATATCGCGCTGGATCAGCCATTTGAAGTGACATTATGAGGAAGCGCCCTGACTACTGTAGCAATAAGGGCATGAAAGAAACGTTATCCCACTCAAGAGGATATAGTGATATCAGCACAAGAGGTCTCAGGGCAGCAGAGCAATTAAATTGGTGCTAAACAACTGATAGTGGCCAACAAATAGAATTACACAGGGGCATTAACCTTTTAAAATTTTTGATTCACTTGCAAAAAAAATCCCCCAAAAAATCATCAAGACCACACAACCATATACTAACGGACTCTGAGGCAAGCAAGTAAGAATACCACCAGAGCCCCACTGTTTCCAGCGCACATCATCATTGAAGAGCTGTGGTACTGTACTAGCTGAAACAATGGAAGAAGGTCAAGTCCCCTTTCCCCAGACTGGCTCTCGTTTTACTAAAAATGCCCTTTCCTACTAATAAATATGTGGAAGTTGTCTGGGTGGAAATTCTAGAAGGACAAGAAAATTGCCTACTTATGTAAACTACAATAGGGAAGGGCCTTTGGGATCTAAGAAAAACATTGAGCTCGGATAAAGTGGTGAGACCAGAAGGGTAAAATGGGACAGCCAATTTGTTCTTGAGCTGTCAGGACAGCAACCTACCAAGTGCTTCATCTCACCCAAATATGTGCAGAGTCTGGGTCTAGTTACGACCCGAGCCATGACCTCACTAGTGCTCATCTGCCTTCATGGGCGTGAAAAATACGAGACAGATTCCAGCTCAGAATCTTGGCCTTCTTTGGCCTTACAGGAGTAGGTGCAATCTGGGCCATTTAAGGATTGTGTACTTTCTGCTGAGATGGCCAACTTTGATTGCTCTCAGTTTCTCTCCTCACTTGGGAAGTGTATTTGTACAGTAGTAGGAAGTATCTCTGCCTTTTAAGTCATGATTACAGCTAAAGTCACCAACTCCCATTTTAGCCCATTCCATCCTTTTAGTCATTTGACTGCATTGCTGCCTTGCGCATGTATATTAGTGGGCCTTCTCGGATTACCCCTTATTTGGTGTACACGCACAGAGAACCCTGCTGTCCCTCTGGCTAGGTTGATGCTGTATAGCTGCCCAGATGTTTTAGCCCCTCTGCACACACCCCTACGCCCCCCTCCCCTAATCTGAAATACCTATAACCCAGACCATCCTAATTGATTCCTGCCTCTTTATCTTGCCGCTAGCAATCAAAACCATGAAACATCGCAATGGATCAGAGTACATTTTATGTGCCAGCCAATTACAATTATATTTTGCACATCTAGCTCTCACACCTACTCCACTCCTAGGTGCAGCGCCCTATGACAGGATGAGAGCACCACTCTGGCCATTCATGCACAACACAACCACAACCCCTCCTGCACTGGAGCCCAACCAACTTAAAACTACCAAACACATACTCCCCACCCCCAAAGGGTAGTCACCGCACTACAATCCGAAAATGCACCTCAGTCTACCACAACAGTAAAAGAAGCACTAAATAAAAGCTGAAATACAAAGTTACAATACAGTGCCACACAAAATGAGACTGATAAAATGTGTTTGAGGGGACCCTAAAAACTGCCACCACTCATGGTTTTACTGAATACCTGCCAGCACAGAGTAGTTACACCACCTCACAGATATATAAAGGCCTTTGGCTAAAAGGCATCCCATCCAATCATGCGGTGGTCAGCGCCACATGAACCCACATTAAGATCCTGCCATCAAGTCAAGGTGGGCAAACATCCTCTTGAGGCACATGGCATGTATTAGTATGTTATAGGACTTACTAATCCTGAAAAGTCACTGAAGCACTTTGGGGCAGGTTGCATGCTACTCTGTACAGCACTATAGACTGTTGTCAACATGGAGCTATAATTGGTCACGTTGTTTATCATGTAGTAGTCAAACTGGTTTAACTGGTCTGTAAGCGGTTATATAAAGTTACCACAAACTGTCATGCTTCCAGTTATGCTCTCTCTCATGCAATATGTCCTGAAGTGGTTATAAAATCTGCTGTGTGATTGGTTATGCACTTGATAGTCCATGTGGTCATATAGTGGTCATGCAGGCAGTCACACAAGCGCTCACGCTATCACTCATGCTTACATGTGTAGCACGAATAATCACGACGTGAAGTGTATTATAAGCAGTCTTCATACAGAAGCGCATGTTATGACAGTCTGTGTTTGAATACATTCTGCAAACTGTGCCAGGTAAAAGGTTACATAGTTGGACTCGGAGAGCACTGGCAGTCGGGGTGCAGGGTCCCAGCAGAGGTGCCTGAGCGGGGCTAAGATGGAGCCATAGAGCTGGGAGGCACCTGTGGGAGAACGTGGCTATATGCAGAATGACGGCCCGCTATTGGTTACTAGGGCGGCCGTAAGGGGTTTCAGCACCCTCAGGAGGTGTGTGCAGCATAAGTCTACGAAGGGCAACACCATGCTTTATCTTCAGAATAATCAGATAAGTTTACATACAGTGGATCTAAATGGATCTCATTTACACTGAAAGTTCACTGAAATCGGCCATGCCTCTTAGCTCTCCTGCAATAGACATCCCTGCCCCATACATGTGCCTCCACTGGGGGTGGGGTCTTTGGGGAGGGAGGGAGTTAATGTGGACTCGCCCACGGGCAGGCTCAAGGGACACCCAGGAATAGGACAGGAGTGCTCTACACATGCACTGACCCACTGGCGAACAGACCCTCCCAGGGGCCACAGCCAGGCCTCACCACTCTTCGGTACAGAAATCAGCAAGAGGACACTGGACTCAGCACTGCGCTGGGCCATGAAAGTGACCCGTCTACAGGATTCTTCCCATCACACCAAGGAGCCCTGGTCAAGAGGTGATCAGGAATGCATCTCCCCAAACCAGATTGGTGGGAGTGGTGAGCCTGTTGCTGCTTTGGATTGATGGAACAACTACCAGATCCAAAACAGAGGCAGTGCGGACCCAGTGCTTAATTTGCAAAAGAGAACCAGTGCAGGGCTGAAAATGTTGCGGAGAAGCCCGCAGCTGGCGCTATCGAATGTCGGGGTGCTGAATACTCAGGCTGCCTAGCCGCGATTCAACCTCATGCCTCTGATCTACCACCAGGCACTTCCTGCACCTCCAACTCACCCTAGAGGTTCTTTTTCATCCCTACTCTCTCGCTGCCATTAATTTTCCACCTTTCCCCTTTTGTGTTTTTATATCTATTGCTCCGGGTCAAATCCCATGAGAAAAAATAAGTGCCGATCCCTAAAAAGGAGTGCTGGTGGTGCCCCATCTGTAACCACCGGCTCAAATTAAGCACTTATCGGACCAACCATTTATCTCATGGGCAAGTTACCCATAGCGGCTGGAGCCACAGGATTTCAGGTTTTGAAGGCCAATGACCACCCTGCTGCTCCCTGGGGTTTATTGTAACACACACAGCAGGAGAAAGGAAAGATAGAATTGATGGGAAAAGGGAGGGGAGAACCCATTTGCCATGGCTCCTTTTGGTTCCCAGTCCGGCCCTGTAGACAGACCTGGAGAATGAGGAACACGAGGGCAACATATTTGCAAGTTCAACACAAATACTGCTGCGGGGTTGCACATAAGGAGACCAGAATTTGTCATTGCAGTTTTTGACTTGCAACCCCCATTTTCAAATAGGATAAAGCGGACTACAAATCCCACAATGCCAATAAAAACTGTGGTTTAATTTGTTACTCACGCATGGAATGGGACACTTGAGGGTTCTGGGATTACTGAATAAAGGGAGGCCCTGGGGAGAGTGATGTGGGTGACAGCGACAGGCCACAGAAAAGGATACAAGCTCAAAGGAAGGGCAGCTCTTCTGGTTCAGGGCTCTCTCACCTTTCCATTTGCTTTAAGCTTCAGTTTCTTGCACAGCTGCTGCAGGGTAGCCCGGTTGAGGGTATGTAGACTTGACGCAGAGATCTCCAGGTTTGGGGCCTGTGTTGTGGGCATCTTGCGGCCTCGGGGAGCCATGGATAATGTGTGGGTGACGGTACTGGTACTTTCTTCTAGAAGTATTCAAGAACAGAGAAAAATAGTCACAACCGAAAATAATTTTTCAACAATAATAACATAATAGATAATGGTAAAGAAAAAAATAGAACAGCTTTAAAATTCGAAACAAAAAAAGTAAATATTACGAATGTGCTAGTGAAATTTCTTTTTTTTTTTATAACTAATTCACTGCTTGAGGATAATTTTATGTACATGCCTTTGTCTTCAATGACCAATGCCTTATTTGATTGGTTGTTGTATACTTTGTGTAAACATAAGTACATTGAAATAAAGAAAATGCTAGTGATTTTAATATTAAAAAAAAAAAAAAAAAAAAGAATTCATGTGGCTCTCAAAACCCAGACATGTTAATTGTATTTGTACACACATCTCTTCAGCCGGAGAATAACTCACTAAACCATGCTTTGATTGAGACTTGTGACCTTCAGTATCTAAATATCTGCGCAGCAGGCACATTATTCAACTGGGCCATCTTATTTAAAGAAGGACAGACCCTCTAAAAGTGCCAAAGTAAGCAAGTCTTGAAGCATGTGGCCACAGAGGAAAGAAAGAGTGCGATCCAATTGAAGCCTGAACGGCCATTATTGAAGGACTGTGCGAGACTTCAGTAAGGCAAGAGGCGGGATTCGAAACCTAAATCCGCCCTGGCAACAATGCTCAAATCAGTCCCACTCTGGAGGCAGACCCTGGAATAGGGCCGTAGGGGCTTTTATATTTGGGCTGTTGTAGCTCATCCAGCTCTGAAAGCAAGGCTCCTCACGTTGCTATCAGTAGCAAATGAGTGCAAGAATGCTCTGAGCCAATCCGAGCTTGCGCTGCCGACAGGGCACAACTGAGTGCTACAACTCTTAATGCCATTTTGGGGCAGAAAAGGGGTTTGGGGGCAGCTGACAGGAGGGAGTAGTTGAATTTTCCAGTCGTATTTTGCAGCAGTTGTAGTTTGTCTAAGCTTAGCAGGGCAGTGTTAGTGAGTTCATGGTTCGCAAGTAGGAAGTACTGAGAGTCACCTGAAAATGGAAGATGCTAGGTTTCGTGAGGCAATGCGCCTCTTGAAGGAAGCGGGTCGCATGGACCTTGTGGTAAGCGGAGGTTGCGGGGTTGGTGCGCCCAGAGCGGCAACAGGGGTGGGGTGGGGGGAATTGCGGCATTCTCCCCGCCAAGGAAATGGGGGGCAGCGAGTGCGGCCCATGATGCTGGGGTAAGTGAGATGGGTCGGTCTTATGGGAGGAAAGTGGCATATCGGGGCATGCGGCGGGCAGGGGCCATATCGCGTCCTGCGGCCTTGGTCCTGGAGGCGGGGGCGTGGTCGAGCCCTTGCCGGCAGGGGAAGGTGCTGCATCCGGCTGCACAGCCGAGAGAGCAGCGAGCGTGCCCCTAGGACGCAGTACTCGCGTGTAAGGGGCCGCACGAGTGAGGTGGGACGTGACCAGAGCAGCGTTGGCTGCACCCCTGACCCACGCGGACACTGTGTGGGTGGGGAAAAGCCCGGCAAGTTGCCTCGCGTGAGGAACTCGCTGGTGCAGACTGCGGGAAAGGGCGGGGGTTGGGGGCGGAGGAAGGCAGTGAGCCAGTGTGGTCTAGGATCAGGAACTAGAAGAGGAGGGTGGGCCTGGGTTAGTGACATGCAGTGGTGGCTGGTGACATTTGAAAGTGGTGGGGCGTAAACTTTCTGTGGGAGTGCACCGTGGCGAGCGAGCGCAGCGAGCGAGCCCGAACATCTTAAGGGGAGTTCGGGGGGGTTCTCCCCCCGAGAAATTGTTGAAAAAAGAGTGGGTAAATGGTGCATTTTCAAGCAAATTTGAGAAGCCGGAAGGTTAATAAAGCAATTGTGAAAGTGTAGATATGACATCAATTAAGAGATTTCATATAATAATGACATAGGTAGCTGCTTATTCAATATAACCAGAGAACTTCACAACCCCCAAACACACAACGCACCGACTCACCTGTAAGCATTGTATTTTTATTTACTTTTGCCTTCTCAATATTTTTGCAAGCGTGTACCTCCTTCACACACAGTTGCACAGAATCACAATTGCATCTGGAATAAGGGACCATTGCTCAGTATGTTCAGCAGAGAGGCCAAGGATTGGATGACCAAGTATTCTGAGCACCTTTTTGACCCACTGACAGGCACTGGGAGAAATTTGCGCTGCCTTCAGCCTCTAAAGCTCTCAATGGCCTCCCATTAAAAATGCCTGAAGGTGACTCCGTTAAAAGTATGAACTGTACAAGAGAAATATGCTACACAAAAAAATGCACAACTACAACATCCTGGAATTGGATGCTCGTTTTATAACAATTCAGCAGTCAGTTGCTGTTTTATGTAGACTCTTTCAGATCAGGGCTCGGTTTCCTTTGAAAGAGCCTTCGATCCTGTAAAGTGCATTGCTCTGGAGGATATGGCATTTAAAACACAGCTTTATGGTGCGTACATCATGACACACTGAGCCCTAATTATTGCAGCTAACAGTAGCATAAAATGGTTGGTGCCTTTGGGCAGTTAAAGAGAAAGCTTTTGACTCTAAGCCCCTATCCTCTGCCCCCTGTGCTTAATTTGTAAAAAAAAAATAAGTGCCAGGGCCCTCATCAGGAGGCCACTGCAGCCTACACCACCCATTGCCTCTGCTAACGCTACCAGTGACAGTACCAAACCAGCTGCTAACCATCTCACTCCTACAAGTGTGACAGTTCAGACTATTCCAGGTCCCCAGAGTTTAGCAAGGGTGGCAGGTATTAGTCATTTTTAACTGTATAATGAATTAGTAAACAACTGTTGTTTTGCTCACTCTAAATCAGGCAAACAGCCCACTATGTGGCGGACTGTCATAAGTGCCTGTGCTGCCAATTAAGTGCCGGTGTGGAGCACCAGAAACCACCGGCTCAAATTAAGCACTGTCTGCCCCTAAGCAGCACGCGCATTCAACCAGTGCAAAGATCACGTCACTTGTTTCTGGAAACAGTCATTACTGTATCCAGCTGTGCAGTTCAGCCCTCATTTGTCAGTACTGCAGCGGCTTCTGTGATCTTGTACAATTTTATCACCATTATTAGGCAGTTTCACTTAAGTAAACTCTTCACGTTCCGCCAACCAAACCTTATTTTCAGAAACACATGAAGAACATCAAGGTCAGCCTCAGACTGTCTGGAACACAAAATACACTCCAGCACGGGCACCAAAATAAAAGCAGACCCTAGATAGCTACAAACCGGCCCACGTGATGACATTTGCAAATCAGGGCAAATTTGAACTTGTGAAGACATGGTGATGGTGTATAGTTATCTTACAGTACCTTAGACAGCATGCATTTGTGTTTTTGCTGTAGTGAATGTCTGCGGTAATATGATCAAAGAAAGCAACAGGAAACATGAACCCAGGCAGCAGCAGAACACAAAACAGGCCAACATACAGCCACAAAAAAACAGGCCCACACACTGAGCTGTCGGACCAGCCCAACGAGCACTGGCAGATTGCCCTCCGTGTTAGGCTAGTCCGACCCTGCAGAAAGAACACCGAGCAGGTCCAGTCTCACCCAGAAATCAAACTCGCACACGCACACACATTCTAAGACATCTGAGCACTTCGACGTCTGTACAGGCCCAGTCTCACCCAGAAATCAAATTCACACACGCACACACACTCTAAGACATCTAAGCACTTCGACGCCTCGTCAATGGTAATACGTGCTATATAAATAAAACTACAATTACAATCTAAACTGTTGCTGTGCCTCACCTCCGCTCCTTTAAAAGAGTTTGGCGAGCATCTTCTAACATGCCTGGCCATCGAAAAAATATATGTAACCTGGAAACATTTCCTGCGGCAGCAAAGCACTTTAACGTTCACAGAGCCTAACTGGACGAAAGACACCGGTTTTCTTAACAGGGCAAAGGTTAATTTTAAAGCAATCTCTTGTTATAACCGCGGAATTGGTCTGCTAGATTTGTTCTGGACTCAAACCAACCCTTGGGCACTGCCTGATTGCCCTGTTGGCCAGTCCAACCCTGGCCTGAATATGACTTCCATGCCATCAAGCTGTAGGAAGCTCAGAGGCAAGCATCATAGCCGCTATGAGACACCAACTTTTCCCCTACACTGCAACACTCACGGAAATTCTGCATTCATTTGAATTTCCAAAACAAAACTCAATGAAAATAGCACATGAAAATGAAAACAAACTAGCCAACAGACTGATTTTAATTTCATCAAAATTCATCCCATGGGTATAGCCACAACCATGTTGTTAGCAGCACCTTGAGCCTATTTTCTTGTCTTGTGGAATTCACTCCAAACATCCATTTCAGTTTAAGTACCGGCATGCATAGATGCAAATTCAGAATAACTACCTCTTCAAATGACATTTCAGACACACAACGCACCTGAAGACTCAACAACCAAATCTTCTGAAGGACTGGCTACTTCCCCATAACCAGGCCAAACTAAAATGCTGGACTTTGCAACTGAAAAAAAATATATGAACTGCTATTTGCTTACTTTGGACCTATTTCAGTCTGCACACTATAATAATACACCTATTTTTTTGTTTTAAATAAAACCACCAACGCACAAATGCATCGCAAAATGTGAGGTAGGTTTGTGCTTCACAAACATCGTGCACCTTGCAAGTTTGATATTTGTACATATGATATGCGCTCAAAAGTCTAAGAAGTAAACGGGCACATAATGTTCAGAAAGGGAAGCGAAGGTCACAAAGAATTGAAAAACGTCACGTTTCTTTATTAGGCTCTGGGGTGTCCTTTGTCCCAAAAGGATCATATTTGCCTTGTCTTTAAGACGCCTAGAATGTTTTTTTAACCTGGAGTTTGTAGTGGTACTTGCCATTTTAACACTCAATGGATATATAGGATGGGCACGCAGGTGTAAAGGGGGCACGCTTCGATTGCAGTATGGGATCCCACTACGCACTACCTTAAAAACATATTTAGGAACCACTGACATCAAGTAACATCAGGTCAATGCCTATGCTAGTTACCATCAAGTGGAAGCAGTTGGTAAAGATGGGCGCTATTAAAGGGAAGTTCAAACATTCACACTGGCTTCTTTCTGTGTGATGGTGGTGCGAAGGCGTGCGCTGGGAGCTACACACAGGAGCAGAGCAGAACACAGGAGCAGGGCTCTAGGCAGAGTCACCCGGTTTGGTCAGGCAGAGGAGGTTTATACCACACACAGGCTCAGCAAGGTTGTCCTACTAGATGTAATTAATGATTTACAAGCTAGTGATGCAGTCTAAACATAGCCTAACCATCCCCGAAGCTGTTCAGGTTTTGTGCTCCTACATCTTGTTGCACCAGGGAGCTTTCGAGGCACTATAGCTGTGGCAGAATGGACATCACGAAAGGCTCCTTCAAGGGGGTTTAGACATTTCCTTAATGCAATGGTGACTGGGTCAATTCGTTTAGGAGAATTACAAAATTGAACTTTTATCAAATTGCACATTTTCTAGCCTGTTTAGACGGGACACGTATAGGTGTATCCCTCGCCTCGCTACAGAGTATGATCACAAGAAAGGAAAAAGTCAGCATTCCCCCAACAGCGATGTGGAGTGCAATGCTGATTGCATTATTACAGACATAGATGCCTGGTCCAGGCAGGACACGTGGCTCTTTCATGTTCTGTCACTGGGAACTTTACAATCGTCTGTCAAGGGGAGACGCGGGAGATGGAGTGAGTGTTTGCTTGGTGAGTGTCACAATGCAAGGCGCTATGTCATTCATTCAACTACTCAGTAAATTCAGACCTATGTTTGCATGTTACAGGTGACTGAGTACGTCATTCGCCCAAGGATTCCCACCCTATACCCAGTCGCGGCTCGCATGATTCGCGGGAGGGAAGGGGGGTTCGCGCTGGGGGAGGCTGGATTCACGCAAGGGGGATCTCGCAGGGGGGGGGGGGTTTGAAAAAAATATTTTAAACCGTACCTTACCGGTAACCGGTCCCGCGCCGCCTACGTGGTTACACAGTGCCACCCATGCGCGGCGCCCAATGCCTGACTGCGCGCCGGAGAGGCCCCTGGCATTGGCAAACGACGCGTGCCTCTCAGCCAATCCAGACGCTCATTAGCAGCGCCAGGATTGGCTAAGAGCAGGGTTACTCCCCGCCCATTATGAGACCCGGGGGCTGCTGCATGAAGCACCCTCGGGTCCCTCGCCAGTCGCTCTGCTAAGGGGAAGGTACTAGTGTGCGCATGTTCGGGCTGGTCCTAAAAATGACCAGCCCAAAAACGGACATGCGCACTACTGCTGCAGCTGCGCTTAGTGCCGCGCTGAGTCTGTCACTCAAGCTGCCGCAGCCCCACCCCCTTCAGCGCCGTCCAATTGTTTCGGGCATGTCCCGGTAGCGTATTCAGCGAGACTTTGTTTTACTGAAGTTGGTGCACGAATTACATTTTAGGCGTGACGCACTGACGGTGAATGGGTCCATGTGGCTTAGTGGGGCAACGCCCCAACGCCCCAATGGGCGCACCGCCACTGGTGACAGGCCAGCCAGTCGGTTTTTATGGAGAGGCAGAAGGGCAGGAGTGGGGGGATGTGGAGGAGGATGAGGTGCCTGAGGAGCAGGAACCAGTTTGGGATCCCAGGGCATGGGAGAGACTGGATATTTTTGAGTCGGGGGGGGTTGGGAAGAGGTTCGGAGGAGGGACAGGGTAGCACAACATGACGCATATTTGGCGAAAGCCCTTCATTGGGACAGAGGGGCCCCAGTTCCGAAGGGGGGTTGGGAGTAGAGGTCCAGGCAAGCAGGTGGGGGAACAGGCTGGTGGTATAGGGGCACGCATCTGCGGTTATTGCAGCAATGTTGGAATGGAGTGGGGATGAGGAGGGTGGGGATGAGGAAGGTGAGCAAGTGATGGAGGTATTGGAGGTGGGGGTAGTAAGTGGGGGGCGGTGTACAAAGAGGTCAGAGTGGTCAGGCATGTGGCAGATAACCAGCACACCAGTCTAGCCGTTTGTCTTGCAGGGATACGTATGGTGTGGGGAGGCTGACTCGGCACAGCTGGAAGCGGCTCACTTGCGCTGAGCCGAAGAGAGGGCTGGGCAGAGAACGGCATGCCAGATATCGGCAGGGGATCCCATCGTGGTCAGCACAAGTAGGCCCAGAACATCCTCACTCGCCCCAACATCTGGTGGGTCCTGCACGACCTCCGGAGAGAAAGTGAAGGACAGATGGTGCGTAGTAGTGCTGGAGTGGCACAGAAGGAAACAGTTTGCCCCTCCCCCGGATAACCAGCGAAGGGTTAAGGGTGGGACAGCCAAAATGGCTCCACCACTAGAGGTATACGAGCCTGGGATGGCCGCAGGAGGGGTTGCATAGCGCTAAAGTGTTGGATTTCGATGAGGAGAGCCTCAAAGAAGGTGAGCTGCGGGAGGTTGATGAGAAAGGGGAGGGGAGCTCTAATGTTTTCCTTAGAGTGTTGCAGGGGCATGCAGAGAGACCAGCAAGGGTGTTGTGGCCTGCAGCGAGGCCAGTGAGAGCGCCGGAAGTAACAGGCCCCCTGGCCAGGACGACTGCATCTCTATGGGCACCCTCCTTGGTGCCAGGTAAGGTCAGGGGCATGACGGGGAAGCCCAAGATGGTTTCCATTGGTATAGGTACTGGGGTGCTGCAGGGAGAGGTGGGGGGGGTGGTTACAGAAAGGAAATGTGTTGGATGTGGGGGTGGGCACCAGTGAGGCAGGGGGCCTGGGGGGTAGTAAGGAGGAAGGTAGTTTGGGCAAAGGGAAGGATACAGAGGACAAGAGTAATAAAGGAGATAAGAAAGAGGGCCCTGAGAGTAAGGAATTGAAGTTCAAGAAGCTACCTTATATGGGGGTGACAAAACCTTTGGGGATGCACCTTATTCTGGCCACCAAAGAGTGCATTTGGGAAGGGGAGCATGTAGAGATGCTTACATTGTTGCATAGGGAGGTGGGGTCCAAAGAAGAGGAATATGAGTTGGCCAAGAGGCCGAAAGTGCCCCTTATGATTGAAAATTGGACGGCGGCCGTCACGATTTATGCAAGCGTATATTGTGAAAAATACCCAGAGCACTGCGTCGCTCTGTTTAAACGTATGGATGTCATCAGGAAGGCTCAAATCACGGGTTGGGGAGCATATGCGTGGGCCCAGTATGATGAAGAATTCAGGGCGTGATTGGAGTGGGACCCTGAAGCAAAATGGGGGGAATTAGATAGCGACCTGTGGCAACACACAATGGGGGCAGCAAAAGGTGTGAGGACAATATTAATTGCCAGCGGTTTGCGAATAGTCTACCAGCCCTTTCAGGGCACCCCACCCGGGGAGGGGTGGGTGGAATGGGTAAGAGTCAACAAGGGGTCGGGGAAAATTGCTGGGACTTTAATAAGGGCCAGTGCACACGCCAGTATTGTAAGTTCCGCCATGAATGTTCAAAGTGCGGAGAGCGACACCCCCTGGTCAATTGCTTTGGGGCGGGGGGGGTGGTTATCACCAGGAAGGAAACCACTGACAGCAGCCCGGGGGGAATTCGGGGGGACAGCAGCAGCAGTTCACGGGCACTCAGGGAGGTAAGGGAATGCAAGGGGCTGGGCCAAAGGGCTCATACTCCTGTTAAGTTAGACAGGTTGGAGTTCTGGCTGGGGCGCTACGAGCGACAGGAAAAAGCAAGTGTTTTGTTGGAGCGGTTTCGGTTGGGTTACATGGGGCAGCGGTTCAGGAGGTGGGTGGATAATCTGCGCTAAGCCAAAGAGCAGAAACAGGCAGTACAGGACAAACTTGACAAAGATGAGGGAAGGTAGGATGGATGGCCCCTTCTATGATTGGCCCATAGAGAATTTGATTGTGTCTCCAATCAGAGTAGTCCCCAAGAAAGAGGTGGGCCAATTCAGACTGATCCAGCACTTGTCATGGCCGGAATAGTGATGGCGGAAACAGGGGCACTGATGGCAAAGTGCGATATGAAATCTGCGTTTTGGCTGCTTCCAGTCAACCCAGAGGATTTTCAGCTCTTGGGTATCCATTTTGTAGGAAAGTGAACACTGCCGATGGGTTGTTCTAGCTCGTGTGCACTGTTCAAATGTTTCAGCACATTTCTGTAGTGGCTTTTTTCATGGTGCACAGGGCACCAGTTGGTCACTCACTACGTGGACGATTTCTTCTTTGTGGGCCTACCTGGCTCCGGGAGCTGTCAGGATGCACTGGCAAGTTTCCAAGAGCTGATGGGAGATCTTGGGGTGCCATTGGCCCCGGAGAAGACGATGGGCCCTAGCACAGAGCTGTCATTTCTGGGAATTGAGATTGATTCTGTGAAAATTTAAGTGCTATTGCCTCAGGACAAGAAGGTCAAGATGCTGGCATTGTTGAGGGACATGCTGCCATGAGAGAAAGTCAAAGTCAAGGAGGGAAAGGTTCTGTTGGGGCACCTTAACTTTGCTTGTAGAGTAGTCAGGGCAGGGAGGATGTTCTGCAGGAGGTTGGGCCGCACACTTACCTCATCATCACATATAGCTATCAGCCGGGTGTCAAAGAAGACTTGCGGTTGTGGGGTGCATTTCTACAGTCTTTCAAGGGGGTTCTGCTGGCGCGGGAGGGCGACATGGAGTGGGACAGCCAGATTTTTTTGGATGCAGCGGGTAGCCTAGGTTTTGGACTTTATTGGCAGGGGAGGTGGTGTGCCAAACCCTGGCCTGACCACTAGATCAACGGCGGCAGGAGCATTGCATATATGGAGCTTTTTCCCCGGATGGTCGCAGTAACGCTCTGGGGGGAGGAGCTGGCCCACAAGAGAGTGCTGTTTGAGGTGGATAACATGGCGGTAGTGGAGATCGTCAATCCACCAGGGATGAGCAAGTTCTGAAACCGATGAGAGTATTTGTGCTGGGTTGTCTGCGTTACAACATTTCTTTCAAAGCTTTGCATGTGCCGGGTGTGGACAATGACATTATGGATGCTTTGTCTCATCCACAGTGGGGGAGATACCGTGGGCTGGCCAAGGAAGCCGACAGGATCCAAAGATATCCATGCCTCAGCAACTGTGGTACTTAAGCAATGCCGGATGTTACAATTGGTGGTAGCGTCACTTGCAGAATCCACAAGGGTCATGTTGTCCTGGCCTGGACAGAGTTTTTGTGTTCGAGGGTGCAGCGGCGGGATGAATTGTGGTTGCAGGTTGAGGAGGTCATCCAATATATATTAGATCTGATTGAGAGAGGTCTGTTGAGGGTTACCATTGCCGGGAATTCAGCGGAGAATTGCCTTTATGGGTAAATTAATATGGGGCTATGCTCCAATGGCAGACGAACTGAGACGTAGAATCCTGGAGGGTTGGACGCAGGAACATGGCATGGCGGCGAAGGCCTTGAAGCCAATATCGTGCCAGCTATTGTGCCGTTTGCTAACTGTATTGCCAGAGGTGTGCAGGGATGAGGAGGAGACGTGCCTTTTTTCCACAGTGATGGTGTGGATGTTTTTCAGGGCGTTTTGGGTGTCGGAACTGCGGGGGGGGTAGGGTTCCAGGGGGGAGTTGTTTTCAAACAGACCAACAAGGCCAGGGTAGACTGGTTATTTTACAGGCAGTGGAGGCTCCAGGCCCCTGCCCACTTTGGTGGGCGTCACAATGGTAGTTTTTTTTGCGGAGCATCTAGGGGAGCAGTCTTTAGGCACAGGGCGGGGGATAGGGTGACAGCATATCAGCTGTTAGCGCTTCTCCGGAAAGCTCTGCAGCCCTTGGGGGGGATGGGGCGGAATTTGGGACACACTTTCCGCATCGGTGGGGCGTTGGAGGCAGGCCACAGGGGTTGGGCACAGGATGAAATTATGTGGCTAGGCCGCTGGTCATCACAGTTTTATAGGCATTTTGGGCAGGGGTTGGGAGATGAAATGCACACGGTACTATGTAAAATTTACTGCCTTTTTGTTTCTTGCAGGTTGAGTGTCCGGCCCAGAGGTGGAGGAGATGGCCATTTGGGTGGCGGGACACTTGTTTGTTAAATGGGCCCAAGTGCAAGCTCGTCAGAGTTACTTTGGACAGAATTTAGGTTTCAATGAATGTTTAAGATCACATGGAAAGGGAATGGAGGCATGTGTTGGAGAGAGCTGGCACCCTGTTTGAATATTATGATGGTGGGTGGACGGTGCCCGGATATATTGGTTCTGAATTTGGAGGAGAACGATCTTTTGTAAGAAGAAAGGGGTTGGGTAGATGCACAGCATGAAGAAAGATTTAGCACTCATTAAAGAGAAGTGGGCAGGGTGTTTCAACTTGTGGACGGAGTCTGTGCCCAAGAAGTGCCTTGAAGCCGGGGGTGATAGATGGAGCACGTAGAAAGGTTAATGGCAAGATGACTCGTTTTTGTAGCAGGATTTGTTTTGGCAGGATCCGTCATTCCGATATTCGGTTCGACACTGAGTTTTTTTGGGATTACAGGGTTCACCTATCCAGACTGGGTATGGATCTTTACTTGTTGGAGATTAGAGAGGTGTTGGCTAGAAAGCTGAATGTACAGCAGTAGATGTTAGGAGAGGTGAGTACCAACATCAACGGGGAGTGGGTCAGAAAAAGGTTGTGTGCCACCTCCTTTTTCTGGGTGGTGGGGACATGCAAAGCTTGCTAGGGTTGCCTGAAGTTTGGCTGGCGTTGAAGGTTAGTAAACCATGTGCAGGGAAAGGGTAGGCAGGTAGTTCAAGGTTCAGTTTAGGATGTTTGGTTATTTACAGTTTCATACTTGCAGCCATAAGATGTAGAGTTAAAAGAACTTGGTATTTTAAATGCAATACATTGTAATGTTTGTAATGTGTTAATTGCAGGTTGGGGGGTATCATAGGGGTGGGGTCAGCTGGTAGTCTAATGGATGTACAGCGAGGTTTCAGTTTTGCGAGACAGTTGCCAGGTTATTTTGTTGTGATGTGCACCGGTTTCAATAAAGCAGCCTTTTTCACACATAGTAAGTTGTCTGTCATGGCTGCACCCATTCTCTCCCAATGGCCAGTCTGGCCCCATTAGCAGTTTTTCAAACAAGTGAGAGGCCATTGAAGTGTATCAGGCCATTGATTTGGTTAACAAGAGAGAATGACTACAATACATCCTCGTCACTCTTGCCATGAAGAATCACAAAGTGAGTGGATTCAAAATCCACTCCCAACGTATAAAATGCCCTCCTCCCACCTTACTTTCCGTTCTTTTTTTCTGTGGAACTCCATTTGGGGAGGCGCAGTGCTCATGCTCCGGCACGTGGGCAGCTCCCCTATTGCCATGTGGTGCCGGAGAGCCTGGGGGGGGGGGGGGGCATGATTTGTGTTGGTCTTTGGAAGCGGAAGTTAGCATGACTACTGAGGCAGTAAGTCGAGCACTGATTCTCCCAGGGTCAGCAAGGCGCAGTGCGGCAGACTTTTTTTGCTCCGCTGTTCTGTTCACCTGGCTGAATGTCTGCTGTGCCTTCCTCCGGCCGGGGTGGGCATGGCTTGATGCAGAGGGCGTATTTCACTTGGCCAGAGGTCTGTGGTGCCTTTCTCTGGCCAGGGTGAGTGTCTTGGTTATCGAGGCAACCAGCTGATCTAAGTAGGCTCTCAGCAAAGCGGGAAAAAAATGAAATAAATTATGGCAGCCTGTCTGCTGGCTTATTCGCTCGGTTAGGCTTACAGAAGGGTTAGCTGTGGTCATTTTTTTAATAATAAAAACAAAGATTTGCTATTGGTTTCTGTGTACATGTCAGCATGGGATTGGTCTGGCATGTTACGGGACATTATCACAGGTTTAGGTCTGTTTTAGAGAGAGTTGCTTCCCCAATGGTGTCACTTTAGGGACTATTGGGGAGAAGGTTCTCGGTTGTGGTCTGTGTTGGTTACAATGGAGAAGAGAACTGCGATGAGGCAAAGGTCACAGTCTCATGATTCAGTGGATGAGAGTGATTACCGGCAGGATGTGTCAGCAAGGGCTGGTGGTGCCCCGACTGGAGGGTCTGTTTCCCTGTTGGATGTAGAAGTCCAGGCTATGATTGATGCTGCAGTCGCTAAAGCCTCGTCTTCCAAGCATAGGGCAAAGCCTGCTTCATTCCGGTTGGAAAATAATCCAGGTTATGAATCATCAGCTGAATCTGTCCCTGAGAGACATGTGGCGTCTTGTGAGAAGTTCAATTCAAGGACAGAACTGGCGAACATTCTTTCCCACATCAGATACAATCTGGGCATAGCGCCATCTCTGGTGGAGAGGGCTGCCGGGAACCTTTTCGTGCAATTTGCGAAGCCTGCATCCCTAGCTTTGCCTTTTTACCCAAAGATTAAGGAGGCGATGTTTAGATCCTGAGAAGAGCCTGAGCCTAGCCAGGTTCCCCACTTTCTTCAGAAATCCTATGCATTGGAAGACGTGGATACGCAGTTGCCACCTTCTGTTAAGGTTGATTCGATCTTGGCTCCTGTTATCGGCAGAGCCTTAATAAATCCTGCTGACTGTTTGCAATTGCATCATGTGGATCGCAAGGTGGATAGTGGCCTTTCACTGCATCTAATTTGGTGCTCAGGGCTGCCTCATATCGGGCCTTGACAGCTCAATCATTGAAGGATTGAGGGTCTGGCAGAGGCCATGCAAGAGGGGTCGAGTGTGTGTGAAATACATTTTAAAATCAAATTGCGACTTGCACACTGTATTAGAATTTCACCTTAGAATGCATTTAAACTTTTGCAGGAATAATTTTGCATAGAAAAAAAAAATAACACGTATGTAAATGTGCGTGCATTAAACGTGTAGGAAAAATAACTTGCAGAAAAAAAGTGTAGGAGGCTGTGATTTCTGATTTGCTTCTGTAACTAGGCTCAAACCATTTTCTTTAGACTCTTGCACACAGCTAAATAGACATTTATTTAGAATATTTTGCCTAGCACCAGCATACTACTAGAGAATGTGCTGAAGTTGTTTTGCTTCATCATGCCATATTAGATCATCCTGCTTTAACAAAGAGCTTTGCTGTGTATTCATAATGAATAGACTGTTAGAATGAAGAATACATTTAGATATATTTTATGTATGCTTAACCAGGACACTGTCGATAGATTTGTTTAAATGTATTTGTTTAGCCCTTTGTATTCACAATGGGACATTGAATGCTGCTAATAGCTCAGGTAAGAAGGTTTTCATGAAAACTTTCCTCCATGTTTCTATATTTGCAACATTTAATTTACTATGTACCGGTGTGAATGTTTACCGTGGGAATCAGTAGGAAAAGCAGGAGATGTTGACGACACCATCGGATGATCAGTTTCCATTGGCTGAAAGCATCATACATCTACTAATTTTCGCTACATTATCGCGCATTCTTATACTATAATTGAGTGTTCCTAGTTAGAGAGTTAGGACATTATTATGGAGACCGCTTTTGACTCTACATCGAGAGAGTGCTTCCTTTAACCATCCTAAACCCCATTTCTTGCTCCTCATTGTTGGAAGCTACTGCAGACATTGATATTACCCTCCTTCATTCCAACTCTTCTTGATCAATGCTACTGCAACAACCATTCCCCTATCACTGATTTAATGTAATGGTTGCTAATGCAACTGTTGGTAACTCGGCTGAGTTTCCAGAATGACCCTTTAGGGAAAGTTCAAGACGTTATCTATGCTCCGAAGGGGGGGCGTGGCTGACCGCCTAAAATGGCGGACGTGTCTTGGTGAGGCTCCGGGTCCTCGGGGGGAGGAAACCCTGATTCACGCCATTCCTAGACACCTTCAATTACCCTCACTCCCGGCACGTACCTCTGTGAGCCCCCGGCACGGATTGTGTCGACGGCGGCCCTGGCAGTCGGCGGCGTGACAGAGGAAAAGCGGGGGAGCCGCACGAATCACGACACACCTGGAGGGGCCTGAGAGCTGAGAGACCCTCTGATCGCGCACTGCCTTAGGACCGGGCTACCCGGATCGAACTGGAGAGACCCCGCCGCGGACCTGAGCGGTGAGTGCGGCGCGACGGGCTGAGGCTGAGCGGGATTATTGGCCTGCCCCCCTCCCCCGTGGCACTGTGATGAGAGCCGGCCTGTGATCGACACCGGACGGGGGCGCCGCGAGCAGCGGAGACGCACCTCTGACGGCCTGCACGGGTCATCAGCGCTTGGGGCCTGCAGTGGCGCCTTCCCCCTCTCTCAACTGCCGAGACGACCCAGCTGCTCTCGGCGGCCCGGCGAGGGGCGCACATATCCCGGCTTTGCAGCGGAGCACCTGCCCCTAATTACTGTCGCGATCGTCCTGGTCCCCGCACCGGACCGGACCTGGCCGGGCTTCAGGGGGTAAGCATGGAGGTCCTACACCATGGACTGAGAGATCGGGGAGAATGAACACGATGCCTACCTGCCCAGGGCTCCCACACTGATCACAGGGACATATTAAGAGTGCGGACAGGCGAAATCCCGCGAGCCGGGCCCCGAACACGAACTGCACAGGGGGGGGGCCCGGATTGACCATCGGGCTACCGTCGCAGGATACCCGGCTGGGGGCGATCCTTGAGGTGACCACAGACCGTGGCCTGGGTGGGCCTGCTCGGCTCGAGGGACGCGGCGCTGGGGGGATGGAGTGACCGGGTTTGGAGCCCTTTCTGGCCTCCCCTCCATAACCAAGAGCGAGCACTATATACAACTGCA
The DNA here is from genome assembly GCA_963921515.1 of Calotriton arnoldi. NCBI lineage: Eukaryota > Metazoa > Chordata > Amphibia > Caudata > Salamandridae > Calotriton > Calotriton arnoldi. Next base: position 164,666 of record CAWUFW010007167.1, on the reverse strand, counting down.
GCGAGCACACAATATGGGCAGGTTCAGGGGGAAGCAACTGGACGGTCAGCCGCACGCGGGTGGTCACTCTACTACACCCGAGCCCTACAGTAGGCCTCCGTCGCCAGGAGCAGGTTCAACGGGCACTGTGGACAACCCTCCTGACAAACTAGACCTGATCCTTAAAGAAATCCGGGACTCTAGATCAGCACTTGAGCAACAAATCGGGTCCCTCACCTCCAGTCTTACGCTGCTCAAGGCGGATCATGGAAAACTAGCGGAAACGGTCAAAGACCAGGAGCGAACCTTGACAGACTTGGCACCCCGCGTCACAACACACGAAACGCAACTTCAGCGCCTACAACAACAGGTGTCTGGCCTCCAGGATCGAGTAGAAGACGCGGAAGGCAGAAACCGACGCAACAATATACGCGTCATTGGCCTGCCGGAGCGCAGCGAGGGCCCCAGGGCGGCGGACTTCATGGAAACCTGGTTCAGGGAACATGTGGCTCAGGACGGTCTCTCGCCATATTTTTGTGTGGAAAGGGCCCACCGGATACCGACAGGCGCACCAAAGGCAGGTGCACCCCCGAGACCACTGATCGTTAAAATACTGAATTATAGAGACCGCAACGCTCTCCTACAAAAAGCAAGAGAAAAAACGCAGATACAGTATCAAAATCACCGTGTCTCATTGTACCCCGACTATACTCTCCTAGTACAGCGACAACGCTCTTCATACCAAGCCGTAAAGAACAAACTACGGGAGGCGCAACTTAAATACGCATTACTGTTCCCAGCCAGGTTGAAGGTCATCCATGACAAAAAGACCTACTTCTTTGACAGCCCGAATGACGCTGCAGAATGGATGGAGGTGATGGACCTTGGACCGAGCCAGAGCAGCCAGATGGGGACCAACCCCAGGGCCGCACCAGATCGCAGAGACAGGAGCGCCGTCGACCCCGGCTGCCTGAGCGGAGGACGAGCGGCGCTGGCCCGACCCCGGCACAACGACACATGGACATGGCAGAGGCAGTGACCCTGGCGGGGTCGTTCAGGGAGGACAGTCGCAAGACCCTCGCGGACTCCGACGACAACACAATACACTCGGACTCCGAGCACAGTATCACCCTGTTTCCCTCGGTTACACCGCAGACCAGCGATGACCTAGTGGATAATTAACACTCACTACCCCCAGTACAGCGACTGCACCTGTACGACGGTCGGTGTGTCAAAGGACTCCTTGATGTAGGACATACCACTGACTGGCTGAATGCAGCTGTATCCTTTTTACATTGTGAGAGTATATCGAGGTTTCGCTGAATGAGAATGGGTTGTTACTACCTGATGTATATCTTTAAGTCTAGTCCCACATGGGAGGCTGGTCGACCTCTGCTGGTCCCCCAGAAGTCATGCATACTCTCCCTTATTTGAGCCCTACGTGTGCGCAAAGGACGATGGAACAGGAATGAGTATATTGTGTGTTCCCCAATTGGTTTCCCCCCCTGGGACTCTGTCGAGCCCCCGGGACCCCGCAGGGACGACCGATACATCGCGGAAGGCGTCAGCGCACCCCCACAGAGCGTATGCACCGTTATGTATAAATTGTATGTTAGAATTGATTGTTGGGCCCAGCACAGTTTAGAAGCTGAGCCAAGTATTGTTAGTGTTCAGTTAATAGGGAACTCCTGGTCTGCCGTAACTAACCAGCTCTGCCAAACACAGAGCGCTACCTATCATGCTGTCTTATGTCTAGAGAGTACACCACCGCAGGCTTCTATAATCTAATAACCTGGAATGTGCGTGGGCTGGGAGCCATACAAAAAAGGCACCGGGTACATGCGTACCTACTTCGACGTAAAGCCCATGTAGCCTTCCTGCAAGAGTCGCATCTAACTGACACAGAAGCCCAGAAGACCCGCAAGAAATGGCGTGGTCACATTTATTCCACCAACTACTCGGCCTTTGCTAGGGGGGCGGCCATCTGGATACGACATGGGGTCCCGTTCAAGGAGCTAGAACGTCGCACGGATGACCAAGGGAGATACATCCTTTTAAAAGGCACCTTAGACGGCATGCCGGTGGTCTTGGGGAGTATCTACACCCCGAACTTCGATCAGGACAAATTCTTTCAGAGGTTAGGCATGGCATTAGCCGGCTGGGACACAATCCCTTGGATCCTGGGGGGGGACTGCAACGCGGTCCTAGATGTAGCTCTGGACAGATCACATCCCCCATTGCATGGAGTTAATGCTTGCAAACTAGCGGTGATGCTACACACCTGGTTAGAGGGATGGGCTCTATCGGACGTGTGGCGCCGCTTGCACCCCACACATAAAGAATACTCCTTCTACTCACCAGTACACCAGCTTCACACAAGAATAGACCGGTTCCTCTGTTCCAAAACCATAGCCACCCAGATCAGACAACCCACTTATTTAGCAAAAACCCTCTCCGACCATAACCCCCTTGAGATGACACTTGCATGGGGTAGAATACCAACCCCAGTGCCCACCTGGAGCCTGAGACCACAGCTATTAGACGATGCTCCGTTTCGCTCTACCATCTCTAACACCATTACTACATACCTAGCTGAAAATTGGAACACGGCTTCCTCCAACTTGATTGAATGGGACACACTTAAGGTGGTGGTAAGAGGGGCTGCAATCGGCCGGGTAGTGGGAGCTAGACAGGAAACACACCAGGCACTGCTGAGGGTGGAGAGCCTGCTAGATACTCTGGAACAAGAGGCAGTGACAGACCCTGGTAAAAGAGAGGCCCTGCAGAATGCACGCATTAGCCATGCCGAAACACTCGAAACACTGAGGGTTATTGACCACAGGGCCTTCACGCAACGGAAACACTCGGAAGCGGACAGAGCAGGGACTTTATTAGCCCGCATAGTGCAGGATAGGCCTGAACCCACCATTATCACCTGTGTGAATCTACCGAGTGGCGGAACGGCCCACACGCAACAGGAGATTAATGAAACCTTCTGTATGTATCTTAGCAACCTGTATACCACCCCCTCACGAGATACCGACGTCTCCATGGACGATTTCTTGAGTGACCTACCAATCCCCTCCTTGCCGATAGACGTACAAAAAGAAATAGCGGGCCCTATCACCCAACATGAAATACGAGCCGCAATTAAAGGACTCAACCGGAATAAGGCGCCTGGCGCCGACGGGCTGCCAATTGAGTTTTACCACACTTACTCAGACCTATTAGTCCCCAAACTCGAAGAAGTATATAAAGCAGCACTGGAGAAGGGCCATCTGCCGTTATCCACCATGCAGGCCCTGGTCATCTCCATACTCAAGCCAGGCCGGGATAGCACAGACATTACTAATTATAGGCCCCTATCCCTCTTAGCTACCGAATTTAAAATCCTGAGTAAAGCACTTGCGAACCGCATCCAGCCCTACCTTAACACCCTTATCCATAGTGATCAATGTGGGTTCCTACCGAACCGCAGTACGTCCCTTAATACTAGACGGTTACACTATGTTATGACCGCCACCCCGGAGGTCTATCCAGATGCGGGTTGCTTGGCCCTAGACTTACGTCAGGCTTTTGATTCCATAACTTGGGATTATATGTTTATCGCCCTTCAACGCTTTGGTCTCCCGGAAGGCTATCTTAAATGGGTGCGCCTCCTCTATACGTCACCCACGGCGAGAGCCCGCACCGGACAGCATATTTCTCGAGAGTACACGATCCACAGGGGTACGAGACAGGGATGCCCTTTGTCCCCCCTCCTGTTCGTACTGGCGCTTGAACCCTTAGCGATAGCCCTAAGACAATCGGCAGACCAACTGGGAATTCCCATCGCAGGCACCGCCCACCTCACCTCCATATACGCAGACGATATCCTCCTCTACCTTCGGGACTTGACGGCGGCAGCCACTCCCCTCCCTGATATATTCCACAAATTCGGACAGATATCGGGATTAGCCATTAATTCTAGGAAATCAAATGCCTTTTTCTTTCAGGAAGGGCCCCGCCCAGATGAGATGCAGTTTGGCACATACACCCTACCTGTGGCTCATACCACATTCCGGTACCTAGGAATACAGGTATACAGATCACAGACTGACCTACTAGGTGGCAACCTTGTGAAAGCCATCGCAGCGTTACGCTCCAGCGTGGCCTTCTGGACGTCCTTACCCCTCTCGGTGATGGGACGAATCGCCATCTCTAAGATGGTAGTACTCCCTCGACTACTATATTATTTTGCAAATTTACCCATAGTGGTCCCCCAATCCATATTCAACACACTGAACACTCTGTTGGTGGAGCTTATTTGGGGCTCGGGACGCCGAAGGGTAAGCCTGCAGAAACTGCAGTTGGACAATCGCCACGGGGGTCTGGGGGTCCCCGACCTCAGGGCATACTATTATGCTTGCCAAATCCAATGGCTGTCCTATTGGACAGCAGGGAGGAACCTCCAAGAAATAGGGTTTACACTGAGGGATATCGACAGGGGTAGGCTACATTCCCTGATTCTGCCTAAAGCTAAAATCCCCCCGGAGGGACCCCCCTTGTTGAGGACGGCATTACAATGCTGGAAGAAGGCACTGCACTATACACGAGATATACTCCCATACTCGGCCAATATTCCATTACTGGGGATCCCTTCCCCCGGAGGTCAGCTCACGAAAGGTAGACTACGGTCCTGGGCGGAGACAGGGGTGGAGACAGTTGGAGCTTTCTTTAGCGACGGCAGTCTTATGGACCACGCCACGTTTGTACAGGTTACAGGGGCTTCGGAGCGACACTATCTACTGCATGCCACTATAACACGATACATTAGGAACACCTGGGCACCACTGCGCACGGAGCCACCACAACATGACTTGGTACATTTACTGCACTATATGGGGACTGGAGGACACCTTATCAAATGGTTATACACTGGGGTTAGGACACATGCAGGCGTCTCGCTCACTAGTCTCAGAGCAAAATGGACCGCAGACGCGGGCCTAGAACTTACTGACAAAGCCTGGATGGGTATGATAGAATACCCCAAAAAAGTACCCCGCAATGCTAAACTGAAATTCATTCAAACAATGGTTTTGCATAGATCCTACTTAACCCCACTGAGAGTACACCGAATGTTCCCCGAAGCCCCACATTGCTGCCCTCGCTTCAAAGGTGACGAGGCAGACTTTATCCATATGCTATGGAACTGCCCTCGTATACTGGAATATTGGAGTGGTGTGAGACACTACCTAGGGGAAGTCACACATATGCCCGTCCAGGACAATGCCTTGGAGTGCCTCATGGGGATGCGAAGATATAATAAAGCGCAGAAAGTGCAGCGACGCTTCACTGACCTGGCCCTACTACTCGCCATTAGAGGCCTCACTATGAGATGGAAGTCCCCTAGATGCCCGACACTGACCAGCTGGCAAGACGAAATGACACGATGGGGTGGCGCTGAAAGCATGGCGCTACGTGGGGAAGAGGCGAGGGGGCTACGGAAAGCACCCATCTCTATGGAATGGGATATTATGTTGGAGGACTTCAAACATTTAGACCTAATTCCTCCACAGCTTACTCCCACACAGTAAATTAGTTAAAGCCCCCCCAGGACCACAACCAGACCCACACGGACACCAGCCCACATCACACTACATACAGATGGAGCGGGACACATGGTAACACGTCAATAACCTTACTAGGCAACCATACGACTCGGAATTGGCAGACCAAGGAGGGGGGAGGGGGGACGGGGAAGAATGGGACCTAGTTAGTCCTTTAAAGTTAGCCTTACCATAGATTTGCTAGGCAGTATTGAATTTGCCAAAAGTGTAACAGAAAACTGATGTGACAGTCCCTCTTGTGCCAAGACAGCGAATGTTTAGTGAAAGTCTTATGCACGTAGAAATTACTCCATGATAAAAGATATAACATGTTTACAACGGAACCAGCAAAAGTAAAAGACCTTATATGTCATACTTGCTATGTTGATCATATGGACGAAAAGGCTCAATAAAGTTTGTTTAAAAAAAAAAAATCTATGCTCCGAAAATCTTGCTCTTTTCTAAAAGGAACTCTTTATGGGTTCTCTTTTAGGGTAAGTTATGCTCTTTTAGCTAGTTTAGTGACAAAACTCTTTTATGGAACACTCAGTTTGATGTATGCTGTCACCAATTAATCTTTTGGACTAACTGGAATAAAAGATGACAAAACCATACTAATTCCTTTAATGATAAAGGTTTTGGAAACTTCAACTTCGTCATTGACTGAACATATAGAACCTGACAGTTGATGATATTTATGGCTTGTACTTTTATCCTTGCTCCATTCGCTACACGATGGCAAAGGTCCATCAGACCTGTCAAGCACCATCAGGATTTCGAGGGTCCAAATTGTTGGGTAGGGGTGTTTGGTTTAATACCAGATTTCTGAAAATCCTCTATTAGCAGAGGATATGGTTTACAGCCCAAATGGAGCAATAAAAAAAAAAAAATGTATCCATTCTATACTAAAATAATCCCAGAGTCCAGTTTCCAGTGTCCAGATCCTGACGGTGTGGCGAATTCGAAGGCAGTTACGGTTTAGAAAGTGTGAGAATTGATAGGGTGAAAAGTCATGGTAGTGGGTGTTGAGATTGTGAATGTATTTTCTTTCGAGTTGCGTGAGTGAGTGGTAGAGAAAATCTAGAAGTTTTAAGAGAAGAAGTTGAGTTCGGACTCGTTTAAGTCGAAATATACCAGGATGATAATAAAAGTTTTAAACTAGTTTGCAAAGATTTAGGTGCGGAAGGTGAGGTACCATCACTTGCACTGATAACATAGGGACAAGCTGTTGTGTTCGATTAATCTTGGTTAATGTTAGTGGAACCTTACTGCGCAAACAGGGGAAACTGCATTGATCAGTGCAAGGAGCGAAATTGTACGTCAGTGTTTCGTACTAGGATTGGACGGTTGGTGTGTTTCGCGCTGCCATTGGCTAGTGGATTTTCAGTGCAGCAATTGGATCTTGTCAATTTGAGTGCGGTCTTTGAATTTGGTAAGGAATCGCATGAAATTAATAGAGGACATTTGATGGGAGAACTAAAATTTGAAGTATGCGGAACAGAATCAAAACATTTGGCTTAATGTGACTTTTTTGAAAATGTACCCATCATAAAATGTTTTAAGGATTTTAAGAAATTGTTAAGAGGGGATGTCACTATTCCTTTATGCAGAGGTGAGGAGGCACCTCCGGAGGGTACCTCGCATACATTATGACTAAGGAACATGGATTAAGTTCATATCTTTGTCTCAACAATGGAGTAGGATTACAGAAAATGAGGGTGCTTTGAGTTTTCCTAGGTATGGTACATTTAATACCAGAATCCTTGATAATTTGAAGGGAAAAATTGTATGGAATTAAGCCACCACCTCGACCCATGAAATATGAGGCTTTTAATGCCTGGGAAAAATTTGCGAGAGAGGGGGAAAAGGAAAAATATCAGAGAAGGACTGGAAGAACAAGCAGAATTATGCAAACGCTTGCTGGGATGAAGAACAACGTAGATGGAGGAAGGGTATTATTGAAGGAGACAGATTATATCCAGTTCTTACATCAGACACTGCGAAAATGAGTAAGTATACTAGTAGACAAGAGGGAGAGGAGTCAGATACAGATTCGGGAAATGAAATATTAGAACAAATGTTGTCTTCCCGACCCCCACCACCTACTGTTTTCTCTGACCCAGGAGAGAAAAGTGCAAATCAGACCATAGCTAATGCACCTGTTGATCCAGGTCCACTTCCAATTGAATGACCTTTACAAGCTTTACAAATTGCTCCACCAGTTCCAAGAAGACCACCAGGTTTAGTTCCTAATAAAAATGTTCCAGCTGCATCTCGAGTGGTTGCAAGCGCTCCACTCCAGATTGAGGGACATCGGCGGTTGGAAAAGCACCAACAACCCAAAATTCACAGTTAATCTGTGGAGACCCCACAAACTTTGCAAACTTTGGTAGACAGATGAAGGACCATAGTTTTTATAACTCCATTACCCTCTAACGACTTGAGTGTCAATGAGGATGGATATTTACCAACATGACTTGAGGAAGTCATAAAAGAAAAGAAGGTAGAAGTCACAGGGCCCCTGAAAGAATTAGATACCAGAAAAGACAGACCATTGGACATTCCGAAATTGAAGGTGGAATTAGAGGAAATAATCAAGGGATGCCTGAAGTTTGATCACGTAGATCAGTACCAGAGAAATGATTTAATCTACCTGTACAAGGAGATTACTTGAAGGGCCTCTATGGTGCACAACAGATTGGCAGGGATAGCAAAGAAGTATGATGTGGCTCTTTCCAGCAAAGTAAACTTGCATCAGAGCTATGGAGTTGAATTGGATGATCAGGCTTACAGAGAATATGAGGATTATAGGAATGTGTTTGCACCTTATAGAATTGACAAAATGCATTCACAGAGGATGGATGTGGAAAAATTAGAACTCAGGTGGGCAAAGAAACATGCAAAGAATAACGACATAGAAGATATATGGTTTTTCTTTTCTCTCGAGCTGAAGTAGCAATAGTGACAACAGCCTATATTGCAAAACTATGTATCCAGATTGATTGAAATCAAGATCGTTGCAGCAAATGTAATATGCCTGTTTTGGAAAAAGCAATGTTGTCATGTAAATGTCAATAAAAACATTTAAAAAAAAAAAAGAAACATGCAAAGAAAAAGAGAGAAGCAGCTATAGGAGGAAAACAGGGTGATCCAAGTGAGGATGAGACCGCAGCCTATCCACTGAGAGAAATAGCTGTGCCATGAAATAGAGGTGACTTGACAGCATTTATGAACAATTTCTCAAATTTGAGAGACAAGCCGATGCAGTGATATGCACAAGTGGAGAGGTTCATAAAGATTTCGAAGGGGCTGTGGATTGATTTAAATAAGTTTTTTGACATTGTGGTACCAGCTGATTTATGGGCAGAATGTAAGACTGCGGTACAATAGCGGAAGAGAGAACAGACTAGAGAGAAAGGGACAAATGCACCATCAACAGTTGTAATGGAGAAATACTAAGTGGTTATTGCCTTTTTGAAATGGAGAATACATCTAAAAGGCACAGATTGGTTAAAGATTAAAAAAACACCACAAGAGCCGAAGAAAACCATCCGTAAATACTATGAGAGGTTATTGCAAATGTTTCAACAGCATAGTGGATGTGAGCATCCTGAGGAAAAGGATATTGGGATTTTTGTGTCCCACTTTGTATTAGGATTCAAGCCTGAAATTACTGCTTACTTTACACAAAGTGTGATCTGTTGGCAAAATAAAAGTCTTTGGACTAAATCCTGCATTATGCAAAATATTGTAGTGATGAATTGGATATTAAGCAGGGGAAAATAAAAGAGAAATCCATGTTCGCTCAGACTAAGTTAGCCCAGAAACATGTTCAGAACCAGTCTATTACAGGAAATCAAGGAACGATGCAGGAAGGAGTTGTGCCACAAGCTGGATTTTCAGGAAATCAAGGAGGAATTATGTCCCACAGTAGAGGTAGAGGTGTTCCCTTGGGTATGAGATCAGGAATGGATATTGCTGCAATGATAAAGGTTACTGCTTGTCACGTCTATCATAGGGTAGAGCATTGGAAACGAGAATGTTGATACAATTATGAACATTCTGAGAACTTATGCAGAATCCCCAAGGTATATCAGTTCCAAAAATGTCTATGCAGCAGATGTAAACTCCTATGCAAAAATCAAGCCCAAATGATGCCCCCTGCTCCTGTACAAATGGGGAATCCCAAGTTTAATTTAAATCAAACGTGAAGTTCAATGCAAATCCGTTCCAGAATGCCATGCCACAGTTCCAAAATCAGAGTCTGAATGCCTTGACACAATTTCCTTAGTTCGAAAATGATGGATTAGCTTCTGATAATTCCCAATGAAGGTGCCGGAGAGAAGCTCGCATACTTGGCACAGTCTTAGAGGTAGGACAGAGTGGCCCATCTGTAGATCCAAATGTTTATGGTCACGATGTGCCATTTTTGGTCAACACAGGAGCTACCCGTTCTACTGTCAGAACAGTAGAAGTACCAGACTTACCTCTCGGGAAAGACAACCCAAGAAGTTAGGGTTACAAACAGAAAGCTTTTAAATCCAATTTCAGAAGAAGTTCCTGTAAGAATAGAACATTTGAGGAAAAAGACAGATTTGTGGTATGTTATACAAGCCCAGTAAATCTGTTATGGAGAGATCTGTTGCACAAGTTAAATTGTACAATATATTGCACACCGACAGTGTGGCTTTCCTGCCCCATGATGAGAATGTAGATTTTAAAATGATCAGACAAAATGCTTAAGTAGGAATGTTCCCTTTACTGACCCTTTCCGAATTGCCTGAAGACTTGAGAGATATAGTCAATGCAAACGTTTGGAACTTCACAGGAAAAGATATTGGACTTGAAGAAGGTGTAAAGCCAGTACAAATCAGAGTAAAGCCTAATGATGTTTACCCCAGAACACCATCCTATCATTTGTTTCCAGAGACCACTGAAGGAATAAAACCAGTGTTTGAAGACATGCTACAGAAAGACTTATTGAGGGAGTTGATTGGAACCCATGTAATTCCCCTATTAGGAGTTTACAGAAGCCCATAGGTAAATATAGAATCGTCCAACACCAGAGGTGAATTATTGAAATTGTAGTGCCCTGTTGCCCCATGGTACCAAATCCTGCCACTGTGTGTTTCCAAATTCCCTGTACTGCAGAATGGGTTACTGCCATTGATCTATGTCAAGCTTTCTTTTCAGTGCCCTTGCAAGCAGATAGACAGTATTTGTTTGCCTTTACATTACAGCAGAAGACAATAACATGGAGTTGTCCCTCAAGGGTATACAGAAAGTCAGTCTGCCTTTAATCAGATCCTAAAAGAAATCTAGAATCTCTGCAAATGCCACGTGAGTATACTTTTGTTCAATACACAGACTACCTACTTGTGGTTTAGAAACACGCGATGCTTGCAGATGCGACACCATTGCCCTCTTGAATCACCTGGAAGAGAACGGACACAAAGTGTCTCCTGGGAAACTGCAGTACTGTCAAAAAGAGGCTCAATATCTGGGGGACACAGTTCAGAAAGGAGTTAGGAAGGTGTCACCAGAGAGAGTGGAAGCCATCTTACAGATGAATCCACCACGAACAGAAAAAGGAAGTCAGGATGTTAATGGTTGGCTACTGTAGACAGTGGATACCAAGCTTTTCCTTGATGCCAAAACCTCTACTGAGGTTGACAGGTCTGATCCGCTTACACGGGACAACAAATTTACAAAAGCATTCCTTGATCTGAAAGAAAAATTGTGTCACACCCCTGCACTAGGAATGCCTGATTATACTAAAAAAATTCACATTGTTTTATAGTGAGAGGGAAGGGGGAATCTCTCAGGACACCCTTTAATTGTCATGGTCCCGCACTCTGTGGAGCTATTGTTGACAAAAATGAAGACACAGCATCTTACCCATAATAGACGTACTCCCTATGAGCAGAACCTATTGGCCTCTAAACATGTTGTTATAAAGCGATGAAATGGGTTAAACTCATCAACACTACTGCCTGTGACAGAGCAAAATGAAAAAAAGTGAAGAATTCGATCATGATTGCCCAAATGTCATGGAACTATGCATTAAATCTAGACCATATATTAAGGATGAACAACTAAATGAGCCCGACCATGTCCTATTTGTGGATGGTTCATGCCAGAGAGGAAATGATGGCACATTGAGAGCAGCATATGCAGTGTGCACCATAAATGACCTGATAGAAGCCTCCTGGCTTCAGTCTGTTTTCTCTGCACAAGTTGCTTTATTTTATTTATTTATATAATTTGTAAAGCGCAACTAATGCCGTTCGGCGTCTTGGCGCTATAGGAACCGAAAAAGTTGCTGAATTAGATGACCTCATCCGGTTTAGCTTGGGCCTGGTGCCTTTAAGTCTCCTTAGGGAACAGCCAGGTCTTGAAGGCCTTTCTGAAAGTGAGTAGAGCGGGCGCAACTTTCAGTGTCATTGGCAGACTGTTCCAGAGCACTGATGTGGCCCTGAAGAAGCTCCTTCCACCCCAGTTGGTTCTCCTAAAGGAGGGAACAATCAAATTTATTGCAGAGCCAGAGCGTAGTGTCCTGGCTGGGATGTACCATTTGAGTCTCTCTCTAAAATGATCCGGTCCCAGTCCATGCAGCGCCTTATAGGCCAGGCACAGAGCCTTAAATTTGCAGCGTTGTTTAACCAGCAGCCAGTGCAGTTTCCTGATGGCTCCTCTTGCCGATTCATGTTTGGGAATTTTGAGAAGGAAACGGGCAGCCGCGTTTTGCAAGGTCTGGAGCCTCTTTTCAAGGCCCACTGCGAGAGTGAGATAGAGGCTATTACAGTAATCTATCTTCGTAAGAACCAGTGCGCTGACAGCCATTCTCAGGAGTTCAGGGGGCAGAAATCTTTCAATCTTTTTTATGAGCCTTAGCGAAAAAAAGGAGGCCGATGTGATTTTATTAACTTGATCCCTGAACTTCAGTTCTTTATCTATCATCTTTACTGGTTCAGGGAGTGAGTCCCGTTCGGGTGGCCACCATTCTGGCGTCCAGTGAGGGGTTGTTACCAAAGAGGATGACCTCCGTTTTGGTGGCATTAAGTTTGAGGTAGTTGTAATCCATCCACTTACTTACATTGGTCATACAGGTTTTGAGTGCCATACCCGAGTTGTTTTCGGGCTTTGCCAAAGACACCACGATTTGGGCGTCATCGGCGTAGGACGCCAGGTGAAAGCCTGCACTTTTGATGATTGTCGCCAGTGGAGCCACGTAAAGGTTAAAAAGTGTTGGGCTCAGAGCTGATCCCTGAGGGACTCCGCAGGGTAAGGAGAAAGGCTTAGATGTATAGTTGCCCATTGACACCGTATGCGGTCTGTTTGCCAGGAAGGATTTGAGGAGCTCTAATGCTGCATCCTTAATCCCTAGGCTGCGCATACGGTCCACTAGAATATCGTGGCTAACCGTATCAAAAGCCGCAGAAAGATCCAACAGGATAAGGGCCGCGGTCCCTCCCCTGTCCAGCACTTCCCGAATCTCCTCAGTAGCTGTTATCAAAGCCGACTCAGTGCTTCGTTTTTTTCTGAAACCGTGTTGAGTATCATCCAGAAGCTGATTTTCCTCAAAGTATTCAGAAAGTTGCTGATTCATAACTTTCTCCGCCAGCTTGGCAGCAAAAGGGAGCCTCGAGATCGGGCGGTAGTTATTAGGATCCAATGCGTTCAGGTTGTCCTTCTTTAGAAGAGGCAAAATGGAGGCATGTTTCCAGTGTGTTGGGAAAGTTCTACCCACCAGCATGGGATTCCGTATATGGCCAAGGTATTGTGCCACTTGTGCAGGAATCATGTGCATTACCTTAGGGGGACAGGGGTCTTGAGGTGCCCCAGATTTAATAAGTGGAATGAGTTTTGCCAGTTGCTCCTCTGAGAGAACCTTAAAAATAGAGAAGCGGCTAACGTCATTGGGGGCATGCTCCCCTATTTCACCCGCTACTCTTTTAGCTGAGAGGCTGGAGAAGATGTTTGCAACCTTTTCCTGGAAGAAGGTTGGTAATTTATTGCAAATTTTTATTTATTACTGCGTGGTTTGGACTAGTAGGTTTGGTCAGTTTGTTTATGACTTGAAAAAGGGTTTTATTTGCGTCGCAGGCTGCTTTGATCTGTTCGGAGTAGTAGAAGGTTTTTGCTGCTACGATGATTCTTTTATGTTCTGCTAATTTGTTTTTGTATGTGATTTTCTCTTCTACATCATACTTTTTCCTCCATCTTTGTTCTTGCCTTCGACAGTCCTGTCTAGATCTCCTAATGTTTTCATTGTACCATGGTTGGGATACTTTTTTGACTACCGTTTTGTGGCTCAGTGGTGCTACTATGTCCAAGGCTGAATTTAGCCAGGTTGAAAAGTTTTCCACTCTTTGTTCCAGGTTCTCGGCAAATTCCTACGGCCCGGGAGAAAGGGCGCCTCTCAGTTCTGCCTCCCGAATTTTGTGCCAGGGTCTGCTTACGGGTTTTTGGATTGTGTTTCTGTGCAACTTGCAGTTCTCTGACTGAATCTGCCAGTTAACTGCCCAGTGGTCGGACCAGGTGAGGGGGAGAGAAGGAAGTAGGATAGTAGCCTTGTAGTTGGAAAAAATTCCATCTAGCATATGTCCTGCTCTGTGTGTCGGACCTTTCGTGATTAGGGATAGCCCAAAAGTGGTCATGAATTCGATAAGTTTTAGGGAGTCTAGATCTGATTCACTTTCCAAATGAAAATTAAAATCTCCCAGTACCAGGTAGTTGGCATTGGTAATGGTGGATTCCATTGGCAGGCTAAGCTGGTCTATCAAACAAGCCCTTGGTCCTGGCGGCCGATATATCAGCAGGCCCTTATTGGCTTGTAAATCTGGCGGCTGCACAGAAAAGGTTAAAGCCTCGAACCCAACTGTGGTGAGAGGTTCAAAGGTCGTTTTGAAGTGATCCCTGTACAATATTGCTAACCCACCTCCTTTTTTAAATTGTCTATCAAGCCTGTAGATAGAGTAGCCTGGGGGGGTGGCTGCGACCATTTCAGGACCTGAGCTAAGGTCTGCCCAGGTTTCTGTTATTGTTGCGGAGTTAATTGCCCTCACCCAAGCTTGTAGTTTAACTGCATAAATGAGTCACCATATTTACGGACAGCCAGTATCGGTTTGGTGTAGTACATGACTTTGGGCAATTATGGTCGCAGCAAGGTTTCCTTACTTCCACAGGTACTCCAATCTGGAATGGAGATCATGTTAAAAATTAGATTGAAGCGCTTCAGTTGCCTAGTGAAGTTGCTGCTGTGAAATGTCCAGGTCCTGAAACCAGCAGCGGGCATGTTGCCATGGGCAACAGATACGCTGACTCAGTAGCTGGGTATTGCGTCCTGCTAGCCTGTACATTTAATGGAGCGTTTCACATGTGAATCTGAGGAAGACAGCTCTTTTGCAATGGTAATAGAATTACAGATACTTGGGAAGAATTGGAAAGGAAAAAAAAAAAAAGTACAGGAAAATGTGTCAAACAGAACAGCATGGGGGGGATCAAATCAGGATGTGTGTAGAACATAAATGACATATGGATGACAGCAGATGGAAGGCCAGTGTTCCCTGATAGCTTTATGTTTCCAAAGACACGTTACTATCATGGGTGCACACACTTAGGAAGAGATGCCATGGTGAGAACATTGACAGTTGGTAAAACCGCCGGTTCCGAATGATTGCTGATGAAATCCGCCAAAGGTTTGTTACATGTCAACAGCTAAATATAGGGAGAAAAACACAAGTCAGAAGCACACGCATAGGGAGATCAAGTATTCCCTTTCACAGAATGCAGATGGATTTTATCAAGATGACTGTGCATAACAGGTTGAGATATATCTCTATAGATAGATCTCTATTTTCTCAAGAAGAGTGGAAGCCTACCCAACGAGGAGAAATAACAGTCTGACTGTAGCTAAACTTATTATGTGAGCTTGTCCCAAGGTTCAGGATGCCAGTCCTTCTCGAGTCAGATAGCATGTTCATTACTTCATTGTTGAAGTGAGTTCTTCTATGTGCTGCTCTACAAATGAACAAAAGCTACATTGCATTTACAGACCAGAGGCTTCTGGTATAGTTGAACAAATTAATGGAACAGTGGCGGTGCGTCCATTGGGGCGTTGGGGCATTGCCCCACTAAGCCACATGGACCCATTCACCGTCAGTGCGTCACGCCTAAAATGTAATTCGTGCACCAACTTCAGTAAAACAAAGTCTCGCAGTCTTGCTGAATACGCTACCGGGACACGCCCGAAACAATTGGACGGCGCTGAAGGGGGTGGGGCTGCGGCAGCTTGAGTGACAGACTCAGCGCGGCACTAAGCGCAGCTGCAGCAGTAGTGCGCATGTCCGTTTTTGGGCTGGTCATTTTTAGGACCAGCCCGAACATGCGCAAACTAGTACCTTCCCCTTAGCAGAGCGACTGGCGAGGAACCCGAGGGTGCTTCATGCAGCAGCCCCCGGGTCTCATAATGGGCGGGGAGTAACCCTGCTCTTAGCCAATCCTGGCGATGCTAATGAGCGTCTGGATTGGCTGAGGCACCCGTCGTTTGCCAATGCCAGGGGCCTAGCCGGTGCGCAGTCAGGCATTGGGCGCCGCGCATGGGTGGCACTGTGTAACCACGTAGGCGGCGCAGGACCGGTTACCGGTAAGGTACGTTTTAAAATATTTTTTTTCAAACCCCCCCCTGCGAGATCCCCCTTGCGCGAATCCAGCCCCCCCCCCCAGCGCGAACCCCCCCTTCCCTCCCCGCGAATCATGCGAGCCGCGACTGGGTATAGGGTGGGAATCCCTAGGCGAATGATGTACTCACAGTCACCTGTAACATGCAAACATAGGTCTGAATTTACTGAGTAGTTGAATGAATGACATAGCGCCTTGCATTGTGACACTCACCAAGCAAACACTCACTCCATCTCCCGCGTCTCCCCTTGACAGACGATTGTAAAGTTCCCAGTGACAGAACATGAGAGCCACGTGTCCTGCCTGGACCAGGCATCTATGTCTGTAATAATGCAATCAGCATTGCACTCCACATCGCTGTTGGGGGAATGCTGACTTTTTCCTTTCTTGTGATCATACTCTGTAGCGAGGCGAGGGATACACCTATACGTGTCCCGTCTACACAGGCTAGAAAATTTGCAATTTGATAAAAGTTCAATTTTGTAATTCTCCTAAACGAATTGACCCAGTCACCATTGCATTAAGGAAATGTCTAAACCCCCTTGAAGGAGCCTTTCGTGATGTCCATTCTGCCACAGCTATAGTGCCTCGAAAGCTCCCTGGTGCAACAAGATGTAGGAGCACAAAACCTGAACAGCTTCGGGGATGGTTAGGCTATGTTTAGACTGCATCACTAGCTTGTAACTCATTAATTACATCTAGTAGGACAACCTTGCTGAGCCTGTGTGTGGTATAAACCTCCTCTGCCTGACCAAACCGGGTGACTCTGCCTAGAGCCCTGCTCCTGTGTTCTGCTCTGCTCCTGTGTGTAGCTCCCAGCGCACGCCTTCGCACCACCATCACACAGAAAGAAGCCAGTGTGAATGTTTGAACTTCCCTTTAATAGCGCCCATCTTTACCAACTGCTTCCACTTGATGGTAATTAGCATAGGCATTGACCTGATGTTACCTGATGTCAGTGGTTCCTAAATATGTTTTTAAGGTAGTGCGTAGTGGGATCCCATACTGCAATCTAAGCGTGCCCCTTTACACCTGCGTGCCCATCCTATATATCCATTGAGTGTTAAAATGGCATGTACCACTACAAACTCCAGGTTAAAAAAAACATTCTAGGCGTCTTAAAGACAAGGCAAATATGATCCTTTTGGGACAAAAGGACACCCCAGAGCCTAATAAAGAAACGTGACGTTTGTCAATTCTTTGTGACCTTCGCTTCCCTTTCTGAACATTATGTGCCCGTTTACTTCTTAGACTTTTGAGCGCATATCATATGTACAAATATCAAACTTGCAAGGTGCACAATGTTTGTGAAGCACAAACCTACCTCACATTTTGCGATGCATTTGTGCGTTGGTGGTTTTATTTAAAACAAAAAAATAGGTGTATTATTATAGTGTGCAGACTGAAATAGGTCCAAAGTAAGCAAATAGCAGTTCATATATTTTTTTCAGTTGCAAAGTCCAGCATTTTAGTTTGGCCTGGTTATGGGGAAGTAGCCAGTCCTTCAGAAGATTTGGTTGTTGAGTCTTCAGGTGCGTTGTGTGTCTGAAATGTCATTTGAAGAGGTAGTTATTCTGAATTTGCATCTATGCATGCCGGTACTTAAACTGAAATGGATGTTTGGAGTGAATTCCACAAGACAAGAAAATAGGCTCAAGGTGCTGCTAACAACATGGTTGTGGCTATACCCATGGGATGAATTTTGATGAAATTAAAATCAGTCTGTTGGCTAGTTTGTTTTCATTTTCATGTGCTATTTTCATTGAGTTTTGTTTTGGAAATTCAAATGAATGCAGAATTTCCGTGAGTGTTGCAGTGTAGGGGAAAAGTTGGTGTCTCATAGCGGCTATGATGCTTGCCTCTGAGCTTCCTACAGCTTGATGGCATGGAAGTCATATTCAGGCCAGGGTTGGACTGGCCAACAGGGCAATCAGGCAGTGCCCAAGGGTTGGTTTGAGTCCAGAACAAATCTCGCAGACCAATTCCGCTGTTATAACAAGAGATTGCTTTAAAATTAACCTTTGCCCTGTTAAGAAAACAGGTGTCTTTCGTCCAGTTAGGCTCTGTGAACGTTAAAGTGCTTTGCTGCCGCAGGAAATGTTTCCAGGTTACATATATTTTTTCGATGGCCAGGCATGTTAGAAGATGCTCGCCAAACTCTTTTAAAGGAGCGGAGGTGAGGCACAGCAACAGTTTAGATTGTAATTGTAGTTTTATTTATATAGCACGTATTACCATTGACGAGGCGTCGAAGTGCTTAGATGTCTTAGAGTGTGTGTGCGAGTTTGATTTCTGGGGGAGAGTGAGACTGGGACTGTCCAGACGTCGAAATGCTCAGATGTCTTAGAGTGTGTGCGTGTGCGAGTTTGATTTCTGGGTGAGACTGGACCTGCTCGGTGTTCTTTCTGCAGGGTTGGACTAGCCTAACACGAAGGGCAATCTGCCAGTGCTCGTTGGGCTGGTCCGACAGCTCAGTGTGTGGGCCTGTTTTTTTGTGGCTGTATGTTGGCCTGTTTTGTGTTCTGCTGCTGCCTGGGTTCATGTTTACTGTTGCTTTCTCTGATCATATTACCACAGACATTCACTACAGCAAAAACACAAATGCATGCTGTCTAAGGTACTGTAAGATAACTATACACCATCACCATGTCTTTACAAGTTCAAATTTGCCCTGATTTGCAAATGTCATCACGTGGGCCGGTTTGTAGCTATCTAGGGTCTGCTTTTATTTTGGTGCCCGTGCTGGAGCGTATTTTGTGTTCCAGACAGTCTGAGGCTGACCTTGATGTTCTTCATGTGTTTCTGAAAATAAGGTTTGGTTGGCGGAACGCGAAGAGTTTTCTTAAGTGAAACTGCCTAATAATGGTGATAAAATTGTACAAGATCACAGAAGCCGCTGCAGTACTGACAAATGAGGGCTGAACTGCACAGCTGGATACAGTAATGACTGTTTCCAGAAACAAGTGACATGTGATCTTTGCACTGGTTGAATGCGCGTGCTGCTTAGGGGCAGACAGTGCTTAATTTGAGCCGGTGGTTTCTGGTGCTCCACACCGGCACTTAATTGGCAGCACAGGCACTTTGACAGTCCACCACATAGTGGGCTGTTTGCCTGATTTAGAGTGAGCAAAACAACAGTTGTTTACTAATTCATTATACAGTTAAAAATGACTAATACCTGCCACCCTTGCTAAACTCTGGGGACCTGGAATAGTCTGAACTGTCACACTTGTAGGAGTGAGATGGTTAGCAGCTGGTTTGGTACTGTCACTGGTAGCGTTAGCAGAGGCAATGGGTGGTGTAGGCTGCAGTGGCCTCCTGATGAGAGCCCTGGCACTTATTTTTTTTTACAAATTAAGCACAGGGGGCAGAGGATAGAGGAGAGGGGCTTAGAGTCAAAAGCTCTCTCTTTAACTGCCCAAAGGCACCAACCATTTTATGCTACTGTGAGCTGCAATAATTAGGGCTCAGTGTGTCATGATGTACGCACCATAAAGCTGTGTTTTAAATGCCATATCCTCCAGAGCAATGCACTTTACAGGATCGAAGGCTCTTTCAAAGGAAACCGAGCCCTGATCTGAAAGAGTCTACATAAAACAGCAACTGACTGCTGAATTGTTATAAAACGAGCATCCAATTCCAGGATGTTGTAGTTGTGCATTTTTTTGTGTAGCATATTTCTCTTGTACAGTTCATACTTTTAACGGAGTCACCTTCAGGCATTTTTAATGGGAGACCATTGAGAGCTTTAGAGGCTGAAGGCAGCGCAAATTTCTCCCAGTGCCGGTCAGTGGGTCAAAAAGGTGCTCAGAATACTTGGTCATCCAATCCTTGGCCTCTCTGCTGAACATACGGAGCAATGGTCACTTATTCCAGATGCAATTGTGATTCTGTGCAACTGTGTGTGAAGGAGGTACACGCTTGCAAAAATATTGAGAAGGCAAAAGTAAATACAAATACAGTGCTTACAGGTGAGTCGGTGCGTTGTGTGTTTGGGGGTTGTGAAGTTCTCTGGTTATATTGAATAAGCAGCTACCTATGTCATTATCATATGAAATCTCTAAATTGATGTCATATCTACACTTTCACAATTGCTTTATTAACCTTCCGGCTTCTCAAATTTGCTTGAAAATGCACCATTTACCCACTCTTTTTTCAAACATTTCTCGGGGGGAGAACCCACACGAACCCCACTTACGATGTTCGGGCTCGCTCGCTGCGCTCGCTACGGTGCACTCCCACAGAAAGTTTACGCCCCACCACTTTCAAATGTCACCAGCCACCACTGGAATGGAACCATCTAATCTAGATTGGCGAAGGTTTTTGCTTCAACTTCCCTGAAGTGGCCAGATGCTTTACATTTGGTGCCGACTGGTGTGGCCTGTGCAGGTAAGAGCGGTGAGGCGTGCGGGGTAGGATTCGATATACGACGAGGAGGGAAACTTAACTAAAAAGAAAAAAGAAAACCATGGTTTTTCATTTGTTTCTCTCGTCGTCGTATGTCAAGTCCCCCCACCGCCACCTTGCCCACCGCCCTTACCTGCACAGGCCGCAGCTGGGTGCGGATGAGCATTTGAAGTACACCAGAAAGGACGACAGATTATCTCCGCATAAGATATTGATGGGAAGGGCTATGGGACTTCCTGCTGTACCTGCAAATGCCCTTGTGACTACCACAGATATGATATTGGACTATTGCAAAACAATGGCTGACGTAGTTCGTTCTCTCTCTCTCTCTCATTAGGTATCAGCTGCCATAAAAGACCCTCAACAAGAACAGTGCCACAACCTCAATCCTGGTGATTGGGTCGTACTCAGAAGCACGTTTGGAAGAATTGTCTTAAGCCCAAATGGAAAGTACCTTCCAAGTCATACTAAGAATTCTGCTGTTAAATGCGCTAAAATCACGAACTGGATTCATGTCTCACACACCAAGAAAGTGAGGAATCTAGAAGAAGTGCCTTTGGTCTATGATCCTGAAAGAAGAGCTTTAGTGGTCACACCACCAGTCGAGAGACCACCTAGACCTGCAGCACCAGCACCTGTCCAGATACAGAGAGAAGCACAAGGAGAAGAAAAGGTTGAAGATTTGCAAACCGAGAGACAAGTACTAGTAGTAATGTCTTTATTCGATTTTTTTGAAAGACCATAAAAGCACAATCAAAATTTCATCGTCATAAGCATTAAATTTACAATACGTCACAGTAGTATACCCATGTACCTACGAGTTAGATAATAATGTTACACATTTTAACATGAATCACATTATTCCATACACAGGGAGCCAGAAGTAACAGTTGAGAAGTACAGTAGTGCTAGGCCATTCTTCTGATTCGGCTTCACGGTCATTGTCAACATTTAATATCATATAAGCTAACCATTAGGAAATAGGCTCGGTAAATAGTCCTGCAATAAAATTCTTAAAACCAAAATTCAAGGAGTTATTAAAACATATGCATTTCATAATGGCTTTATAGGTTCCAATTAAATTTAACATTTAAAAAAAAAATTACATCATCTAAAACCTATTAAAAATGACTACTCTATAAATTGGATAAAGTATAAGAATTTAAGACAAGGAAAAAATTAACTACTCTGAATGGTCACTTCTGCAAACTCGAATGATATCTATTAAATGTTTTATTGATAAGATACGGCATAACGAGATTAGCCAGGACCTTCTGATAATGTACTTAGGACAGTTTCAGGGCTGGCCGTACATGAAGGGCAATTAGGTAAAATATTACAACCCTTCCATTTGCTACAAAATCTATTTAACTGGCAGAATTCCATATCAGAGTTTTAGGAACAGAGATTCTGATAATGGGGGTTCAATGCAATTCAGAAAATGTCTTAATGCATGCTGTCTTTAAAGTCCAGAACCCTCCTTGTTAGCTCCCCAGCAGTTCCCCTATTTTACCACAATTTGTTAATATAATGCCAATAACTCTTTTTAAGAAATATAAAAGTTTTTTTCTTATACAAGCAGGGTTCAGCCATGGCCCACTCATGCCCAGTCTAAATAACTAACTCTTCACATACTTGAGCCACGATCTACTCCCTTTGGTGTCTAATGCAATCACATCAAGTAAAGAATGCCTCAAAGGTAGTGGTGAGTTATTGGACCAAACACTTATCCAGTAGGAAAGAGGTCTAAAAGCAGCCACATGTGCTATATTTTTAAGCCTTAGATACAGGAACATGGGAGCATTCTGGGGGAGTTCCAAAACCGCTCTCATAAAAACACTTTTTTTGATAACGCCCACGTTGCTCTGACCCCATAACTCTGCAACTGGGGCAACTGGCCTGTCGATTTATATTTTCTGTTTTTTTTTACTAGAGCAGAGCTTAGGTGTTGGAGTGAAAGCTGGCTCTTTGCAATTTGCGGGGCCCATGAGAATAGGTTTGTCAGCCTGACCCCCAGATAGTCAAATTGCTTCACTTGCTCCAGTGGGGTAACTCCCAGTTTAACCACGCACCTAAAGGACTTGTGGATTAAATGCCATAAATTTAATTTGGTGACATTTACTTCCAACCCAAGTTCCCCACAAGATGCTAAAAACTGGTCCAATAGGTATCAGAGCCCCATCGGGGCCCTAGAGAGGAGTACGGTGTCATCAGCAAAAAGCAAAGATGCAACTGCATGACCAGCTAGCTTAGGAGGGTCGCCTTTACAGTCAGCTAATGTTTCTATCAGCCCATTAATGTATAGGATGAACAGAGTAAGCACCAATATACACCATTGTCGCACCCCTCTGTTCACCCTTATACATTCGATCAGTTCACCATTCTTCCCCGATCTGATTTGAGCATAGTTATCCTCATGCAGTCTTATGAGCGACAAGTACAAGTGCCTGAAGTGACGCAAAGTGGCACTGAAACCTTTGATGAAGACCAGGCAGAGACTGAATCACACGCTGAAAGCATCTGTGAAACAGCGCAAGAAAACAGACAAGATCCTCGTGAAGGAACAAGCTCTGGGACAAAAAGAGTCCGTTTTCAAGCAGAGTGGCCAAGGAGTCTCGGAAAGGAGAGACTAAGAAGAAGCTCATCAACAGCACGGATTCCAGAAACAGTGCACAAGGAAAGCGAAACAGAAGGCGAAGATGATCTTGATCTGAATCACCAAGTCATAAGGACATCTAAGAGAACTCTAGCACCTTGCATAAGATACTCGACACCTGAAAGGTCTTAATACATAAATGCAACATTGAATGTTATTTTTGAAGATCTGTGCAACGTGAATCCTGGACTATTAGAACCTTCCTGAACTGCAGAGACATTACAAACTGTAGAACTCAATTTTTAAAAAAGTTAAAAAAAGAACTCAATGCTAAACGAAGAAAAACTGAATTGTGCCGGTTGTTTCCGTTTTAGTTATTTGTGTTACAGAAGACTAACCTAGGTCTGAGAAGAAAGTTACAGAAGAAATAGGGATAGCATTTTAGAAGAACACGGAGTAGGATTAAGGTTTTCCTATGAGGGAACTGAAATACTAAGAGAGAAAAAAAACAACTTAGCCTCAAAAAAGGGGAAACCGCCATTACAACGGGACTGTTTCACCACATAGCATTTAGCACGCATGTGTTACAACGTATACATAGTTACCATGTGTAGCCTTTAGCACACATGCCTTTACAACGAATTACATTGGAAAGGTATGTATGGAAAAGGTATATGTGTGGCAGCATGTATGATTAAAGCGCATGAAACAAGAAATCTTTCCTCGGAATGGAGTTCCAGTCCCACGTTCGCCTCCCGTGTTGTGGTACCACTTTGCGGTTCTGAAGGCTATCGGCGTCGTTAGAGGAAACCCTTCTGTTTCCTCTTTACGATGTGTGCCGCACCTCAGAAGAGCTAGAGAGGAGGTGAAATCATGGACAGGTGGGGGGATTGGGGCTATGGATTTACAGTTTTGAGCTGGGGAGGAGTAGTTTTTAGAAGGGCTGGGGGTGTCGCGCATGGGAAGATACGTTTTTAGAAGGGCTGGAGGCGTCACACAGGGGTCTGTTTTTATGACACAGGGCAGGGAAAACCTTTAGTATGGCTATGCCTATAACATTCATGCTTTTACAACGAAAATTGTTGTAAAGGCATGCGTAGTAAACGCACGTTCGTGGTAATTATGCGTGCAAAAGGCATTTGCATTGCAACTCATGCGTAGTAAAGGCATGCGTTGCAAAGGAATGCGCTAAAACGTCATACAACCTCAGAGAAGATAATATACTAATCCTCCACAGCAAGTTATTCAAATACTGACTCAGAATGATGTGTTGCATTAGAAATAAGTGTAAATGTATTATGGGCGTGGTTTTCGTAATAACATTTATAAGGATTTCAATAGTACTAATAGGGTTTTACCCAGCGCCTGATTCAGAGCCACAAAGCACAAATGTCAGTAATACACGCGCATACAATAGTAGGGATAGTTTGTTCACTAAAACATTTGTGAGTTACAAGAAAAACGATTATTCTACTAATGTATATTCTAGGCTAGTTCAAGAATACACTAATGCGAAGGATGCCAAAGAATGCTATAGCCATGCACACTTACCTACTTCTGCGGAAGTTATATACTATCACATAACTGTGTCTTATGCAGTATCCTGTAGTATTTTGCTTTCAATAGTTTATGGACGAGGACATTTTGAATACTTAAATTCTAATTATGATTTAGTACTATCTAGAGTGTCTTTAATAAAAAGCATGAATTTATACCCGCTAGCAAAAATGATGGACACAGATTGCTTATTTCTTCCCGCACACACCTGTAGATAGTGTAAAAGCTTACAAAAACAATCTGTAGAAAAGGCATACATAATGGTGTTAGAAGAAAGATACATGAATATAACAAAAGCTACAGACAGAAAGGGAGACGTCTTAGCGAATTCATGGAAGAAAGAAGAACACAAATTCAGAAGGAAGATGGTTTACCCTAAACTCAGAGTAGACAGTTGACACAAAGGGAAAGTTTGCTTTTATAAAAGGAGAACACCAAAAGGACAAGATACATAGGGATCAGTAGTTGTGAACACACATTCGAACTGACAGGAGGATCTTGGCAAATATTACAGGGAGACGAAAATGCAAGTTGAGGGGTTTATTACATTTATGGACAAAACGCTGATTTCTTGCTACCTGCAGATTAGGAGGGAACTTGCTATTTAGGGATACTAATTTCAAAGATGTACCATGTTACAAGCTTAGATGCGTTAACTCTAAAACCAGCACACAGACAAACGTAGCACGGGGAAAGGAACCAGTTTAGTGGAAGACATATTTGGAACACTGATACCACCTGCAGGAGTCATCCTGAATGATGAAAAGATCAGAAAGTTAGCAACTGTAGTTGACAAAATGGCAACCAGAACTTCTGGAGCTTTACTCTTAATAAACACTGAACTAATTGCTATACGGTCCATGGTTTTGCAGGACCGTCTTGCTTTCGTCTTGCTTTAGATATATTACTTGCAGAGAAGGGAGGAGTCTGCCACATGCTGAAATTAACCCACTGCTTTTCACACATCCCTGATGAAAGCAAGGAAATAGAAAGTTATGCTAGGAACATTTCAGGTTTAGAACCCGAATCACATGAATTAGAAACACCAAGTTTGTATTAGAATTCTGGGAAAGGACTGAGCACAATTGGAAATTGATTTTCAACACCTGGGAAAGGGATATTGAAAGTGATAATGTCAATATTAATAGTAGATCTTGTCTAATATTTATTTACTTTCTATTGCCGAGTTGTAAATATTTCATGCGCAAAGACAGGGAAAATTTCAAGAAGAAAATGTACGAGAGGGACATGGGATTACGTGGTATTATGAATGATGACTCATACGAAGTCACCAAAAAATGTAGGGGAAATCAAAAGAAAAAGGAGAGACATTCGAGGACGAAAGTGCTTCCTAGAATTGAATTTGCATGTGAAACAAAATTGTGTGATGATTAAAAAATCTTCAGAAAAGAAGGATTGTGAGAAAAAAAAATGTAAATCAAATTTTGACTTGCACACTTTATTAGGATTTCACCTTAGAATACATTTAAACCTTTGCAGAAATAATTTCCCATAGAAAAAACACCTAGAGAAAATGTGCCTGCTTAAAACATGTTAGAATCACTTTAGAATGCATTTAAACTCAGCTGAAAGAATTCATAAGTAAATCACACTTAGGGAATATGTGCTTGCTTGAAACGTGTAGGAAAAATAACGTTAAGGGAAAAGAAAAGTAGTAGGCTTCCGTAACTAAGCCCAAACCATTTTTCTTTAGACTCTTGCACACAGCTAAATAGACATTTATTTAGAATATTTTGCCTAGCACCAGCATCCTACTAAAGAATGTGCTGACTTCAAAATTACGTTCTCTTGCTTCATCACGCAATATTATATCATCCTGCTTTAACAATGAGCTTTGCTGTGGATTCATAATGAATAGACTGTTAGAATGAAGAATAAATTTAGGTATATTTTATGTATGCTTAACCAGGACATTGTCGATAGATTTGTTTCATTGCATTTGTTTAGCTCTTCGTATTCACATTGGATGCAGCTAATAGATTAGTTAAGAATCTTCTCATGAGAACTTTCCTCCATATTTGCAACATTTAATTTACTATGTACCGGCCTGAATGTTTACAGTGGGAATCGGGAGGAGAAGAAGCGGATGCCAACGACACCCTCGAATAAGCAGTTTCCATTAGCTGAAAGCTACTAATTAGTTACATTATTGTGCATTTTTATACCATAACGGAGTGTTCCTAGTTAGACTTAGGACATTCTTATGGAGACCTCTTTTGACTCTACTTCGAAACAGTCCTTGCTTTAACCATCCTAAACCCCATTTCTTGCTCCTCGTTGCTGGAAGCCACTGTCGACAGGGATTTTACCCACCTTCATTCCAACTCTTCTTGATCAATGATTACTACAAAGATCATTCCTCTATCACTGATTTAATTTAACGGTTGCTACTGCAGCTGTGGGGCACTTGGCTGAGTTTCCAGAACAACCCTTTATGGGAAGTTCAAGACTTTATCTATGCTCCGAAAATCTTGCTCTTTTTTAGAAGGAACTCTATATGGGTTCTATATTAGGGTAGGTTACGCTCTTTTAGCAAGTTTAGCGACAAATCTTCTTTATGGAACACCGATTTGTGCTGTCACTAATCAACCTTTTTCTCGATATTTCTGTAATTTGGACTAACTCGAGTAAAGATGACAAAACCATACTAATTCCTTAAATGATAAATAAAAGGTTTTGGAAACTGCCTCAACTTCTCTTCATTGACTGAAATATAGAACCTGGCAGTTGATGGTATTTATGACTTGTACTTTTTATCCTTGCTCCATTCGCAACAGGGTGGCAAAGGTTTATCTGACCTGTCACGTGCCATCAGGATTTGAGGGTACAAGCTGTGAGTTGGGGTGTTTGTTTTAATATTCGATTTGTGCAAATCCTTGGGCACCAACAAGTATGTCAGATGTCCTTGTAAATATAGAACACCAGGCCAATTTCTTGGCTGATGTAATTAACGCAGCATCTGTGGCCTCCTCCTCGGCTGTCATAGGCCAACGAAACCTCTGGTTGCAGGACTGGAAAGCAGACCTGGCTCAAGAGTCTTCTTTTCTTAGACTTCCTTTTGAGGGTGGCATGCTGTTTGCTGAGCAGTTGGATGGTCTGATCCAGAAGTCTTAAGGATAAAAATCACATTTGATCCTACAGGTCCTCTTCCAGCAAATTTTCTAAGACTTGGAATCGCTCAGATGCCAGGGAAAACAGGGAATTCCTCGTAAGAACTACTGTTCCTATTCATTACACAGAAAGCCATTCTAACCCAGGAGGGGTAAGTAGCAGGATGTCGGGGGCGCTAGAGGGCGCCAAGCAAGATGGCTGCACTCCTGTGAGGCTCCTGCTGCTCGGGACACCATCCATCAGCCATCCTCCTTCGATCCAGCCCTACACGCTTAAACCCTCGCTGGGAAGGCAGCCTCAATCATCTGCCGCCTCCTGAAGCCGTTATTCTACAGAAAATAAACCGGCAGAGTGGGAAACTGCCCCTGACTCGGCTCCGCTCGACTGGAGCAAAATGGCGACCGCGGTGGCCGCGGACTGTTAAGAGGCCTGAGACGCTGCGAACTACTGGCTCCTGCTGCCCGCTACAACCGCTGAGGTACGCCGCGAGTGGTGCTTGGCTTACCGAATCGCTGTGCCTGCCCCGCCAGCCGCATTGAGCTCTACCCCTGCCACCGCCTCTCCTTCCATCGGCGCGGAGGGGAGCCCGCTGCGGTCTGGGCCTGCGTCGGCTGTGGGGGGGGCGTGTGACCTGGGCCTCCGCTGTGCCACCCCGATCGCCTTGACGTCTGCTGCCCGCGGGCCCGCTGACGGGGTGTCTGCGAGGGGGGCCGACGCCGCTCCAAGGACCGTGAGCGGGCACATCCTCCCGAGTCTAACGGGGCTTTGCCTGAGCCTGGGAGAGAACTGAGGGATCCCGCGCTGCCCTGAAGCACACTCAGAGAATTGGAGTTCCTGCCCGGAACGGAGCCGTGTCGCCCTATCTCTGCGGCCCTGGAGAGTTGGCTGTACTGTCCCGCTACCCCCGCTGACATTCCTAAATCCTTTTGGCGATCGCTGCCAACGCCGAGTGGCCCGCTGACCTCCCCTCCCGCTGGACTTGCGCTGGGGGCTGTTGCTGGTCTCCGGGCTGCTGCCAGTCTCCGGGACACCCTCCGCTGTTCACACCCACCCTTTGCCTGTTGCTGCGGAGGCCCGGGGTGACCCACCCGGCTGAGGCCCTTTTGCTCTACGGACTGTTGCACGCGGATCCCCCTGGAGACACCGCGAGAGAGCGCCTTGGGAACTGTGGGGGTCCGGTGAGGTGTTTTGTCCACTGAACTCCGCTAAGGAGGGGATTGCCCCGGACCACTTCACCTACACTAATCTGCGGGGGGAGCGCTGCTGCTGGGTACCCACGGGGGCCGGGGTCTTCACGTGGTGGGGACCTGTGTGGACCTGATCCCCCCCCCCCCCTGCTGGTTGATCTCTCGCCTATGTTCTGACACTGTGGTGCGGCTGGGCCCCTACTCGTCTGGAAAGCCGCCACAGGGCACGCCCCCCACCACCCTGATCCCTTGGGGCCACCTTGGAACTACTGCGCAGAGTGCTGCGGCTTGACCTCTGAGCACTGTGAGGGGGCGGCCTTCACTGGCCCAATCAAGACCTGTCTGCCAAATTCTACTGGGCTCCGAGAAGGCACTGAGGGCAACAATTATCGCCCTCCCTAGTGGATTGGCTCACATCTGTGCCCTTAACCAGAACAGACGCTGCTGACTCCCCCGCGGAGCCCACACCGCGATATGGGCCGCACAGATGGTAAACAACCCAAACTTACCTTTGAGGCCAGGAAATCCTCGCGCTCGCAGGCCGAAATGGAGGGCGAGCAGCCCGCCGCCCCCGATCCGCCAACATCCACAGACGACCTGAAGGCCCTCCTCCTCGCCATACAGTCCAGCCTGTCCTCCATTGAAACTAAGATGGACACTATGAACGCACACATTGACACCTTAGCACATAAAAGTGACCAACATGAAGAGCGCCTCAAAGAAACCGAACAACGGATCTCCGATTTAGACGACGCCTCCGCCACCACCATCTCCAAAACACTGGACATGGAGAGGGTTCTGAAGCTCATCGCCGCAAAGAATGAGGACATGGAATCTTGCTCCAGGCGCAACAACCTGCGCATCTTGGGAGTACCAGAATCCACTGCCACTGGCCGGATGGAGGACTATGTCGAACGTATGCTCATCGCTGCATTCGGTAGGGAGGCGTTCTCATCTGTGTTCATTGAGGAGAGGGTGCATCGCTCACTGACTTCCCACCCTGTGCCTGGCGCCCCGCCTCGCCCCATCATTGCGACGATACTCAACTATCGTGATCGGGACGCTACCCTGCGGCTCGCGAGGGAACACAAGCGGGTTCTCTTCGAGGGCACTGAGGTTTCCATCTACCCGGACTTTACTCTGGCTGTACAAGAGGGGCACAAAAAATTCCTCCCGGTTAAGAAAAAGCTCCAGCAACTGAACATCGAATATGCCATGCTCTTCCCTGCGCGTCTTAAGGTCACTCACCAGGGGAAACAGCACACAAACCCCCAACATGTTTATGACTTCCTCAAAACTCTGCCCAGCGCGGTGGCGGCCCGCTCCCCCCCCTCCAGCCGATCCCAGAACGAGGGGGACGTATCGGATGTGGAATAACGATCACGCCCCACACCAAGGCTCCACTGCTCATCTCCACATGGTCGTGGCCGCGTCGGGGAGGCCCCCCTCCTCACTGGTTCCTAAATGGAGGGCTGCGCAACCTGTGGTCAGCTGGGACCAATCTTCGCTGCCCACCTCGACATTCGCTCTGGACTGGCGAGAACTACCACTCATACCCCCGAGCACCCTTGCTCAAGCGAGGGTTATCTGGCTGCCCTCTTTCTGCTACCCACTCAGGTGAACCCTACACAGACTGAGCTCGAAATGTCTAACATGTTGGCCCCATTCTCCCCTGTTGGGAGTGTGGAATAGGGGATTCTAGGGAGGGGATTTCACGGCAGGTTTGGGCTGCTGTGGGAGGGGGAGGAAATGGGGAATGTTCAGTACCACTTTTTAATGCACTGACTAACACATGTATGCCCTAGCTGACCCGGCATTGGGTCAACACCTGGTCTCCGTCAATACCAAACTCCATAACAGTGGTGGAGACCCGACCTAGTCCCCCTAAATATAATTTCCTGACATGGAATGTGCGCGGCCTAGGCGATCCCCGCAAACGCCGACACATCCTTTCTTACCTAGATCGCCACAATATCCACTGCGCTATGCTTCAGGAAACGCACCTTGCCACCACGACATCCACCACGTTTGCATCCCGCTGGGCAACATGCAGATGCTTCTCATCATACTCCTCCTATGCCCGAGGCACGGTTATCCTTGTGAAGCGCTCGCTCCCCTACACCCCCATTGGATCTTACGGGGATCCGCAAGGTCGGTATAGTATCCTGTGGGGTAGACTGTTCACCCCATCGATAACTTTCATCTCCTGCTATGGGCCTAACACTGACGACCCGGAATTTTTCCGCATCCTCTGGGGCAAGATACTCGACATTGGTTCTACACATTTGATGTGGGGGGGGATTTTAATGTCACCTTAGACCAGACAATGGATCGCTCGCACCCACAACCTCACCACTACTCCAGCGCACATCACACCCTCAACTGCATCATTGACAATCATGATTTAATTGACGCATGGCGAATCCTCCACCCACAAGCCCGAGAGGGGTCTTGCTTCTCTATTGCCCACTCCTCCTGGTCGCGTATAGACGGGTGGCTCCTCACTAAAGGGTTAACACCCTGGCTGGTACACGCTTCTCACCTTCCGCGCACATACTCCAACCACTCACCTGTCCTCATCACCCTCGCGCCGCCTCCGGAAGAATCACCCTACATCTCCTGGCGCCTGGCCCCACAGTCCCTATTAGACCCCGAATTCAAGGCGGAACTAGAGCAGGAAATAACAGACTTCTTTCTCCGTAATGAAAACTCAGTTTCGCAATACTCTATGATATGGGAGGCCTTTAAAGTCACCATATGGGGGGTCTGTATCGCCAAAAGTGGTGGAGTCTTGAGGGACATCCGTACCACACTTCGCAAATTAGAATTGGAAATCCGACAACCAGAATTGCAGATACAGGACACACCCAATGGGAAATTGAAAGCGCACTTACGAGACCTTCTCACGGACTACCAAGAGACGGCCGAACGGGAATGCAAATTCAGGGGGAATACCACCAAGCGCGGCGCTACGGAGAGGGTGAAAGGCCAGGCAAGGCACTTGCGTCCTTGATTCGCCCTCTGAGCTTCTCCAACACGGTCCTTGAAATTGTTGACGAGGACGGCCAACAGCACAGAAATACCCCAAACATTGTAGAGGCCTTTAAACGCTTTTACAAAACTCTGTACAGGACACACAGATCGCAACCCGTAGACTTCACCCCTTTTTTCGAGGATACTGCCATAGCCTGGCTGGGTGACAGCCAAAGAGAATACCTCCTCGCACATCACGAGGAGATCATATCCGCCATAATGCAGCTACAATCCGGCAAGGCCCCAGGGCCTGATGGCCTCCCAGCCGAATTTTATAAAACATATCGTCATCTACTCATCCCCACTTTGCGCCACGTCTTTGAAGAGGCCCGAGAGACGGGCATATTACCCCAGACGATGCGGGAAGCGCTTATTTTATCCCTGCCAAAACCGGGTAAGCCAACTTCGCAGTGCGACTCATAGACCCCTATCCCTCATCAATGTGGACTCCAAGATCCTAGCTAAACTGATCGCAAATCGCATCAGCCCCCTTATGCCCATCCTGGTCCTTCCTGATCAGTCGGGGTTTGTACCAAGCAGAAGCACATCTCACAACTTACACACCCTGTTTGCAATCCTCCACGATATCGACCCGGATATGAACGCTGCGGCCATCTTCCTCGACGCCACTAAGGCGTTCGATTCCTTGGAATGGGATTATCTCGCTTTTGTCCTGAATCGTATGGGGTTCCCCGCCCCTTTTTTGGCCTGGATTAGTCTACTGTACACCGGGCTGCGGGCCACCGTGATGGTTAATGGCGCTCGATCCACCCCCTTCACAATAGCCAGGGGCACTCGCCAGGGGTGCCCCCTGTCGCCCCTTCTTTTTGCCCTGGCTATTGAACCCTTGGCTGCAAAAGTCCGGCAACATTTCCGTGACCATGCTCTCATCTACCCGGAGAGACAAATACTAATCTCCATGTACGCTGATGACCTCACCCTTTATTTACGGAATCCAGACGAAAGTCTCAACCCCATTCTCAGGCTGCTCATTTCATTTGGTCGCCTCTTGGGGGTCAATATCAACTGGGGTAAATCCCAGATCTATCCCCTCACTGATGCCACCATGCGTTTTGTGCCGGATTATCCTCTTACATGGTGTGACGACATGCTCACCTACCTGGGCATAGTCGTCACTCGCAATCGGGAGGAACTGCTGAAGGCCAACTACGGCCGCACACTGGATATCATAACTGAAAAAATTACCATATTGATCGCGCTGCCCCTGTCCCTAGCCGGGAGGATTGCTCTTATAAAAATGGTGATTCTACCCAAATTACTCTACCTGTTCATTAATATCCGCTATGCCCCCAGTCAGCATTTCTTCAAAACTGTAAAAACCCAACTCAGACGCCTTATTTGGGGTGGGAAACAGGCCAGACTGCGCTGGGACACTCTCACACGTCCCTTTGAGGACGGAGGATTTGAAATACCAGATCTGGAGTTATACTTCAGCTGTGCTCAGGCTCACTTCGCATCATACTGGATAAATCCCCCCCCTTACATGCCCCATCTCGCGATAGAGAACGGATACATGGGCCCCACTCCGTGCGCTGCCTACCTGAGCACCCCTGCGGTCCCGCGGCGCTTCGCCTCCACCACTGTACAATGCACCACCAGCGCCTGGCGCGACCTCGCTCGATTACTACAATGCTCCCTGCTATACTCTCCCCTCCTGCCCCTCTTTGGCAGGCATGATCTCTCGGTCACACAGGAGGGTGGCTGCCGCCGGCTCCTTAGGAAACTATCCATCCAGACCTGGGGGGGAAACTCTACAATAAAGGCACTTTCTGCACCAGCGAGGAGTTCTTTGGCTCCATATCTCCCTCCCCACTAGAGCGATTTTTTTATGTCCGGTTGCGACAAGATGTGAAGGCCCTCACTCCCTGCTTTCCACAGGAGCCCCCCCATCAGGTCTCCTCTACATGTCCTGCTACAGCAGACCACCCCTACACATGTCTCAATACTGTACCGCACCATTCAGAGAGACCGTACATATGAACCCCCCTCAGCCAGGAGGAGACGGGAGGAGGAACTGGACTCCCCCCCTCACTGACGACCAATGGGCCTTCTGCTGCCACCAAACTGGAATCATCTCCGCCAGCAGTAGACTGCGCATCATTCATTACAAATACATTCACCGCTTGTACTACACACCTGCGCGTCTACAGCGCCTCCATCTCCGTGACACCGACCGGTGGGATCGATGCGGGTGTGAGGGGGCGGACTTCAGGCACGTCGCTTGGGACTGCCCGCCCATCCGCAGGTACTTGGCGGAGGTGCTGGCAGCGCTTGATCAAATGTCTGGTGTACACATTCCCGACACACCCCTTACCACGCTGTTAGGCCACACTGAGACTTTACCCGCCAATATACGGAGGTACGTGTCCCTAGCGCTCCTACTGTGTTCTTGGAGCCCTGGGCTCGTGGCACCTGTATCCTCACATGAGGTTCATTCTGATGCAGTGGGTGCCCGATGTGCAGGATTTGTCATGTCTTCTTCCTGTGACGACCGTGATCCGGCAGGACCTGGGGTGGTGGGTACTTCCATCCAACATCCTGAAGGGGGTGGTCTTGTTCTCTCCAGATACAGTGATCATCACAATGGACGCCAGAGAGAGGGGTTGGGGGCTCACACAAGGCAGGGCCAGTTGCAGGCATGCCAGAGTTCCTGGTCGTCCTTCTAGTTCTCCTTCACTTCCCCCCCCCCCTCATTTGAAGGACAGGGACATCATCGTCCAGACCGACAACACCACAGCCAAGTTCTAGGTCAATTGATGGACAGGGGGGACGAGGGCTCTGTGTTTACCTACAATCTTGTATCAAATGTTCCTTTGGGTTCAGTCAACTGTGGGTTCGCTCAGGGCTATGTTTATTTGGGGAGGTGTGAATTGTCAGGCAAATTGCCTGAGCGGGGAGATTCCCTCCTCTTAGGACTTTTATCTTTCTCCCCAGGTGTTTGCCAAGGTGTGTCGGTTGTGGGGTCGCCCCCAGTGAAACTGTTTGCGAGCCCTGGCAATGAACTTTTTCCCTGTTTTTTTTCTCAACAGGATGAGAAGAGTCGGCTTCAGAAATGGATGCCCCGACGTGTCCTTGGCCTCTGGGCCTGATGTTTGCTTTCCCTCAGTTTCCTTGATCCAGAGGTTTCCGGTGCGGGTTCACAGGGAGAGGGATCAGGTTGTTCTAGTGGGTCTGGCATTGCCCTGCTGAGTCTGGTTTCCTCTGATGATGGAGATGAAGGTGGGTCTGGAGTGGTGGATTCCATTTGTTCCATCTCCCATGAGGTTTCTGAGTTTCTAGGTGCCCACTCTGGCAAAGCTCAAGCTAACAGTTTGGCGATTGAGCGGGGAGGTTTAATGTTGCAGGGTCTCTGTCTCCTCATCTGTGCAGGCATCCAGAAGGTGATCTACCAGGTCTTCTTATGCTCAGCATTGGAAAACATTTCAGGCTTGGTGTAATCGAAGGCAGGCGGCTCCACTTTCCATTTTTCTGCCTCAGGTGCTAGAATTTCTCCAGGATGGGTTTCAGTTGGTGTGAGAAAGTGCCCTCTTTCTGCATGGTAGCCCCCACTTTTTGCTGAACTGCTGATGTGCTTTGACTGAGTGTGCCTTGGGCTCCTGCCAATCAGGTGCCCAGGGCCGAGGGGTTAGAAATCTTTTTTAACAATGTCTCAAAACAAGAACCCAGCTGTTAGTGAAAATAACCACGCCATAGAGGACCTGGTTGAGGAGCTTGACCTCACCCCTTACCTTCACTTGTCTTTCAAGGAGGTGAGGTCCCTATTTAAAATTAAAAAAACATAGCCACGGGGTCCCATCCCACCCAACAAAAGCTCCAGGAGCTGTTGGCTGGGTATGCTAAGGATCACCCATCTGAAAATGGTGAAGACCAATCAGATGAGGAAGAAGAGGAAGGGGATGACCAGGTAGATCAACCCCCTCTACTTCATAGGGAGAAAAGGGCCCAAGTGCCCCCGACTCCAAGAATCAACCTCTCAGTACCTAGATCCCACACAGGTGGATCAGGTACCACTGAGGACATCGAGACAGCCTCAATGAGGAGGACAGCCTTTTAGCAAGGCTGACCAAAAGACTGGATCTAGAGACCAGGTTGCTGGTTCTAGAGAGAGAGCAGAGATGGGCCTAGCACCCATCAATGGTGGCAGCAATTTACTTAATAAAGATAAAGAGCAATCTTATGATACTAAAATCCCCAAAGGGATTGTCCCTAAATATGAAGAGAGTGATATCACATCACAAAATGGTTCACAGTCTTTGAGAGGGCTTGTGAAATGAGAAAAGTGAAGAAGTCACACTGGGGGGGCACTCCTTTGGGAACTGTTCTCTGGTAACTGCAGAGACAGACTCCTGACCCTTTCTGGGGCAGATGCTGGGTCTTATGACCTCATGAAGAGAACTCCGATTGAGGGATTTGGACTCAACTGAGGAATATAGAATTAGATTCAGGGAGGCTCACAAAACCCAAAACCAATCCTGGATTGACTTTGTAGACTACTCAGTTAAAAACACTAGATGGTTGCTTAACTGGACACAATGTGCATGATTTCAATGGACTTTACAATCTGTTTATGAAAGAACATATTTTAAGTAATTGCACTAATGAAAAGTTACATCAGCATTTGGAGACCTAGGTCTAATTTTTCCCCAAGAATTGGGAAAGAAGGCAGACCATTGGGTCAAGACAAGGGTGACAAAAACAACCACTGGGGGTGACCAAAAGAAAGGGGTTACAAAACCTCCCCAGGGGAAAGGTGGTGAGAATCCCCAAGATAAAAAAGCCTGAGTCTTCAAAAGGGCAACAAAAACCTGCACGGGGGAGGGTCCCAAAACTCTTCCCAATCTACTAACAAGTACAGGGGAAAGAACTTTGATCCTTTAAAGGCCTGGTGTAACAACTGTAGAAAGTTGGGACACATCTCGAGATGCTACTTGTCCTAACAAGAAGCTCCCTAGTCCTACTACAGCTACTCCTGGTGTAGCAAGTCTCCAGATGGGATCAACAGTGTGCCAAGAGCAAATCGGGTTGCAAACTGAAGCAGTTCTAGTTTCACGACGGTGCAGTGGTATGGTTATAGGTAAAATGGCGCTCCAAGAACACGGCGCTGATGTGGGGACCTACACGTCCTTCTTACGTGCTCTAGGTTTGGCTCATGACGAAGATCCATGGTTAAATGTGACGTGGACATCGGAACATAGATTTTAATTTTCCAGTGGGATGGAATTATCACCACTGATAAAGGAACATTTTGGACTCTTGTAAGCCTTGAGAAAGTCGCGGGACAAAATTCCTTTGTGCGACGAAACACGTGTTGGCTGATGCAAGAACAAAGAGAATAAAGAAAAGAAACCAAGCTCGAAAATTTCTCTGTATCATTTATGCTTGACTAAAACAAATTGGATAATTGCATATTACTTAAAAGACGTGTGCTGAGGATTGTGTTCAGTTCTAGTTTCAGAAGGGGAAGTTGAGTTTGCCACTGTAGCTGTGTGGCCACCCAACTTAAAGAAGTATTTACAATACCCTTGGATAAATGGAACTAGGATAGAAGCTGAGGGATACAGGTGCCAGTGTCACTATGGTGAGAAATACACTGGTTTCCCCTGAGCAATACTTGATTGGGAGAACTTACCCAGTCACCAATGCTGACAGTGTTACCACTAACCATGCAATAGCTATGGTGACATAAGACTGGGGGGGGGGGGGGTTACTGGTCTGAAACAGGTAGTGGTCTCTCCAAACCTACCTGCTGCATGTCTGCTTGGCAATGACCTGGAAACCTCAGCATGGGCTGAGGTTGAACTGAAAACCCATGCAGCAATGCTGGTTATTCCCGGGATGGTGTGTGTAAAAACAAGAGCACGGAGCAGAAAACAGGGTGAAAAAAGTGTTGGAGCCTGAAAGTATGGCCCAATCTTCCAAGAGGAAAGGTAAGAAGACTGGGAAACCAGCTTCCTTCTGTACAGCAAAAGGATCAGGACCCCTCTCCTCAGTGAGAGGACTTGTACACCCCAGAGGGAACTGAGCCCATGGAGCTTGACCCTTAGCAGGTTGAACTCTTGGGCCCAGGGGGACCCTCTAGGGAAGAGCTGTGCCTTGGACAGCAGGACTGTCCAACTCTTGAAAGCCTGAGGCATCAAGCTGCTGCACAGGAAAAGGGATAGGTCAGTGGTACCCACAGAGTCTATTGGGAAGAGGGGCAACTGTACACTGAGGCCAGAGACCCCAACCCTGGAGCCACTAGGAAAGTGGTAGTGCCTCAGGAGTACAGGGAGTTCCTCCTAACTTTAGCTCATGACATCCCTCTATCTGGGCCAAACCAAAACCTGGGAAAGGCTAGTTAGCCACTTTTACTGGCCCCAGATGTCTCAGAAAGTAAAGGAGTTTGTCAGCTCCTGTGTCACTTGTCAAGCCAGTGGCAAAACAGGTGGACATCCAAAGGCCCCCTTGATACCACTACTAATGGTTGGGGTTCGCTTTGAAAGGGTAGGTGTGGACAGTGGGTCCACTTGAACCTCCCACAGCATCAGGA
Organism: Calotriton arnoldi; assembly: GCA_963921515.1. Classification (NCBI taxonomy): domain Eukaryota; kingdom Metazoa; phylum Chordata; class Amphibia; order Caudata; family Salamandridae; genus Calotriton; species Calotriton arnoldi. Next base: position 125,954 of record CAWUFW010007167.1, on the reverse strand, counting down.
AACAAATTCATGGTAGTGGATCATGCCACTAGGTATCCGGAGGCAATTCCCCTTAGGACTACTACAGCTCCTGCAGTAGCCAAGGCCCTCATTGGTGTCTTCACCAGGGTAGAGTTTCCTAAGGAGTTGGTTTCAGACAGAGGTTCCAACTTCATGTCTGATTACCTAAAACACGTGTGGAACGAGTGTAGTACACGTTTACTACACCCTATCACCCACAAACCAATGGCCTTGTTGAGAGATTCAACAAGACATTGAAAGGCATGATTATGGGGCTCCATGAAAAACTCAAAAGGAGATGTGATGTCCTCTTACCATGCTTGCTTTTCGCTTACAGAGAGGTGCATCAGAAGGGAGTAAGGTTTTCCGCCTTTGAACTTCTGTTTGGCCATCCTGTGAGGGGACCACTCTGTCTTTTAAAATAGGGTTGGGAGAAGCCTCTCCAAGAACCCAAACAAGATATTGTGGACTATGTGCTTGGCCTAAGGTCCAGAATGGCGGAGTACATGGAAAAAGCATCCAAACATCTTGAGGCCAGCCAGGAGCTTCAGAAGCACTGGTATGACTAAAAAGCTGCTCTGGTAGAATTTCAACCTGGGCAGAAGGTGTGGGTTTTGGAGCCAGTGGCACCAAGGTCTCTCCAGGACAGATGGAGTGGCCCTTACCCTATCCTAGAAAAGAAAAGTGAGGTCACCTACTTGGTTGACCTGGGCACAAGCAGGACACCCAAAAGGGTGATGCATGTGAACCGCCTTAAGTTTTTCCATGATAGGGCTGACATCACCATGCTGATGGTGACTGAGGAGGATCAGGAAGCAGAGAGTGAACCTCTCCCTGACCTCCTCTCATACAGCCCAAAAGATGGATCAGTAGATGGAGTTGTCTTTTCAGACACCCTCTCTGCCCAACAGCAGACTGATTGCAAGCAAGTCTTGCAGCAGTATGCAAAGCTCTTTTCCTTGACCCCTGGTCAGACAAACTGGTGTACCCATGATGTGGACACTGGTGACAGTTCACCTGTCAAAAACAAAATCTATCGCCAGTCTGATCAAGTAAAGGAAAGCATCAGAGCTGAAGTCAGTAAGATGCTGGAGTTAGGGGTTATTGAACCCTCTGAGAGCCCCTGGGCCAGCCCAGTGGTTCTAGTCCCCAAACCTCATCCAAAGGGTAGAAAGAGAGAAATGAGGTTCTGTGTGGATTATAGAGGGCTCAGCTCTGTCACCAAGACAGATGCTCACCCTATTCCAAGAGCAGATGAACTGATAGACAAACTAGGTGCAGCCAAATTTCTAAGTACCTTTGACTTAACTGCAGGGTACTGGCAGATTGGCATGGCACCAGGAGCAAAAGAAAAGACAGCATTCTCCACCCCTGATGGGCATTATCAGTTTACTGTTATGCCCTTTGGTTTAAAGAATGCCCCTGCCACCTTCCAGAGGTTGGTGAATCAAGCCCTTGCTGGATTGGAATCCTTTAGTGCAGCTTATCTAGATGATATTGCTGTCTTTAGTTCCACCTGGCAGGATCACCTGATCCACCTTGGGAGGGTTTTAAATGCCCTACAAACTGCAGGCCTAACTTTCAAGGCATCCAAAAGCCAGATAGGGCAGGGAACTGTGGTGTATTTGGGCCACCTTGTTGGTGGAGGCCAAGTACAACCCTTACAGCCCAAGATCCAGGCTATCCTGGACTGGGCAGCTCCAACAACCCAGACCCAAGTCAGGGCATTCCTCAGCTTGACTGGGTACTACAGGAGGTTTGTGAAGGGATATGGGTCCATTGTGGCTCCCCTCACAGAACTTACCTCCAAGAAGATGCCTAAAAAGGTAAACTGGACAGTTAGTTGTCAAAAGGCTTTTGACACCCTGAAAGAGGCGATATGCTCAGCATCAATTCTCAAAGCTCCAGACTATGCCAAGCAGTTCATTGTGCAGACTGATGCCTCTGAGCTAGGGATACGAGCGGTCCCATCCCAGACCAATGCTGAAGGCCAAGACCAACCTGTTGCTTTTATAAGCAGAAGGCTTCTCCCCAGGGAGCAGCGTTGGAGTGCCATTGAGAAGGAGGCCTTTGCTGTGGTTTGGTCCCTGAAGAAGTTGAGACCATACTTGTTTGGTACTCACTTCCTAGTTCAAACTGATCACAGACCTCTCAGATGGCTAATGCAGATGAAAGGTGAAAATCCTAAACTGTTGAGGTGGTCCATCTCCCTACAGGGAATGGACTTTTTAGTGGAACACAGATCTGGGACTGCCCATGCCAATGCAGATGGACTTTCCAGGTTCTACCACTTAGGAAATGAAGACTCTCTAGGGAAAGGTTAGTCTCATCCTCTTTCGTTGGGGAGGGGGGGTGAGAAAGTGCCCCCTTTCTGCATGGTAGCCCCCACTTTTTGCTGAACTGCTGATGTGCTTTGACTGAGTGTGCCCTGGGCTCCTGCCGATCAGGTGCCCAGGGCCTATGTTCTTTCCCTAAACCTGCATTAAAAACAAAACCCAATTGGCATCTCTGGCCACAGGTCAGCCCCTGGTAAATGGTACCACAGGTACCCAGGGCACTGTGACCAGGGAAGACCTCTAAGGGCTGCAGCACATATTGTGCCACCCTTAGGGGCCCTGTACCATTACACTCACATACTGCCTGTGCAGGCTACGTGTTTTGGTGCAGAACAAAGTGAAGAAGCGACATGGCATCGCTTTGTTCGCCCTAAGTTGGCGGGGGTATGCCCAGACGTGGGTCCCTTGCTCACTTTGCCACTGGATTCAAGCAAGCCTGGCTGATGACGGCTGGAATGCCAGAAACCGGTCCTAGGATGCTTGTTTCCGGTCCAGGGAAGACATGGCTTGGCAGTTCGGGCTGGACTGTTCCCATGCGGCACAGGGTCAGACTGATTTGCATATGGCCATGTCTGAACTGGGAGTGGTGGAGTGAGCTAAAGAATGATGATGGATTAAACCCAGATCAGTTGACTGGGGGTGAGTGTTTGATTGGCTCAAGCGTTCCGTCCATCATCCCCTTTGTATCGCTTTGTTCGCCCTAAGTTGGCGGGGTATGCCCAGACGTGGGTCCCTTGCTCACTTTGCCACTGGATTCAAGCAAGCCTGGCTGATGACGGCTGGAATGCCAGAAACCGGTCCTAGGATGCTTGTTTCCGGTCCAGGGAAGACATGGCTTGGCAGTTCGGGCTGGACTGTTCCCATGAGGCACAGGGTCAGACTGATTTGCATATGGCCATGTCTGAACTGGGGTGGTGGAGTGAGCTAAAGAATGATGATGGATTAAACCCAGATCAGTTGACTGGGGGTGAGTGTTTGATTGGCTCAAACGTTCCGTCCATCATCCCCTTTTGTAACACATCCCTGTGTGCCATGCCTACAACCCACTGCCCTGGCATAGATCAGTCACCCCTCTAGCTGGGTGCACTATACCAGTGGTGAGGGTACAGGTGCATGAGCCCTGTACCCCTACAGTGTCTAAGTCCATTCTTAGACATTGTAAGTGCAGTGCTGCCATTAAGAGTTTACGGTGCTGGGAGTTTGTCATTACAAACTCCACAGCACCATAATGGCTGCACTGAAAACTGAGAAGTTTGGTATCAAACTTCTCAGCACATTAAACCCATACTGATGCCAGTGTGGGATTTAATGAAAAATACACACAGAGGGCATCTTCGAGATGCCCCCTGAAAAACGCCCTATCACTAGTGTCCAGGCTGAGGGGATGCTTTCAGCTGCCACCACCAGACATGTTTCTGGACCCCTGGGTCGCGAGCCTGCTGCTCTCGGGGGCCTGAAACAATGCACATCCTGGGACGAGGTTCCAAGCCTCCTCCCCCTGGATGGGCAGGGTTCACGAAGGGGAAGCTTCAAAGGCTTGCCGCCTTTATGAGCTTCCCCAGGACACTTGCTGCTTTCAGCAACTGGTCCCCACTGGTTCTGACCCCCACTGTGGGCGGGAGAACCAGCAGGAAAAACAAGTGAAGAAGAGAGGTGTGCCCACCTCTCCCAACTCCACCCCTCAGGTGGGGGAGGCGAGGTGAAGCACAACTCTCAGTCCCTGCCATCTTGCAGATGGGGGGGGACCCAGGCAACCAGGGAAAGGCTTATACCCCCCTCCCACTGGAGGGTGGCATAATAGGGGGTGCACCCACCCCAGGGAAGGGACCCATTGGTCCCAACCTTTTTACCTACCTGTAACACCCCTAAATCTAGTATTTGGGGGCAACCCTGAACCTTGCTTCCTCAGTCAAGAACATGCAAGAAGTAAAGAAGAAGGACTGAACAGCCGTGCCGAAGCTAACAAGAGGACGACGCCCACTGACTTGGCCCCAGCCCTACCGGCCTGTCCCCACCTCGAACCTGCTCCAGCGAAATCCCAGTGTGTCCTGCAGCCAGAAACCTTGACAAACCCGGAGGACCTGCCTGCCTTCAATCCCAAAGACTGTCTCTCGTGAACACCGGATTTCTTCAAAGAACAGACTCCAGTTCCGCAAGGATCCGTGGGTCTGCACCAATCTGCACCCGACGCCCATGGCCCGAGTTCGAGGGGCCCAACACCAAGAAGAGATCCCGACCCGAGATCTGGCAACCCCTGACCTGCCTCAAGCCTCCAGCAGACGCCTGCAGCCTCAAACCGGAAGGTCCCCCCCAACCGCGACCAGGAGCTGGTAAGAAGATCTGGCCCTAAAAGGCACCCCTGCACCCGACGCCCCACGGCCTTGGGTGGCCCAACCGACGGTGCCTAACCAACCCCCAAGATCCCAACTTACCTCTCCAAGTCGTGGCCGCACCCAGAAGACCTTCGTCCCCGAGCCTGCAGTGCTTTTGCAAACCGGAGACTCCCCATTGAAAGCTACTTCGTTTCCCATGCCAAAACAGCACTCTGCACCTGGCCGCCCCAGTGCTGCTGAGGGTGCATCTTTTGTGCTGGCCTAAACCCCCATTTGCCCTGAGCTTAAGTCCAGGAGCTTTGCTCCCACAACCCAGTGGCCTGCTCGTCAGCAGCCACCAACCGGAGGCCCCCTATCCCCCATTGGATAACATTGGGCCTCAGCACTCTGCACACGGCCGCCCTAGTGCCACTGAGGGTGTAACAAGAGTGCATCCTTGACCCTGGGGGACCCCCGAGTCTAACCACCGAACACCAACTCCCACAACAAAGTACTTACCTTAAAACCGATAACACTATTTTCCTCCATAGGATAACATAGAAACCTTTCATAGAAAAACAGTCTAAGTGTGGAGTTGGAAAACCTAAAGAAATTCTTTAAAATTGTACTAACAAAAACGCTTTTACTTATCTGTTTACAGGAAATGTCCCAGTGTCTGAAAAGTTTCAGTGCTCCGTCCATCATCTCCTTGTGTTTGCTTTGTTCACCCTAAGTTGGCAGGGTATGCCCAGACGTGGGTCCCTTGCTCACTTTGCCACTGGATTCAAGCTAGCCTGGCTGATGAGGGCTGTTAGCCCGAAACTAGTCCCAGGATGCTTGTTTCCGGTCCAGGGAAGACATGACTTGGCAGTTCGGGCTGGACTGTTCCCATGAGGCACAGGGTCAAGACTGATTTGCATATAGCTGTGTCTCAACTGGGGTGGCGAAGTGAGCTAAAGAACGATGATGGATTCAACCCAGATCTGTGACTGGGGGTGAGTGTCTGAAAAGTTTCAGTGCTCCGTCCATCATCTCCTTGTGTTTGCAGTGCAGTATCCCGGCATACTGCACTGTGTAAAAAAAGTAATCTCAAAAGTAACTTACCTGTAATTTTACTAAAAATCCTATACAAAGTATATGTACTGTATTCTGAAAAGCATTGCATTATCAGTAACACCTCTGTAATCAAATCAAAGTACATTTACAATTCAAACTATTTACAAAGTGCATTACTACTGTAAATTATTTATTGCTTACCTGTGCCAGGCTTGCTTGGTTCTAGAAAATAAAATAACTAAAAGAATATTTTAATACAAAAACAATTGGTCTAAAGTTCAGTCTTTGAGTGTGTGAATTCATTTGCTGACTGAGTGTGTACAACAAATGCTTAACATTGTCCTCTGATAAAGCCTTACTGCTCGACCACACTACCGCAAATAGAGAGTGAATTGCAATCTACTTTACCTCTGCCTACCTTTTGGGTTCCACTGGACTCTGTGCACACTATACCTCACTTTGGTATAGTATATACAGAGCCAGCTTCCTACAGTTGGTTCTTAGTCCTGTCACTCTTAAGGTGCAATGGGCTACTGCTAAGGCTTCGCGGTCCCCTTGGTGGGTCTGGTGAATGATCAGAGTTTGGTCTCCGGAATCTTTAAGGGGTTTACCAATCTCTGTCCTGTCCTCAGGGTGTGTATCCGCCTTGGGACTTGCAACTGGTTTTGCAGGCTCTCCAGTAACCCCCGTTTGAGCCATTGTCATCTATAGGGTTACACCTTCTGACCGTGAAGGTGTTCTTTCTGGTGGCAGTAACATCAGCTCTCCGACTGGGGGAGCTTGGCTAGTTGTCTTGTCGGTCACCTTTCTTTCAGGTGTTGGAGGACAACATTGTTCTTTTGTTGGGCCCTGGCTTTGTGCCCAAGGTTAATTCTTTGCTTCATCGTCAGGAAGAAGTAATTATTCTGGTGTTTTTTCCATATCCTCAGTCTCCTGAGGAGGTGGCACTTCATTCACTTGATGTGCAGTGGGAAGTTTTGATCTACATGGACCAAGTGAAGGAGTTCCAGGTGTCCTTCGCTTTATTTGTGAATTTTAGTTCAACCCGTACGGGGGTTTGTTTTCAACTCAAACCTTGAGCAGGTGGATCATATTGGTAATTCTGCTAGCATATAAGCAGTTTGGTCTGTTGTCTTCTCTTGGGATCCAGGGGAGGTCTACTAGGGGCATGGCCAATTCTGTAACTGAGGTCCAGGGTGCTTCTTTACAGGATATCTATCCGGCTGCCACTTGGGCTGTTCCATCTACCTTTGTGACTCATCGGGTAGTCCAGGTTCCAGAGGCTCCGAATTTATTGAGTTCCAGATCTCTGGCTTCTGTGTTGTAAACAGTTTTTTGCCTATGGATTAAACTCATGTTTGCATATTCTGTGAAGTTGTTCTGGTCTATTTTTGGCTTGGGTACATCTCACTGGAGAGCGACCACCTCCTGGACCCATCCCAATCTGGATTCTGCTCAAATCACAGCACGGAAACCGCACTAATTGCAGCCACTGATATCAGAACTCTCCTACACCAAGGAGAAACAGCCACCCTGATCCTCCTCTACCTCTCAGCAAGCAGTTTTCAACATCATGTTCCACCACACCCTGATCAAGAGGCTACATCAGATCGCGATCCAAGAGGATGCCCTTAAATGATCACTTCCTTCCTCACCGGAAGAACCCAGAGAGTCTGCCTTCCCCTTGGATCTCAAGAACATCATCTGTGGCGTCCCTCAAAGGTCATCCCTCAGCCCCACCCTATTCAACACCTACATGACCCCCTGGTGCCAGCATCTTCAGGACCCATGGACTTGACATTATATCATATGCAGACGATGCCCAGCTTATCCTCTCTTTAGCCGCAGACCCATCTACCACGAGGGCCAACTTCCACTTGTGCATGACCAGCATCACCCACTGGATGCAAAACAACTCTCTTAAACTTAACACTGACAAAATTGGGGTACTAATCTTCATGAACACCTCCCCGTGGAATAAACTCATGGTGGCCTGCGGAACTGGGACCCTCACCCCAGTGCTTAATTTGTAAAATATGAAGTGCAGGTGCTCAAATGTTTGTTGGAGGTCACACCTACTTTTCTCCGGCTCCGCCCACTTCCTCCACCCACTTACTCTATTAGCTCCACCCACATCCTCAACTGGCACTGCTAAAAGTCAGATGTAATACCCGATCTGACTAAAAATGTACCAGTGATCCTGCGCAAATCACCTTAGCTTCCCTGGCCTTGGGCCCATATTAGCCCTGATTACAAGTTGGCTGGTGTTTTCCGACCCCTGCACAAACTCGTTTGAAGGGGTCAGGATTCCGAGATGGTTGGTATTTCCGACACTGGTAATTACTGGGTGCCATATGCAAAGTGGAAACGAGGTGCTTTTTTCCCTAACATGGATTTTGGTGCAGGCATCAAAACGTGCATGATTTTCCCCAAAACTCTGAATGGGTATTATTTATCGCAGGTGTGAATTCTAACCCTACAGGGTGAGATTTTATGGAGAGGGCTATATAGTACCTACTCCTCTGACAAACTTGAAATCACAGCTTTAAAAATGTATGTGCCGTTCAAAAACAAATTAACCCATGACGCACCAACCGCTTTAAAAACAAACCCCACCGTTCACCATGATTATCGGCGTAATATGGATGTTGATGGGTACATCCATTAAAGGGATGAACGATCTAACACAATAAAATATTTCGACTGACAGTTTTCATTCACTTTGCCTCAAATACTAAAACCTCCACAAAGCATGCACCACTACTTCTTCGAAACTAAGGGAATAAAGACAGGAATTGCGAGGTCTCAGAGTATATAACACCAAGGATTCATATATTAGAAATAAATACTATTTAAGTGGACGGGAAAAAAACACTTTCCAGGTTGTGTGATTAAACCTTAAAACATGAAAGTAACTTCTCTTTGACTGGACCCAGAAATATGGAAAAAGGCCACCATAATTCATTGCTTAAAATTACCTGCAAAGCCGAAATTCGTATTTTTTAGCAGGGGGCGCACTGTGCTTTACTAGACGAGCGCGCTGCCGTGTGGTATCGTCACTAAGCAATGAACGGTCCATAACATTTCTAGCAGACAAGATGGCAGTGTGCCACACAGAACAATGGGTTCATGCGCCTGCAGCGGAAATCTGTGTGCAACGTTCATGACGAACGTTCTATTCCGTGCTCAGATATCATCCTTACTGGGGCAATATAATGAGTAGCGCCAGGTTGAGAGAACGCAGCCTGGTGAAACCCAAAGAAGCCTTAGCCCGGCCTGTTCACGCGCCGCCCCAACAGTGCACGTGCACCACAGGCTGCAACAGTGGGATTCACAAGCCGAGGCTGTTTATTACAGTACTAGGCCGGGCGCAGAGTAGCGAGGGGGGCCCAGGAGGGCGCAACAGGAGTGGGTACCGTACAAATGGGCATCGGAGGTGCTAGGCTAACAGTGCAGAGAGGCAGGGGCACAATCCAGGCCAAGGCGCCCGACGCCAGACCTACTGGATGGAGGGGGGTTGGGTGCACGAAGAGCAATCTAATGCTGGGCATGGAAGGGGCGTGTGGGAAGCAGAAGAGACCAGGCAGTACCTGACCCTCCGTGAAAAGTCCCCCACCCTGGAGCAGAGTCACTCTCACTCTCACCCCCTTGGAGTGCCGCCGGCGCCGCCCCACACTTGAGAGCAGAGCTCCCTCTCTGGAGCGCAGTCTCACCCTCCGAATCAAATGCCGCGCGGCGCCCCTCTCTGAGCAGCACAGTATGGCCAGGTACTACCTAGACCCCCTCTTCCCCTGCCAATATCAAGAAAACATGAGAAGATTTTGGATTAGGGGGTCGTAAACCCCCGGCCGTATTTATTTACATAAAATTTTTAAAACAAAAATATACAATATTTATACAATACGCAGAAAACCATTACATTGATTACATTGTCAGGTGCAGATGTCAGATGGCTAACCTTAACATATCTCTAATACAAAGGTATTCCTATCCGAATCTAAACATACCATAGTCAGTAATCATATTAACATTTTATTTTTCTGCGTATTCCTATTGTGAGCCTACGGCAAGGTCAATAACTGGCACCAGATCCTTATCCAATTATGCCCGCACTCCATCCGGAGTGCGCATGCGCAGGGGGCCCGTTTACCATGAGGGGTACTTCCCCCCCCCCAGGTCACCCCCGTACGCCCTGTAGATTATCTCCATAATGGGGCCCTTGCAGTTATGCGCAGTTTATTTGCGCCATTGTGCACGTGCGGGGTGGCCAAGCAGCCTACCGGAAAGCGTAACTCCCTCCCCGCACCCATCCAGCCAACCGGCTGTAACTGCCCCTGGAGTTCTAATAGAGACCACTTGTCCCTCCCCTTGGGCGACCCCATTCAAGAATGGCGCCGCCCTCTAAGGACCTTCAATTTATTGCTCACCAATCATGACCTTACCGCCTGACCAAGGAATAGTACTAAAAATACGACAATAAGCAACCTGTACAAGGAAAAACCTCCTAAAATGGGAAAGAAAAATTATCACACGTATGATAAACATAATCATGTCAACCTGAAAATTAAAATTCCTAACAATACATCCTATAAACCCTGCTTTTAGGGGACGGTGGGTGGGGAAATTAAAATACAGCCTCCTAGCGAGGCTGGTGTGCTTAATGGCAGGCTGAGGGAGCGGCGAGCAAAGAGGCAGACTCCGCCACTCCCCAGCCTTTTATTGCCCAGATTCAAGCCAGGCCAGTTCTAACTGGCCTGGCGTTAGCCAAGTCCGTGACCCGGAAGTGCTTTCAATCACTTCCGGGTCACGCCCCGACTTTGACCAATTAGTGGCGGGGTGCGCCTGTCACGTCATCAATGCGAGCGACAGGCCCGCCCCTGTATGGTCATCGGGGGCAGGCACGACCGCCATACCTTCGGCGTGGCCGATGCCGGCCCCGCCTTTCTATATCAGTCCTGGCGGGCAGAGGCAGAAGGCTGCCGGGCCCACAAACTCCTCTTTAATAAAATTTCTTTTGGAGAGCACGCTCGATTCCAATCAAGATTTGTCCCTCAGAAATTCGGACGGAGTGTTATTTCACACTCCACTGTCACTGTCCGACCAACCATCATCAGTTAGTTCATATACTACTGTCTTCATCATAATTATTTGCACCCTGATGGAATGGAAGGAAGAGAGGGAATAGGCTCGGGGTTATTCGGAGCGCATCCGAGCATGCATGCCCGTAATTGCCCGGCGGTAGTGCGGTACCCAGCCGTTTGTTGATTGAGACGGCCCGGGGTGACCACACCTGCGAAAGTGAAACCAAACTGCGTTTCATCTGGCGGCTGCGCACCATGTTTTGACAAGTCAGGGGGCGCCGACCCAGAGGCTGGCCTGGGGCAGGCAGGGCCTGCCTTGGCTTTTTAACTTCCTAACTTAACCCTGGCAGGCCAATACTGCGGCGCCGGCACGGCAGGCGCAGGCCCTATCGAGTTGTACCTATGGCCGGCGGGTGTGCGGCGGCTACTACCACTAGGCCAGGCACTGGTCTGGCAATCAGTTAATCTGAATGAACACACAGTACTGTGATTGTGGGATCACATCCTAATAATAATCGAATCTTGTGCCGGAGCGGAGGCAAGCCACCTACTACCACCACGCCACGGTGATCTGACGACCGGACCCGCCGTCACGCCACCATGCTCCGAAAAAAATAAAACAGCGTTGCTGCTGGTTTTGGCAAAAATTGTCATGGTGGCATCATGTTATAGGAAATAGAAAGACATCGCTAGTTGGCTACTACTAATACTAAGTAAGCAGTGATTAACGTCTTAGTTCTTACCATTATTCGTGGTCGGCCGGCAGGGAGTCAGGGACACACACTGGCTGCACTCACACTGCCTTTATAAGATTAGGCGCAGACTGACGCAGTACTGATTAGGCGGTCTGGTGGTGGTGCTGCTTGCTATGCTACGCTACCAGACAGTTCTGGCCAGTAGTACTGCCTGTACTGGTTCTGGTGATCGATGCCTGCCCCAGGCTGCCCTGCCCTCAACGTCGTCGTCGGGTGGGGCTGACTTGAACGGACGATGACTCGTGCTGAGCTGAGCTGCGGTGGTTATGCTGGGGCGTGGCAATATGCGCACGCTGCACAGCCCCTCCCATTCAGAACCAAAATCTAGCCCAAAAATCAGTGTCCCGCGGCCTGCCCACCGGCAAGTGGTAACACTGACTGACTGAAAGGGCCAGCCGCTGCCGTCATGATCAACAACATAATTATTCATTCTGAATCTCCTCTGACTTGGGCTCGCTAAGGCTAAGCCACAGTGACTAAGAAGACGGGAGATGTGAAAAACACGCTGCGGCTGCACCGAGTACAGTACAGTCAGCCATTAAATTATAAAATATACATCTATCATCGTGCAATATGTGATGTGCGCAGCAGATGCATGTAGACCCAGCCCTAATAATTAAGTGCCGGTGCTAAGCACCGGAAAGCACCGGCACAAATTAAGCGCTCACCCACAGCAACAGACCATGCCTAGAACATCAGCATCATTCAAGACCGCTAACTCACCATGAAAAATCAGATCGACACAGTATCCTTAGCCTGCTTCCTCACCCTCCGCATGCTCCAGAAGATCTAGTGGTTCCTGTCAGCACCAGACGCACCATTACCCAAGCTCTCATCACTAGCCGCCTAGCTACGGCAATACTCTACGAAGGAATCAACGCACACCTACTGAAGAGACTAAACACCATACAGAACGCATAGGCCAGACTCATCCTCGACCACCCCAGGCGGACCCACATCACCCCACAAACTCCACTGATTCCCCTTCCACAAGAGGTGCCAACTCCAGATGCTAACCCACTTTGACAAAGCCTTGCACAATCAAGAACCAGGGTACATCAACCACCACCTGAGCTTTCCCAACCCTCCAAACACCTGTGCGCCACCTCCCTCTCCATAACCCCCTGCATCTACTGAAGCAAGAGTGGTGGATGCTCATTCTCCTACCTGGCGAAGAAGGCCTCCCCCTCCAGACCTCACCCTCTCTGCAGGAATTCAGGAAGGAACTCAAGACCTGAGTGTTCAACTGATTCCACCCGAGCAGCAGAACCCCCAGTGCCTGGATGCGGGCGATTAGCAACACTATACAAATCCCATTTGATTGATATGCGATTCATCAAGGTGAGAAGGACAAGGAGGTAATGCGTTTACTTACCAGTAATAGCATTACTCTGAATTCTTCTCTCACCATGATAATTCAGGCCCTCCCTATCGACCAGTCCAACTGTATGGTCTTTGGGCTTGGTAGGGAAAGGGAACTAAGAGAGATGAGGGTTTTTATATGTTGGGAGTGGATTGCTGAATGGAAGCACAGGGGCCTCACTATGTGATTCATCACAGCGAGAGAAGGACTGAGAGTAATGCTATTACCAGTAAGTAAATGCAACATTATTCCTCACGAGACCAGCAACATGGGTGTTCGGAAACGTCACTTATGTGGGGGAAGTCCAGTAAGGCAGGATGGGTAAGTAAGGTTGTTTGAAATGTATGAGGCCAGTCGTGTGACATCAATAAGGTGCCCTAGGCCAGCACAACTGATTTAAAGGTACATGAGGGCTGCAATGAGGGAGAGGGCATACAACGAGGGTGGCAACGTCTCAATGTACCCGTGGACTCTTTCCAGTCCGGAAATGTTTGCCTTCAAATTATTGCTATCCGGTGCATTAGTCTAATTAGTTAAGTAAAGGCAAACATGGAAAAAAAAACACGCAGAATTCAGTAGGCTGAAGCGCGAAAACCCTGGACTGCTGACTTGTTTTATGACATGGAGCGAGGTGGCAAAGACCTAAGGAAGGCCGGTATTGTGAAGGAGGTGGATACGTGGGGAAAAAAAACCTTGCAATTTACAAAGTCAGTCATGTGCGGACTGAAACTACAATGAAGCATGCGAATCCAGACAAGTGTGAAATAAGAAATGGGTTACCAAATTACTCCATCAATTAGGAGACACCATATTCCATTGCTGGGTTTTCTTATTACTACGCATTCCTTTCAGTTATGCAAATCCAACTGGTTCAGTTGTAGTGAACAAAGGGTACAACTCCCAGAATGCATTACGTTATTAGGGGCACAGACCATAACTGTAGTAAAACTGTATCCGCCATGACATGGACACATCTGGTACCTTTAAAAAAGAACGACTCAATTGAAGTGGGCGATAACCGAGACAAAGGGAATGCCTCAGATACTCCACTGAAGTGTATGTATCCGATGAGGTGGAATTGTTATGGGAGGCCACATCGCAGGGGGGTGGGAATGAGGTCACATGCCATAGAAGTGCACAAGACTTGTGAAGACGATGCGCCGTTGTAGTACGTATGGCTACTGACCACCAGGGCTGTCACAAAGGGAGGGACCCGCACTCCTAAAGCAACATGTTTCAATGATAAACCCGAAGGTTGAATTGTTTCTTCTTAGTGGAGCTAACGCGGCAACACTATGGAGACCTTTCAATGGGGAAAATACCTGTAGGCCCTGTTTAAGAGTACCCGGAAAGTGGTGTCTGCTATTTTTAACACCTGTTAGGAACAATACCCTGGAATTTGGATTTTAACTGGTTCCATAAACAGCACCTACGGCTTAAGAGTTTTGTCCATCAAAATGAGGTGTAAATAAAACACTGACAAACACCGTGTTTACATTTTCCGTAATGTACGTCTCATTAATTTCGAGCGGCTTCTTGGCTATTAAACTTACGAGTGGTCCTCCAAAAGTATTCATCCAGGGCACCACCAAAGCTCCCGAACAGATGGAGTTTCACTGGAGAGAGAGAGAGTAAAAGCTAGTGGCGACCAGGTGCTAAAACTCCGTTATCACAATAACTCAAACTAACCTCCTATGGATTTTCTTGACTGCCACTTACGTTCATTTATTACATGGGATCTATTCTATTTACCGGATCCTAGGTTTGGGGGAAAACGTCGCACATCTTAAAACAAAGAAGCAAACAATATCTCAGATCTTACCCCCTGGGTAGCAGCTCACACCCCACTCTCACCTGTGCAAAAACAAACCAACGGTCACGTGACCCTTGCAATTAAAAATGGATGAACCACGCTAGGAGCATATGGGGGAGACGTTTAAAGAGACAGATGTCTCTTTCCGAGATACTCATTGTCTTTTCAATCCTACTGTGAATGTAAATTCCGTTAAAGTGGAAAATGAGACATTGTTGCTCTTAATTTTCCCCATTCCGTAGTATGCGCACCAACAACATAAGACTAAACGCTACTGTCAGTATTGTTTTACACGTATTTTATGTAATAGTCATAACAGCAATGTGCCCAACTTCATGTGCAACAAATTCATATAGTCCTGTTTTTTTCCCGACAGTACTTTGCATTCTGGGACATGTAGTTTTGTATTACTAGTACAGGAACGAGGTGAAAATCCCCGGCATGTCTCCACGCAAGGTCTGCGAACAATTATGTACATCTATTTCCTTGAAATATGTAACAATATAAATGTTACATCAGCGTGTTACATTGAGCGTGTTTATTGTTTGTCATGTGGCGTTGCAGGAATTTTTAATCCAGAGCAAAAGCAGGAGTGTAGCAAGGGTGCCCTGGGCCTCATTGCAAGCAAAGGAAACAGACCCCTCTACACCTGTGGTGAAAGACAGTCACAATTAGAGTCCAGCGATCCCTTTCACATAAGGGCCAAGGTGTCACTGCACCAGCTGCACCACTGTGCCAGCTGCACTAATGATAACTTCACCATGCCAAAAACATTTCCCTTTCAAATGAGGCTAGTACATTTCTAATCGACCTTTTTGCTCGTAAAATCTGGTAGTAAAACGAGGATTCATTGACGCAAAGTAGCTCCACAGGTAAGACTTTTGCCAGTCCAAGTTTTTAGGCAAATCGGTCAGTGCCAGACTTGAAACAAAAACAGCCCTAGCAAAAGAGTTTAAAGAGCCCCACTCTGCAGGAGGCTGAGACTAGAATGGGCCAAAGTGGGCCTTCGGAGTTGGATGATTGGAGCCTTTTCAATGGGGAAAACTGCTTGTAGGCCCTGAATATGAGTGCCCGGAGAGTGGTGTCTGCTAGTTTTCACACCTGTTAAAAAACAATACCCTGGGATTTGGATTTTAACTGGTTTCATAAACAGCACTCACCGCTTAAGAGTTTTCCCATCAAAATGGGGTATAAAATGCATGTTTTGGTGCTTTCTGCCCCAAAATCCCCAGGCTATTTACCGGGCATCTTCTCCTGGTATTTAGAGGCAAGTTTGATCTGGCAATATGTACCTGGTAAAAATTGCAAGGGTGCAAACTTCACAGCACCATTCATAATGTCGACTCCTCCTCGAAAAGGGGTTTGCTCAGGGGGTGGAAATCTCAAACCAGGTCATGATAAGAGCACTAGTCTATGCCTGAGTGACAGAATGGCCTGTTCGGCCCTTACCAAATTGTTATCATGGATATAGCCTGCAGAGGCAGAAACCACAGCTCTCCTCTGACTGGAGCAGCACTGCTTTCAAAACTTCCCTCGTCTTTCAAAAAGGTTGAGTCTCAGTGTTTCTTCCTCCGACCCTAGCTTGATTACCAGAGGGACTTTGATTTCCGAGTCCTGTGTAACCCCCTGTTTGCGCAGGTGTTGGAATTACGAGATTTGCGATATTTATTGTATCCAGTAAATACCGAGGGCCAGATGTACGCCCATTTTGTGCGCTCGCAAACGGGAAATCAGCCCGTTTGTGACCGCAAAATAGGTCTGCCCTATTTACAAACCCTATTTTGCGAGTCGGTAACCTATTACCGACTCGCAAAATAGGGTTTGCGACTCGCTTTTAGGAAGGGGCGTGTCAAGGGCGTCCCTTCCTAATAGCGACTCGCACTTCAATGTAAGATTGTTTTGCGGCTGCAATTGTGGCCACAAAACACTTGCAGTTTACCACCCATTTCAAATAGGTGGTAACCCACTCGCAAACGGGAAGGGGTCCCCAGGGGACCCCTTCCCCTTTGTGACTTGCATTGAAAATATTTTTTAAGAGCAGGCAGTGGCCCCACGGACCACTGCCTACTCTTAAAAAATCAAACAGTAACGCTTAATTTTTCTTTTTTAAATGCATCCAATTTTCCTTTAAGGAAAACGGGCTGCATTTAAAAAAACAAAAAACCTCTTTATTTAAAAAGCAGTCACAGACATGGTGGTCTGCTGACCCCAGCAGGCCACCATCCCTGGGAGTGCTAGCCATTCCTAAAGGGGTCGCAAATTGCACCTGCCTCATGAATATTAATGAGGCAGGCAATTTGCGACCCCATTAGGAATCGCAAACAGTGTCTGAGACACTGTTGTACATTCCTATTTGCGAGTCGCAAAACGACGCACTTTGCGACTCGCAAATTGGTAGGGTTGTACATCTGGCCCCAAGTGCGTTACATACCTCAATCTTTGTTAAATCTCTGCAGGTCTAACCTGCCAAAATGTAACACAGGAAAGGTGTACGGTATTTACGTAGCATGCAGATTTTGGTGCCTTAAATCCCAAATCTGCATGTTATTCCCCAGTAACTTGTAATACCCACTATTTATGGCACCCAATAAATGAGGTGCTCAGAGAAACTTTTTTTTTCACCAGTCAAATGAATTTTATTGTTCGATTAGTAAAAACCCTTACAATTATACAGCCATATTGCATCTAAAATAGTAAACATAAAAGCAATTAAATAATATATCAAAAAGCAAAAAAGAATCTAGATACACATAATAATTTCATAATAATTCTAAAACATTGTATTAGAGTCAGTTATCATCGCGCTTCTGTTATCAAAAAGTAAATATACAGGTTAACATTGGCTACCAATTGGTACTATCGAATGAACTCAGATGTTACCCACCCCTTTATTGGAAAAGAAGATGATGTACAAAATAAGTCATATGCCAGACATATGGTGCAAAGACACATGACAAAAACGGTCACTATCTATATGAGCACGCTAAAAACAACAAATAGCTGAATTCATCTCCGCGCAATAGGTTCTTGCCTTAGCGCGTTGAGAAGTAAAGAGCCAAATTATAAAATGACCTCATTAAAACTACACTTACCCAAGCTAAAGTATTGCTCATACTAATGTTCGCCACAAGTTAACATGATGATAACTAATCCTTAGCTGAAGCAAGTAAAGTGCCATATGCAAAAGTAAAGTGCATTAATGTTCACCATAAGTTAACATGATGCTAGCTAATCCCTAACTGGAACGAATAATGTGCCATATGGAAGAATACAGTGAATTAATGTTCCCAATAAGCTAACATGACGCTAACTGATCCTCAACTAGAGCTAGTAAAGTGCCATATGCAAGAAAATAAATGTTTGTCAAAGGCTAACATGATAAAATAGTCTAACAAATACCATGTCCTTAAACTGTAGAAAAGTTGGTAGGTATGGAATGGTAACAATGTAATAGCTAGCCTCTGTACAATTCACATACTAGGCAGAGATAATGTCCAACTAAGAAAGAGGGTGCATGATTATCTACGTCCAGTTTCTGAAGTTCTACAATTGCAAGTTCCAAGTATTTTAATAATCGAGACAATAACTGTAAGTCAGTGCCGTGCAGACATGCTGTCAAAGCTGCCTTAATTGTCCTTACGCCGAGCTGTCAGAGTAGTAACCACATCCTGTGCAGCAAGTGCATGAGTATGGTGCCATCCATTGTAGTGGCAGGGCAAACATGGCTTCAGGCCTACCATTGTAAGCCTGACTGTAACTGCAAAATCTGCACTGCAACCTATCCAAGTAAACCCCTTTAGACAGGTAAAAAAACTTCCTTTTAATTATCAATAACTCACACATATGTAGGCCTTGTAGCCCACAAGCCAGGGTGGATGGTTTTTAAAAGTAGGACATGTACAAATTTAAGTTAACATGTCCTTACAGTGAATGAGATTTGAGAAACACCGGCGGACTCCAGTGGCCGCACCTCCTTTTTATGTTCCCTTTAGTTTGTATTAACTAATATGTTACGAGTCGGTGTGCACAAACCGCTCCTGCACCCGCCGTTGAAGAGTGCCAACTGCCAATGCAGATATAAAGTACTTTAAAAAACAGTGGGGCGGTGCACTAACCAGTCAAATTCAAATCAATAAAAAAGCACAGTCAGTATCTTCGTGATCAAAAAAATATATCCGTCTTTACTTTTCACAATCCTTAAGAGTTAAGCACAGCATCAGCCAACGCGTTTCGTTCAATATATGAACTTCATCAGGGCAGAGTTGTGTGTGGTTGGTTGTCGCGTATAAAGCGCCTGCTCAATAGTAGGGGCTGAGAGCCCACTCCGGTCTCAGCCTATTTCAGATATATACTCCCGGTATGTCAGTTAATAATACACCAATAACATGGGTCTCCTTGATAAGAGCCCAAAAAATAATAATCCTGCAGTCCTTCACTGCCACATCTCAATACATGATCGGGTACAGTGACTAGCACCCAAAAGCTATTTTCACTGTGGCAGGCCTAACTGTCCTATGTAGAAAACCAGAGTACAGATTAAAATATTAATTCTGTCTCTCAGGAATAGGATTAGCTAGAAAAATGATTAAACAACTGTTTTTAATAGTTATTAAAATCAATTTCAATGTTGAAGGTGGATGTTTAATAAATATTAAGGAAAATTAACTTTTAGAACACTACCCTTTCCCTGCCTGAATTTTCTGAAGGGTAAGTTGCATTGGCTCTCCAGCTGCTCCGAGCCAGTGATTAGCCTTGAATAAGTGTAAAAAGGGTGTGAAATGCCCTCCAGGAGCAAACAATAGGCTGACCTGAACAGGGAGAAATGACTCTTCTGAAATCCACAGAATATGTAGGGTGGGGGCTGTGGCCATCCAATAGAGTGTCAAATCCTGCTTGAGTGTCAAATCCTACTTAAAAGGTCTGCTGGGTTCACACATAACACACAGGGCACACTTGAAAGGGAGAAAACAGAATGCCAAGACAAATCTTGTGTATCCTCTGTCTGTTTGCTGAAGGAACCTGTTTTTGTCCTACCAGACCTCTATCTCTGGAGTTACAGATAACACTTGGGGCACACTTAAAAGGGAGAGAACAGGATGCCAAGACAATGTTTGTATATCTGCTGTCTGGTTGCTGGGGGCCCTGCGTTTGTCCTGGCAGATATCTGTCTCTGGGTTTGTTGTGGGTACAGTACCTGCTCCAAAGTGGATTTTCTGGATCATTTCTGTTTTATTGGATTTACAAGATCAAAATGAAAATAAAACCATAGAAAGAAACAGAAGGTGAAAAGGAAACACAGCTTTATTGCCTACAACCAGAGGCCGGCAGCGTTAACAGTGAATTAAAAATGGAACCCAACTACCTCCACCCAAAAAGAAAAACCCTCCCCCATGTACACTCTCATTATGCAGTGTTAGGAGTACTATCCCTGTGAGCATATTTGATGTGTGGACCCTAACTGCTCAGGGTGACGCTGCTCCCTGAGTCAGCAGGTAGCAGGTTGAGCAGTTTAAGGTATTTAGGACATGTAAATTCATTAAACTGTGAAGCAAAGATGTCGTTCAAGGGAGTCCATATCTCTTGGTACGTCTCCAATTTGTGTGTCCCAGAGAGTGACAATTCCTCCATATGTAACAGATACCATATTTTGTGTAGCCAAGTAGTATAGTCTGGTGTCCTGTCTGTTCCCCAGAGCAAAAGAATCGTTTGGTGCACCGCACAGAGAGCCAGAGCCATCTGTCACCCTTGGAGTGATTTCAGCTGGAATGGCAGCTGGTTAGGGAGTCCAAGTATTGTATATGTGGGGAAATGTGGTATCTGTGTGTGAAAGGAGCAATCAATGTCATCAAGTATTTGTTCCAAGTATCTGGATAGTTTGGGACAGTTCCATAGCAGGTGGAGCAGTGTGCCGGTGCCTCTGCAGCTGTGCCGGCACTCTTTGCAACGTTCAGGGCACCATCTCTGTAACTGTGTGGGGGTTATTTATCAACAGGAGACTATCTTGATGGCAGTCTCAGTGCCTGACACATTATATGAGGTATGACAAGCTCTGTGGGATATGTCTGACCATTCTTTGTGTGCGTGTGTTCTCCCAATCTCAGCTTCCAATCTAACCTGGCCAGCACTCTTCTTCTCCTGAGGTGATTACGCTAAGAGAGCATAAAGCTCTGATATAAGAAGCCTGTCATTGTCCTTTACCAAAGACTATTTCTCAAAGGAAGTTATGCGCCTGCTTGCAAATGGTTTAACTGTAGGATGCATGGCCCAGTGTGGGATCTTTAAGTATGTTATGTGGGCAGCTTTGAGGAGGTCGTGATCTCTTTTCAAACTGTCAAAAGTGGTATCCCCCTTCTACATCAAATATGCAGCTTAATCTCTTGCAGCTCCCAGACCATCGGTCGGAATAGTCTGCATGGAGGCTTGGGGAAAAATCAGGGTTATTGAAAATGGGGGTCATCGGGGATGGGAATGTCGTTAGGCCTCTCCGCAATGTGATGGTGTCCCAGATAGCCATCCTAACTCTTGTCAGGAAAAGGCAGGCATAGGCGCTGTCAAGTTTCATATTCAGGCTCAAAAACCCCAAAATAAAAGACAAAGGAAATACAATGTTATTTCCTCTATAGGCATATTTCACTACAACTCCCATGGTCCTTGCGAACAGTTCAATCAGTCATGAGGGGGAGTGACTATAAATAGAGGACTTGTACGTAGGCTGACTTGCGTAATTCCATTCACCTGTGAAGTCAGTTTTGTTCTAGAGTTCACTGAAGAAGTGAGGATTTATGGCTGCCTGTTTTGACAGCATTTCCATGTTTTCCAGTAAAAGCAATTGTGGATTTTGGTGGCTAAAGGAGGTCTGCCTTTTCTGTTGTTCCCTAGTTTCCTGTTGAAGTACCAGGGAACGATTTCGCTGGTTGTTCTTTGATACACACCAGCTGGTGTGTTTTCATTTTCTAAAGCATAAGGAGTGATTGATTTATTTGAATTCATTTCTTCTTTGTGGAAGTCTCATGACCTTTTGCACTCTACAAGCTGATTAGCTGTAATTCCTATCCTGTTTTGGTAAAGCTGCTGGGCTTCTGACATTATACAGATAAGTGAATATTTGATTTTTTACTTTAAGATTTGTGCTGCTGAATCACATAGTGTTATTTTTTACTTCCTGCTTTTTTCCTTAAATCCCAAAATACAAGACTGATTCTTCTATTTTTGTAAGGGGAGTTTTTTCCTTGTGACATTTAAACTTGGGAGATAAATTAACACTTTGGTATGAACATTTTCATTTGTGAGTAACTATCATTTACCTAAAGGATTTTTGCTTTTTGCTGATTTTTGTCTATTGGCCGCATATTTCCCATCACAGAAAAGAAAGGAATTCTGAATTTAATGTTTGGTGACATTATTTGGTTCGTTGATTTTACAGTGTGTGCATGGTATGTATGAATTTCTATACAACACATAGTCTGCCTTACACTAGTACCACAAAGGTTTTGAATGAGGCTTTTTGAATTTACTTGTGATTCGTTTGTATCGCAGCATTTTTGTACATATCAGCAAGGAAGGAAAAATGAGACTAAATGTGATACATAAGGAAAGTCATTGGTCCCATAAGGCAGCACCCTATGTGATAAGTATTTTTAATAGGAAAAATATATATATATAAGTTATCTTCTAATAGCAGTGAGAGTGGAGACCTTAATTGTTTTGATATTTTCTTTACAGGTCTTCTTCCTTGCAGTTCCTTTCCCTACTACCCTTTCCCTCACTTAATCAATCTAAGCTTCTGTGCCTTTATGGTATGCAGAATTGGGGATATTGAGGAGTGGACCCAATCTGAGCATCGTTCTGAATCTGAGGAGCTCGTACGCATACAAAATCAGAACTTGATGACTTTAGTAATGGGGAAAGTGTACAGCCACAGAGGTCTGTGATTGCTCGCCAGCCAGGGGGTCTTCCATATGTGAATCCCTTCAACTGCCTTGTCCATAAAGCACCGGTGTTTCTCCGAAGCCTCTCTGCCCCACTGCAGCATGAATCTTAATTGTGTCGCTTTGAAGTACTGTGTATCATTAGGGACTCCCAGACCTCCCTCTGTTGGTGGTCTATAGGTGAGAAGGCGGTTCATGTGCAGATTTTTGCCATCCCAAACAAACATGTTTATGTCTGCCTGTAGTGCTTGCAACCAGCCGCGGTCCGTGCAGGTAACAGCCGTGGGGCCACATGGGGGGGGGGGATTACGAGGGACGATGCAGAGGGAAAATTAATTATTTATTTAATTTTCCCTTGGCATCATCCCTCAAAATCCCCCCAACACGGCCCCTCCTCCCCACCGCTGTTACCTGCACGGACCGCGGCTGCTTGCAACAAGTTCTGGGGCGGGGACAAGGGCAGGGCTTGGAACATAAACAGAACTTTAGGTAGGATAGTAATTTTGAGGGCGGCCAGACGGCCCAGCCACGACAGTCAGAACCGCTTCCAGGTGGACAAGTCCATCCTCACTTGTTTTAGAAGTGTAATTAAGCTCTGATGTTTTAGACGCTGTTGGGGATAATGTTATCCCTAAATATGATATTGTAGTGCTAGAGGCACTCTTGTGGTTTGACACCCAGTGATGACCTTTGACTACCATTATTTTAACTGACTTTAGTGTGTTATTTCATCCTAGCCTGGATGTACGAGATGGTCCTGCATATGCCTGCTTCTCTTCTTTCTTGTAATCTTGCTGTCTTTTAGTGGGAGCTGTCACGGAGTAGAACAGCCTTGCCAAGAGCAGAGCGTGTGGGATGTGCATTTGAAAGCGTGAGAGAGAGAGAGCGAGTTGTGGAATGTACTTTTTGGTCTCGAAGTGCAGTGTTGTGGGCAGTGGTGCACACATGTGCTCGGTGTTGTACATTGAGAGATGAAGTGTGTGAATCTATAAGCAGTGTGTTCACAAATGTGCATTGTGTTGTACATTAATGAGAATTATGAAGTTCTTACTATTGGCTTTGACATGGCCTCATGTCATCCTTTTTTCCTGGCTTTGCCTTGCTTCAGCTTTTTTGCGTGCACAGCAGCGCTTGCAAGTTGCTTGGGTTATTCACGTTCAAGGTCTTTCTGTTTTTGTGAGGGATTGTTTATGTACTCTGAAAGGCTTTTGTGAGCTTCGTCAAGATAGATACTGGAACATGCGAGATTTGGAGAAGGGGACGTGAGAACTCCTTCCTGCCGTGGGAATGCTTCTTGGAACCCGGCCAGTTCTGGTAAGATTCCTCTGGCCCGGGGGGAGGTCTTTCTCGAACCTTCTAGTGTGTTTAAAGCTGAGGGTTGTGGACTTAGAAACCGGGAGTTTGGAATCCGAGCGAGGACGGACGCGTCTAACTCGGAGCGTGGACCCTGGTTGCTGAGGCTCTCAAACCATGGCTGTTTAGTTCCCCAGTCTGAGATGCAGTGTTTTGCACCAGGTGATGTATTGAGTTTTGGTTATTGCCATTGTGATGTGAGCCAGTGGCTGTGATCATTTGATGTGTGAGTGAGTGTGTTTTCTTTTGTGATGTATGAGTGAGTCAAAGTGCACCTCCAAAGTACTCATTTGATGTATATATAGCTTTCTGATCTCTTGCAGGACGTCCAGTATATTTGCTTGAGTCTTATCTACCAAGTGTGTTATTATTGCTTGCATATAAACATATATATATCTCTTTGTATATTTGAATCTTTTGCATTTGGCATCTGGGAAAGCTTTTTCCGTTACAGAGCATTGTGTTAAATAAAACCCCAAGCCGTATTCTAAAGAGAGAGTCCTTGCATTTTGTAAAATAAAACCCCTTTTCTAAAGGTGTTGTTTGTTTTGTGTTAAAATCTTTGACTGCGCCGGGTGCTGGGCTACCGTGTGGAAGATTCTGTATTATCTGATAGGCGCAATCAAGACAGGTATAGATATCTCTGTCCAGAAGATTGGATTGTGGGAACTGAGCTCGAATTGGAGAGGTGACAGGAATCTTGAGTTTAGGATCTAGGATTTTGTTAAGTTGACCTTAAATCCTGATACCAGACTAAAACTTTGTGTGAGAAAGTGCCCCTTTTTTGCATGGTTGCCCCTTACTTTTTGCCTGATGTTGCTGCTCTTTGACTGAGTGTGCCCTGGGCTCCTGCCAACCAGGTACCCAGTGCCAATGTTCTTTCCCTAAAACTGTACTGTGTACCCCCAAATTGGCACCTCTCTGGCCACATCTAAGTCCCTTGTAAAAGGTACCCTAGGTGCCAAGGGCCTTGTGATCAGAGAAGGCTTCTAAGTGCTGTAGCACTTATTGTGCCACCCTTAGAGGTCCTGTACCATAACGCACACACTGTCATTGTAGGCTGAGTGTTTTGGTGCAGAGAAAAGTGAAGAGTCAACATGGCACACATCCCTGTGTGCCATGCCTACAACCCAGCTCCTATGGCATAGGTCGCCACCCCTCTAGCTGGGTGCACTATGCCACTGGCGAGGGTACAGGTGCATGAGCCCTGTACCCCTACAGTGTCTAAGTCTATTCGTAGACATTTTAAGTGCAGTAAAGCCATAAAGAGTATATGGTCTGGGAGTTTGTCATTACAAACTCCACATCACCATAATGGCTTTACTGAAATCTGAGAAGTTTGGTATCAAACGTCTCAGCACATTAAACCCTCGCTGATGCCAGTGTAGGATTTAATGAAAAATGCATTCAGAGGGTTTCTTAGAGATGCCCCCTGAAAAATGATCTAACTCTAGTGTCCTGGCTGACTAACTGCTCGCCAGCTGCCACCCTCAGACATGTTTCTGGACCCCTGGGTCAAGAGCCTTCCGCTCTTGGGGTCTGGAAACAAAGCACATCCTGGGCAGAGGTGCCAAGCCTCCTCCCCCAGGATGGGCAGGGTCCATGAAGGGGAAGCTTCAAAGGCTTTGCCGCTTTTGTGAGCTGACCCGGCTATTTGCTGCTCCCAGCAACTGGCCCCCACCAGTTCTGACCCCCACTTTGGGCAAGAGAATCAGCGGGAAAACCAAGATAGGAGGAGAGGTGTGCCCACCTTTGTCAACCCCACCCCTCAGGTGGGAGAGGCGAGGTGAAGCACAATGCTCAGTCCCCGCCATCTTGAAGATGGGGAGACCCAGCCAACAAGAGTGAGGCTTATGCCCCATCCCACTGGAGTACCCACCCCAAGGAAGGGACCCCTTGGTCCCAACCTGTACCTACCTGAAACACCTCTAAATCTAGTATTTAGGGGCAACCCTGAACCTTGCCTGCTCAGATAAGAAGAAACAAGAAGAAGGACCGAAGAGCTGTGCTGAAAGAAGAAGAGGAGGACACCAACTGATTTAGCCCCAGCCCTACTGACCTGTCCCGACCTCGACCTGCTCCAGAGGGATCGCGATGTGTCCTGCAGCCAGCAGCCCCCAGAACCTGGAGGACCTGCCCTGCCTTTACTGAAAAGACTTTGTCTCCCGTGAGCACTGGATTTGCTCACCAACAGATTCTGGCTCTGCCAAATCCACAAGTCTGCACCCGACGCCCATGGCCCGAGTTCGAGTGGCTCAACACCACGAGGAGGTTTCCCCGGCGATCTTGACCTGGAATCTGGTGACCCCTGACCTTCCTCAAGTCTCACGGCGACGCCTGCAGCCCCTCTCTGGAGGATCCCGCCGACCGTGACTTGAGCCGGTAAGGAAAACCCAACGCCAAAAGACACCCCTGCACTCGACGCACCATGGCCTCAAGTGGCCCAACCAATGGTGTACCGGCATCCCAGGAAATCCCAGCCTACATCTCCAACCAGTGGTCACCTCCAGAAGATCTCTGTCCCCGAGCCTGCAGTGTTTGCTGAATCCGGAGAATCCCCATTGAAAACAACAGGGCACCTGACGCCAAAACAGCACCCTGCACCCAGCCGCCCCTGTGCCGCTGTGGGTGCACCTTGTGAGCTAACCTGAGCCCCCCTTTGCCCTGAGCTTAACTCCAGGAACTTTGCTCCCTCAACCCACGGCCTGCTCATGAGCAGCCACCAACCGGAGGCCCCCTATCCCCCATTGGATAACATTGGGCCTCAGC
This sequence comes from Calotriton arnoldi, assembly GCA_963921515.1. Classification (NCBI taxonomy): domain Eukaryota; kingdom Metazoa; phylum Chordata; class Amphibia; order Caudata; family Salamandridae; genus Calotriton; species Calotriton arnoldi. Next base: position 99,188 of record CAWUFW010007167.1, on the reverse strand, counting down.
ACTCTGCACCCAGTCACCTAGTGACACTGAGGGTGCTCTTGGAGTGCATCCTTGACCCTGGGGTAATCCTTGTTCTAACCCCAGAAACCCAACTCCCAAAACCAAGTACTTACCTGTAAACTGATAACTTCATTTCCTAACATAGGATTGAATTGACTGCTTTTCTGTGAAAAAAGTTCTAAGTGTGGAGTTGGGAATTCTATGAAAAGTCATAAAAGTGTGTCTTGATAACAAATTGTATTACTTACCTTTATCCAGGAAATGTCCCAGTGTGCTATCTAGGTATACCACACTGTGTAAGAAAAGTGATCTGAAAAGTAATCCAACAAACTACTCACAAAGTGATTACAAAGTAACTGTATAGTAATTTCAACTGTTTATGAACATTTGACTTACCTGTAACAAACCCAATTGCACTCAACTACATTTCAACTGTATTCAACTGCATTATTCTTGCAAAGTACTATTACACTTACCTGTGCCAGGCCTTGCTTGGTTCTAGAAACAAAATACAACTAAAAATATTTTTATACAAAACAATTGGTCAGAGTTCAGTCTTTGAGTGTGTGAAATCATTTCTTGCCTGAGTGTGTACAATAAATGCTTAACACTACCCTCTGATAAAGCCTTACTGCTCGCCCACACTACCACAAATAGAGTGTAAGGTATTATCTACCTTTACCTCTGTAAGCCTTTGGGGATCCACTGGACTCTGTGCACCCTATACCTTACTATGGTGTAGTATATGCAGAGCCAGCTTCCTACATTGGTGGATCAGAGGTGGGGTCTACAACTCTGCATTTGTTGGACTGACTTGTTCAACACATGATCACATGAGAGAACCCCTAAATTGGCTTTGGAATTCTGAATTTTTTGAATTGACAATTTTTTCCAAAATACTAAAAGTTTTGTTAGGGCCTTGGTTAAGTCCTTTTAGATGTTCTTAGAAAAATAAAAACTCACTATATTTAGGGGTAAGAGGGGTAAGATTTTTTTTTAGAATGCCTCTTAACAAGAACTCAACTGTTAGTGAAAACATAACCAATGACATAGAGAATATGGCTGAAGAGCTCGACCTCGCCCCTTAATTCCATTTTGAATTTAGGGAGTTAAGGTCTCTATGTAAACTTAAAACCATTACCATGGGTCCCATCCCTCCAAACAAAATCTCCAGGAGCTGTTGGCAGGGTATTCTAAGGACCACCCCTCTGAGCAAGGTGAACATCTCTCAGAAGGGGAAGAGGATGGAGGGGATGAGGAAAACGTCCAACCACCCTTACTTCCTAGGGAGAACAGGGCCCCTGTGCCCCAGGCTCCAAGAATACTACTCACAGCAGCTAGATCCCACACAGCTGGGTCAGGTGCTTCTGAGTCCATTGAGGACAGCCTCAATGAGGAGGCCATAATTGGTATGAAATTCCAGTGGGGTTGTAAAGTAATGGCAGATGAATCTTGGACCAATGGCAACTTGTGCCCTTGGAAGCTATGTTTTTCTGAGTCTCTGGCTTTCTTAAGAATATCCTCCTTCAGCTGAAAGTCATGTACACATATCAGGGTGTCGGATGGATGGGCGTTTGTACCCCGGGGTGGCCCACTTTGCGCACTCTATCTAGTTGATCCAGCTGGTCAGTATCACTCCCCAAAATTTGCCTAAAACAGGTTTGAACAAATTGTCATAAATTTGTCCTTTCTGCATTAGTGGGTACGCCACATATTCTAATGTTGTTCAGTGTGAATGATTTTCCTGGACCTGTGCTTGTGCTTGGAGGTCAGCTTGCCATTGCTGGAGATGTAGTATTTCTTGCTGCATCTGTTCAATCTCCTCCCCTCGGGAAACTGCATTGTCTTCCAGAAAGGATACTCTGTTGCCCAGTGTTCCGAGATCCTGTTTCCTCTGTCTGAGTTCTTGGGACAGGTTGCGTTTCACCGTCTGTAATTCGGATAAGAGGGAGTAGACGAGAGATACCATAAACACACTCGTAACCGGCGCTTCTTCTCACTCAAGGTCAACCCCTGGCTGTTTACGCTGTTGGAGCTGGCCTCCTTGGATGAAGATGAAGAGTTCTCTGAGGGCATAAGCATGTTGCGTAAGCTGTGATCTTTCATATGTTTCTTATGTTTGGAGTATGCCATGTTGGAGGATGTACAGCAGAAATGAGACTTAGAGGCCCATTAGGATGGCGGGCGGACTTCCGTCTGTCCGCCACCCTAGCGGTGCTGGGACCGGCCGCCAGTGGTGCGGCGGTCCCGCACCGGCGATTAGGATGCCACCGCCACCGTGGCGGTGGCATCCTCCATTCCCAGCATTGTGGCGGGCAGTGCTCACAGCACCGCCCGCCACAATGCTGGGAATGCACTGCGTGCATTGTCATGCACAAGGTGACAGGCACCGCGAGGTGCCTGCCACCATGTCCATGACAATGCAGGGGGGTACCATAGGTACCCCCATGTGCACCCCCCACCCCCCCAACATCTTGGGGGCCCGCAAGGGCCCCCGGAAGAGAATTCCGCATGCCTTTCCGTGGCGGCGTTGCTGCCACGGAAAGGCATGTTCCGCACCCATGCTAGTATGGATGGCGGTGTCTAGCAGACACTGCCACCATATTAAACCCTTTTCCGCCCGGTCGACTTGCCGACCAGGCGGAAAAGCGGCGGACGGTCTTCCCGTCCACCGCGGTACCCCCTCCATACTAATATGGCGGGGGGTAAATGGGTGGCGGGCGGGGAAGGATGTAGGGCGGATCGCCTCCGCCATACGGGCGGTGGCGATCCGCCCTACATCCTAATGGGCCCCTTAGTTGGCAACAAAAGGACACTCTCTATGTGGGCCTTCTCCGTCAGCATTACGTGGACATTATGGGAACTAATCTCCATGTGGCTCCAGGGAACCCCACGGGAGTCCGCCACAGACCCCTTGCCCACTGGCGTCTCTGGTCCATGGGTAGTGAAGACCTGGTCTCCTGCCCCTCCTCTTCGTGGCTCCTAAGTGCACACTTCAACACACTCCAAGTGGGCCTTCTTTGTCGGTCCCTGTGGTGTTTCTTCAGTGGGACACTACGTGTGCATTAGGCTGCGTGGGCAGGTGGTTATAGTATGCCCAGTCTGAGGTGATCCAGCTCCTTACCCGAGGGCCGACCCCGGAGGAAGGTTATGTCTGTTGGATCCTCGGCCTCAGCTTGCCCCGCACTGGTGGCAGTACATAGGGGACAGTGCACCTACATGCATCTGCAGCATGGAGGTAATCTCCTGACACTGGTTTTGCTGTGGATGTGAGATGTCACTCACCAGCCGCCCCCGGCAGCCCTCGGACAGCCGTCAGGTTTCCTCCGTTGAGGCTCCCTGCCTCCTGCTCACTGGCCCTGCAATGCTGACTCACAACTCGAAGGAATGCCATGTGAACAGGAGGAGAGAGCCTGCCAAGCAGTCACCACTGCGGCTCACTGCTGTGCCCCTCAGTGCAGTGCAACGGCTCACTGCTGTGTCTCTTGGTGTGGTGTCATGGCTTACTGCTGTGCCCCCCGGTGAGACGCAGCCCAGAATCAAGTGGGGGGTGCCATCTTGGCTCAGTCACGGCTCGGAGCTGTGTTCGGATCCTCTGTACTCCGATGCATGTTGCTGCTGGTCAAACTATCTGGCTCTTGTCTGTGCCCCAGTTGCGTTTTGACCACCAGTCTTTGGCTATGGGGGCTCCAGATCTCCGCTATGTGCCTTGCTGGCTGCCCGGGGGGGAAGAGGAGGACTGCGCATGACTTATGCGGTCACCATCTTGGTCACGCCCCCAAAGTGGATTTTAGTGTTGGATACTGGAGTGGACTAGGATTATCATAAAACACTCCCTACATACACTCCCAGCCCTCAGAGCCCATGTTGATTGTGACCAAGGACTTTTGCCTTCTTGAAAATGCCCAAATTAGGTAGGGCTGTCCTCAGTAACTTTTACCCTATTCGTTAGAGCATGCCCAGGAGCTACCCCACCCCCTAGCTGTTTCCAGGAATAAATGTGACACCTCGAGGCACCCACTTCAGAATACTTTCTCGGCCTGCCTAAGATCAGAAGAGGACTGGACCTGCTGTCTGTGTCCTGAGAGGAGCCCTGGCATACTGGACCTGCTCCCTCTTGTATTCTGGACAAAGAAGTAGACTCCAACGGTCAGTTGGCTTACCTATTGTGTGGCTACAGGGAGACAAGAAACTACAAGAGGCATTTTTTCTGGAAGTACCCAGCTAACCAGTGGCAACTGGACCTGGACTGGACCCCCCAGTTGGCCTCTACTTGACACCCTGGGAGTCTCTAAGTGCCTCCCCTGAAGTGCTGGAGGGTTGGAGATACTCCTGCGGGGGACTGGGACTTAAAAAACGAAGATGGTTGGTAATATCTTTGACCAGGACAAACCTGGTTGCTGTATTTGTCCATTGCTGTCAGCCTCAAATTGCGCCTCGTTCTGGGTCTACAGCGACCATTGGCGCTTAGTGGTTTTGGCTATATTTCTATTTAAATCTTTAAAAATTAATATTTATGGTTCCCCTTATTACATTTGTGCCATTTTGGTGTACGTTTGTTTATTACATTCTACTCTAATTATCGAATTCAGTTTGGGATTTTGATTGTTTTGCATTTTGACTTTATCAGTGTTTTGGTACTGCTTAAATTCTTTCTCAATTGCCCTAAGTTAAGCCTGTCTGCTCTGTGCCATAGCTATGAGGGGTTTAGCTTAGGTTAATTTACTAATTTGGAGGGCTCACCTTGATGAGTATTGTGATTATTCCCGGATTGGGCACTACAGGAAAACTGAGTGGTCCAAAAATGTTCACTGCCCTCATATCCTGTTCGACTTTGTTGAAATTGTTCTTTCCTGCATTATTTGTTGGAAGAATGGGCAAATAGCAAAGGCTCACAGACGGCACTATCACTCCTTGCTTGATTAAGCCGAAGATGGCCGGTCAAATTCCAGCTTCAGCTTCCGGGTGCAGAGGATACTGTGGAATTAAGGCAATTGATTTTAATGGGTTCCACAGAGAGCATGGACCCTACATCATCTGTATCTTTACACCATAGGGAAGAAGGAACTTGATTAAGGAATTCCTCAAACTCTTTTGCATCATAACTGTTTTGTTTGGCTCTCCAGTCCCTCTGATTCGCATAACACAGCCAATACTTTTCATTAATCTTTTAAATAGACAATTTATTTAAAAAACAAATCTCGACCTAAAAGGTTTACAGATAAGGTTGGTCCCAATATGAAGGCATGTTGATCAGCAATAGATCCTAAACCGAAAGACATAGCATCAGTGATGTGGTGGGAGATTTTAGTGTTAGAAATGCCAGCTGCATCAATTGACAAACTTGCGAGAGTTTAGGAGGTAAGCAAGGGAATTCAGAGGTTTTCAGGGCTGACCTGCAGGCCTCAGTACCAAGAAGATATGAAGTGGGTTCACCATGTATCACAAATTTGACATTTGGGCACATTTGGTAAACAGTATTCACAGAGCAGCTGGCACCTCTCAGGCTGGCCTAATGTTTGCATTACTGGACAGCGTTATTTGAATGAAAGCAGGAACTTCTAATGCCCCAATTAAGCAAATTTAAATCAAGAACCTCCAAGAGGATTCCGTACCCTCTTCCCTTGCCCACCACACTCACCCCCGCTCCATGCCTGCCCTCCTCTCCCCCTCTGTTAACCGTTCCCCTTCCTCTTCCTTTTACAGACTGTTAAAATAATAGTTGTATTTGTAAAGACATCAATTTGGATTTGTTCATTTCCTTCTTTCTTTCTTGCTCTGCCAAACATTGCTTAGCGACAGTAACTAACTCAGCTGCATCTTCCTTTTGCCACGACACGAATAGTTTGTAATTGCTCATGAACCTTCCACGACAAACCGGCACAAAGCCACCCCCACAGTTTCCTGAGTTTGCTCAATGTGGTGGGCAATACCTCTGTACCTCTCAAATACCACTTTCAAACCAAGTAATCAGCTGGGGACTCTCCTTTGGTCTGCTTACATTTCAGTAGTTTTGTTCAGTCAGTCTTATTAGGACGCACTTCCATCATGAAATTCAATAACCCATCCTTGACCCCCATTAGGGGTGCTTCATCAATCGATGCCAGACACTGCTGATTGCACTTCTCTACCAATCGATTTCTCACTTCATCATTATTAGCAACTGATTCACATCCTCCCGATTGGGCTTGCAGCATTCCAATATAGTCCAATAGCTCCTCAAGGAATCTTGGAGGGCATTCACGAATGTTGGGGGCTATTTCATGATGTTATCAAAATCTACCTGGGACCAGGGGACGAGTGGTCCTTCTTCCCCGCTAGCTGGGCAGTGGCGTCACTAGGGGGATGCGGGGGGTGCGGATCGCACCGGGTGACACCACCACATGGGGTGACACCTTTCCCAAATGAGACTATTTACTAAATAGTCTCATTTGGGAAAGGTGTCACCCCATGTGATGGTGTCATGGGATAAGTCGTGAGGGGGTGACACCATGAGTTACCGAGTTACCGCACTGGGTGACACCAACCCTAGTGACGCCGCTGTAGCTGGGTACTCTCTAAGGGGGAAAGGGCATCAAAGGTGTCTTCCTGGATTTTGTCCTATTCTACCTAGCTAGAGGATGGTGTGTGTTGTCTGTCACAGGCATTCAATGTTGAGACTCTAGCTAGTCAGCTCACATTGCCTCTGAGACTATACCGGGTAATAGACTGCGAGCTGATGAAAATGAAAAGAAAGGAAAATTTAATTTACACCGCGCACCACTACCCGAAGGTGTCTAGGTGCCATAACTCTGACTAAGAGAAAGAGAGATAGAAATAGAAGTGGGGTATTAAATATTGAACAGCCAGGTTTTTAAAGATTTACGGAAAGAGAGGAGATCCGATTTTACCTTGAGAGAAATTGGCAAGGAGTTCCAGAGTCTGGCTGTACCAACTATAAAACTTCTCCCCCACCCGCCAACCCTCCCCCAGGAAGCTGTTTTGACTTTGGGAATCACAAGATTGAGGGCGAATGTGGATCGAAGATGTCTTGTGGGAACATACCAGAGGAATTTGTGTTCGAAATAGTTTTTATAGGGAGCCAGTGTAATTGTGGCAGAAGATGGAATACTGGCTGACGTTTTGGTACCGCAAGCAGCAGCCGGGCAGCTGCATTTTGAAGAACTTGAAGTTTATTTAAGAATTTAATCTGGATGTTAAAAAACAGCCCACAACAGTAGTCAATTCTTGACAATATTAAAGCGGAGATGACAGCTTTCCGCAAATCCAGGGGAATAAAAGGTAGGACTTTCCTGAGAATTTTTAATGTTAGAAAACAAGAGAATGTTATAGAATGAATGGTGTGCAGACAGAATATTGAGTTTAAAATATCGAGTTGCACAAATATCGAGTCAGAAATATCGTGGTTCAGAAATATCAACAGCAAGAATATCGTGGTCAAGAATATCGACTTATGGTAAGTAATATCGATTTAAAAAATATCAAAGTGTTTAATATAGTTTGCAAAAATATAGGGCCAGATGTAGGTGGCGAAATACCGATCGGTAACGCCGAAATTCGGAGAATTTCAGCGTTATCGACCGGTATTTGGCTGAGTGCAATGTAGGTGAGTTCATACCTACATGCAAAATAAGGAATCGCAAAATAGCGATTCCTTATTTTGCTCTTGCATTTAAGGAATCGGAAATACCGATTCCTTAAATGCAATGTACGTAGCACTAAAAATAGTGCACTTGAGCCTTAAGGAATCGCTAATTACCACCAACTTCAAGTTGGTGGTAAGTAGCGATTTCCTTTAAAAAGCACTTTTTTGCTTTTTCAAATGTGCCATGTGGCACACATCCATGCCCTTAGGGCATGTATGTGCGCCACATGTGCACACATGCACATTTCAGGGGTGCAACAGGGTGTCCTTTGGACACCCTGGCACCCTTGAAATACCTCCCACTATTAGCGATTCGGTAATACCGAATCGCTAATAGTGAATATCTTCGCATTTATTCCTATGGGCCTCCTAGCCCATAGGAATGAATGGCTAGGTATTCCTTAATAACGAATCTCAATTACCGATTCGTTATTAAGGAATGTTAAGGAATCGCTAATATTTTAGCGATTCCTACCTACATTCCATTTAGCGAGTCCTTAATAGCGATTCGGTAAAAATCGCTATTAAGGACTCGCTAAATTGAAGTTACCTACACCTGGCCCATAGTTGTTAAAAATATCGATTTTTAAATTAATGTTAGGTATTTTAGAATATATTTTAAATGTATGTGATGTATGTTTTTTTGTATCAGAATTATTTGTATTTTAAATATATTTGTTACATTTTAAATAGTTATTAATTTGTTTTTTTTTGAATTTTGCGTTTTCAGTTCCGTAGCGGGTTTTGGGTTTATAGGGGAATAGGTTGGGAAGTAATTTAATTATATTAAATTAATTGATTATTTTTTATTTATTAATATTTGTTTAATTGAGATGTTATAGTATTAAATGCATAAAGTAATTTATTATTAATTAATTTATAATTGGTTGTTAGTTAATAATAATTAATTTTGTAATTAATTTTAGGTGTGTTTTGGTGTTTATAGGTATAAAGGGGGGAAGTAATTTATTTTTAAATGACGAATTAATAGTTGGTTGTTAATTAATTATAATTAATTAATTGGTAATTAATTATGGTAATTGTGTAATTACATTTTTTTAAATTAATTTTCCAAATAGGTACAGCACCATAATAAACATACATTTGTTACTTGAGGATTAAATTATCAATCAGAATATAATACAAATTCATGAAATCCAATACATTTTTAGAGTCAGTAGAGCTATAGTTCATCCTTGTAAATAAAAACTCAAAAATCCTTTTTTAAATTAATACACGTCAATGATAACTACATTTAAATCAAGATCTACTGTCGTTCACAGCCTCCTTCCATCTGTAAATAGGTTCCCAAATACGCCTGCCAAGTTTTTTCCCTCTCTTTCATAAATCCCTTTCTCCAGATTATATATAGCTAGCAATTTAGCAAGCCATTGCTGAAAAGTTGGGGCTGACTGATCCAACCAAGCAGAGGCAATGATAATACGTAAAGCAGCCATAGCAAGAAACAAGAAATAATAAAATGAGTTATGCCTTCCCTTTGTTTGGATCCCCAAAAGCATTAGAGCAGGATCTAGTGACGTTTGTATGTTCAGTGTTTGATCCAGAAATTTTTCAATCGCTCTTATTAAATTTGCCAATCGGGGACAGGTCGAAAACATGTGGATTAAGTCAGCATCCAAGCCATCGCAGCGAGGACATCTAATTCCTTCCTGTCCCCCCCACTGTGCTATCCTTGCTGGCATATGATACAAAGAAAAAATCGTTTTAAAATGCTGAGCCTGTAGTCCCGCTGAACATAGAATAGTCTGACCCAGTTCTAGCAAATCCAAAAAACTATCCTGATCTATACCAAGCTTATCAGCCCACTTTTTCCCATGTTTGTCCAAGTCATCCTGCTTAAGTATTTGCAATTCAGCGTAAATTCTCTTAATAGTACAATTCTCTCCCGCTCTTATAACATCTATGATAACGACTTTCTGGAAGCCACACGACCCTCCTTTTCCCTTTAAAAACTCCGTAACTGCAGATATTTAAAAAATTCTTGTATTAACACCATAATCATGTTGAATATCACTAAACACCCGAAACCCATCAGAGCCAATTAGATCCCCTAGCACCCGGAGCCCCTTCCCCTCCCATTCCAACATTATTGCATCAGAAATAATTTCAGGGAGCGTTGGATTTCTATGTAGCTGTGTGTAAAAATTAAATCTGCCAAGGCCGAATTTCCTTTTAAATGCAGCCCAGATCTTATATGCGGCCACCAGTGTCTTAAATTTCGTTTTTGTATAGTAACTTGGCTCGCTAAATTTCATAAAACAGTTAATCGCCCCCTCTCCTAATAATAATTCATATACATCAGAAGACCTTATATTATTCCAAGTGACACCAGCAGCCCTGCCAAATAATCCAGACATATATTGTAGAGCCGAGGCCCAATAATACATCTTAAAATCTGGGACTGCCCAACCTCCTCTTTCCCTAGCCAATGACATATCCCTTATAGCCCGTCTAGTTTTTCCTTGAGCCCATATAAACCTATTCACGATATGCTCAAGCATCGCAAACCATTGCCTCTCAAACTCTAATGGTATGGCCTAAAAAGGTAAAGTCCCTTGGGGAGGAAAACCATCTTTACCACATTACTACGGCCTACCACTGACATATGAAGATTATGCAATCTATCAAAATCTTTCTTAGCTTTCCCTATAATTGGTTCAATATTTCTTTCTACTAACTTGCCCAGATCTGGAGTTATATCAATACCCAGATAGACGGCTGATTCCACCACCCGTGGATCCTCTAGATTGGTCCCCTTATTTTTAACTATCAACGTCTTCTGACTATTTAATGCGTACCCGGAAACCAATCCAAAGGCTTGAGCCTCTCCCTCTATTGCGGCCATTGTATCTTGGGGACTAGGGGTAACCACAGCAACATCATCCGCATAAGCCAATATTTTTGTCTCCAAACCGTGATAACACATAGGTCTAATGCTGAAGTTGGCCTCCAATTTCCTTATCAGGGGATCAATGTATAAAGCGAAAAGGAGAGGCGAGCAGGGGCACCCCTGCCTTGTACCTCGCTTAATGATCACCGATGGGGGAGCGACCCTTGACCCTGTTTTCAGGCAGGTTGCTCCCCACGCCGCACAGCACCACCTGTGTGCCCGTGTCCCGCTCGCTGCTGCTGCCGTGAGTTAGAGGCCCTCCTCCACCCGCAGGCTTCCACCTGCGCCTCATCCCTGGTGGCCCAGTGGGGAGCCGTAAGTATCTGTGTGTCCCCTGTGCCCCCTTCTGCCTGTCTGCCTCTGTTTATTGCCTGTCTGCCTCTGTTTTTATTTTCTGTATTTCAGTTTTTTGGTGTAATTCTTTTTTGTAGCATTGTATTGTGCCTCGCATTTTCCGCCCGTTTCCGCTCTCCCTTTCCCGCCGCTGCGTCCCCTGCGTCCCCGCGCGCCCATTCGTCCCGCTCCCGCCTCCCAGCTGCTCCTCCCTCCCACCTCCCCTTCTTATGGCGGCCACTGCGCGGTGAGGAGAGCGACCCTTGACCCTGTTTTCAGGCAGGTCGCTCCCCACGCCGCACAGCACCACCTGTGTGCCCGGGTCCCGCTCGCTGCTGTTGCCGTGAGTTCGAGGCCCTCCTCCACCCGCAGGCTTCTACCTGCGCCTCATCCCTGGTGGCCCAGTGGGGAGCCATAAGTATCTGTGTGCCCCCTGTGCCCCCTTTTGCCTGTCTGCCTCTGTTTATTGCCTGCCTGCCTTCTGTTTTATTTTCTGTATTTCCGTTATTTAGTGTAATCCTTTTCTGTACCCCCTGTGCCCCCTTCTGCCTGTCTGCCTCTGTTTATTGCCTGTCTGCCTCTGTTTTATTTTCTGTATTTCCGTTATTTAGTGTAATCCTTTTCTGTACCCCCTGTGCCCCCTTCTGCCTGTCTGCCTCTGTTTATTGCCTGTCTGCCTCTGTTTTTATTTTCTGTATTTCGGTTTTTTGGTGTAATTCTTTTTTGTAGCATTGTATTGTGCCTCGCATTTTTCGCCCGTTTCCGCTCTCCCTTTCCCGCCTCTGCGTCCCCTGCGGCCCTGCCCACCCACGCACCCATTCGTCCCGCTCCCGCCTCCCAGCTGCTCCTCCCTCCCACCTCCCCTTCTTATGGTGGCCGCTGCGCGGTGAGGAGAGCGACCCTTGACCCTGTTTTCAGGCAGGTCGCTCCCCACGCTGCACAGCACCACCTGTGTTCCCGTGTCCCGCTCGCTGCTGCTGCCGTGAGATCGAGGCCCTCCTCCACCCGCAGGCTTCCACCTGGGTCTCATCCCTGGTGGCCCAGTGGGGAGCCGTAAGTATCTGTGTGCCCCCTGTGCCCCCTTTTGCCTGTCTGCCTCTGTTTATTGCCTGTCTGCCTTCTGTTTTATTTTCTGTATTTCCGTTATTTAGTGTAATCCTTTTCTGTACCCCCTGTGCACCCTTCTGCATGTCTGCCTCTGTTTATTGCCTGTCTGCCACTGTTTTTATTTTCTGTATTTCGGTTTTTTGGTGTAATTCTTTATTGTAGCATTGTATTGTGCCTCGCATTTTCCGCCCGTTTCCGCTCTCCCTTTCCCGCCGCTGCGTCCCCTGCGTCCCCGCCCCCCGCGCGCCCATTCGTCCCGCTCCGGCCTCCCAGCTGTGTAGGAGAGTAGGATCTGCCTCTTATGGTTACCCCCACTTTTTTGCTGGTGTATCACTGTTTTTCGACTTTAGTCTGGCTGGGGCCCTGCTATCCAGGACCCCAGCCTAGTTGCTTCCTCTCTAAATTGATTCCATGTACCTTAAGTACACCTCAGATTGGATTCTGGGGTGCCCTTATAAGTCCCTAGTATATGGTATACTATGTACCCTGGGCATAGGTACCCCAGAGGCCTACCAGGGGCTGAAGCATGTATTGTGCCACCCCTGGAAGGCCATCCAAAATGACACCACAGGACTGCTACTGCAGCCTGAGTAAGGTGGTGCATGCACCCTTACAGAGATATAGGTTCACTATATCTCACCTATCACTGCACATAGAAACCTATCAGTCACCCCTATGGCAGGCCTTATCAATCCTGAAGGCAGGGTGCTTGGTTTTATGTGAGAGGGTGCCCATGCATGAGCAGAGCCCCTCTGCAGCCTTCGGAATCTCCTCTCCGGGGTTGTCTGTGGTGCAGCCTGACCATATACTCTTAAGTGCATTATATCCTCGCGGTAAATGCTAACATTGGGATGGCTGCACGAAAACATGTCGTGTTTGGTGTCAAACACCTTGGAATCATACCCCCACACCAGTAACTGGTGTGGGAGTATGATCCCACCCTTCTAGAGGGAGAGACATGACAGCACCGGTATACCCGGTACCAGCTAAACAGAGCCCTGGCATCACAAAATGGATGCTGCAGCCACAGACACGAGTCTGGCCTCCTGCTGCTGACCGAAACTCTGGCAGGGGAGGCCTGGACAATAGGTTTCCTGTCACAGGGAGGTGGTGGCCTTAGTGGATTGGGACTGGGTGGGTGCACTCCAAGAGTGATTTGAAGTCCTGCACTGGGGGCACATTTGGTGTCTTCGTGCATACCCCAGTTCAAAGCGGTTGCAGGGGCTGCCAGCACCTGCTCTGGCGTGAAACTGGACAAAGGAAATGGGTGTAGCCACCCCTCTTTCCAAACCCTCCCATAGGTGGGTCCCCAGAGTTAGTCCAACCCCTTTCTTAGGTATATGTAAGGAACCCCTGGCAACAGGACTTTAGATATCCCTGGACGAAACTCTGCAACTGAATCCTGGAACTTCGACGCTCTACTAAAGACTAGAGGACTGAAGAAATCTCCCTTTGGGTCAAGGAGTGACTCACCTGCTTGGCAGGCACCAATGAAGCATTTGACGGTCTGCATCTCCGAAGCTCCCACCGGACTCCGAAGTACTTGCAGCCCAGGAAGAGGATTTCCAGACTTCTCAGAGGCCGACCCGAGTCCCCAGGAAAACTGAGACCCGCAGCCCTCACGAGTGATGTGGAACCGGAACCCCTGGACACCATGCACATTTGCTAGTGCATCAACTTCTCGACAATTCTTGAAGTCCTGCTTTGGGTTACTTGTAGCTCAGGCCCCGAGCACCATTTGCACCGAAGAGTGTGAGCCTACACTCCATGAGTGTTCCGTGGGCACGCTTCTTGCATTTCCACTTGAGGCTCCTTTGCGATCCCTGGTCCGTCGACTGGTGGGTCCCTGTGAAGGCAACTCTGATTTTCTTTGGGCTTCTCTGGTTGCTTCAGACGTGCCCTGACTCCCCACCGAGTGGTGAGTCCCTCAGACCTTGCTGGTCTGCACAGAAGCATCTTTCTCCTTTCTGTGTGGGTTGCTGTTGCCAAGGCTTGTTGTGTTCAATCCAGACACCAATGCTGCAACACTCGACATCCTTTGTGGGACAGCTCGAATCCAGCTCCTGATTGTCGTCGACGCCTCCTGGTCCTCGTGGCTGAAGAGTCAAGCTTCACCTCTTTCACTTGAAGCACCCGACATCGGTGTGCATTCGACTATTGTGCCCCTGGTCACTGGCAAGTGACCCAGACTCTGTTCCCTCTGCTTTCAGGTTCTTCTCATCTCCGATCCAGGCTTGGATCTCTTCGGACACTTCGCATCTTCCCGGCAGCAGCACTTCCTGGCAGGCTGCCATTGAAATCGACGACGCGACCCGACACCATTCGACACCTATGCACCCGGCTTCCCTGGGTGAGGTAACTCGAGTACTCCGAAGCTCCCGTGGGTGTTGACCCTAGAACTGTCTAAGTCCAAGAGGGTTTGGTCCTAGTCCATTTCTAAGTGTCCTTAAACTCTAAAACTCTTACCGCGACTTTCCCATAGACTTTAACGGAGCTTGCGGCTGTGTTCACACACTGCACACAGCCCCCGTGGGTCCCCTGTGTCACTACCTTGGGTGGTTCCTTGGGGCCCCAGCGATTCTACAGGCTCTAGGCCTTGTGTCTACTTAAGTCGTGGTTCTTATACCACTTTCTTAATATATGGTTTGGTACGCCCCTAGGGCTAATCGTATATTGTGCTAATTTACTGTGCTATTTGACTTGTTACGTGTGTACTTTGACCTCTAGCCTCATAAAGAGACTATTGGGTTGTGGTTAGTAATAAATACATATATTTTATATATATACCTGGTGTGGTTCTCCTTTCATTTGGTCATTCATGAGATTATAACTGGTAAAACAAACAGCTTAACACTCCTTCAAGACTTAGCCTGAAGGCTGCTCTCCATAGCTACCACTAAGATAGCTTTCAATAAAGGTTGTCTTTAAACCTATCATCAATAAAGGTCGTTTGGACTGGTGCAAGGTGCCCACTATAACTAGTGGACAGCATATACCAGGCCAACTTCTCACATTGGTGTGCAGCGGTTGGATTCAAGCTTGCCTTTGTTTTACCAGATAATCTCAAGTGTGTGACTAACTGAAAACCACTAAAGGTACCTCGGGTACATATAAATTCAAGCTTAGAAATACAGTAAGTTCTACTGAACTTAGAGTTGTGTGTCAAGGGCTTAGCACACCCTTTCTACAACTCAAGAGAGTTTAGTAGGCCACACTAGAGTAGGTAGTGCATACACCACACCTCACTAGTGATGTCTTCAGGGCCAGGATCCAGTAGGTCCCTGCCAGAAGCCAGTGGGCTTCTACCCTCCAAGTATGACAACCTCCCATTCTTGGAATTGAGAGAATTGTGCAAGACTAGGAAGCTGAAGACAGGCAAAAGTGCCAACACCCAACGTCTCATGGAGATGCTTCTGCTGGATGATCTCAGAAGACCCCTAGGGTCTGAAGGGGTAGGCAGACAGGGTGGGGCAGAAGATGAGGAAGGGACCAGGGGTCAAAATACCCAGGACCTGACCTCTGAAACTGGCCAGGAAGATGACAATGATCTTGCCCTGGACAATCCCGCTCCTCCTGCAGATGAGGAGGAGGACCAGAATGGCCTCCCCTTTGTCCCACCAGGAAGAGTTGTGAGTGTGCCTAGAAGGTCCAGATCTCCTTCTCAGGAGTCTAACCATTCTGACACCTCAATAGGGACCTCTGTTTCCTCTCCTAGGAGGGAATCCTCTCATGAAAGGAAAAAGAGACTGCTCCAGTATGAAGAAGCTCAGCTTAGGATCAGAAGAGAGCAGCTGGCTATAGGCAGGGAGTCCCTAGAGCTTCATAGACAAAGAAGAAAGTTGGGACTAGAGTCCCATGGTGGCAGCAACTTCCCTAGTGGTAGGGAAAGGTCTTATGACCATAGAAACCTGAGCAAGATTGTCCCTCCCTACCAGAGTGGGGATGACATCCACAAATGGATTACTGCACTGGAAAGGGCCTGTAAAGTTCAGAGGGTCCCCCAGGAGCAGTGGGCAGCAATCTTGTGGCTCTCCTTTGCAGACAAAGGTAGAGACAAGCTCCTCACTGTAAGAGAAGAGGATGCTGATGATTACCAAGTCCTGAAGAGTGCCCTGATAGATGGGTTTGGCCTAACCACTGAGCAATACAGGTTAAAGTTCAGAGATACCCAAAAGGCACAGACACAGGACTGGGTGGACTTTGTAGATTGTGCTACTAAGACTCTGGAAGGCTGGTTACTTGGCAGTAAGGTGTGTGACTTCAAAGGATTGTATAATTTAATCATGAGGGAGCAGATTCTTAATAACTGTCAGAATCAGTTGCTACATCAGTACCTGGTTGACTCTGATCTGACCTCTCCCCAAGAATTGGGAAAGAAGGCAGACAAATGGGTCAGAACCAGGGTGAAGCAGAAGGTACAGAACCAAGGTGGTGACCAGAAGAAGCAAGATTCCAAAAACTCTGACAAGGGTAGGGAAAAGGGGAAAGACCAGAAGTCTTCTCAAGGTCCCCAAAAATCTGCATCTGGTGGGGAATCCCAATCTACCAAATGAAAAGGCCAAAAGAAACCATGGTGCAAAATCTGTAAGCAGAAAACTCACTGGACCAGTGACTGCACCAAGTCCAAAGACTCTAATCCAGCCACCATTGCCCCTAAGGCAACTGTTCCCCCTAGTCCAGCTACACATGGTGGTGGAAATACTCAGAATAAGGGTTTAGTAGGGTTGACCCTGGGTACTGAGATGGGCTCTGGCCTAGTCAGAGTGCCAACTCAGGCTGTCCTAGTCTGTGATGGGGGCATGGATATGTCCCCTTTGTGAGTCCCAATAATTTGGGCAAATACAGACAGCAGCCTTTAATTAATGGAAGAGAGGCTTTGGCATTCAGGGACACAGGAGCAAGTGTCACCATGGTGACAAAAGATCTTGTGGATCCTGGGCAGATTATACTTGGTGAAATGTACCAAGTGACCAATGCTAGCAATGTCAGAACAGACCATTCTCTGGCAGTTGTTAACTTCTCCTGGGGAGGGGTAACTGGCCTTAAGAAGGTTGTGGTGAGTGCAGACCTACCAGTTGAATGCTTGCTTGGCAATGATCTTGAAACCTCAGCTTGGGCAGAGGTGGAGCTCAGGAAACATGCAGAAATGCTAGGGATCCCTGCACATGTCTTTGCTGTGACTAGGTCACAGGCAAAAATGTCAAAAGCTGAACAGGCCTTGGATTCTGGAATAATGGACCAGGTGCCTACCAAGAGGAGGAGCAGTAGGGTTAAGGCAGTGCCTTCCCCCTTGGCTCAGGAAGAAGATCAGTCTTTTGAGGAAGATGATCTCAGGCCTGAAGAAGGAACTGTCCCAGAGGAGCTTGAACCTGATCAGGTTGAGTTCTTGGGGACAGGGGACCCTTCCAGGGTAGATCTGAGCCAGGAGCAGCTGAACTGCCCCTCTCTTGAACCCCTCAGACAGCAAGCTGCTGCTGAGGCTGCTGGGAATGCTAGTGGCACCCATAAGATATATTGGGATGATGGACTCCTGTACTCAGAGAGTAGAGACCCCAAGCCTGGAACAGCCAGGAGGTTGGTTATACCTCTGAAGTTCAGGGGCTTCCTATTGACGACACTAGCCCATGATATTCCCTTGGCAGGTCACCTGGGCCAGAACAAGACTTGGGACAGAATTGTCCCTCGCTTTCACTGGCCCCACATGTCTGAAGACACCAAGGAGTTTTGTCGCTCCTGTGTAACCTGCCAAGCCAGTGGGAAGGCAGGTGGCACTACAAAGGCCCCCCTGATACCACTACCTGTGGTGGGGGTTCCCTTTGAGAGGGTGGGGATTGACATAGTTGGTCCCATGGATCCCCAAACAGCATCTGGGCACAGGTTTATCCTGGTGGTGGTGGACCATGCCACCAGGTACCCAGAAGCCATTCCCCTTAGGACCACTACAGCACCTGTGGTGGCAAGGGCCCTCCTGGGAATTTTCTCAAGCGTGGGCTTTCCTAAGGAGGTAGTATCTGACAGAGATACAAACTTTATGTCCAGTTACTTGACTGCAATGTGGAAGGAGTGTGGAGTGACTTATAAGTTCACCACACCCTATCACCCACAATGCAATGGTTTAATTGAGAGATTCAACAAAACCTTGAAGGGCATGATTAAAGGGCTCCCAGAAAAGCTTAGGCGAAGATGGGACATACTCTTGCCCTGCCTTTTATTTGCATACAGGGAGGTGCCTCAAAAGGGGGTTGGCTACAGCCTTTTTGAACTTTTGTTTGGCCATCCTGTCAGGGGTCCATTGTGTCTGGTGAAGGAAGGTTGGGAGTTACCTCTCAAACCCCCTAAACAGGACATAGTGGACTATGTACTTGGTCTCCGCTCCAGGATGGCTGAGTACATGAAAAAGGCAACCAAAAGCCTTGAGGCTAGCCAGGAATTACAGAAAGCCTGGCATGACCAAAAGGCTGTGCTGACTGTTTACCAGCCAGGACAGAAGGGGTGGGTGTTCGAGCCAGTGGCCCCAGCAGCCCTCCAAGACAAGTGGAGTGGCACCCATACAATTGTTGAACAGAGGGGAGAGGTTACCTATCTGGTAGACCTGGGAACTCCCAGGAGCCCCCACAGGGTGCTCCATGTCAACAGGCTGAAGCCATATGTGGACAGGGCTGACATGGGCTTGCTCATGGCAACTGATGAGGGACAGGAGGTGGAGAGTGACCCTCTCCCTGACCTGCTCTCACAGAACCCTGATGATGGGTCAGTAGATGGTGTAGCCTTGGCAGGCAGCCTCACTGCCCAGCAGCAAACTGATTGTAGACAGTTGCTCAATCAGTTCAGACACATGTTTTCTCTGACTCCAAGTCAGACCACCTGGTGCACTCATAAAGTGGACACTGGGGACAGTCTGCCTGTTAAAAGTAAGATTTACAGGCAACCTGACCAACTCAGGGACTGTATCAGGACAGAAGTCCAGAAAATTTTGGAACTGGGTGTCATTGAGCCTTCAGATAGCCCTTGGGCTAGTCCAGTGGTCCTGGTGCCAAAACCTCACACCAAAGATGGCAAGAGAGAGATGAGGTTTTGTGTGGACTACAGAGGCCTCAATGCAGTCACTAGGACTGATGCCCATCCAATCCCCAGGGCAGATGAGCTAATAGACACTTTGGCCTCAGCCAAGTATCTAAGCACATTTGACCTAACAGCTGGCTACTGGCAGATCAGACTAGCTGATGATGCAAAGCCAAAAACTGCATTTTCTACCCCTGGTGGGCTTTACCAATTTGTGGTGATGCCCTTTGATTTGAAGAATGCCCCTGCCACTTTTCAGAGGTTGGTGAACACAGTCCTTACAGGTCTGGAAGCCTATAGTGCAGCATGTCTAGATGATATTGCTGTCTTTAGCTCCACCTGGGAGGATCACCTGGTCCACCTCAGAAATGTTTTGGAGTCCCTGCAGAAGGCAGGCCTCACTATCAAGGCCACTAAGTGCCAGATAGGGCAGAGTCAGGTTGTGTACCTGGGCCACCTTGTGGGTGGAGGCCAGGTTCAACCATTGCAGAGCAAAATCCAGACCATCATGGACTGGGTTGCTCCAACTACCCAGACTCAGGTGAGAGCCTTCTTAGGCCTGACTGGGTATTACAGAAGATTTGTCAAGGGGTATGGATCAATAGTGACACCCCTGAATGACTTAACCTCTAAGAAAATGCCCAAAAAGGTTCAGTGGACAGTTAGCTGTCAAAAGGCATTTGATGACCTGAAGCAGGCCATGTGCACTGCTCCCATTCTGCAGAGTCCTGATTACTCCAAAAAGACCATTGTGCAAACAGATGCATCTGAGTTGGGGGTAGGGGCTGTACTATCACAGTTGAATGATGAAGGTCAGGATCAGCCAGTAGCTTTTATTAGCAGAAGGCTGACCCCCAGAGAGAAACGTTGGTCAGCCATTGAGAGGGAGGCCTTTGCTGTGGTTTGGGCTCTGAAGAAGCTGAGGCCATACTTGTTTGGCACTCACTTCATTGTTCAGACAGACCATAAGCCCCTCTTATGGCTAAAACAGATGAAGGGTGAAAACCCCAAACTTTTGAGGTGGTCCATTTCCCTACAGGGGATGGACTATACAGTGGAACATAGACCTGGGAGTAACCATGCCAATGCAGATGGATTCTCCAGATATTTCCACTTATAACATGAAGACTTACCTGGTCAAGGTTAGTTTAATGTCCCTGCGTTTGGGGGGGTTGTGTAGGAGAGTAGGATCTGCCTCTTATGGTTACCCCCACTTTTTGCTGGTGTATCACTGTTTTTCGACTTTAGTCTGGCTGGGGCCCTGCTATCCAAGACCCCAGCCTAGCTGCTTCCTCTCTAAATTGATTCCATGTACCTTAAGTACACCTCAGATTGGATTCTGGGGTGCCCTTATAAGTCCCTAGTATATGGTATACTATGTACCCTGGGCATAGGTACCCCAGAGGCCTACCAGGGGCTGAAGCATGTATTGTGCCACCCCTGGAAGGCCATCCAAAATGACACCACAGGACTGCTACTGCAGCCTGAGTAAGGTGGTGCATGCACCCCTTACAGAGATATAGGTTCACTATATCTCACCTATCACTGCACATAGAAACCTATCAGTCACCCCTATGGCAGGCCATATCAATCCTGAAGGCAGGGTGCTTGGTTTTATGTGAGAGGGTGCCCATGCATGAGCAGAGCCCCTCTGCAGCCTTCGGAATCTCCTCTCCGGGGTTGTCTGTGGTGCAGCCTGACCATATACTCTTAAGTGCATTATATCCTCGCAGTAAATGCTAACTTTGGGATGGCTGCACGGAAACATGTCGTGTTTGGTGTCAAACACCTTGAAATCATACCCCCACACCATGATCCCACCCTTCTAGAGGGAGAGACATGACAGCACCGGTATACCCGGTACCAGCTAAACAGAGCCCTGGCATCACAAAATGGATGCTGCAGCCACAGACACGAGTCTGGCCTCCTGCTGCTGACCGAAACTCCGGCAGGGGAGGCCTGGACAATAGGTTTCCTGTCACAGGGAGGTGTTACCACCTCCCAGACAGGCCTTAGTGGATTGGGGCTGGGTGGGTGCACTCCAAGAGTGATTTGAAGTCCTGCACTGGGGGCACATTTGGTGTCCTTGTGCATACCCCAGTTCAAACCAGTTGCAGGGGCTGCCAGCCCCTGCTCTGGCGCGAAACTGGACAAAGGAAATGGGTGTAGCCACCCCTCTTTCCAAACCCTCCCATAGGTGGGTCCCCAGAGTTAGTCCATCCCTTTCTTAGGTATAAGTAAGGAACCCCTGGCAACAGGACTTTAGATATCCCTGGACGAAACTCTGCAACTGAATCCTGGAACTTCGACGCTCTACTAAAGACTAGAGGACTGAAGAAATCTCCCTTGGGGTCAAGGAGTGACTCCCCTGCTTGGCAGGCACCAAAGAAGCATTTGACAGTCTGCATCTCCGAAGCTCCCGCCGGACTCTGAAGTACTTGCAGCCCAGGAAGAGGATTTCCAGACTTCTCAGAGGCCGACCCGAGTCCCCAGGAAAGCTGAGACCCGCAGCCCTCCGAGTGACGTGGAACCGGAACCCCTGGACACCGTGCACATTTGCTAGTGCATCAACTTCTCGATGACTCTTGAAGTCCTGCTTTGGGTTACTTGTAGCCCAGGCTCCGAGCACCATTTGCACCGAAGATTGTGAGCCTACACTCCACGAGTGTTCCGTGGGCCCGCTTCTTGCATTTCCGCTCGAGGCTCCTTCGCGATCCCTGGTCCATCGACTGGTGGGTCCCTGTGAAGACAACTCTGATTTTCTTTGGGCTTCTCTGGTTGCTCTAGATGTGCCCTGACTCCCCACCGAGTGGTGAGTCCCTCAGACCTTGCTGGTCTGCACAGAAGCATCTTTCTCCTTTCTGTGTGGGTTGCTGTTGCCAAGGCTTGTTGTGTTCAATCCGGACACCAACGCTGCAGCACTCGACATCCTTCGTGGGACAGCTCGAATCCAGCTCCTGGTCATTGTCGACGCCTCCTGGTCCTCGTGGCTGAAGATTCAAGCTTCACCTCTTTCACCTGAAGCACCCGACATCGGTGGGCATTCGACTATCGTGCCCCTGGTCACTGGCAAGTGACCCAGACTCTGTCCCCTCTGCTTTCAGGTTCTTCTCATCTCCAATCCAGGCTTGGATCTCTTCGGACACTTCGCATCTTCCCGGCAGCAGCACTTCCTGGCAGGCTGCCATTGAAATCGACGACGCGACCCGACACCATTCGACACCTATGCACCCGGCTTCCCTGGGTGAGGTAACTCGAGTACTCCGGTGCTCCCATGGGTGTTGACCCTAGAACTGTCTAAGTCCAAGAGGGTTTGGTCCTAGTCCATTTCTAAGTGTCCTTAAACTCTAAAACTCTTACCGCGACTTTCCCATAGACTTTAATGGAGCTCGCGGCTGTGTTCACACACTGCACACAGCCCCCGTGGGTCCCCTGTGTCACTACCTTGGGTGGTTCCTTGGGGTCCCAGCGATTCTACAGGCTCTAGGCCTTGTGTCTACTTAAGTCGTGGTTCTTATACCACTTTCTTAATATATGGTTTGGTACGCCCCTAGGGCTAATCGTATATTGTGCTAATTTACTGTGCTATTTGACTTGTTACGTGTGTACTTTGACCTCTAGCCTCATAAAGAGACTATTGGGTTGTGGTTAGTAATAAATACATATATTTTATATATATACCTGGTGTGGTTCTCCTTTCATTTGGTCATTCATGAGATTATAACTGGTAAAACAAACAGCTTAACACTCCTTCAAGACTTAGCCTGAAGGCTGCTCTCCATAGCTACCACTAAGATAGCTTTCAATAAAGGTTGTCTTTAAACCTATCATCAATAAAGGTTGTTTGGACTGGTGCAAGGTGCCCACTATAACTAGTGGACAGCATATACCAGGCCAACTTCTCACAAGCTGCTCCTCCCTCCCACCTCCCCTTCTTATGGCGGCCGCTGTGCGGCCGCATGCAGCGGGCGCGCCTAAGGCAAGCCCGTCTGCGCCCGTCCGCTCCTGGACCGCGCCCAGCACCAGACCCCCTGGCCCCCGCGAACACCACGACGACCGACGCCACTACGATGCCAGCACCCTCCACGCACTCAACACCGGACGATCACACGCCTGCTTCCTGGCCGCCCCGAAGCACACCCAAGTCCCTTCTCCTGCCGGATCTGCAGCTTCACCAGCCTCCGAGCCGCCAAACCGCCCACCGAGAAAGGACGCAACCACCTCAGATGCATACTACTCAACACCCGCTCCGCACGCAAACACGCCGTCAAACTCTGGGACCTGCTCGACACATCCTCCCCGGACGTCGCCTTTCTGACAGAGACCTGGATGAACGCCTCCTCGGCACCCGACATCGCCATAGCCATCCCGGACGGCTACAAGATCACCCGCAGGGACCGCACCAACGGAGTAGGAGGAGGAATCGCCATCATCCACAGGAACACCCTCAGGGTCTCGACCAGCACCGACGACACCCTCAGCACCGCCGAACACCTGCACTTCCAGATCCACACTGACCCCAACACAACCCTCAGAGGAACTCTCGTCTACAGACCCCCCGGACCACGGCCTCAGTTCAGCGACTCCATCGCCGACTTCGTCAGCACGCACGCCCTCGCCTCCACAGATTACATCCTCCTCGGAGACCTGAACTTCCACCTCGAAAACAACAACGACAGCAACTCCACCACCCTGATCGACAACCTCGCCAACCTCGGACTCAGACAGCTCGTCACAACGTCCACCCACTCCGCCGGTCACACGCTCGACCCCATCTTCTCTGCAAGCTCCCACGTCACCTTCAGCCACACCACCGAACTCCACTGGACCGACCATCGCTGCATCCACTTCACCTTCCAGAAACCCACCACACACCACCGCACTCAACGGACCCCCCGCCGCAGCTGGAGCAAAGTCACCGAAGACCAGCTAAACACCACCCTCGCCCGAAGCCCACCCTCCGACCCCATCGACACCGACACCGCCGCCCACAACCTCAGACAATGGATCAACGGCTGCGCCAACACTCTCGCCCCGATCAAGAAACCCTCCAACAGATGCATCAACAGAAAAGCCAGCTGGTTCACCGCCGACCTCCAGGCCTCCAAGCTAACCTGCCGAAAGCTCGAGAAGAAATGGCACCTCGAACAGACACCGGACAGCTATGCAGCCCACAAGAACGCCATCCGCAGACACCATCACCTCATCCGATCCGCCAAAAGGGCCTCCTTCAAGGACCGCCTCGACAACAACGCACACAACAGCAAAGAGCTCTTCAACATCGTGAAGGAACTCTCGAACCCCAGCTCCAACACCAACGACATCCCACCATCGCAAGACCTGTGCGACTCCCTAGCCGCCTTCTTCCACCGCAAGATCGCAGACATCCACGACAGCTTCAACAACCAGACTACCCTGACAGCCACCGACACCTCAGACTCTCCGCCCACCATCTACACCGATCCCCTGCTCGCCTGGATCAACGTGAACGACGACGACACCATCAAAACCATGAACACCATCCACTCCGGCTCTCCGGCAGACCCATGCCCGCACCACATCTTCAACAAAGCCAGCGCCACCATCGCACCCCATATCCGCAAGATCATTAACATCTCCTTCGAGACCGCGACCTTCCCGGAGAGCTGGAAGCACGCCGAGATCAACGCCCTACTCAAAAACCCAAGGCGGATCCGAGAGACCTCAAGAACTTCCGGCCCATCTCCCTGCTCCCGTTCCCGGCGAAGGTCATTGAGAAGATCGTCAACAGACAACTAACCCGCTACCTCGAGGAGAACAACATCCTGGACCCGTCCCAGTCCGGGTTCCGCAGCAACCACCGCACCGAAACCGCCCTCATCGCCGCCACCGATGATATCAGGGCCCTGCTGGACAACGGAGACACCGCGGCCCTCATCCTCCTGGACCTCTCAGCCGCCTTCGACACAGTCTGCCACCACACTCTACGCACACGCCTCCACAACGCAGGGATCCGAGACAAGGCCCTGTAATGGACCACCTCCTTCCTCTCCGGCAGAACCCAGTGTGTCCGCCTCCCGCCCTTCCGATCCGAAGCCTCCGAGATCATCTGCGGCGTTCCCCAAGGATCATCCCTCAGCCCGACACTGTTCAACGTCTACATGGCACCGCTCGCCCACATAGCCCGATTGCACGACCTCAACATCATCTCCTATGCCGACGACACCCAGCTGATCCTCTCCCTCACCAAGGACCCCTTCACCGCCAAAACCAACCTCCACGAAGGAATGAAGGCCGTCGCCGAGTGGATGAAGAACAGCCGACTGAAACTGAACTCAGACAAGACGGAGGTCCTCATCCTCGGCTCCACCCCCTCAGCCTGGGACGACTCCTGGTGGCTGACCACACTGGGAGCAGCACCGACACCCACTGAACACGCACGCAACCTGGGGTTCATCCTCTACTCTGCACTCTCCATGACCAAGCAAGTCAATGCCGTCTCATCCTCCTGCTTCAATACCCTCCGCATGCTCCGCAAGATCTACAGATGGATCCCCACCGAAACCAGAAGAACGGTCACCCAGACCCTCGTCAGTAGCAGGTTGGACTACGGAAACGCCCTCTACGCAGGAGCCTCGGCCAAACTCCTGAAATGACTGCAACGTATACAGAACGCCTCTGCACGCCTCATCCTCGACATCCCTCGCCACAGCCACATCACATCCCACCTGAGAGACCTGCACTGGCTCCCCGTCAACAAGAGGATCACCTTCAAGCTCCTCACCCACGCACACAAGGCACTTCACGACACCGGACCAGCATACCTCAACAGACGACTCACCTTCTACACCCCGAACCGCCAGCTCCGCTCCGCCGACCTCGCCCGCGCCACCATCCCCCGCATCCGAAGAGCAACCTCTGGCGGCAGATCTTTCTCCCACCTCGCCGCCAAGACCTGGAACACCCTCCCCATCCACCTGCGGCAGACCCAGGACCTACTAACCTTCAGGAGGCTGCTCAAGACCTGGCTGTTCGAGCAGTAGCAGCACCCCTCCCCCCCAGCGCCTTGAGACCCTCACGGGTGAGTAGTGCGCTTTACAAATGATTGATTGATTGATTGATTGATTGATGCCGTATATCCCCCATTCAGTCTAAGCCGAGCCTTCGGTGCCTTATATAAAGCCTGGATTGCCTGAATATAATTACCCCCTATACCGAACCATTTCATAACATCCCAAAGATAGTCCCAGGAGACCCTATCGAATGCTTTTTCAGCGTCCATAAGTATTAAAGCCATAGGGCCCCCTGAGACTTCTGCTGCATCAAATAGAGTTATAACTCTTCGGATATGTTCTGTAGTACCCCTCCCGGGGATAAAACCATGCTGACTGGGGTGTACTATTTTCCCAATTATTTGATTTAGGCGGTTCGCCAGGGCTTTTGAGTAAATTTTAGCATCACTATTCATAAGTGTTATTGGCCTGTATGAGGCGGTTCCCTAGATGGCTTACCCTTCTTTAAAAACACAACCATATCCGCCCCAGCCCATGACTCGGGGATTGAACTGCCTTGCTGAGCTTGGTCAATTATGGCCACCAGATCTGGTCCTAAAACCTCAAGAAATGTTTTATAAAACTCTAAGGGGATTCGATCCGGTCCAGCAGCTTTCCCGGACAGGAGGCTCCCTAATGCGCCATATATCTCATCCTGGGTCAACGCAGTGTCAAGTGCCTCCCTGTCTTCGGGATCAATACTTTGCATCAAAATTCCCCGTAAATATTCTTGGTTTAATCTCTGCTCCCCTCGTTGCTCATCCCTATAAAGATCTTCATAAAATTGACGGAAGTCTTCCCGGATCCCCGGTGACACCTCTATTAAATTTCCACTTCTATCTACGATGTCCCGGATCTCCCCGGACATATTTTTCTGTCTTAGTCGTACTGCCAGGGTCTGCCCCACCCGTTCACTGAACTCATAACGATGTTCTCTTCTAGCCCAAAAATGTTCTGCAGCCTTA
Organism: Calotriton arnoldi; assembly: GCA_963921515.1. Lineage (NCBI taxonomy): Eukaryota > Metazoa > Chordata > Amphibia > Caudata > Salamandridae > Calotriton > Calotriton arnoldi. The sequence goes on along the minus strand of CAWUFW010007167.1, from coordinate 72,134 downwards.
ATTGCCGTAATATCCCCTATTTCAGCCTTTGCTAATGCCAGCTTAAGTAATATATCTTCCAATGATTTACTCATCCGAATCGCAACTGCGAGCTCCTCCTCTACATCTGCCAGTGCCTTACATAATATCTTCACCCGTTGACCCTCCTTCTTCTGCCGACCCAAACTATAGCTCAATGTCTCTCCTCTGGCCCCGGCTTTAAACGCATCCCAGACCATCCCTGGACTGGCACTCTCTCTAGTAATCTCCCAGAACCCCTTAATCCATTAATTCATATGAATCAAATATTCTGGATCCTTTAGGAGCCCTCTCTCGAAGGTCCAGACCTTCTCTTGTCTTTCCCCCCCTCCGAAAGTAACTGTTAAAACTAAGGGGGTATGGTCTGAGATTATCCGAGGATGTTTCTCTATCCTACATCTTGAATTTAGTGAATGAGATACAAAAAAATAATCTAGTCTAGTAACAATCTTATGGGGTGCAGAAAAAAATGTACTGCCAGGATCAGTGGGATTTGATCGAACCCACATATCTATAAGCGTGTTATTCTGAACCAAGTTAGTGAGTGCTCCAAAGACTCTTCTCTTTCTACCCATGTAGCTGCCTCCTGCTCCCCCCAGAGGCCTCCCAGACCATTAATATTAAAATCCCCGCACATTATAACCGGGGAGGGCCAAGAAGCTAATTCAACATCAAGAGATTCTAGAACTTCGGGGTCATCTCCGGTAGAACCATAGACAGAACATAACGTGAATATTTCCTCGTACACCATACATTCTACCAACACCCAACGGCCCCATTTATCAGCTATTTTCCTCTTGAATATAACATCACTTCGCTGAGAAAGAATAGCAACCCCTCTCGTCCTAGAACCCTGTTTGGTATTAGTAATCAATTTAAATCGCAGCTGTTCCATAAGATTTCCCCTGCTACCTTCTATGTGGGTCTCTTGAACACACAAGATATCTATGCGCTTTGTTTTCAGAATTACTGCGTCCCTTTGTCTTTTAGCCACGTCATTAAGGCCACATATGTTGATTGAGGCGATACGTAAACTCATCACTTAATAATAACCACCTTATCCATCGCGATACCTAAATTATTAAATCTTTGCTCTCCTGAATCAGCTCTTTGATCCCCCATTTTCAAATTTATTCTATTTTGACTCATTATATTCAATGTATTCATCCTCAAGTGCTGTGCTGTGCTGTGCTGTACCGTGACCTCCCTCCCATACTGCCCTTCCCACCCCACCCCACCCAAAACCCTCACAGGCAAATAGGTCTGCCATGACCTATGTGTGACCACTGTGTCTCACATCTTAAGTCGCTGCCGCCCCCTCCGCCCAAGCGATCGAACTCCAGATACACCCCTGTGCCTCACTCGTGACAATTAATCCTAAATATGAAAAGAGGAATAAGGAAGAAAGAAAACTCAACCACAGGTAAAAAGTGAACAAAGATAAGTAAGTGAGCCCTGTGTGGGAGATTATTACCTTACATAAATAACACTAAGTCACATCTTAGCACAAAAACCAGTTCCTGAAATGTTCTTTAAATCCTCCTAGATGATATTAAACCACCCCCACCTCCCCCTTTGTCCCCTTCAACTCAGACAGATATTCCTGTGCTTTTACTTCCGAAAAAAACATGTGCACCCTCCCCTTTAAGATAATATTGAGCCGAGCAGGGAACAACAAATAAGCTTCACACCCAATCCCCTGGAAGGGGGTTATCAGCTGTCGAAGTCTCCATCACCTTTCGACTGTTACATGACAAAAATCAGGGCAGCGAAAAAAGTATGGCCCTCATATGTTCGTTTTGCTACCGGTCGTGCTCTATCCAAAATTGCCTGTCGAAGGAGAAAATTGCCAACATAAACAAGAATGGCTCTGCGTCGCTGCCCCTGACCTGTAGCATTAATATTTCTTTGGCTAAAAGGAAAGCGGTGCACACGCTGAATCTCCGTATCCTAGTTCCATTGGGCCAGATCTGGAAATGCCCCCTTTAAGAGAGTAACGACAAAAGACATAGGGGTCGATTCCGATCTCGGCCGGACGCGCACCTAACAGTATTCGTCCGGAAAAAAACCAAGCCGAACGCGTGTTTCCCGACCGATTCGAACAGTCGTCTGAACGAACAAGTACGATGCGCATAACAGCCCAGATTCCGAGCGAGCCGTACTCACCCCTTTCAGGCCCTGTTCCCCGCCCGAGCCGGATCCGTAAACGTCGAATCGAGTGGCACGGAACCAAATACACAGCACCTTCCGGCCGGACTAGTACGATGCGCACTCCGTACGCGCCGAACCCGTCGCTACGTCCGGCACATCAGAGCATCCGGGAGAGCTGCACATAAGCTCCGATTCGCGCCACAAGACGATCCACGGCTACGAGACGAACAAGCCAGCGATGAGTACGAGTCCAAGCCACGAGAAACCCGAACGAGACGAACAAACCATGAATCCCATCGCGCAGGTCCTACCAATACTCTACATCTATTACCGGGACCGGTACGGACGCGTACGGCGAAGAAGGTAAGTCAAACACCCACTACACAAAGAAACGAAACGTACCCAACATATGTCACAAACACATAGGGATGCAGAAATGACGTACACTAGCAACAGCAGAACCATAGGGGCGGGATGGCTACCACCAATGCCATACACACCCATAGGGGGATGGATGCCTACCACTACCACCACCCCTACTCAGGGGGGCCTGGATGCCTGTCACTACTACCATCCCCCTATGATGCCTACCACTACCACCACCCCTACTCAGGGGTGCCTGGATGCCTACCACTACCACCACCCCTACTCAGGGGGGCCTGGATGCCTGTCACTACTACCATCCCCACTCATAGGGGGATGAATGCCTACCACCCACACCACCCCTACTCAGGGGGGCCTGGATGCCTGTCACTACTACCATCCCCACTCATGGGGGGATGGATGCCTACCACTAACACCATCCCCACTCATAGGGGGATGGATGCCTACCACTACCACCACCCCTACTCAGGGGGGCCTGGATGCCTACCACTACGACCATCCCCACTCATAGGGGGATGGATGCCTGTCACTACTACCATCCCCACTCATGGGGGATGGATGCCTACCACTACCACCACCCCTACTCAGGGGGCCTGGATGCCTGTCACTACTACCAACCCCACTCATAGGGGATGGATGCCTACCACTACCACCACGCCTACTCAGGGGGCCTGGATGCCTGTCACTACTACCATCCCCACTCATAGGGGGATCGATGCCTACCACTAACACCATCCCCACTCATAGGGGGATGGATGCCTACCACTACCACCACCCCTACTCAGGGGGGCCTGGATGCCTGTCACTACTACCATCCCCACTCATAGGGGGATGGATGCCTACCACTACCATCACCCCTACTCAGGGGGGCCTGGATGCCTGTCACTACTACCATCCCCACTCATAGGGGGATGGATGCCTACCACTAACACCATCCCCACTCATAGGGGGATGGATGCCTACCACTAACACCATCCCCACTCATAGGGGGATGGATGCCTACCACTACCACCACCCCTACTCAGGGGGCCTGGATGCCTACCACTACCACCACCCCTACTCATGGGGGCCTGGATGCCTGTCACTACTACCATCCCCTCTCATAGGGGGATGGATGCCTACCACTACCACCACCCCTACTCAGGGGGCCTGGATGCCTACTACTAACACCATCCCCACTCATAGGGGGATGGATACCTACCACCCACACCACCCCTACACATAGGACGGGAAATGCATGACACAACCAGCATACTCCAACATAAGGAATGTCTGAAAATACATCCCACCAACACCATGACAAGCGTGTGTAGTCTGTGTCAAATGCCTACAACACTGAACATGACATTGAGCATACAATGTGACCCCCTATCACATGTGTCACACATAAATGTGTGTGGCCTCCACAATGCAAGCAGACCATGACCACTGTGGCATAACACCCCATCATCACAGTGACCAAAAGGTAAGTCTGGGGTCCATAGCTGAAGCCCAATTGAACATTGTGGCAATGGGGTCTAAACACCCATCACCACAGTGACCAAAAGGGAAGTGTGGGGTCCATAGCTGAAGCACATTTTGTACATTGTGGCAATGGGGTCTAAACCCCCATCATCACAGTGACCAAAATGTAAGTGTGGGGTCCATAGCTGAAGCACATTTTGAACATTGTGGCAATGGGGTCTAAACCACCATCACCACAGTGACCAAAAGGTAAGTGTGGGTCCATAGCTGAAGCACATTTTGAACATTGTGGCAATGGGGTCTAAACCCCCATCATCACAGTGACCAAAATGTAAGTGTGGGGTCCATAGCTGAAGCTCATTTTGAACATTGTGGCAATGGGGTCTAAACCACCATCACCACAGTGATCAAAAGGTAAGTGTGGGGTCCATAGCTGAAGCACATTTTGAACATTGTGGCAATGGGGTCTAAACCCCCATCATCACAGTGACCAAAATGTAAGTGTGGGGTCCATAGCTGAAGCACATTTTGAACATTGTGGCAATGGGGTCTAAACCCCCATCACCACAGTGACCAAAAGGTAAGTGTGGGGTCCATAGCTGAAGCACATTTTGAACATTGTGGCAATGGGGTTTAAACCCCCATCACCACAGTGACCAAAAGGTAAGTGTTGTAATGGGAAAAGCTGCAAATGCCAAACAGCATGGATGATTCCTGGTCACAGCACAACAAACACATCTGTGGCATAGTAGTGCTTGTGTCCCATAGCAACATACATTGGGTGAGGCAAACAGTGCAGTGCAAATAAGATATACCTTTGGCCATGTGCAGACAAACATCACCCATGGGGGCTGACATTGTCAACATTCGTCAATAACACAATGACAGAAGTGACCATCATAATGCAGCCCCACATATCTGCACCAATGGACACACAAATGTAGATATCCTGTGGAGACTGTAGATGTCAGGTGAACAAATACCATACCATGGCAGCAATGGGACATACAAACCATGATCATTGTGCTGACTGATGACCTAGGAGTCCCAGGGACAGCAAGGGAAACCCACCAAACAACATACAGCCAATGGCACACAAAGATATGCCAATGCAGTGGTGCAGATGCACAAACACAAACAGGCAGCCTCACACTGCATATCAAACACAACAGGTGATGGGGGGGGTGCCAGTGTCCCCAGGCAACCACACAACACATGAGGAGGCCTGAATCACAATTACACAGATGTGTATACAGTGCCACACAAAAGTAACTCATGGATCGGATTCCCCTATGTGGGCAATCAGGCATTGTTAGATGAGAGGGAGCTCAAATTACACATGTCACACAAGCTTGTAGGAACAGCAAATAACACAGCAAGAGACAGACCCACCACAGCACTACCCCCAGGGACCCCAAATTGTGGTGACCCTGGCCTGCATGATAATCCCACTGTGATGACAAAGCTAGATGTCGTTCACACTGTGAACCACAGTCATGTGTCCTGAGCTACAAACTACCATCACACCTACACAAGCACAAATCAATCAGCACGGCCTGTCAGCCAAGGCCAACATGGAGGTAGGGGTCTAGCCGTGCAACAACTCTCATTTGCACACACTCAACACCACACACCTTGATCTACACCAATGTGCAGCTGTGAAGCTCACATGGACTGGTGACATTGCACATGCACCCATGACAATCCCAGGGGTGGTGGTGGGAACTAAGGTGCAGAAACCCATCACACATGGCCAGTCAACAAGACTCGTGAATGTCAGACACACTGCACAGTACGCCGTACATGGGCATGACGTGAAATCCACCACAATCAATGTGATCCCGGACACAGTCACACACCAATGAAGAAGTCAAGGTCACCCACAAAGAACACACATAGACAACTTCCAACATTGCAGCTCTGACCCAGAGGAGTGGCAGCAGTCACACACACAACGTGTCACAATCACTGAAAGCTAACACAAACTGTAAATTACATGACTTGTGTAACCAACAAGTGCCAAGGGGAATCCTGACTGTGTCTCATCTGCGTTTGCCCACAAACTCAGCCCTGACAGCAAACACACCTATGGATGACACCCTGCTGACCAGTAATGTGCCATGCACCCACATCCCAGAGAACCCAGTGCGAAGATTTGGGGGAACATAGGTCAACTCAGCAAGCATCACAAACAGGAACATCACTAGGGATCCCAGCCTGTGTTGCAAAATGGAAGTGAACACACACAGACATGCTCACACAACACACACCTTGGGCTCAGGCAATGTCACGGAATTTCACACTGCCATGAGGGGACTCCACTCCTGTGTAAGGAAAGCTGTGCCATACGTTGTCTCTGCAGGGCTCTATCATGTCAGCAGTACACTTGCTCACTCAGTCAACAATTAGCACAAAATGAAGGCTCTCGTCACATCAGCCTGGTCATGGGAGTGTCACCGAAATCATCTGCACAGATCCAACACACATGTATAGCAAGTTGCACTGATAACACAGATGAGTCCTTCCCCATTGATGCCCAAACTTGCATGTCCAATGGAGATGGTCACACGGTCAGGGAAACAGACAAATTGAACAATGGCAAGCACAACTGATGTGCAGGGGAGTAAGCCACAGATGTGATATTGCAAATAAATGTAGGAAATCACATTGGCAAATATTGAAAACATGACACCCTCATATTGCTGCAAAGGATGACATGGCTACACACCAGGATAGGACACATTCCCCTGGACCACATGGGGTCCTGCACAGTAACACTTCATTTTCATGATATCAAAAATCACCATCACTGCAGCAAGGGCATGGTTAGCATCATCAACATCATGTACATCTGAAGCTAAACCACCAGAGAACAGAAAGGAGCTTTATTCAGCATATGTGTCTGAAAAATGAAAGTCCTGCAAAAATACAAAGGCCAATGGCCAGTCCAACAGTTCAGTCCGAACAGGGTGACAGTGGCAGATGTCACCCTCTGCTTGCCTGCACTGATATGGAGCAGGGACATTCCCCTCGGAGGGGCATACGGGGGGCAGGCCAGGCACCGCAGGGACAGGATCAGGGCTCACCAGAAGGAGGCAGGGAAGGGGTGGCTGGTGCTGGAGAGTCACTGACAACTGCAGTGGAGGTGTCTGACATGGTGTGTGCCGGCACAACTGGGGGCATGAGTCAGATGGTGTGGGTGCCAGCACGACTGCAGTGGTCCGGCCAGATGGAGTGGACAGGTTCCCCACTGCAGTGCCCAAGTCAGACGGGGTGGTAGTGGACTCCACTGCAGTGCCTATCTCCAGGGGAGTAGAATGGGGTTCAGGTAAGGTGGGCAGGACAGAGGGGAGGACACGGTCTCCACACCAGTGGCACAAACATGTGCAGCGGGGGTGTGAGGCTGGAAGAGCAAGTGGTAGGTGAAGAAGGCCGGATCATTTTGGGGATGGTGTATCTGTGGGTGGGGGAACCTGGGGCAGGGTGTGGTGGGGGAACCAGTGTTGTGGGGGCCTGAGGGATGGAGGAATGAAATGAAATGAAATGAAATGAAAATAATATTTATAAAGCGCATAGTTACCCGCGGGCATCCCAGCGCTGAGGGCAAGTCGAAACAGCTGTGACACGATCAATTGGGGAAAAGCCAAGTTTTAAGCATCTTACGGAATGACATGTAGTTGGGTTCCTTTCGGAGCTGCAGAGGAAGTGAGTTCCACAGTTTAGCGGCGTTGTAAGAAAAAGACGTCCGCCGCTTCGGGCCTTCTTAATTCTGGGCACAGACGCCAAATGAAGATTATTTGAGCGAAGGTCCCTAGTGGCTAAATAGGGCTGGATCAAAGAGGAGATAATAGGAGGTCCATTCCCTCCTATCAGCCTGTGAGTGATACACAAAGTTTTAAAATGGACTCTTTCCAAAACTGGAAGCCAATGGAGAGCCTTTAGGCCAGGCCTTGCTGTTTGGCGACTATGAATTCCCATAAGAATCCTAGCGGCACAATTCTGCACAGTTTGAAGTTTGGCCAACACCAGGCTAGGGGCAGCAAGGTACAGTGCATTTCCGTAGGCCAAACGAGATAAAATAAGCGATTGGACTACAAGCTTTCTAACCTGGTGGGGTAGCAGAGGAAGCACTTTGCGCAGCATTCTTAAAATGCCAAAACAGGAGGCAACAACCTTTCTGGCTTGGATTTTAAAGCCGAGCTCAGAGTCAAGCCAAACACCAAGGCTCTTTATCTCTGATTTAGGGGCCGGCATGGGGCCCATACAAATAGGCCAAGTAGAAGCTATTTCAGAGAGAGAAGGTTTGCCAAGGAGCATAAGCTCAGTCTTGTCTCCATTAAGTTTAAGATGGGAATGTTTCATCCATCTCATCACTTCCTCGAGACATGGGCCAAGACAAGTAGATGCTTTATTGGTGTGAGTTCAAAGCGACGACCAATTGAGTGTCGTCGGCATAAGTGACAATTTGCACCCCAAATGGAAGAACAATGTCAGCAAGAGGAGCCATGTAAACATTAAAAACAGTGGGGCTCAAGGACGACCCCTGAGGAACCCCACAATGAAGAGGTCGAGGAGTGGATGTAGCCTCACCATCGACTACTTGGAAGTATCTGTTCTCCAGAAAGGATCGCAGCCAATCCAGAGCAATTCCAGTAATACCCAAATCCTGAAGCCGTTGGATTAAAATACGGTGATTAACCGTATCGAAGGCCGCGCTAAGATCTAAAAGAAGCACGGCCAGGGAGCCTCCTGCATCGAGGATCCTTCTGGAATCCTCGACGACTGCTATTAAGGCGGTTTCTGTCCCATGTCCTGGGCGAAACCCAGTTTGGGACGCATGGAGAAGGTTCTCCCTTTCTAGGTATCTGGAGAGTGATCGATTTACGTACTTTTCTGCGATTTTGCTCACCCCAGGAAGGAGCGAGATGGGACGATAGTTACCAAGACAGTCGGGATCTAAGTTTGGTTTTTTCAATAAAGCCTTTACCAAGGCTTTTTTCCAAAGGAGAGGGGCCACCCCAGAGGAAAGCGAGGCGTTGATCAGTTCCATAATAGTGGGGCCTACTAAAACAGATACAGATTTCAAGATGTTAAAAGGAGCCGGATCACTAGGTGATCCACTCTTAACCGATGCGAACATGGTTTTGAAAGTTTCGATGTCCAGTGGAGGAAACACTTCAAGAGAGTGTTCTTTACTCCATACCTTTATTTCCTCTAAGGGAGGAACAGGCAGGGGTTAGGAAATAAGCAGCTAATGGTTAAAATTTTGTTGTGAAAAAAATCTGCAAAGTCATTGCATTGGTCATCTGTTGCTTCATAAGAGACCAAGGGAGTGGGTGCATTGAGGAGTTTGTTTACAATGCGAAACGTCTCCCGGGGAGTTAACGGCAGCAGAAATTTTTTCGCTAAAGTAGTATGCTTGCGCTTTTTTGATTTCACTTTTGTATATACTAATGGTATCCCTATATTGCTTTTTCTTTGAAAGGGAAAAATCTTTCCTCCAGCTTCTCTCTGCCCTCTTACACACTTGCTTTAGCTCGCGAAGTTTAGGCGTGTACCAGGCTGCTTTATTGGGTCCTATGTTTATCTGGATGTTCTTTTTAGGAAGAACCTGATCTAAAGTCCCTTCGATCCAGTTATTAAAATGGTCATTCCCTACTACCGGATCAAGGATTAAAGATGGTTTGGAAAGGTCCAGAGCAGAGGTCCATTTTTCTAAGCTAAGTTTAGGCCAGCCGCGGACTAGTTTCCCTAATGGTTGAACGGTAGGGATAGCCAACTTAGGCGACCAATGTAAAGGGATCAAATGGTGGTCTGACCAAGGAATGGGAATAGGGTCGAAACAAAATAACTCTTGTAAGTTAGAAAAAACAGGGTCAAGAAGGTGACCTTTAGTGTGAGTAGCCAGTGGCACCTTCTGAAAAAGTTGAAGGGCGGCGAGGTCCGAAGAGAGTTCTGACGCACCTATTGACGCATAATCGTCAATATGAACATTTAAATCGCCTAGAACAGTAAAATTAGAAGCACAGCTAGCCAACATAGTGACTGTTTCAGATAAAAAGTTAGAAAACTGACCCATCGATCCAGGTGGTCGATAGATTAAGATGCCCGAGAAGGAAAGCAAGGGGGAGAGTCTTATAGAAAAGTGAAGATTCTCACAATCACTTAAAGGACTCCCGAGGTTGCGACACTTAAAAGAGTTTTTAAAAATAATAGCAACCCCACCGCCTTTCCCTGTGGGTCTATCAAGTCTCTGAATTAAATAATCAGAGGGAAGGGCTTGGACAATATCAGGTTCCGAGTAGAGGTTGGTCCATGTTTCAGTAAGAAACAAAATGTCCGGACTTTCTTCTGACAACAGTATAAATAATTCCGATGAGTGTTTAGGAAGTGATCTACAGTTGAGCAGGAACAATTTGTAGGTTCTCCCCTGTAGTTCTTCCAAAGAAGAAGAGGAAGATTGAGTTTGTAGCCTAAAAGAACAGTGCCTACAACACGTCTCTAAGCTGCTAGGGTTAATTTTATGAATACATCCTATAGCAGGAGTTTTATTTAGATTTTTTAGCTGCTCAGGGCTATAAGAGTGTCTCTTTGGTTGAGAGGGGGCAGGACTCCCGACCCCTGGCCCCTGCCGGCCGCGGACGGGCCCAGGCGGGCTTGCATTAGGCGCACCTTTGGCGCGCCAGCGGCACGCCCGCTGCGCGCGTCCGCTGCGCGGTCGCATCAAGTGAGTTTAAATTCCCTAACGGGGTCCAGCGACTAGAGCGCTGACCCAAAATGGCTGCCAATAGCGGGATATGGAAAGGAGACAAACGTAATCTCCTTTGAGCTTTAACACAGCTCACAGTGCATCACCAACACAGTAAAATCATCAAATCACATCAATGGTTAAAATCACCTTTAGGAAAGAATTAAGAACAGATTTTAAAAAACCCCCCTCGCGCTGCAGGCTCGTAGCGACTAATGCTAGGAAGGAGACTGTGTGGTTAGGCTGCAGGGCAGTGGCGGGTCTTGCTCTTCCGGGACCGGGGGGACTTGCGTGTGGGGGCCTTAGTCTGTCCGTGCCTGGGGGAGGGTGTCCGGGGGTGAGGGGCACTCCCCTCTGTGTGGGTGGACTTCCTCTTCCCCCTGTATGCTGGATCAGCTGGATCGGAGGGGAAGAGGCCGAGGTCACAGAGGAAGAGCTGCTGTTTAGGTGGGGTTGCAGGTGAGGCAAAGGAAGGGGTCTTGGAGGGAGAGGATTTGGAGGACTGCGGCGTGACTGTGGATGCCTGTGTGTGTGTCTGTTCCCCATCCCCTGTGGGTGTGGTATCAGTTCCCTGAGGATCCTTGCGTGCACGTTTTGCCTTTGTTTTGGGTGTTTCTGTGCTGCTTGTGTCTGTGTGTGTGGGTGATTGTGCAGGTGTGCATGTGCTTGGGACAGGTAGGGTGCCAGGAAGTGTGGATGGGGCAGAGGTAGGAGGGGTGAGGGACTGTTGGAGGAGGGACACTGCTGCCGTCAGGGAGGAGTCCATGGACTTATTGCTCCTCTGTAGGGCAGACATGCCAGATGAGATGCCCTCCATGAACGACACCGGCTGTGTCAACAGAGTGGTGTGTGCATGGAGGACACTCAGCATAGCTGTCTGCCTTACATGGAGCTGGTGAAGTAAGTACACAGACTCCTCACTCAGGGCAGCAGGGGACACAGGGGCAGGGGGTGCGGTGCCTGGCACGAAGGAGACACGCTCCCGAACACGGGAGCCTCTACGGACCTCTGGAATGGGAGCCGATGGGAGGGCGGTGGTGGTGGTGGTGGTGGCGGGGCCAGCCATACTAGCTGGGGTGTGGTGGCTGCTGACACCCGCCTCCACAAGGGAGTCATCCTCCGAGCTGCTGTGGTCCTCAGCTGAGGTGGATGGTGCTGAGGACTCCACGTGTGGCTCCCCTCGCCCTCTGTGCCACTGGGTCCCTCCGACCACTCATCGGCTGCTGACCCAGCCTGGCTCTGCAGCTCCTCCTTGTCCATGGAGCTGTCTCCTCCTGTGGCCGTGGATGTATCTGCAAACAATTAGGGAAACAGACAAACATCAGTCACCTGCACTGACTGCACACACCACAGTAAGTACAGCACATTACAGAGCAAGCCCTGGCATCCTTAGTTGAACATTGCCAAAAGTGCTCACACAGATTAGGAGAAGCCAATTGTCAGTCTGATGGTCAACCATGGCACTAACACCCCTCCTGGCCTTTGTAGTAGGGTTCTGTTCTACCATATAACACAGACCTATGTACCTTTCTGCTCTGCCCATGAAACATGGCACTCCCATATAGGCCCCACCAGTCAGGCCCTGATAGATGACCTAAGCTGTCCATTTTTCTTTTAGCCTTTTAGTACCTGTCACAGTGGTCGACACCCCCTTAGATACATACACTTAGGCCCAAACCCACCTCCTTAGATGCACACACACATGCAGGCCCAAGAGGCCACTGCCTCATGCTATCATTTTTCTAATACAACAAATCTTGTAGGCCTTTCTGACCTGACAGCAGGGACCTGGGCCATCCACGGCGGCACCAGCCCCCCCCTTGTAAATATCCACAGTCACAAGAATAAGGTTAGCCCACACGTATGTGACACTCTGCTGGTACATCTTGCTCTTTCACAAGCAATGTTTGCAAAATTTTAACTTATGAAACTTTCAACGCTTGCTCCACTGAAACTGAAAAGGCGGCTCCGTGACAGAGAAATAATATATAAAATTCTCAAATTCTGAGCATCTTACGGTAAAAGTTATCTTTTTCTTATGTTTGCGGTCAAGAGCACCGACCACCTGCTAAAAGCCCCTGTTTTCACCATGATACCACTTCTCTGTTCTTCAAAAACTTTCCACAGTTACTGTAAGCGTGTGGTCAAGGACCCACGTCAGTGCCCACGTCAACTGTGGGTAGGAGTTCTGCATTAAGCCATATAAAAACTTTGCACCCATGTCCACGCCCTGAACTCTTCATACCAGTGCATTGCATGGGGAGGGTTCACGGTCGGCCGTTCTCCTGATCTTGGGCCTCGAAATTCTACTATCAAGGTGGTAATGCTCTTTTCTGATTGCTAGCCTTTTGCCTTTGTCAGCCTCTCTAATTTAGCTCATCCACACCCAATTCATTGCATTTATCCTAGCTTAAACTGTGTAGCCTTGGATGGTTCTTATTTAAGATTTGCCTTCTAGGCGCTTGCCTATTCATGATCCCTCTTTTAAGACTTGCCCCTTAGGCTGTAGCTCACAGATAGATAGTTACATAGATCTTTGTGCTTCACTTAAAATATGATTTGTAATATTGTTGATGCTTTCATTTTCATCCTGCTCATGTGTTGACGAGCAGCATCAAATGAACAGTTCTCGGTGTTACTGAATTGCTTAACAAAGTGCCACTGTATTTCACACCGTTGTTCCTTCTTTTCAAGTGAACGAGCAGAGTGCGGGTCGTGCTCTCATGAGCCGGTAAGGAGAAGGGTGTGACCACCCATTTACCCTCAAACAGCTTGCACCCATCTGTCTGGTGCCTGCCGGATGGTAATACCCCAGTGTGGACACATGCACCACCTACCCAGTTGTTGGACATTGCAGGGAACACGGTGAAGTATGTGAACATGCACACATCACATCTCTTGCCCCTGAGTCAGTAGAGGTGTCCGGATGAAGGGATGGCCAGAGTCTAATTTGAAATGCATGTGATGCATACCAGCACCAGACACCATGATGCCCCCATGTCCTCATAGTCAATGCCACAATGGGGTGCATGTTGCACATGTCACTCCCCTGCAGGATCACTCTTAGGAAGTTTAATGCCATGGCACATGCATGTCTGCAAAGTCATACATCACTGTCTCCAGTCACATGGGCAGGGCAGCCAGCCAACAACAGTCTGCACTGTGTCACAATCCTAGGTCATGGGGAATGCAAGTTCTGTAGCTGACAAGTGCACATGTCCATCCCCCCCCACCACATCATCTGAACTCGTATTTGTCCACGTCATACCAATTGGACATATGGGAGACATGAAACACAACTCTCTGAACCTGAGCTCCTCACAGTCTGCTGTGAATGAAAAACAGCTGCCTGAACTTCTCAGTCGCATGCACCAGTCTGCACAGTCAAGTGATCAAACACCTATATGTCACCCAAGTATCGTCTCTCATGGTCACATCTCAGATGGCATGCTGAGCCATAACCGATAAACAGCCCAGTAGTCCTGACAACGAAGCCACAGCACAATGACACAGAGGCAGACACCTGAGGGAACATTTCACTGAGCACAACGTGTCAGCTGATACACGGGAGTGGGAGTACAGAGTGTATTGTATGCCCTGGAGTAGGCATGACTGTCCTGCTCCACGTGAAAGAGGGATGAGCCCTGTACAGTAGGCATGTGGCTAAGCATGTGTGACACACTTGATATACATACTCCTGAGGCCCAAACATTGTTCCCACCCGCAGCATGGGGGTGTGCCAAATACCCCAGGCATATGTGGTGAGTCAGATCAGCAATTGGAACACATATCAAAGTTACACGCAGATTACATGTCAGAACTCAGGCATTGTGTAAGCAATTGACCCACCCATGAAGCCCACCACAAAGGTACGGTAACAAATGCTGGCCCCCACCCTGAGCTAAGCAAAATGCAAGGACACAGTACCCAAGTGACACAATTTCCAGACTGTAAGGGCCACACCTGGGTATCAGATGAGGAGTGGGCATGTCACAATTGAGGGACATGGGTCCTGGACCACAAGACTGATGTGCTGTGGAGGTTTAACCAGGCCAGAGGAGGGCACATAGCATGTCAGACAAAGTTCACAGTGCAGTCATGGACTCACCCCCTCCTTGCGGCTGTCTGGCCTTCAGCTGCCCATCCAGGTCAGGGAAGACCACTGCCAGGATCCGGAGCATGTGGGGGGTCAGGGTCCGGTGTCCGCCCCTCCTGCGAGGAGGCGACAGCTTCAGCTGGACCCTTGCGATCCTCCGGGTCCAGCCCCGAAGGTCCTGCCACCTCTTCTGGCAGTTGCGGATCCGGCGCTTGTAGTCCCCCACGGATCTTACTGCCCGGACGATGGTCAGCCAGATCTCCTGCTTCTGATGGGCATCAACCTGTGAGGATGACAATTGAAAAAGGCCATTACTACACATGCAACATATCCGTGCATCACACAGTTGGATATACATGTCTCAATCACAGGGGCACATGATGTACACAGGCAGTGCAACTATGGCTATGAACAGTTTACCAGCAGTTACTAAATGGTATCATTGCCTGGGAAGTCAAACCTTGTTGGAATGCACTGTTACTGCACTATACCTGTTCAGTGCAGGTAACTACACACTTTGGGGGGTGAGAACTACTCAGTGAGCATGCTAGCCAGTGGTGTGCACACTGTAAGTCTTGCTAGTCAGACAACATGCACATTTAGTAAGGCAGTGGACAGCACACTCACCTGCTCCCCTGGTTTCCCATACAGCTTGCTGTACTATGGAAGGAGACTGTCCAGCAGGGCCTGGTTCTCTTCAGTGCTGAAGGCTGGGGCTCTCTCCACAGTACGTGCCATTGCTGTAGCCAGAGGATGCAGAGACAGCAGCAGTGTGGGTGGCAGATGTCGTCCTGGAGCATGTAGTGCAGGCAAGTGAGCTCTCAGGGTAACAGCCAGCATTATATGTGTGCTGCAGAGGCAGATACTGTCCCATGTGTCCAAAGTGATAGGTCCAACTCGTTTGCATCTTCTGAATCTGGCCAATCCATGGAATTGCACCACTTATACACGCCCACAGCATCCTTCAAAAGTTAAACTTCATGACACCCATGAATTTGCAACATTGTTGTGGCTGGCCAACTGAATTCACTGCATCAGACTCGTTACAGATTCGAAAACGCGTCCGTTGCAATGCCAGGCCCTAGCCAATGCGTGCGAACCGATCGGACCATTGCTGTACAACGCGTATTTCAAATTACAACGCGTACCCGTTGACATCATATGCAATGACCAATGCGTGCGCACCGATCGGTCCATTGCTGTACAACGCGTACCCGCTCACATCATATGCAATGGCCAATGCGTGCGCACCGATCAGTCCATTGCTGTACAACGTGTACCCGCTCACATCATATGCAATGGCCAATGCGTGCGCACCGATCGGTCCATTGCTGTACAACGCGTACCCGCTCACATCATATGCAATGGCCAATGCGTGCGCACCGATCGGTCCATTGCTGTACAACACGTATTTCAAATAACAACGCGTACCCGCTCACATCATATGCAATGGCCAATGCGTGCGCACCGATCGGTCCATTGCTGTACAACGCGTATTTCAAATCACAACGCGTACCCGCTCACATCATATGCAATGGCCAATGCGTGCGCACCGATCGGTCCATTGCTGTACAACGCGTATTTCAAATCACAACGCGTACCCGCTCACATCATATGCAATGGCCAGTGCGTGCGCACCGATCGGTCCATTGCTGTACGACACGTACCCGCTCACATCATATGCAATGGCCAATGCGTGCGCACCGATCGGTCCATTGCTGTACAACGCGTATTTCAAATAACAACGCATACCCGCTCACATCATATGCAATGGCCAATGCGTGCGCACCGATCGGTCCATTGCTGTACAACGTGTATTCGCTCACATCATATGCAATGGCCAATGCGTGCACACGGATCGGTCCATTGCTGTACGACGCGTACCCGCTCACATCATATGCAATGGCCATTGCGTGCGCACCGATCGGTCCATTGCTGTACAACGCGTATTCGCTCACATCATATGCAATGGCCAATGCGTGCACACGGATCGGTCCATTGCTGTACGACGCGTCCCTGTACAAGTCACTCGCATATGTCACCATGCTTGTCACTGGTGAACGTATGCCAGCCACATTTACTTGCCAGGGGCTCAGGGGCACACCTACGACACCACAGCCTGTCCACACTGTATCCTAAGGCATGTAAGGCTGCATTACCTTTTCTGTATATGGTTTTTTGGGTGGCACTTGGGGGCAGCCACTCCCAGGCTGTGCACGTGTTCATGGGGACAGAATCCTTTGTGTGTTGTGCACATGACCACTGTGATGTGCAACTGTTCATTTCCGAGCATGTGGCATGGTCACATTGCCAGGTTGTGTATGTGTATGTCATGTCACATACCCCCTGAGTCCCATGTGGGAAGGTATGTACGTCACAGGGTGACCCATTGCCACAATAGTGATGGCCCTCCACAGTCTGTGTGCATGTTGTGTTTCCGATGTCTCTGATTCCATGTGCACAATGGGAGACAGTCTCCACATCCACGTTGTTTGTGCATGGACTTTGATGTTGTGCGTGTGTGTGTCACAGACGTCCATGTCTGTCCTGCAGAGGCAACAGGGGCCACTACCTGTGGGAGTCATGGTTGTTTTGCTGACGTGTACATGATACGCCATGTCATGCCAGTGTCCATGTGGCAATACAGGGTCCCTGGGAATCTACCTGTCAATGAGCTGTGATGCCTGGGGCAAATCTGTCCTGACATGTCACTGTGGTGTGTGTTTGGAACGTGACAGCAGTAAATGGGTACTGTGACACAGCCTAATGATTTCCCATAGCACAACCTGGAACTTGTTGGCAACACATGTTGAACTGTGATGTTAGATGTTGGCCATGTAGGTGCCATATATGTCCATACAGAACGGCACACACATCAGGTACTTGTGTGTCGTAATGATGTATCATGTGATATTGAGTATGGTCAATGGCACATATGTGGGGTGACTGACAATCTTTCTTTCTTCACCTATGCACTGCAGGGCACCAGCTGTCCATAGACCATTCCCTGACCTTGCAACGATGGTGGAACGTGACTGCATCCGACGGTACCGCTTCAACAGGCCGCTGATTGAGGAATTGGCGGTGCGGTTGGCCCCACATTTGCAACCTGGCCGGCCATACCCTACAGCGCTGACCCCCAAGGTGAAGGTGATGGCAGCCCTACACTTCTTTGCCACCTGTACATTTCAACACACTGTGGCGTCTGCTGGTGGGATGTCACAGACCATATTCAGCCATGTGCTACGCCATTTTTTGGAGGCAATGTTGAGATACCTGAACCAGTACATCTATTTCCCTAAACGTCAACAACTCTCAGACGTCAAGAGTGACTTCTATGCCCTGGGGAGGATGCCGCATGTCATTGGCTCCATTGATGGGACACATGTGGCTTTGGTACCACCACAGGCCCAGGAGCAGGCATACAGGAACCGCAAGCACTACCACTCGGTCAATGCACTGGTGGTCTGTCTTGCAGATATGACCATCTCACACGTGTGTGCCCGTTTCCCCGGTTCGGCACACGATGCCTACGTGATGAGGAGTAGTCGCATCCCGAGGATAATGTCACAGATGCAGAACCAGCGTGCCTGGCTTGTCGGTGTGTACAGACTTTGTACCATTGTGTGTGTTCTGCTATGTTGTATTCCGCCCTCTTTTCCAACTCAGCTAATGTGCAATTGTCTGTCTGTAGGTGACTCCGGATACCCCAACATGCCGTGGTTGCTGACACCCCTCAGGAACCCTGTGACACCAGCCCAGATGCGCTACAATGAGGCACATGGTCGGACCAGGAGAGTGATTGAGCGGATATTTGGTCTCCTGAAGAGCCGCTTCCGCTGCCTAGACAAGACAGGAGGGGCCCTCCCATATGCCCCAGCAAAGGTGTGCAAGATTGTCATCGTCTGCTGCATGCTACACAACCTGGCAGTGCGGAAGGAGTTGCCTCTCATCCTGGATGACGATGACCAACATCCGCCACCTGTGGAGGATCCTGGCCTGGCCCACGATGCCAGTGATGATGATGATGATGAGGGTGATGTCCGCACCCAGCTCATCACCAACTTCTTCAGCTGAATGTGAGTATCCAGAGATGTCATGTCAATGATGTGACTTTGCATGATATGTGTGGGTGGTGCTCTGGTGCTGTTTGAGTGTGGCCATGTGCTACTTGACTGGATGCGTGCAGCGATGTGTCCTTACAGGTAGTCTGTACTCCCCAACAGTGTTGACATGCTAACTTGGTTTTGTGTAGGTATCTTGTGACATGTATTGGGCATGAGTATTGCAGTTCTGTCCTGTTCTTCAGTGCTTTTGACTGTGTGTCATGTCTGTCCTTCACAGGGTGCTTTCAGAGTTGTTTGTTCAACTTGGATCCCCCGACACCATGATTCAGCTCTCAGGGTGGCAGCAGTCGTTTCCCTACAGGTGATGTGCCACACACCCCTGGACTTTCTTTCTTCTACACTTGTTGACTGTGTGGCCACTGCCACGTGGGATTACCTTGCATCTGTAGTGCAAACAACATGTTGCAAATGTGTAATAAACCTGTGCTTCACTTTGGGATGTGCGTTGTCTGTGGTCACAAATCTGACTGACATTTGCTTACTGCACCTGTGGGCTAGTTAACACAGACTCTGAATAGGTGTGTTGTCTGTGCATTCCACTGTATTTCCTGGCAACATCAGTGTAGGCGATGAGTCCGATGGCCCTGGTGTGTATGTGTTGTGTAGCCCTAGTGGTGTGTCTCCCTCATATGTGTCACGTCGCCATGACTCACATGACGGTGTTGTACTTGCTGTAGCAGTTAGCATGCACAGTGTCATTTAGCAGATCATCATCCCCATGACAGAAACCACGTTGGAATCACTACAGAGGCAAGTATGGTGTATTAGTGAGTTTATTTACATACATGTGTGAGTATAGTGCACAGGATGGTGGGTGCTGTACATTGGGATTGTGATCCAAAGTTCCCAGATGAGTTGGAAGTCTTGGTAGCAGAAATGTCCTGAGTAAAGTCAACAGTCATCTGATACATTGGTCCAACTTAAACTCCCCATGTCATGTGGGAGAGTTGTGTTGCATTCGACAGGGTGAACAGTTTGCACACAAAGGAGAATTTCCAGAACAGGTGTTGGGTTCCTGGGGGATGTACATGGCCATCGACCTCTCAGTTTTCCTTCCTCGGACGACCCCTCTTCTTTGGGGGGGACCCTCACGTGCAGGCTGCTGCGGTGCAGGGGACTCTCCGCCAGAGTCCTCCTCCCTCCCTGTGGCAGTTGCAGTTGTTGCAGCACCAGATGTTGTGGGCACACAGGGAGGTGTGGCCATGTTGGTGCTAATCTGGCGGAGGCATGTCAATATGTCCCTATGCACCACTGTCAGTTCTTGCAATGTGAGTCCAAGCGGGCATGATGGGCAGCCTGCTGCTGTTGAATGTCCTTGAGGATCCCCACTACCTGGGTGACCTCTCCGGTGCTATTCTGGTACGCATCAGCAATGCGTACCAGTTGTGGGTCATCATGCAGTCCAGACCCCTCTGCAAACAGCGACCTATTTCTACCACCCCTCCCACCACCCCTGGCGACACGTGCGGGACCTGCAGTGGCACACACAGGTGACCCTAGGCCCCCTTGGGGTTGTTACTGGGGTCGTTGTCCGTAGCTCGACGTTGGGCCAGGGTCCCTGTGCTGTTGTCATCGGTGGTCCTTGGTCTGTCCGTGTCGGCGGGGGTGGTCTGTGTGTTGGCAGTTGTTGGAGGAGTGGGTGCAGGGGGTGCAGATGTTGGTCCTGCTGGTGCTGCATGATGACTCACACCGGAGGGGCCAGGTAGGTCTTCGCCATCCGAGGAGGGCAGAGGCTGTTCCACACCAGTGCGCTCAGTGTCCCCCGGAGCCTGGGACAGGGACTCCTCATCGTCTGCTGCTGTGTCCCCATCATCACCTGTTTTTGGAAGAGACACACAATGTATGTTATGTTTCTACAGGCATCAATGGTTCACACACCTGACAGTTGTGACTGTACCTCTGGATGCGGGCCTGTACATTGCATTGTCCTAAGTTGTCACAGTAAGAGGTTGATATTGGTGTAGCACATTGTCCTGCAAACCTGAGGCATTTCAATGTGAATGTTGAGGTGTGTGCATGGCCAGCATTGGTTGTATTTGGTGGACATCCGGCCCTCCTTCTCCACCCAGCCCAGTTATCCCACCATGAAGCATGCCACCCTTGCAGTGGGTTCAGGTTGACTCTCAGGATGTCAGTCAGTGGTGTCCTGCTGTTGGTTGGTGCCCAGGTCCCAGCAGGGCCTGGTACTCCCCACAACAGAGCACCATTGTCAGACATCTTAGAAGTGGCTTTTCACTCCCTGTGAGGTGTGCATGCTTCAGTGTGAGCTTGCTGGGCCATGTGGGTGGGGGATGTTGAGCTGTGACTACCACTCCCATCATGCTATTGCCTACACCCCCTTCCCAGCATGCCCATACTTCCTTCCTTTTGAGTGGACTTCACTGTGTGTGAGTGTGACAGCAATGGCAAGATGGCTGACAGTGTGATCCTGTTGTTTGTTGGTGCCCAGTTCCCAGCAGGGCCTTGTGCTCCCCACAGCAGTACCCAGTTTCAGCCATCTTGTCAGTTGTTTTCCACTCCCTGTGATGTGAGCATGGTTGAGAGTGGTGTTGATGGGCCAATTGTGAGGGTGACCAATATCTGTGACTACCACTCCCATCATGCTATTGCCTACACCCCCTTCCCAGCATGCCCATACTTCCTTCCTTTTGAGTGGACTTCACTGTGTGTGAGTGTGACAGCAATGGCAAGATGGCTGACAGTGTGATCCTGTTGTTTGTTGGTGCCCAGTTCCCAGCAGGGCCTTGTGCTCCCCACAGCAGTACCCAGTGTCAGCCATCTTGTCAGTTCTTTCCACTCCCTGTGATGTGAGCATGCTTCAGTGTGAGCTTGCTGGGCCATGTGGGTGGTGGATGTTGAGCTGTGACTACCACTCCCATCATGCTATTGCCTACACCCCCTTCCCAGCATGCCCATACTTCCTTCCTTTTGACTCTGCTTTCCTGTGGGGTAGTGTGCCTGTGCTGACAGGATGGCTGACAGTGTTGTCCTGGCGTTTGTTTGGCTACAAGTCCCAAAAGTATCCCTGTACTTCACACAGCATAACCCAGGGTGGTAGTTCTTTGTGGGATATTTGTGGGAAGTTTGCTTTCAGGATGTCAGTCAGTGGTGTCCTGCTGTTGGTTGGTGCCCAGTTCCCAGCAGGGCCTTGTGCTCCCCACAGCAGTACCCAGTGTCAGCCATCTTGTCAGTTGTTTTCCACTCCCTGTGATGTGAGCATGGTTGAGAGTGGTGTTGATGGGCCAATTGTGAGGGTGACCAATATCTGTGACTACCACTCCCATCATGCTATTTCCTACACCCCCCTTCCCACATGCCCATACTTCCTTCCTTTTGAGTGGACTTCACTGTGTGTGAGTGTGACAGCAATGGCAAGATGGCTGACAGTGTGATCCTGTTGTTTGTTGGTGCCCAGTTCCCAGCAGGGCCTTGTGCTCCCCACAGCAGTACCCAGTGTCAGCCATCTTGTCAGTTCTTTTCCACTTTTCCTGTGATGTGAGCATGCTTCAGTGTGAGCTTGCTGGGCCATGTGGGTGGTGGATGTTGAGCTGTGACTACCACTCCCATCATGCTATTGCCTACACCCCCTTCCCAGCATGCTCATACTTCCTTCTTTTTGACTCTGCTTCCCTGTGGGGTAGTGTGCCTGTGCTGACAGGATGGCTGACAGTGTTGTCCTGGCGTTTGTTTGGCTACAAGTCCCAAAAGTGTCCCTGTACTTCACACAGCATAACCCAGGGTGGTAGTTCTTTGTGGGATATTTAATTAGAGTGTGAGGCAATGCATTCTCCCAGGTGAGTTGTGTGGAGTTTGTGTTAAGGGGGTGTGTGAGTGAAGCTGCTGGTAACTATGGTCAGAGCTGCCAGTCCTCCTTCCCACCCAGCCAGATATCCCACCATGGAACGTGCTTCCATTGCAGGGAGTGGAAGTTTACTTTCAGGATGTCAGTCAGTGGTGTCCTGCTGTTGGTTGGTGCCCAGTTCCCAGCAGGGCCTTGTGCTCCCCACAGCAGTACCCAGTGTCAGCCATCTTGTCAGTTGTTTTCCACTCTCTGTGATGTGAGCAGGGTTGAGAGTGGTGTTGATGGGCCAATTGTGAGGGTGACCAATATCTGTGACTACCACTCCCATCATGCTATTGCCTACACCCCCTTCCCAGCATGCCCATACTTCCTTCCTTTTGAGTGGACTTCACTGTGTGTGAGTGTGACAGCAATGGCAAGATGGCTGACAGTGTGATCCTGTTGTTTGTTGGTGCCCAGTTCCCAGCAGGGCCTTGTGCTCCCCACAGCAGTACACAGTGTCAGCCATCTTGTCAGTTCTTTTCCACTCCCTGTGATGTGAGCATGCTTCAGTGTGAGCTTGCTGGGCCATGTGGGTGGTGGATGTTGAGCTGTGACTACCACTCCCATCATGCTATTGCCTACACCCCCCTTCTCAGCATGCCCATACTTCCTTCCTTTTGACTCTGCTTCCCTGTGGGGTAGTGTGCCTGTGCTGACAGGATGGCTGACAGTGTTGTCCTGGCGTTTGTTTGGCTACAAGTCCCAAAAGTGTCCCTGTGCTTCACACAGCATAACCCAGGGTGGTAGTTCTTTGTGGGATATTTAATTAGAGTGTGAGGCAATGCATTCTCCCAGGTGAGTTGTGTGGAGTTTGTGTTAAGGGGTGTGTGAGTGAAGCTGCTGGTAACTATGGTCAGAGCTGTCAGTCCTCCTTCCCACCCAGCCAGATATCCCACCATGGAACGTGCTTCCATTGCAGGGAGTGGAAGTTTGCTTTCAGGATTTCAGTCAGTGGTGTCCTGCTGTTGGTTGGTGCCCAGTTCCCAGCAGGGCCTTGTGCTCCCCACAGCAGTACCCAGTGTCAGCCATCTTGTCAGTTGTTTTCCACTCCCTGTGATGTGTGCATGGTTGAGAGTGGTGTTGATGGGCCAATTGTGAGGGTGACCAATATCTGTGACTACCACTCCCATCATGCTATTGCCTACACCCCCTTCCCAGCATGCCCATACTTCCTTCCTTTTGAGTGGACTTCACTGTGTGTGAGTGTGACAGCAATGGCAAGATGGCTGACAGTGTGATCCTGTTGTTTGTTGGTGCCCAGTTCCCAGCAGGGCCTTGTGCTCCCCACAGCAGTACCCAGTGTCAGCCATCTTGTCAGTTCTTTTCAACTCCCTGTGATGTGAGCATGGTTGAGAGTGGTGTTGATGGGCCAATTGTGAGGGTGATCAATATCTGTGACTACAACTCCCATCATGCTATTGCCTACACTGACTTCACCAGCATACCCAGAATTCCTTCCTTTCAGTGAGCTTCCCTGTGAGGTGGTGTTCTGGTGGTGGCAACATATCTGACTGTGTTTGTTTGTTATATTTGTGCCACTGGCTTGCTCTATTTATTGTTAGGTTTGTACATGTCATGACACCGTTACATATCACTATGAGATGGCAGGTATTGTGTTTCTCTGACTAACATACACATCTTGGTATGATTATCTTTTGGTTGCTGTGGATTTGCTAAGGGTGCATGGTTTGACTATCCCTCGACAGTGATGTGTGTGTATTGTCACACAATATTGGGTATATTAGTTGTGTACTCACCAGGCTCTGGGATGTTTGATAGTCCATATACGCTCACTGGTGGTAGGATGGCCCGCACCTTCTCCTCCCAGGGCCTGAGGTATAGTGGTTTGGCAGGAGGGCCACTGCCGGTGCGCTGACTCACGATGTAATCCTTCTTGAGTAGGTCCCTGATCCTCCTGCGCACATCATACCACCTATTCTGGATGTCTTCCTTTGTGCGCAAACATGGTGATTGTGCATTCACCCTGTCGGCGATCCTCTCCCACATCTTGGTTTTCTGCGACATGGGGGTCTGTTGGACCAATGTACCAAACAACTTTGGCTCTACCCTGAGGATCTCATCTACCAGGACTTCCAATTCACTGTCTAGGAACTTTGGATTCTTCTTTGGGGGCATGGTGATGCGTGGTGGTGGTGATTGATGTGTGTGTGTGTGCAAGTGAGGGTGTGTGAGTGTAGGTTTTGCTGGGTGTATGTGAGGGTGCTATTTGTTGAGGTGCTAATGGTGTGTGGCTTGTGTGATGGATGAGCTGTGAGTGTGTCTGTGGTTGCTGTCTGATGGTGTTCTGTGCTGGCAGGTCAGTTGAATTTACAAAGGATCATGGTAGGGATTTGTGGCCTTTATATAGGTGGAGTTGGGGGTGTGTCCTTGTTCCATGTTTTTTTCCCCTGTATTTATTGACTTTGTCATTGCTTGTTTGGCCCTTTTTTTTGTATTTTTTCCTTTGTATTTTTTGTGCATGTAGGAGACGTTCTTCTGACCGAGTAGGACGCTGCAGTTGTCTCGTGCGAGCTTATCCGAGTCGTTCACGCTGTGTTTCTGCTAGGTTTATTGTGCGGCGTACGCGCGGTCGCGGAGTATTGGCTTGCTTCGGCTGGCTTTTGTATGCGTGTCGGTCGTACGGCTTGAGCTCCGTGCGACTCGGTCTGGTTTTCCACGCATTACATCGTACTGCGCGGGTCGGAGTTCGCGGATACGTTTCGTTCGGGTTCATTCCTGGTGCGTGTCGGTCGGTTCGATTCGCGTGGTTTCCCGGCCTGATAGCTTGTTTCCGTCCGGTTCGGTCGTTCGGCTTGTGTTCCGTATGAGTCGGTCGTGATTCACATGCATTTCATCGTACTACCCAGGTTGGGCAGCGCCGGTACGTGTCGGTCGGACTATATTCCCGTACCGAGTCGGTCGGTATGTTTTCCGGCCCGAATCAGAATCGGCCCCATAATGTTCTCCCCTTCCGTGTTCTCGGCGATACCCAGCAGCCTCACATTGTTCCTGCGTTGTCGATTCTTGAAATCTTCGAGTTTCCACATCACGTCTTCGGATTGTTTCTCCTGTGACTCCTTAAAACCTTGTATCTTCCCGATTTCCTCTTCCAGTGTGGTATTTCTTTCTTCAACATGGGTGACCCTTTCGGCCATATCGGAACATAATTTATTCACTTTCCAAAGTGATCCCTGCAGTTTTTTGGTAGCTTGATGTGCCCTACGGCTCTCCAATCTCGCTTCCCCCTGCATCTGCTTTAGGGTGGAGTACACTAGTTCTAATGACGGAGAGACAGGCCAGGCAGAAGAGTCTTCTAGGTTACCCGGCTCCCCCTGTGCTGCCGGCTCCTTTTCTTCTGGATACGTCTGGTTTGTAGCGGAATAATCCCATTTAAGTTTCCTAGCCGTAGTTAATGCTATATCAACCTTAGAAGGGCTGGTTCTAGACTTAGACCTCCGCCTCTGGATGAGGGACCTCAAGCGTTGTATCTTTTGTGCTGTAGAGGAGTCCCCATAGGAGTCCCCTGAGTCAGACCCTTGAGATGTATTCCCATCGCTTGTGACTGAAATGTCTGTATCGTCGTTTAAAGAGAAGAACTTATCCCCCTCTGGAGAGCCCAAGGCCGTTAGACTCAGCCCTGCAGTTTCCCCTCTCCCGCCAGTCTCCTTGATTACTTGATCACAGAGTCCGACCGCATCCACTTTTAAGATATCTGTCACCCGAACCAGCAAGCCAGTACCGCTCCCTTCAGTTCCACCTCCTTCAATATTAATCATCGGGGTAACTACCATTGCTGCCATATCAAGAAGTACCCCCGTATGTCCCGCACCATTGCACTCATTACCTTGCGTAGCACTCTACGGTACTTGCGGTACTTGCGATACTTGCAGATTCGGTCCTGGTTGTCCGCCCGATCCATCGACAGGCTCAAACAGCTCCTCCTCCTGCTGCTCCTGCTCCGGCTCTAGCCCGATCCGCTGCACTACCACCGCAGCCTCTCCAAATGGAGCCAAACCTGGCACAGCTGTTTCTCCTTTACCGGGCTCGTCTGGGCGTGTAGCATGCGGCAAAATGTTCACAGAAACCGCAAAAGCCTCCGTTACTGTAGGTTGCCGCATAGAGTTCTCACCACCCGTTGCACGCGCCCAGTCCGTCCGTCCGCATCGCCCTCCCGAGGTTTTCTGGTGGTTTCTTCAACTTTCTTCAGAAGTACCCCGCGTCGGTTTTGACCCGATCCTTTCGTTGCCATGCCGGCTTCCTTCAGTGGGTCTTTCGCCACTCCGTCCTTCATGGATTTGATTGATTTTGGCGCCATCAGCTCCCCACAGACAAGGCACCCAGTAGCAGTGGTAGTTCTGGAGTCCCGCAGCAGTGCGTCCAAAAGCGTCGGCAATGCCCTCAATCTCCGGCGGGAGCCGCGTCTCAACACCCAAGCAAACAACTGATCCAGCAGGTAAGTGCGCAGCGGCATATCCTTGCCTTATACTAATCCATTAAGCCACTCGAGGGAGAGAGTTTCAGCAGCGACTCTCACGGAAGTCAGTCAGCGGCCATCTTGCCCAGCGACCATAATTAATTTTAGGTGTGTGTTTTGTGGTTTATAGGGGTAAAGGGTGTTAAGTAGTTGATTTGTTTTTTTATTAATAATTTGTTAATTTATATTAATTAAATTAATTACAAATTTATTATGACAATTGTGTAATTATTTTAGGCATGTGTTGTGGTGGTTATAGGGGTAAAGGGTGGGAAGTAATTTGTGGTTTATTAATTAATAGATAGCTGTTAATTAATGTTAATTATTTGATATTTATTTTGGGTATTTGTTTATTTTTGGTGTGTTGTTTTTACTTTTAAAGGGGTAAAGGGTGGGTATTAAATACATTTTAATTACATTATAATTAGTTGTTAATAGTAATAGTTTTTTTTTAAAACATATTTTATTCGTCAATTTGCACATATAACGCAGGGCTCTGCACACCAGAGACATCTGCCAAATTAGACTGAGCTTAGGCATTATAACAATCGACTTTTGTTTTGCCAAATCAACTATGCATAACAAAAACACATTAAATAATACTAATCCCCCCCAACTCCCTCCCTCCCTCACCCCCTAAAGATCGCACTGATACCACAGACTCTCAGCCACCGCCTCGATGTATATACAAATATCCTTAACACCAATATACTCGCCCTCCCAGCTCCCCCTCCCCTCCACCTTCACAGACCCAGAATCTCAACCCGGTAACTAAGGCTCCACCCTCGCTGGCGGTTCCAACCATAGGCCCCGGTACTCCGCCCATCGTTGCCATATCTTATAATGCTTACGCGGGCATCCCCTGGCTACAAAGATAGGTTGCTCCAGTCCCATACAAAAATCTAATCCATTTTTCCAGGCAGCCACCGATGGGGCCCGCACCGCCTTCCACCCCTTAGCAATGTCTCGCTCGCCAGTGTAAAGCCCAACACCAAGAGATGTCGTTTGCATGCGTTACCACCTATTCCTGCCATAACATGCAGCAGGGCCAACTGCGGTGTGCGTGGAAGCTCCCATCCCAAGACTTCAGAAAGACATGTGAACACCCCCTCCAAAAGCTATCCAGCGATATGCACCCCTAGACTGTGTGTATGAAGGTACCCTCCTCCCGTCCACAGCGGAGACACTCCAGAGAGGCAATCAATCCCGCCCGCCACAACCTTGCTCTAGTAAAATAGACCCTGTGGAGGTATTTGAATTGGATCAGGCGGAGTCGCATTGCTATAGCCGCCCCCGCGGGGCTGCCAGGGCTTCCGTCCAGTCTTCCTCGTCCAAACCGCCCACATCTCCCTCCCAGTCCCCCCGGAGCTTCTGAAGTGCGGGGGAGCAGTGAGTGACCAGGGACTGGTAGATTTGGGAAATCTTCTTTTCTTTCAGGTCCCCCATAAAAACTTTAGCTTCTAAAGGGCTAAATTCAGGGAGGGATTCCAGACCCCGCAGACTGGGGGACAGGGCATGTCGGAACTGAAGGTATCAATAGAATTGTGACTGCGGCATGAGGAACTCCTTCTGGAAATCCCGAAAGGGCTTTAGTGTCGTGCCCCTCAGGACATCCCCCAGGGTGGAGACACCAATGTTGTCCCATCCCTGAAAGCCCGAAAGGGCCGCCAATTGGGGCAAACGCCCATTATTCCACAGTGGGGTCTCCTGAGTCAGTACATTCCACCAACCCATGCACCGCAATGCTTGTCTCCATATCAAAAAGACCACCCGTGTGGCCGATGGCAACGCACCCCGCAGCTGAGCCGAGTACAAAAGCGTATGTAGTGTGTGGCGTCCCATAAGCTGTCATTCTAGCGCATACGCCGGGTCTCCCCTATCACCGTACCACCATTCATTAAGGACCAGCAAGTGCGAGGCCTGATAGTATGAGAGAATATCCGTGGTTGCGAGGCCTCCACAGTATGTAGACAGGAAGCATGTACGCAGAGCCACGCGCACCTTTCCCCCTCCCACAGAAACTGCCCAAGCACAGAATTCACCAGCCGGAACCATCGAGGCGGGATCGGGTACGGGTGATTCTGTAGCTGGTAGAGAAGCCGGGGGAGCGCCACCATCTTGAATATGGCCGATCTGCCGAACAATGTCAGGGGCATACGGGACCAAGACTTACGGTCTGCGCGGACCCGCTCCCACACTGGTGCCAGGTTTCGCTCCCAGGCTATGGCCGGTACATCCGTGAGAAACACCCCCAGATACTTCAGTCCTCCCGCTGCCGCCTGGACCGAGGACACCCATGCGCCCATTCTCGTCCTATCCCCAGGGCCCACAATGTGGATTTGCGGGGATTCATGTACAGACCCGACGTTTCCCCAAAGATCTGCATAATACGCAGAAGCCGTGGCCCCGTCCTGTCTACCGCTGTGAGAAAGAAGAGGACATCGTCCGCGTATAGCGCGATCCTATCGGACAGTCCTGGGGCCCATTCGAAGCCCCGTATCTGCGCATCCATACGCACCCATACTGCCAAGGGCTCCATGGCTAGGGCAAATAAATATGGAGACAGGGGACATCCCTGCCGCGTGCCCCTCTGAATACGAAAAGTTGGGGAGGTTGCGCCCGCCACCCGGACCGATGCCGTCAACACCGTATACAGGAGTTTTATGTAAGAGAGGAAGTGCGGGCCCAAATTGAGTCTGTCCAGCAACGCGAAAAGGTAGACCCAGCTCAAGGAGTCGAATGCCCTATCCATATCCGCCAGGAGAAGTGCCGCCGGTTCCCCGGTCTGCCGGATAGCCGCCACCGCCACATGCGCCCTCCTTATGTTGTGTCTGGTGGCCCTCTGGGGCATAAACCCCGCCTGATCAGGGTGTACAAGTGTGGTAATATGGGGCAGCAGGCGGTTAGCAAGCGCCTTCGCTAGGACTTTTTCCTCCATATTTAGGAGAGAGATGGGGCGGTATGAGGCGTGCTGCTCCGGGGGACGACCCGGCTTATGGAACACCACCACCTCAGCATGTCTCCAGTCCGGAGGGAGCAGACCTTTTTCCCGTGCCTCCTCCACCACCGCCCGATAATACTGGGCCAGATGTACCTTATAGCGACAAAAGAACTCACTGGGAAACCCATTGGGTCCAGGTGCTTTCCCGGGGTTAAGTTCCCCCAGGGCCGCTCCCAGTTCCTCCTCTGTCAGAGGGGCCTCCAGCTGATCCCGCACCTCATCTGACACCGCTTTGGGTGGTAAGTCTGCCAGAAATTTGGCAACGGTGGACGCCGCCAGACATTCCCGGGGAGCATAGAGATCCGCAAAGTATGTGGCAAAGCTCTCTGCAATGGCAGGCGGGTCTGTGATCGGTATTCCCACCGAGTCCAAAATTCCCGGGATAACCTGGGAATGGAACGTGCCCTGACACAGCCGATGCAGCATCTTGCTGGACTCGTCTCCCCATTGATATATTCTGCTGCGCGTCGCCAGCCATACCTGGCGTGCTTCGTCCATCAGCAGGGCTGCACAGGCCTGTTGAGCCAGGAGCAATTGTCGCACCCCCCGGTCACCCCCCGTCTCCCGATTCTGCCGTTCAAGAACCTCTATGGCGGCCTCTGCGTGAATCAGTTCCTCCCTCCGCTTTTTGCGAGCTGCCGCGCACCAGGATAGATCCGCCCCACGGAGAGTGGGCTTCAGTGCCTCCCACAGAGTAGCAGCGCTGGAAACCGACCCCTCATTTGTCGTAAGGTACTGGGCAATTGATTCGCTCGTATGAGTCCCATAGTCTTCATTCTGCAGGTTCCACACTGAGAGGCGCCACCGGAACGGTTGCCTCCCCCTGCCCATAGTAAGCTCGATGGATATCGGGGAGTGATCCGAGAGACCCCGAGGCAATATTTCCGCCCCAGCCACCCTACCGACCACCGCCCGGGGAACGAAGATATAATCAAGCCTGGAGAAAGATTTGTGGACCGCTGAGAGATAGGTATACCCCCGGGAATCCCCGTGAGTGCGCCGCCATGTATCAACCCAATCCAACCCCATCACCAATGAGTGTAGCTTCGTGGGAATACCACTCCTGGAACTTCCCCCCACCCCCGTCCTATCTTTAGCCAAATCCATAACGTCATTCCAATCCCCACCCACTGCGGACAGTACTTCTGGCATATCGGCCCACAGGGACTGCAACTTTTCCATCAAATTCCACTGTAGGGGAGGGGGAGCGTATACACTGCCCAGCACCAGGGGGTCCTCTCCAATCTTACCCCGGATAAACAAATAGCGCCCCTGTGTGTCCGTCCACTGCTGTGCCTGTACGTATGGGACCCTTCGATGCACTAGGATTGCTACTCCCCGCGAACCCCTCGTGAAGCCAGAGTGGAAAACCTGATGGAACCCGTACCGTTGCAGACAAAGGGCCTTCGTACCCATCAGGTGCGTCTCCTGCAACAGGAGAACATCGGCCCTCATCCTCTTCGCCTGGTGGAGGATGGCCCCCGTTTGATTTTATCCAGAACCCCGCGTACATTCCAACTAATAATGCGGAGACTGTCCAGGGTCACCCGACCCCCATCAGGTATCCCAGCCATGAGGGGGTGCATCCTCTCTCAACGCTGGCGGCGAGCTGTGGCGATGTGTATGCAGACTGTGCCGAGCTTGTATGTGTAGTGCGATCTGTGAACTTGACCTACCCCCCCAACCCCCCCAACAAACCCCCAACTCCCTCCCTCGAGGATGTTGTTACTTCTGTCCCTGTACGACCAACCCAAATCCCCAAATCTAACCTCCCCAACCAACCCCCCACCCCATACCTCAAAAACACTGAAGCATCTGTCGCGGCATGAGTGACCCGTCCCCCCCAACGGGAGGAGACCGGCCCCCTCATCCAATGAATCCCCAACCCCATAACGATTGGGCCCGTATCCCACCCCACAGGGTGTGGCGGGAGTCCTGGCCCATCACAACTGTGCCCCTAGTACCCTCAGGAAAACAGGACCTACATGGGCCCCACCGGCCCCTCCCTCAGCCCTTCCCCGGCGGCAGCAATACTGTGTCTCCCAGCCGTGATGTGGCCCCACAGGAAAGCGAGCGTCGCTTTGACCGAGACCGCTTGGCTCCCCTACAGCCTGATCGCTGCCTCCTCCGGTTCGTCTCGCTCGCAGAGGAGTCGGACTCCCTCCCGGCCCCCATCCTGGGCGGGGTGTGTGCCCTGACCCTCACTGTTTCGTCTGTCCATTTGAACACTTCCTCCGGAGTATCAAAGAAATGCGTACGTGACCGGAAGACCACCCGCAGTCGAGCAGGATAGAGAAGCGAGTATTGCAGATTAAGTTCTCGCAGGCGGGCTTTTGCAGCCTGAAAGGATTGCCGCTGCTGCTGCACTAGACGCGTGTAATCCGGGAAAATGAGGATCTTCACGTTTTCGTGTTGAAGGGGTTCCTTGAGACGGGCCTGTTTCAAAATCGTGTCCCTGTCTAAATAGTTCAGTATTTTCGTGATTATGTGACGCGGGCGAGCCCCCACTGGCGGCTTCTGCATGAGCGCGCGATGGGCCCTCTCCACCACGAAGCACCGCGATAGTGCCTCCGGGGGAATCCAGCTCTCCAACCACTGTGTGAGAAATCGCTCCACACTACCCCCTTCGCTGCCCTCAGGGAAGCCAACGAAGCGGAGGTTGTTGCGGCGGGCCCGGCCCTCCGCGTCCTCCGCCCGCAGGGCCAGCCCCCGCTGTGTCATCTCCATCGCGGCCACTTTCTTCTTTAGGGTCGTGACATCATCTTCCACCCCCGAGATGCGGGTCTCAGCCTCCGTGATACGGGAGACTGCGTTGCGCAGGTCCTGGCGCAGGAGCGTGACCTCTGATCCCACCGCTCCTATCTTCGCGTCCAGCATATCTCGGGACTGGGTGATCGCTTCCATGAGCGCCGCATTGTCCGGCACAGCCCCTTGTTGGCTCCCTGACCCACTCGGGCCCGTGAACTTGTCTATCGGACCCTGCTTCGCCGGTCCACTGCCACCTTTGTCGCGAGTCATGGTCGCCTGCAGGATCCCGCCCCGATTCACCAGGCCGGCAAGATGGGCCCCTCTTCCGTGATGGGGACCGTGCCCCTGCGAATGCCCCGCGGTCCGACCCAACCGCCGATCAAAGCCTGGGAGAGGAAGTCCCCCCCAGTCGCAGCCGGCCACCAGGGCCTACGCACCACCCGACGACGGGCGCCGCCACTGGCCGGCCAGCCCAGCTCCCCAGCGGGCGCTGGACCCCTCCAATCCTCGATATGCCCTCGGGGCCCGGCCGACCCCCGGTTCTGGCCGCCTATTGATCCAAATGACTGGGTCCCAGGGGCGGCCCCCGTCCACTCAAGTGCCCACGCCACTCGTCTGCGGCCCACGCCGCCTCCCCCCGCCCGTCCGGCCCTCCCACGCGGGCCGATCGCACCGCCGAGGGGAGGGGAGGGGAGGAGAGCAGCAATGGGCGTCACACGGAGGCACTCAGTCCCAAGTGCCCCCCAGTAAGGGTCGATGTACTGCCCACGAACGGGGGCAGGCGGGGAAGGCTCACCCCGTCAGGCCCGCTCGATACCCTCTCCACCGCCGCGGCCCGCAGTAGCCACCGAGCCACACCACCAGTACCACAGGCACAGCGCCCCAATCACAGGCACCTCCAGGATCGCTTCACTCACCCGGCGCGGGAGCGCTGCCGTGCCGCCCGTCCTCCGGCGCCCGGGTCGGGTCCCGCACAGGCGCCCCCAGCCGCCGCCGGCACTCGATCTCCCGGCTGCCCCTCACTCTCTGGGCCGCAGACTCGTGAAGTCTCTGCACCGCCGCCCGGGGGCTACAGCCGCCGCGATCACCGCCGAGTCTCCGCCACTAGGGCCCGGTACCCCGACACTCCGCTTTGCAAGTATCAGGTACTAGGGGCCAGGATAAATTGCGAATTAATGGTGGGCTGGACGGAGCTCGCCTAGCACACGTCCGCCATGTTCGGCTGCTAAGCCAAGCCCCAATAGTAATAGTTTTTAATTTAAAAATAAATTTTAATTGTGTTTTTTATTGTATAATTTAATTTAAGTGTGTGTAGTTAATGAATGTTTATTAGTTTTTTTTATTAATAATATTTTTTTATTGATTATTAATTATGTTAATTATTTATTTCAAAATGTTGAAGTGTGTTGTTATTGGTGTGGTGTTATAGGGTAGGAAATAAAATAAATACATTTATTTATTAATTAATGTTTTTGTTTGCAAATATTTTCTAGTTTAAAAGATTTTATTTTAAATGTATTTATTATTTTATTTTATATAATATTTGTGGGTATTTGTTATATGTAATTAATATTATAATATGCTTTCTTTTTATATATTTAATATATTTGTTTTTTATTAAAATATTTTTTAATTTTTTTAATATATATATATTTTTAATTATTGGAGTGTGAATAGTAATTTTTGCCTCTCCGCTATCCAACACTTTCCCTACTGTTGCACTCACTGGAGTGGGAATAGTCATTTTTACTCCTCCGCTATCCAACACTTTCCCTACTGTTGCACTCACCAGAGTGGGATAGTAAATTTTACCCCTCCGCTATCCGACACTTTCCCTACTGTTGCACTTACTGGAGTGGGAATAGTAATTTTTACCCCTCCGCTATCCAGCACTTTCCCTACTGTTGCACTCACTGGAGTGGGAATAGTAAATTTTACCCCTTTTCTATCCAACACTTATCTTACTGTTGCACTCAGTGGAGTGGGAATAGTACCGCTATCCAACACTTTCCCTAGTGTTGCACTCTTTGGAGTGGGAATAGTAATTTTTGCCCCTCCACTATCCAACACTTTGCCTCCTGTTGCTCTCACTGGAGTGGGAATAGTAATTTTTACCCCTCCGCTATCCAACACTTTCCCTATTGTTGCACTCACTGGAGTTGGAATAGTAAATTAAATACTCAGCTATCCAACACTTACCCTACTGTTGCACTCACTGGAGTGGGAATAGTTATTTTTACCCGTCCGCTATCCAACACTTTCCCTAGTGTTACACTGACTGTATTGGAAAATTTAAGTTTAAATATTTTTTAATAGTTTACTGTTTTAATTTATTATAGATTCTTGTTTTTTTATATTTTAAATCATTGATATATATTTTTTATTTTTGATATAATTTTAAACTTTTAACATAAATTAAAAATAATAGTTCATTACTTGTTTTAAAGTAACTATATATGTTTAAATAATGTTTGTGTGTTTATCTTTTTTTATTAAGTTTATTTGTTATATTTTATTAAAATGTATATTTTTTTTATTTTGTTAAAATTAAATTTGATATTTAATATATATTATTTTATTTTATATTTATATAAAAGTCAATATTTTATACATCTATATTTTTACATCTATATTTTTTACATCGATATTTTTTAGTCAATATTTTTGTACTTACCTGTTTAAGTATAGGAGTCGATATTTTTGTTATCTATATTTTGTACTCTATATTTTTTACGTCGATATTTATGACATTGATGTTGTGTCAGTGAACCAAATTAGTTTGGCCCTCAAAGGAGAGTCTATCATCAAAATGGGTAGGAAATAAAATAAATACATTTATTTATTAATTAATGTTTTTGTTTGCAAATATTTTCTAGTTTAAAAGATTTTATTTTAAATGTATTTATTATTTTATTTTATATAATATTTGTGGGTATTTGTTATATGTAATTAATATTATAATATGCTTTCTTTTTATATATTTAATATATTTGTTTTTTATTAAAATATTTTTTAATTTTTTTAATATATATATATTTTTTAATTATTGGAGTGTGAATAGTAATTTTTGCCTCTCCGCTATCCAACACTTTCCCTACTGTTGCACTCACTGGAGTGGGAATAGTCATTTTTACTCCTCCGCTATCCAACACTTTCCCTACTGTTGCACTCACCAGAGTGGGATAGTAAATTTTACCCCTCCGCTATCCGACACTTTCCCTACTGTTGCACTTACTGGAGTGGGAATAGTAATTTTACCCCTCCGCTATCCAGCACTTTCCCTACTGTTGCACTCACTGGAGTGGGAATAGTAAATTTTACCCCTTTTCTATCCAACACTTATCTTACTGTTGCACTCAGTGGAGTGGGAATAGTACCGCTATCCAACACTTTCCCTAGTGTTGCACTCTTTGGAGTGGGAATAGTAATTTTGCCCCTCCACTATCCAACACTTTGCCTCCTGTTGCTCTCACTGGAGTGGGAATAGTAATTTTTACCCCTCCGCTATCCAACACTTTCCCTATTGTTGCACTCACTGGAGTTGGAATAGTAAATTAAATACTCAGCTATCCAACACTTACCCTACTGTTGCACTCACTGGAGTGGGAATAGTTATTTTTACCCGTCCGCTATCCAACACTTTCCCTAGTGTTACACTGACTGTATTGGAAAATTTAAGTTTAAATATTTTTTAATAGTTTACTGTTTTAATTTATTATAGATTTTTGTTTTTTTATATTTTAAATCATTGATATATATTTTTTATTTTTGATATAATTTTAAACTTTTAACATAAATTAAAAATAATAGTTCATTACTTGTTTTAAAGTAACTATATATGTTTAAATAATGTTTGTGTGTTTATCTTTTTTATTAAGTTTATTTGTTATATTTTATTAAAATGTATATTTTTTTTTATTTTGTTAAAATTAAATTTGATATTTAATATATATTATTTTATTTTATATTTATATAAAAGTCAATATTTTATACATCTATATTTTTTACATCTATATTTTTTACATCGATATTTTTTTGTCAATATTTTTGTACTTACCTGTTTAAGTATAGGAGTCGATATTTTTGTTATCTATATTTTGTACTCTATATTTTTTACGTCGATATTTATGACATTGATGTTGTGTCAGTGAACCAAATTAGTTTGGCCCTCAAAGGAGAGTCTATCATCAAAATAGACTCCCAGATTTTTTACATTCCTGACCGGGATGGGAAGTTCACCCATCTCCGAAGGGCACCAATTTGGTGACCAAAAGAAGGCATCCTTCCCTAACAAGTGAAGCTCTGTCTTTCTAGAATTCAATATAAGGCTGTTGTCGGACATCCAGTTCCCAATTCCTCGCATGCAATCCTGAAATCTGAGAGCCGTGCCCTCCAGGCCACTGGCCAGTGATTCTACAATTTGTGTATCGTCGGCGTAAGATACCACTGTAAAGCCAAATGCCTTTATAAGCTTGGCTATTGGTGTGACATAAAGACTGAAGAGCGTAGGGCTCAGAAATGACCCCTGAGGAGCCCCACAGGGAAGCGAGAAGGCCCTGAACTTAAAACCGTTAAGCTCCACAAACTGCTCCCTGTCCGAAAGGAAAGATGAAAGAAGACTGAGTGCCTTACCCCTAATCCCCAGGGCTAAAAGACGTCAATAAGAAGGCAACAGTGGCGGCTGGTCCATAGGGGGCGCAAGGGCGGCGACCTCCCATCACCAGCACGCAGGAGGAGAGAAAAGCTACTCTGTGCATTTCCAGCCTCCAGAAATGAAAACGGACGAACTGGCAGATTTGTCAGTTCGTTTTGCTTTCATTTCTGTGCAGGTGTCAACGGAAGTGCACAGAGGAGCAACACAGGGCAGGGGGCGCATCATCTCCATGTATTGCGCATGTGTGAAGAGCGCTTTTCATTTCAGCCCTCTTCTCACATTCACAACCCATAGACTTGCTGCGCATGCTCTTTGCAGCGCAGCTTGTCTTAGAATGGATGCATGCACGGGCGGTGAAACCAAATCGCCCCAGGCCCTATCAGGAGTCAGGATGGAGCAGGGGTGAAAAGAGGGTTAAAGCTCAGCTCTAACCTGATTCCTGATACGGCTGTGATCATCACGTTCCTGGCGCTGCAATAAAAAGACCAAATGGAGCCATTCAAGACGAGCAGAAACACGTAGGAAATGAACAGTGAAAACAATGCAAAGGAATTCTTTCAAAGGAGAATTCCACTATAACGGGCACAGCACCTACCGAGATTTAAAACTGCTTTCAAATGAAGCCGGACACAATTTCCCAATGTTGCCTGCAGTAAGGATTCATTTAAAAACGTTTCCTGTAAGTTTACATCATACATGACAATCGCGCTTCTGTACTATATATATATATATATATATATATATATATATATGTCCACAATGTGATCCCTTTGATCAGTGCGCTCGTGCAGCGGGTGCTCAGCGTGGGGGCCGGATCCTGGCCCCAAATTCAATTTTTTCACACAAAGGACGCGGCACTCAGGAGTGAAGATAGTTCAATTGAGTTTATTGCACAACTCAACCTGAGTTGTGCAATAAACTCAATTGAACTATCTTCACTCCTGAGTGCCGCGTCCTTTGTGTGAAAAATATATATATATATATATATATATATATATATATATATAAATATATATATATATATTCTGTACTCATTGTTCTGTCTTTGTTACTCTACAAAGGGAGCGCACACTTCCCACGTCCGCCTTCATTGCATCAATATTTGGAGACCCTCTGCTTAAAAAGACAGCTTCATGACCTTAAAGCCTTATTTTGTGTTTACATACACAGCTGGCCCTTCACGCTGGGGGGATCTCTCATGCCATATTCAGTTCCTAAGGTGGGATTTTTGTTTTTATGTGATATATTTTACATAATATGGAGAACAATTTCTTTTCGTGAAAGACTTGCTACGATTATTGCAGCTTCAGATTAAGAGGCGGTACCGTTACCCAACCCAGTGGTTGGTACTTATTTAATCAACATTTGCAGGATGAAAGCTGGAGACAGCCCTGCTAAACTGCAAAACAGTAGGCTGCAGATTTATTTCTGCATCAGATGCATTACCCCTGGACAGTCTGATTCACTTATGGTCAATCCTGGAACGTTTCACGCAGATTGGTCAAAGTGATAGGAAAATTGGGCGAAAGCCCAAAATGTATTCTTACCATTTTGAATACCATTGATGCGACAGAAGAAACTGATCAGTGTTTATTTTGAGCTTGTGGAGTTGAAAGCTGCTGCCCATTAACTGGACGGCATGTGCGTCCATAGCAACCACTGCCTGCCTTCCCAGAGCCCTCGGGAGCGAGGCCATCATCACCTGACTCGTTCCTCTCACTACTGGTAGCTAACAAAGTGAGACCGGGAGGGAGGGCGGGGAGCTGCACCACACTAACTGGTGCCAGGCTGTGAATCAAACACCCAGCTGAGGGAGAGTGCCCATGGGCCCTCAGGTGTGGGAGGAAGGAACGCCCTGTCATTACCTGACCTGTTCCTCTCACTGCGGGAACAACAGTAAAGCGCAGGAGCCTCGAGCGCACAGACATTGTGCAAGGATTACAAAGGGGTGCAGACTAACTTGTGACTGCTGACCCAATCATGTTTCTTACAGACTTTAGATTTATAGCTAAAGTGCCTCATGCGATGCTACGTTTTACACTGCTAGAAGCTCAATCAATTTATAATAAAGTGAACGTAAATGATATTAGCATGCATCACCCAAACCTCAAAGAAACCACAAGCCTACAGGATCCAGAAAATCAAAAAATAGGAACAAGTGATATGGCCTTTTCACGTCAGTCAGTTAATATTCAGACTGACATTAAAGGTACTGAGGTGGTTAGAAACTAATATGGAATCGTAGACTGGGTGCATGGGAAGTTATGGAAGTCAAATTTTGCTTTTAATTTTGAAAAAGTTTATTGAAAATTTCGAGAACATTGAGGTTTTTTTAAAGAAAATGTTATGCGACACAGCGGACTTGTAAATGCTGTAAAGTCCGTGGATAATAGTGTTGAAGCTCCCTGAATCACGGTTGAGCTGTGAACGCTTAAGCAGGCTTCATCTCGAGGGGGGGCATCTGCCAATGCTACACCATCGAATCACCTCCCGTCTATCTATGTCTCCTGCAAGTGCCTGTATTTCTATGCTTGCCTTGAAACTCAGAGAAGAGGCGTAGATCTAACCCTAAATATTTAAAGAGAGGATGAACTATTTTAACTCTGACCCTTGAGTATTTGGGGTAAGTGTATGCTGGAGTGCCTTGCTGTGCATTCTGCAAATGGGGAGAGTAAAATTGTTGCCTGTCAGTGCGCATGTGTGAAATGCTTTTCCATTCACATCAGAGAATGTGGGCCATTGAGAGATGAGGAGCTTAAAGAAACAGTGCACTAATAGACTGAGCTCCTGATCCAGAGTACATTAGACCCAGACTTTAAGGGCCTCGTGCTTTTGTGTCCAGGTTTTGTAGTGACAGGAACCAGCTTGGGGGTTCTTGCCCATCAGGGTTGCCTATTTGTATGGAGGCTTCAGTTTGGACAGGGGCATTCATTCCATGATTCCCTGCATTTGCATCTGGTGTTTTGCAAAGATGTTTTGGAAATGATGAGCCCAGTGATTGTGGGTAATCGTCTTCGAGTTCTGAGGTCCTTTAGCCTCTGCACCCAATGCTACCATCTGACTGAACCATTTCATGTCCTTGCTTCATGCTGTTTAACTCAATTATTAATTATTCTTATTCTGTAATTCATTGTCCTGCTGTCTTATTAATGATGTGTATGCTTTTCTGTACTCCTTGATGTTCTCTGTGATTCGCTAGGTGTTGTTTTAGTTCATTTTTGGCTCCATTATTGTCTGTGTCTGTTCACTGGTTATGTGTTTTTCATTCCTGTGGATGTGCAGATGCGTGTTTGTTGAGTAATAAGGCGTACAGCATCAGTATGGAGTCCTGGGACATTTAGTTGGGAGAGTTGCCTTTAGAGGCACGGCCTCAATGAAAGCATCTCTCTTTTGCAGAGCTTTGTGTGACCATAACCATTCCTCCGTGTCTTCTTTGTTCGTTCCAACATATCTGAGTCTGGGGTGGTTTCCTGTTATGGCTCTGTTTCTTTCAGTGCAATAAGTTGCTTTTTCATATGCCCTTTGTATGTTGACAGTCAGAATAAATGGTCATTTTCTACCTTCCAGGGAAGGCATGCTTTTGTCAACTCAGACCATGTCAGTAGAGGGACTGGGGTGTATCTAACAGAGAGGACTCACTACCAGCACCTGGTTCTGCACAGATGCTCTCCTACAGTTGACTGTCTCCCTGGCTCATTCCCGCTTGAGACCTGTGCTGCCATCAGGGCCCACACCTGCATTCTGCTCTTTCTGGCGCCCTGTATTGTCTACTGGCTCAGGCTGTGTTCGTCTGTTACCAAAGCAGTGACCAGAACTCACTGATTCTGAATCTGACTAACACTGCTTTCCAGAGGAACCTGGGTTTGTGGGTCGGGTATAATGATGGTAATTCCTACCGTTTTGTAATTGTGTTGTACGAGTTCACACCAAGCTGGTGTGAATGATAGTTTCACCCATCAGTACTGGTATGATGTGTTATGGTGCTATAAGTAGCAATGGGTTCAGCACGTTTCTGGTGATTTTGGGGGGCTCAGTACATGCCCTAGCACATATTTGGACGGAGTAAGTTTCCACAGGTTTGTTACACCAGCAGACTTGCAGATTCTTTTATTTTCCTGTATGTGAAATGTATTGTATGAAGCATTTACTACCACCGGTATTTATCACATTTGGTAAATTTTGCATGTGGTCACGCAGAAAATCTCTCTATTGGTATTGCTCACGTGATCAGTCTTCCATCGAAAAATTAATCGCCTGTGATCATTAACTGATGTGATTTTGCAAGCAGACCTGTTTGAGGATCGGGCACATTTTTGATTTGATTCTAATGTTTTCTTCATACTTGTGCTTCAAAATGCTATATTTGGACCCCCCTCTTTTCAACAATTTGCAGTAAATATGTGGTGTAAAACCCACCATTTGAATCCATTTTTATCAAAATTTTCCTGCGGGGGGAGAACCCCCCCGCACCCTCCTTTTGCTGTTCGGGCTCACTCGCTTCGCTCGCTCGCTTATTACATTAGGGTACAACATTTTTCGCCCCACCACTTTTAAAATCCACCAGCCACCACTGGAAGGCAATGGTTGACCGTATCAAATGCTGCGGCTACATCTAATAAAATCAACACAGCCCTCCCTCCCTTATAGATGGTTTGCCTGATTTCCTCGGAAACCGTCATCAAAGCTGACTCGGTGCTGTGCTTACTTCTAAAGTCATATTGAGCAGCATCGAGAAGATTATTGTTCGAAATGAACGAGAATAGTTCAGAGTTGATGGCCTTCTCCACTACTTTGGCGGGGAGAGGAAGCCGACAGATTGGCCTGTAGTTGTTCGGTCACTGACATCAAGGTTAGGTTTTTTTAGCAGGGGTAGAATGGAAGCTCTTTTCCACTCCTTGGGAAAATGGCCTTCCAAGAACATCTTATTAAAGATGTCCTTAAGATAATTAGCTGTGATGTCAGGTACTAGATGAAGGAACTTTGGGGGACAAGTGTCCAATGGTGAACTAGATTCAGTTTGATTTAAAAAAGCCTGACTAGTACCTTCATCAAGAGGGCTAAACTCATTCAAACTAAAGTAGATTTCTGATGGATAGACAACCTGCTTTGCAGCTTCAGAGATAGAGTTGCGAACTTCCCCTATGGGGCTTTTCTCCAATGGGGTGTTAGAAGAGGAAGTCTCCCCTGCTGAGGGTGTAAAAGCTGTTTCTTCAAGATGTGCCTCCCTTTGATTACAAATGAATTATAGACCAATTGAACTTTGCTCAAGAAAAGGTCCGCCAGAGAATTGCAAAAATCTTGATTAATTTGGGTATTATTGGGTTCAGTCAGTTTGCTCAGCTTGCGTACTGTCGCAAAAAGCTCTTTAGGGACGCTTAAGGAGGCCTTTATTTTGGCTGTAAAGTAGCTAGATTTGGCATTAGAAACTGCCACTTTATAAAACTGAAGGGCCTTTTTATAAGACGTTTTTATCAATGGGGTCATACTGAAACCCCAATTTTCTTTCCAGCCTGGGACAAGCTTGTTTAAGGCTCCTAAGAGTGTCGTCAAACCAGGGCTCGGTTCTAGAAATCCTCCTATTCTTAATAAACTTGAATGGGGCCAACTGATTAAAATTGGAGGTGATCGAGTTATGATAATCTGAAGTAGCCTCCTCCAAATCTCGGGCAATTTCCGATTTAGAAATAGCAGCTGATTAAAAGCTTCAGGGGTAATTTTATGCCAGGGTCGATTTAAGGAATTACATGTGTGGGAGACAACCGTATAGGCTTGCCTTTCCATATTAAGTGAAAACATAACCGGTTCGGGGTTTAGCAGGGAGTGATCAGACACAATGGGGCCGATTCCGATCTCGGCCGGTAGTGCTCCGAATCGGATTCGGATTCACCGGATCCGATTCGGAGCCCTGTTTCCCGACCGAATCGTACGCGGGTCCGGCCGAGCGAGTACGATGCAAGCACCCGCGAAATCGCCGACCGACTCGAACGCGGCTTCAACACGCTCCGACCGACTCGCATGGACACGACTCGCACCGCGCTATGGAGACGTTTCCCGGCCGGGTAAGTACGATGCGCGCCGCGAGCAGTCCGACCGACTCGCGCCGTCCAGCTCAAAAAAGCTGTCGGAGCCGGACTTTGGGGGTCCGCGTCGGACCCCCCTGTACGCGTAGGCGCGCGAGTCGCTCACAGGGGGGACCCATCCCCCCTACCTGTGCATGTATGCCACGATGCGCATGGACGCGTACCCGCTGTAGGGGGCGCCCTTGTCCGCCTCGCACCCATTGAGTCAATGGGAGCCCGCGTACGCGGTGTACGACAGGCTCCCATTGACTTCAATGGGAGTCCGACCGACTCGAGTCCGATAGCATGCGTGCGCATCGTACTCGTTCGGTCGGACTGCTAGGGTCCGATTCGGTCGGAATTCTCTCCGGGTCCGGCTCGGTCGGAGAGATTTCCGGCCCGAATCGGAATCGGCCCCAATGTCTAGATTTGGAATGTGGGGTGGTAAAATCAGTCTCTTTTTGCGAGTGGCATGTGCCGTCCCCTACACTTTACTGCCCGTCA
The DNA here is from genome assembly GCA_963921515.1 of Calotriton arnoldi. Classification (NCBI taxonomy): domain Eukaryota; kingdom Metazoa; phylum Chordata; class Amphibia; order Caudata; family Salamandridae; genus Calotriton; species Calotriton arnoldi. The sequence continues at coordinate 27,862 of CAWUFW010007167.1, read as the reverse complement.
CATTGTTGGCCGTGGATCTCACTGCACCAGCCGCACTCGCTATGCCTGCCTATACGATGTCTGCTTATGTGTGCTTCTCACTGGGCAGCCATGCTGCCCTGTCTCCCAGAACTCCTCCAGAGCCACCAGCTGGCATGGGGAAGCTAGAAAAACCAGTATATACTCTTTCTGTTTGCCTTCAGGTTTCAAATTTTCAGTAGTGATTTGGTGAAACAGGTAGGTAGGGAGGGGGTCCCTCAAGAGGCTAAATTGATATTGGAGTTTCTCATGAGTCTGCTTGATGCCACACATTTGTGACTCATGTTTCCTTTGGTTTGCTTCATCATACCAATTAACTTTGTTTCTAGGATCCTTTAACCATATTTTAAGTTGTTTAGGCGCTCTAAATCAAAGGTACCTTGGCTCCAGAAAGGACTTCTTTTCGTTTTTGCGAGTGAGTCCCACCCACTGGTGGTATATAGCAAGGGGGGAAGTTCCCTTTGGCAGAGTCTCATTAGTTTTTAGACCTTCCAGCCCTCATCTCTCCCTTCTTCAATACTCTCACTTTCACTCTTAGCACTCTTAGAAACACTTAAAGGAATCTGCCACTTTTGTGCGGTAACTCATCCTGTGGAAGGAGGGAAGAAAAAGGAAATGGGAAAGGAGGGGCCTCAATGTTATTTCTATAACTGTTCTCATGGAGAGATGAAGGAAAGTATCTTTCACTCACGCACACTGACTGTCTTGCATTAGCTTACCTCTGGATAAGACCACAAGGCTAGCAGAGAGGCCGGGGCGGCTGGATCAGTGAGCCTCTTTTCAGATGTGTGTTTATCCTTATAGGATCTGTGTTAGGGTCATGGAAATTTCTTACCTTATTCTGTGCTATTTCTAGAACCCGCTCACTCTGTACCAGGGATTGAGCACTCTTCACTTTATATGACCCCATCCCCCCCAGACCTACCTACACAATCTAGCTTCCCTCATCATCCCCTATCCAGACAACACCATTGCATTTCCCTTTAGCAAGTGCTAAGAACAAGAATAGATATGCACAGACTTTACATGCACTAATCTTGACCATGCTAACACTGGCTGATCTTATTGGAAGGTCGAGTGCTGGGCATCTCTCCACCCCATCTCCTTTAGAGACTTTATTCCTTTCCTTTGACGCTTAAGGTCACCGGGTGGATCTGATCCCATTCTCCAGCCCTTCCTCCATCAAAAGTAGGCGGTGCCCACATTCTCCACCAGATTGTAGGAGAAGAGTTTGGACCACTCATACACATTAGATTGGTATGTAGCATACAGAGTTAAAAACTTGAGTCCTAATTAGATTTCAAAACTTCTTTTATTCTTCCTGTAATCATATTTGCAATAAAAACAGCCAACCTGTTTTATTCCTTTGCTATAGAGGAACTTCTTCATGGTTGTAGACAAAACAAATATTTAATATATATATATATAAAATAAAAACGCTACTGCGGCTGGCAGTATCAGCAAAGAAGCAGTTGTCCGTCTCTCTTTCCGGTGCCTGGATGCACCTTTGAGTGGTAATTGTATATATATATATATATATATATATATATATATATTATCTACTGGCGGTCGCCAGTAGATAGTTATAGTTAGGACCTATTTTCCATAGGAAATCCGCGACATTCTATTTGAAATAACTCTTGCGTCGGTTGACGAATCTTCGCGAAATTTTCAAACTTTATGGCCCGCTCCGGTCCGCTCCTACCTTGAAAGTCTCAAGGTGATTCGTCAAGCGGGGGCCGAGAAAAAGGGGGTCCCAAAACGTGTTTTCCCCATTCATTTTCCCTTAGGAAACTTTAGACACGGCTACAGCCCGAACTGCTGAACGGAATTACACCAAATTTGGCAAAGAGGTAGTTCTTGGTTCAGAAAGAACCCTTTTGTTAAATGGTGTAAATCCGTTCAGTAGTTGCGGAGAAATTAAACAAATAAGAGTCAAAAAATCAATTTCCCATAGGAAACTTTATACACGGCTACAGCCCGAACTGCTGAACGGAATTACACCAAATTTGGCAAAGAGGTAGTTCTTGGTTCAGAAAGAACCCTTTTTGTTAAATGGTGTAAATCCGTTCAGTAGTTGCTGAGAAAATCAAAAGTAAAAGTACATATATATCTATGGCCGCGTCGGATTCGCGCACCCTCCCGATCACGAGCTGTCTGCTAATTGGCTGTCAACACTCCAAACCAGGAAGTGTTGGCAGCCATCTTGTTCCTCTGTAGAACCGAGGAACAAGAAAGCAGTAAAAAAAGTGCGCAAAACGCACAAAGGGGGCAGGGTAGAAACACCCTGACCCCCTAGGTCTGCTCAGGGGGTCCCACAAGGACCCCCTGGGCAGAAAAAAGCATTTAAAAAAAAAAAAAAAAAAATCGGCAGGGAGCGCGAATCCTGCCGAAAAAAAAAAAAAAACGAAGGGCGGTCTCCCGCGCTTCGATTGTATTTTGCCCCCGGGTGGCCCAAGTCCCGGGGGCATGGTGGGGGGGTTAAATTTATGTATGGGGGGCCTCAAAGGGCCCCCCAAGCCCCGGGGACCGCCACCCCCCGGGGCTTTCTTTTTAAAATGGTGCGGGAGGGCTCTGAGCCCTCCCGCAGCCCCGGGGACCACCACCTCCCCGGGGCTTCTTTTTTTTTTTAGTTTTTCCTGTGTGGGGGGGCTCGAGCCCCCCCACACGCCCCGGGGACCGCCACCTCCCCGGGGCACTAACAAATTAAAATGGGGGTCCGTTTTGGACCCCCGAAGCCCCGGGGACCACCACCTCCCCGGGGCTTTGCTGATGTGGGGAGGGGGGCCGCGCGGCCCCCCTCCTGGAGCCTGTGGTGGCCCTGGGGACCGCCACCCCCCAGGGCCGGCTCCTGCAGTGTCCCGGGGTGCCTACCCCCGGGACACTGCTGTTTGCAATGACAGGACGGGAGCCTCGCGGCTCCCGTCCTGTCATTGCAAACTGCTTTGGATATTGGAAGAGAGAGCAGGAAACCTGCTCTCGCTTCCAATATCCAAAGACAATTGCTTTTCCACACGGGGAGCAGCATGTTAGCTGCTCCCCATGTGTAAAAGCAATGCCGGCTCCCATAGGACAAGGGGAGCTGGCGGGACTGTGGGGGGTTTGGGGACCCCCCCCACAGTCCCCAACCAGAGGCCAGGCCCCGGGGGATGGGGTCCCCGGGGCAAGTAGTGGCCCGGGAGGGGGGCCACGCGGCCCCCCTCCCCAGAAATCTTTTTTTTTTTTAAATTAAAAAAAAAAAAAAGGGGGTAAGGCCCTGGGGGATGGGGTCCCCAGGGCCCAAAAATAAGAAAAAGGAAGGGGGGCCACACAGCCCCCCTTCAGGGGAAAAAAAACGATCGGGCCGCAGGCCCCGCCCCCTTCCTTCACCACTCTGCAAACGCGCCCCCTGGCGCGTTTGCAGATGGGGAAGTAATTCCCCTTGAATACTGGGGGTCCCTGGGGCCAACTAGCCCACCAGGAACCTCCAGTATGCGCCAGGGGCTGCGTTGCAGAGAGGTGTACAGAGGCCACACCCCTTTATACACCTCTCTGCAACGCAGCTCTGTGGCGCTTTTTGGAGGTACATGGTGGGCTAGTTGGCCCCCAGGAACCCTCAGGATTCAAGGGGACTTAATCCCCCAACTTAAAACGCGCCACGGGGCGCGTTTGCACAGTGGTGAAGGGAGGGGGCGGGGCTTCAGGTGACATGTGTGCAAACAGGCCCCGTGGCGCGTTTTAAGATGGGGAATTAAATCCCCTTCAATCCTGAGGGTCCCTGGGGGCCAACTAGCCCAACAGGTACATTCAGAAAGCGCCACAGAGCTGTGTTTCAGAGAGGTGTAAAAAGGGGTGTGCCTCTCTACACGTCTCTGCAACGCAGCCCCCTGGCGCATACTGGAGGTTCCTGGTGGGCTAGTTGGCCCCTAGGGACCCTCATGATTCAAGGGGACTTAATCCCCCAACTTAAAACGCGCCACGGGGCGCGTTTGCACAGATGTCACCTCAGGCCCCGCCCCCTACCTTCACCATTGTGCAAATATTCCTCTAAAATCTGCCGAACTACGAATTCGGATTTACTCACCTGTTATCAGGAGAGACCTCAGTGCTGCATCTTTCAGCCCAGTACTAATCCTGAAAAGTAATTTTAACCGTACTTACCAGTAACTTGAATTTCCTTCCATAGGATATCATTGCCTGCTTTTTGCTGAAAAAGTTTCTAAGTGTTGATTTTTGAAACATACAAATATTCCTCTAAAATCAGCCGAAATACGAATTCCGATTTACTCACCTGTTATCAGGAGAGACCTCAGTGCTGTATCTTTCAGCCCAGTACTGGTCCTGAAAAGTAATTTTAACCGTACTTACCAGTAACTTGAATTTCCTTCCATAGGCTAACATTGACTGGTTTCACTTGGAAATTCTTCTAAGTGTGGAGTTTTGGAACTTTAAAATATTCCTCTAAAATCAGCCGAAATACGAATTCCGATTTACTCACCTGTTATCAGGAGAGACCTCAGTGCTGCATCTTTTAGCCCAGCACTGACCCTGAAAAGTAATTTTAACCGTACTTACCAGTAACTTATATTTTCTTCCATAGGAATCCATTGTCTGGTTTTCAGCTGAAAAGTTTCAAAGTGTCGATTTTCACAAACTACAAATATTCCTTAAAAATCGCCTGTATGACTTAAACGCATTCTTTCAACTGTTTACAGGAGATGCACCAGTGCTGGATCCAGGATCCAACACTGAGTAAGAAAAAGTAACGATAACAGTTTTTACCTGCTAAGTGAATTTCCTTCCATAGGATAACATTGGTGATTCTATGAGAAAAAGTTTCTAAGTGTCAACTTTTAAAATACAATAATATTCCTTAAAAATCACTACTATAACCAAAACGCTTTTACTCAACTGTTTACAGGAGATGTCCCAGGACTGAATCTAGGATCCAGTCCTGTGGTTAGAAAAGTAATCCATAAAGTAACTAATTGCATTTAACTAGAAATTCACATTGAGCTGAATGTTGCATTGTGTTTGAAAATGTGTTGCCCATTGCAACAACTGTAACTACTGTACTTAAAAGTCTATTGCCTATGTGCAAAGTATTTAAACTAAAGTAATTCATTCTGAGAAAGTATTTTTTGTAATGTATAATGTAATTACAATGTAATTTAAAAAATAAAATATGTAAAAAAAAAAATGTTTCTAAAAATGTAGTAAATCAGTATGAAAAAAATAAATATAACAATTAATACATTTAAAAATTGTCATTTACAAAACCTTTGAAATTCACTGAAAAAACCGTAGGTTTCAGACATGTTATAGTTAGGAATTAGCATTTAAAAAACCTTTGAAATTCACTGAAAAAACCATAGGTTTCAGACACGTTATAGTTAGAAATTAGCATTTAAAAAACCTTTGAAATTCACTGAAAAAACCATAGGTTTCAGGCACGTTATAGTTAGAAATTTGCATTTAAAAAACCTTAGAAATTCACTGAAAAAACCATAAGGTTTTAGGGACAGTTATAGTTAGTTGGACATTGCACTCGTACAAAACCCGTGAAATTCCCCCGTTATAGTTAGTTCAGGTAACTATAACTCGCGCCCCGCAATGCACTGCTGATGACGTCACATATTACATCACTCATGACATGGTCAGTGACATCACTGATGACATCACTGATGACATCTCAAATGACATCACTGATGACATCATCCATGTGAGAATTTAATGCATCTTCTCACACCCTAATATAAGTTTTGAAACACCCACTCTAAATTACAGACTGCCATTCTCAAAACCATACACACTCCAAAACCAATAAGTACATACCCACTCACTGATTCTTAGGTCTACACACACACATCTACTCACTCACCCGTACAGTCACTCATACTTACAGTCACTCAGTACAGGACTATCATATGCACTCATACACCTATATAAACACTCACACAACGCAACTCATCCATAGAGGTATTCACACACCTAGTCAGTCATGCAAATAATTAATCACACTCCAATTTACTCACCTATACAGTTATACACACCAGCTCACTTACTCATAAAAATACTAGCACATTCTTACGCTCCTATGCAATCACTGATGCAAGCACACACTCATCCATATAGCCACTCTCACAACCACACACTCTCACTTATAGCCATTTATATACTCCAACACACATATATACTGCCTTTCACATATGTAGTTACTCACACATGTACCACTGAGATATACATTCAATCACTAACACACCCATACACACACTCACCCACCCATACAGTCCATCACAGACGCACTCTTGAAACCATGCACCCAGTGAATCACCCACTCACACATCTATGCACAGAGTCACACACACCCCACCCACACAAACACTGAGGCACCCATACAGATACTCAGAGAACCAATCCATAACCCATATAGACACTCATTTAGCTAGTCAGAAACCCATGCAGTTGCTTACACAACAACAGACAAACGGATACAGACATTCACACAGTTTAGTCACTCACCCATGCATCCAGTAAGATACGTTTAATCACTCACTTATAGACTCAGTCACGCACCTACTAAATCATCCATTCAGGCGCTTCTACACCCACTCATTCTTCAATACGCCTTTCCCTAAATATATTAAACATATTTAAACTTTACAGAAACACACAGTCACTGGATGATGTCATCAGTGATGTCATTTGAGATGTCATCAGTGATGTCATCAGTGATGTCACTGACCATGTCATGAGTGATGTAATATGTGACGTCATCAGCAGTGCATTGCGGGGGCGCGAGTTATAGTTACCTGAACTAACTATAACGGGGGAATTTCACGGGTTTTGTACGAGTGCAATGTCCAACTAACTATAACTGTCCCTAAAACCTTATGGTTTTTTCAGTGAATATATATATATATATATATATATATATATCACTGAGTATACAATGCATCAATACTTATACATGCAAACTAAAATCACAAATATTTACATACAAAAATCCACATTCACATTAACCCCTGCGCTGCCAGACCTCGACGCTAAGCCTTTTTGCGGCTATTTGGGGTTGTTTGTGCTCAGACACCCATAACTTTTTGTCCACATGAGGTATTCCTGCCAAATTTGCATACTTTTTTTTCCAACTTCCTGAGGATTCTAAAGGTATCCAGGGTTTGTGGATTTCCCTGGAGGGGACCGAGAACATGGCTAAAATACAGCTAAATCTGTTTTTGGGGGAAAAAAATGGGAAAAAACGTGCTGCAGATGAAAGCATGTGTTTTTTTCTCTACTAATGGTAGCAATAAAGGTTTTTTGTGATTAAATCACTATCTTCCCAGCTTTCAGAAACAGGCAGACTATTGTCAGAAAACCACATTTGTCAACACTATTTAGGCATTTTACTGGAATGTAGCCCATTTTTCCTGTTTTTTGTGCTTTCAACCTCCTTCCAGTTAGTACTAGAAATGGGCGAGAAAACAATGATGGATTCCAGAAAGCTATACATTTCTGAACAGTAGAAATAATTCTGAATTCAGCAAGGTGTCATTTGTGTAGATCGTTCAAGGTTTCGCTGTAGACAGCAATAGTTGAAATAAAAAAAATGTTGAAATTGAGTTGAAAAAAACAGCCATTTAAGCCTACATTTTCACCTGTAACTTCTTTTAACTATGGAAGATTTTTAAAAGCAATATACTGTTAAGTCCACTGGACCCTTCTGGTTGGGAGAGATATAGGGCTTTTAGGTTCACCAAGAACCTGAGGTACGCAGAGTCAATAACTGAGCTGCACCGTACAAAGGTTTTTTTATCGTATACCGGGTAAACAGCAATTCATTTGGTAACATTTAAACAGTGAAAAATAGGTATTAAGGACACCTATGTATTTCTGAAATGGAAAGAAGATATTGAGTTTATAAGCAGATCTCTGAATTTGTGGGTACTCATACTAGCATGTGAATTAGAGGGCATTTTTCAAACTTACTTCTTTTTTACACGCTGTCTTACATTTGGAAGGCACAAATGCAGAGAAAGACAATTGGTAATAACACTTGTTCTACTATTCTGTGTTCCTCTAAGTCTCCTAATAAAAATGGTACCTCACTTGTGTGGGTAGGCCTGGTGCCCGTGACAGGAAAAGGCTCAAAATGCTATGTGGACACATCATATTTTTCTACTGAAAACTGACCATTTGTTTGCAATGTGCCTAGCTGTGGATTTTGGACCCTTGCTCATTCGGCACTTAGAGAAACCTATCAGACCTGTACATTTTTTAAGACTAGACACCGAGGGGAATCCAGGATGGATTGACGTGGGACTCTCACCAGTTTCTGTTACCCAGAATACCTTGCAAACAAATTTTCCTGTGTACATCAGAGGTTGCGAGATGAACTCCTGTTTTATTCCATGCTTAATCTTCTCACTTTAACAATGTTCGTTTGTTCCAATACTCTTTTTGGCGTGCAAGCTTGCTCCGCGCCTGCCCACTGGCGCTGCAATGAAAACGTATACACGAAAAAGGGGCCACCTTAAGACCCCATCAAGCTGCACAGCCTCATATGAATCAAATAAATTGATTTTCTATATACACTTATTTTCTCTCCATATTTTACTCTATTCCTTTTCTTTCTTCTTGCTTTACTCGGTCATCAATTTATTCCACTCATTCTTAGGGTTATTCATAGTTCATCAATAACACAGGAGAATTCGTGTTTCCACAAATCACGATTTTATTAAAAACCCAATGCATTTCGGGATAAACCCTTCGTCAGGGGTATCTGCAATACAAACACATAAATATACAACGTCAATCTATTTAATAATAGTTCTGTTTCACTAAACATATCCTTTAATCAATCAAAAATAGTGAAATGACACTAAAACCATTATATTGCCACTATTACTCATTTAAAAGTAGTTTCGAGCCGTCATTCCATTATCCAAAACTGATATTATACCTCCATATTTGCCACAGATAGCCTGTCTCACATTAACGAAGGACCATAGTTTGAAAGTGTTTATAACCCCGTAATCCCCCATTCAACTTTGTAGCATCACTCCATTCGACTTCATAACATCACTCCCATAACGGTATTTTACTCGCACGCTTACCGTGACCTGCATGGATCTCAAACATGAATAAAGGAGCATAACTCCATTGCGACTAGTTTCTGCAGTGCTGTTTCATGTAGCTCAAATTTTACGTGGTGTGCTGTCGCACCTCTCCGCGTCTCAAACACAGCTGCATAATCTATTTTCAATCCCTGCTGGTATTTATCACCCATTACTTCCCCTCAGGTGACCTAGCATATATTTTCTATCAAGCGCAAACTAAATCCTGACCTGGATTCCCTATATTTCACACTGCCTGTTTAACCTAATGGATATACTACGGTTCCCAGAATACTTTGTGAGTCACGTTACACAATCTTTATCTTCCCTCTGACATTGCTATACATTAACCTTTGTTAATCAAATACAACCTTTAAAAACATGGAGATTAAACATAACACTAGTAATCTTAAAAAGAACTCCAACTGTTTCACCAAAGGATTGCGCGACAACAGACAATACTATTGCACATTTGTTTAACCATGAAGACAATTGCATATTTTGTCTGACGCTGAAGACAATTATCCAATCTGTGGGACCAGGAATGACTTTGGGGATCTAACAGAAAATTGCCATCATGAGGACCTTTTAGACTGAAAGAAATGTTGACTCTGTGTTTTTAATGTGTATTTATATACAGCTTTATCATGCATTTGCACTTTTCTTGATATCGGTTGTACTGTACAAGAACAGCACTTTTTTCAGCATTTGCACTTTGTATCTGCCATCCAATGTACTTTACAAAAATTTGCAAAATGGCGGACAAATAATTTGCACCTTTCTTGACATTGAATGTACTGTACAAGAATAGCAATGCTTAGCAGTTGCACTTTGTATCTGCCATCCAATGTACTTTACAAAAACTTGCAAAATGGTGGACAAATGATTCCACTTCAGTCAGGGAAGTTTGACAGTCTAGTTGTCAAAAACAGTAAACACAAATGAGGGTTTAAGCACAAGCACTTTATTTAATACAGTCTAGACGAGAGGGACTCTATGGTCCAGTAGAAGGCTAGTGGAGCCGAAACGCGTAGACCGTCCGGTTTGTTCACTTTTTTATGGTGTGAATAATAAATCACTTTGAAATTACCCTGCTGTGGTGCCGTGACTTTCGCAGGGAGATAACGCGAAGGAATTGAAGAAATATATATATATATATATATATATATATATATATATATATATATATATATATATGACAAAACAAACAAGGTGAGGCCCAATACAGTTGAAAAGGCTTTATTTCCAAAGTCTCAAAAGCGTCTGCTTCCATACGTCTAACGTTTCGGCGTCATGCCTTGTTCACAGACTGGATCACAAGCGCCCAGGTGCGCTCGAGCCTAATTTAACCAGTGCACCACGTGACTGTAATCATAAACTACCGCTCCCAGAGTGCTTTATGCATGTTTTTTCAATACATGGTGACAATTCCATTTTTTGGCAAAAGCACGATATTCAAGTGGAATTGCATTTCAAACAGTCAGGTGGATACAATATTACCGTGCTCTTATTTGACATCTTTGACTTTGGAAAGGTCATTTCCACACTGCACGATCATGACAGGATGTCCCTCTGTCTGAATCCCTTCCACGCGCCGACCTCTTTGCTCTAGTTGCAATCCTTCGTAGGTTGGGAGGCGCGAGTGAGCCAAGCTCCTCATTAACATTTCAAAGAAGCATCAAAGCGTTCCCCTGTTACCGGAGCTCCTGGCCCTTCAGGGTGGCCTCACTAAATGGGCACGGGGCAGCCCACCAACATCTTCCTGACAAAACAAACAAGGTGAGGCCCAATACAGTTGAAAAGGCTTTATTTCCAAGCTGGAAGCAGGCGCTTTTGAGACTTTGGTAAAATATATATCGGACAGACCGAAAGAAAAATAAAAGTACGTTTGAATGAGCATAAAAGTAACATCAGAACAAAACAAATGAAATCAACAGTTGCTCATCATTTTGTGGAGGCTGGTCATAACGTCAGTCAATTGAAATTCTGTATCCTGGAAAAAATTGAAAAACGTGAAGGAAGAGATAATCATAACTTTTTATTGCAACGGGAAAATTACTGGATAAGCCATTTATGCTCCTTGAAACCTCATGGAATGAACGATCGTATGGAGTTTCAATGTTACCTATAAGTCAGAGACTGTCGGCCATTACACACATATATGTATTTAACATTGACCCATCACGTTATTCACTATGTCCTTGTTTATTTTCTAGTGATCACGTTCACTCAGTGTAATAATGGTATTTATTTGGTGTTCATCGTATGAGGTTTCCATTTTATTGTGATTAGGAATGTTTTTTTATAATCTGTCATTTAAGCGCTTGATCTTTACCCCTGAAGCAACTTTATTAACACTAACATTCTCTTGTTAACATCTATGACAGTCCTCTTTTCATTTTCATTAACCACGCCGCGAACGTCACTACGACGACGCCACTTATACGCTTGCACACTTGAGAGATTGACTCACGAACAACGCGAACAGGAATTATGACTATTCGCTTACATAGCGACGGTAAGTGGTATGATCACTCGATAGTCTACAGCTTCAGTTATCACATTTGGGCTTATTGTCCTTTGCGTATCACTCGTAATTGGTTTTAAAATTACTTTACTATATTTGTATTTTTTTCATCGCTTATACAGCGACGGTAAGCGGGATGATCATTCGTTAGTTATCACATTTGGGCTTACTTTTCTCCGCGTATCATTTGTAATCGTCATCTAAGTCACCTTACAATGTTTATATTTTCTCATCATCGTACGCTTAAACACAACTAATACACTAGAGGTTGCATTTATTGCGTGTTGGCGAAGGACTGTTTCCGTTACCGTTAGCCTTTAATGACACCATATTCGCACCGGTGAGAGCGGTGATTATCTATGGGTTAAGGTCTCTTTTACACCTGAGTTCACCAGCGGGTTAAGGTTTTACCAATATTTTGTGGCTTTCTTCTTCTTCTCCTTCTTCATTTTGATCTGACATTAGTTATTAATATTGCAGATTATCCCCAGATGAAGGCTATCTAGCCGAAATGCATTGGGATCAACGAAGTGTATATGCTTGTAACACTGCATTCTGGGAAATGTAGTTCAATTCTTTTTGAATTTTTTTAAAACAACTACTATAAATATTGTGAAGTAACAATATCATTAAACAATTATACCTACGGATACTAATGGCGTGTTCATGAACATGGTCATAAATCATTGAAACCTTTTTCTAAAGGACATTTCATCCAGTGCCCGAGGGACACACCCCACCTGATGGGGGTGCAACTCAGTTGATATTCACCACACTCTAGGTCAGAGAGTGATTCCTTGGAGCACGGTACACCCTTACAACACAATTGAATGTATAGGCAGTGCGCCCACTATTCCCTCATATCAACTTTAAAAATAAGCCTTGCCGCGTCGTTCATGACTATCTGGAGTCTGCCAACTAGAGAGTCTGGCAGTCCGATGTAGAGCGAGTTGCCATAGTCGAGGCGGGACAGGATCATGGCAGTCACTACTGTTCTCATGGTCGAGAAGGAGAGGATAGGGGAAAGTTTCCTAAGAAGCCTAAGTAGGCCCACACAGGTTTCAAACACAGTGGAAACTTGGTTAGCCAGGGAGAGCTTGGCGTCTACTCTAATTCCCAGGCTTTTTACCACTGGGACTGGAGCTGGAGCAACGCCCAGCTCCTGCGGCCAGTAGAGGGAATTCCATGGGTTATCGGCATCGGTCATGGCCAGAACCTCAGTTTTGTCTGGGTTAATCTTTAGTGCGTTGGCTGACATCCAGTTAACCGTGAAGCGTAGAACATCTTTTACCCGGGAGTATGCTTGGGGGGTCTTTTCAATTTGCAGAATGATTTGGGTGTCGTCCGCATAGTTGAAGACTTGGCACTCCATGGCTGAGAGGGTTTTGATTAAAGGACTGAGATAGATGTTAAACAGGAGGGGTGACAGGGCCGACCCTTGTGGGACTCCGCAGGGAACGGGCCCCCTCTCTGACACCCAGTCACCCATCTGAATTCTTTGGGAACGGTTCGTCCGAAATGAGGTGATCCATTGTATGGCAGGTCCCCGGATCCCAATTGCTCTTAGTCTTTCAAGGAGAAGGGCATGGTTGACGGTGTCGAACGCTGCCGACAGGTCAAGGAGGATTAGGACACAAGGCTTTTTATTGTCGGTGGTTCTTCGGAGGTCGTCAAGCACCGATAGCATCACCAGTTCTGTGCTATGGTGGGTGCGAAAACCAGCCTGCCTGTCCTCCAGAATGTTGTTATCCTCCGTGAACTTAGCTAAGTTTTGCAGGACATGTTGCTCTAGGATTTTAGCAAGAAATGGGAGTTGGGAGATGGGTCTGAAGTTTTTCATATTGGATGGATCGGTATCTGTCTTTTTGAGCAGGGGAATGATTCTGGCTTCCTTAAAATAGCTTGGTACCTTCCCAGTCTCCAGTGAGAGGTTTAGCAGAGCAAGGATTTCTTCCTCGATTTCTGGGAGGGCTAAATTAAAAATCCTAGGGGAGCAGGGGTCAGCGGGTGAGCCTGATTTAATTTTTGAGGCAATACGTCGGAGGGTTTCCAAGTCGAGGTTATGGAAGGATGTGAGCATTTCTGCTTGCTTTCTCTGTGTGCCTGTCTCTACCATGGGGGTTTGCTTAAATGGGGAGTTGTCAATCTCAGTCAAGATATCCCGTATTTTATTGGAAAAATACGTTAAAAATTGGTTACATTGTTCTTGGTTAGATGGAGGCGGCAGTGATTGTTTTTGACTGAGTTCTTTCAGGATTTTGAACGTTTCTTTTTGTTTGTTGGCTGCTACTAGGATCCTGTTTTCATAGTAGTCCGCCTTCCTGCGGAGGAGCGCCTTTTTGTAGGAAGCAATTTTGGCTCTATACTCTGCAAGGGCCTGAGGCTCATAGTGTTTGCGCCACTGACGTTCGTATCCATATGCCACTCAGTTCAGACACGATTGAAGCCTAGTATTTGGATATGACGGTGCAGGACCAGACCATATGAAAGAAGTCCGCTGGTTCACCTTCACAGCGTGGACATTGCAGGGCTGGGAGAAATCCAGCTTTGTGCAGCCGTGCCGGTGTAAGATATGTGCAGTGAAGATAATATATCTGGATGAGGCGGAGTCTGGCAGATATAGTGAGTGTTCTGGGGGCCATAAGAGCGTCTCGCCAGTCTTTGTCTTCTAGAGGGCCTACCCATTGCTCCCACCGGGTTCTAAGAGGGTCAAGTGTGGATGGGGTATTGTTTAGCAGGGATCGATATATTTGGGATATCCCTCCCTTCCCTAGGTCTCCCATGAGAATTTTGGCCTCCAGTGGGCTGAACTCCGGGAATGTTTCCTGGTTAGGAATGTGAATGGCTAGGGCGTGACGTAGTTGGAGATACCTGAAGAACTGTAAAGTATCTATGTAGAGTGTAAAGAGTATGTATGTTGTAAATCCTGAAAGGAGGACAAGTGTTCTCCCTTCCATATATCCCCCAGGTAGGTGATGCCTATTAGGTCACATGTTTGAAAACTCGTCAAGGTCCCAACTTCGCCGCAGACAGGTGCCGTGCCATAACGGCGTTTGTAATGTGAGTCTATTGTCCCAGTGGATGTGTCGCAATGCAGATCGCCATGCCATGAGAGCTGTACGGTTGACTACCGGCAGGGCCTGAGGGATTGGGGATCTGTAAAGCATAGCTTGGGCCTGAGAGAATCCAAGGCGCCCTAGTTCGAGCCGATATGCTGGGTCTGTCCACCCCCCGTTAAACCAATCATGGTTATCAAAAGGCTAGTGGCGAGATAGTATAAGAAGGGATTCGTCATTCCCATTCCTCCCTCGTATGTGGTTCGTTGGCAAGTCGTGAGAGCCAGACGAGCTCTTGAGCCCCCCAAAGGAAGTTGGTAATCACTCCATCTAGATTGCGAAACCAGCTGCGAGGGAGATCGATCGTGAGGTTTTGGAGGACATACAAGAGGTGGGGGAGAACCATCATTTTGAAGAGGGCTACTCTCCCGAGGGGATTGAGAGGAAGTTTTTGCCATTGACGGAAGTCGTCTTTTGTGCGTCTGAGAAGTGGATCGACATTGAGGAACAAGGTCAGTTCCGGGAGAAGCGCCACCCAGATACCAAGGTATTTAAATGATAATCTTCGTATAGGCATGGTTGTCTGCCAGTCAAAACATTCTCTAGCGGCATGGAGGGGCACCACCGTGGACTTGATTGGGTTAAGGCGTAGGCCAGATGCTCGCCAGAAGGAATGAAGGATCTGCAGGCATCTCGGTCCGGATCGGGCCGGGTCAGCCAGGTACAGGAGGACATCATCAGCGTACAAGGCGATTCGGTCCTCATGAGAATCCTGCCAGCACCAGCCCTGCAACCGGTCATCCATCCAGTTGCGGCAGGCCAAGGATTCGATCGCGAGGGCGAAGAGGAGAGGGGAGAGTGGACATCCCTGCTGGGTCCCCCTCGCGATCGGGAAGACCTCGGACAACGCCCCATTTATAAGGACCCTGGCTGATGGTTTAGAGTAAAGAACTCCCACCATCTTCCGATAATGTGGGCCAAAACCTGCCCTTTCTAACACGTCTCGCATGTAGCGCCAGTCAACCGTATCAAAGGCCTTCTCAAAATCGAGTAGAACTAAGGCCAGATAAGGTGAAAGGAGGTCACAGTAGGCAAGGGCCACATGCAGGCGTCGAAGGCAATGACGCGTGCTGCGGTGTGGCATTAAGACACATTGGTCAGGGTTTATGAGGGTGTGGAGCACTCCTTTCATACGGGTGGCAAGAATCGTTGCATATATTTTGATTTCGGTATTAATGAGGGAGATCGGGTGGTACTGAGCACAGGAAAGTGGGGGAGGGTGTGTCTTGGGTATGATCACAATGGTGGCAGTGTCTGTAATAGAGGAGAATGAACTGTCCTCTATGGCTTCTTCAAATAGGGCATGGAGTCGTGGGATCAGAGTGTCGAGGAACGCTGCATAATACCCCGCGGGGAGCCCATCTGGGCCCAGGGTTTTGTGGGTGGCGAGCGTGGAGATTGCCTCACTCACTTCCTCAACTGTGATAGGCTCGTCCATGGTTTTCTGTTCTATCTCCGAGAGCCTTGGGAGAGGGATATTGTGTAAGAAGGAGAAACTATCATATGGTGTGTGTGTGTGGGATCCACTGAGTACAGTAGTAATTCGGGAAGGTCTGCGCAATTGTTGCAGGCGTACGGGAGATTTGACCCTGTGTCTCGGATTTCGGGGACTATTCGATTGGCCATGGGTTGAGTAGCGAGCCAATGGAGCAACTTGCCATTTTTGTCCCCCCATCCGTAAACTCTGGCTACAGAGGATCTCCAAATCATTTTGGCTGACTCGATGGAGATAATCTTGATTTCTTCCTGTATTAATTGTAATTGTCGGCGTTCTGCTTCCCCTTCCACCGTTGCTGCCGCCATTTCCATACGGAGCGCCCTGGCTTCACGTTGAGCGAGCTGGTGATTGCGGGTCTGACGCCTGCGCTTAAGGAATCCTTTGGCATATCCCCGAATTGTGGCTTTGCCCGCCTCCCAAAGTGTGCCCTGACGCTGCACTGTGCCTTCGTTAATACGAAAGTAGTTATTGAGTTCCTCCCCAACGCTCTCTTTGTATTCTTGGAGGAACCAAGCATTTAATCTCCATATGGGTCTGAGAGCATTCGTGGGATCCCCCACTTGTAAAAAGAGCGGGGAGTGGTCAGACACTCCGCGCGCCAGGATCTGGATTTCGGAGACGGCTTGGCAGTCCGGAGCAGGCATGAACCTGAGGTCTATACGGGAATGATTGTGATGCGCCGCAGAGGTGTGTGTATATTGTTGTGCTTTAGGGTGCCAGGTGCGCCAGACATCGCAGAGACCCAGTGTAGAGGTCCAGTCTCCAAGATGCCTGGCCCCCAGTTTCCTATGCGAGGATATGGGGCCCATAGCATCCTCCGTGGGCTCGGGAACAGCATTAAAATCGCCCCGAATTACCGTCAGGCCCTGGGGAAGACTGGATATTATCTTCAGTGCATTTGGAAGACAGGCTCTAAATTTGCTGGAGGAGCATATAGTGATATTAGATTAATGGTGGAATCTCCTAGGGTACCAGAAAGGGCAGTGAATCGGCCTAAAGGGTCGTTCATCACTTGGGTCATCATGAAGGCAAGCAAGCGACGTAAGAGGATTGCCGTTCCCCGAGTTCCTCTGGAGAACCCAGAGTGCCATACCCTGTCAAGTCCCTGACGCGCCAGGAAGGGGCAGCGGTTCCCCACTAGGTGTGTCTCTTGTATTAGTAAGACATCTGGGTTACTCCTTCGAGCATACTTTAAAATCTCCATTTGTTCGATTTTATCTAAGAGGCCATTAACATTCCATGAGAGGATTTTCATGGGCTCACCCCCGCTATACGGACATAACATTGTAGTACAGTGGCGATGTTTGGGGCTGACGATTTGGAGGTCTCCAATGGGTCAGATATTTGGGTTCTAAAGGAAGCTGCGTGTACTCAAAGACACTATTTGGGCTGCTTGAGGGAGGATCCTGAGTGTGGTGCACAGTATTACCATAGAACAAAACAACATGATCAATGTCTGGGAGAACATTCCCAATGGAAAATCCCAACCAACCCCCCACCCCATACTTCCCCAAATGAAGCAACCGTCGCCCAATCAACAAAGGCTTAGAGTGTAAACAAGTTAGTTAAGGGTTGTGGTCAATGACTGTATACTGAGCCCCTCTGAGTTCAAGGATATTCGTTCCTCTGGTTCGGACTTTCTGGAGTAACAGTACTTAAATTCCTATGTGGGGGCTGCGCGATAGATCAGTGTCATCAGAGCTGGGCCTGGGAGAGCCATCGAGATCTGCCTCAGCCGGTTGGACAAGGTCATTTGCGGTTCCTCTAGTTTCCGTTGATCTATTTCTTTCTTTGGGTGAAGCCAACAGGCGACGCGGACTTCGTTCCTCGGGTCCCGCGCCTTCTATGGGATCCCGCACGTCGCCAACGGGGAATCACAGAGTCTTTCCCAGGTGGACCTTTTGGGGGGATCACTCCTAGGGCGTTTTTCTGCGGGCGGAGTGGGCATTCCTCGGTAGCCCAGGTCCAAGCTGCCTCTGGTGTGTCAAAGAAATAAGATTTATTTTGGAATAACACTTTGAGGCGGGCTGGGAAGAGGAGTCTGTAAGACAGGTTTAGGGCCCGCAACTTTTGTTTAACCTGGATGTAGGATCTTCTATGGGCCTGCACTTCCTTTGTGTAATCAGGAAAGATCATGTCTTTGGATCCCTTATAGATAAGTTCTGCTCCAGAACTGGCTTCCTGCAAGATGGCGTCGAGGTCCCTGAAGTTGAGGATCCTCACGATTATTGGTCGGTGTGGTGACCCCAGCGGAGGTCGTGATGAATCCTAACTAATTTTCAAAACTAATACGACACTCACTTCAGCTGCTGTCTTGAAAGTATCGGGGTGTTCCGTCAAGCAGGAGCTGAGAAAAAGGGGGGGTTACAAAACGTGTTTCCCCATGTTAATTCCCATAGGACCTTTAGACACGGATACAGCCCAAATTGCTGAACAGAATTACACCAAATTTAGCAGGTAGGTAGATGTTGGTCAAGGGAATTGCCTTTTTGTTATTTGGTGTAAATCCATTTAGTAGTTTTAGAGAAATTTAACCGAAATCCAAATATGTATATCTAGGGACACAGTGGAACCGCGACCCCTCCCGATCTCGTGCTGACATTTGATTGGCTGCCAACACTTCAAACCAGGAAGTGTTGGCAGCCATCTTGGGACTTCGCTTGTGCCGAGTCCCAGAAAAAACATAAAAGAAAAAGAAAAGGGAGCAGGGTAAAAATACTTTGACCCCCTAGTCCTTTTGGGGGGTCCCTCAGGGACCCTGCAGGGTCAAAAAAAAAAATAATTTAAGTTTCTGCGGGATCTGCGCATCCTGATTAAAATTTGGAAAAAATTAAGTGCGGGCTTCCGCGCTTCGTTAATTATTGGACCACCACCTCCCCGGGGCCAAAAACAAGTTTTAGTGGGCGGCCTCAGGGACCTCCCCGGGCCTCGGGGACCACCACCTCCAAGATCCGCCAATATCCCTTTTTTTTAAATGGGAGGGGGGCCGCGCGGCCCCCTTCCCGGGCCATTCTTGGCCCAGGGGACCACCACCTCCCTGGGGAAGGTTCTACAAACAACAAAGGAGGGGGGGTGCGGTCCCCCTCCTGGAGCCATAGATGGCCCTGGAGACCACCACCCCCCAGGGCCAGCTCCTGATATGTCTCAGGGTGCCCACCCCCGGGACATAGCTGTTTGCTATGGCTTGGCGGGAGCTTTACCACTTCCGCCAAGCCATAGCAAACTGTGCTCCACTCCTAGCAAGCAACAGCATGAAAAATGCTCTCGCTTGCTAGAAGCGGAGCACAATTGCTTTTACACAGAGGGAGCTGCATGTTTAGCAGCTCCCTATGTGTAAAAGCAATGCCGGCTCCCGCAGGAGGCGGGGAGCCAGCAGGGACTTCAGGCGCCCCCGCGGTTTCCAACACATGTGAGTGGGTGCCCTAGGTGGGACCAGGGCACCCACAATAGAGGCCGGGCCCCGGTGCCAAAATCAGCCCGGAGAGGGGGGGCGTGCAGCCCCCCTCCCCTAATTTGTTTTTTAAAAATAATAAAAAGGTCTGGCCCTGGAGGATAGGGTCTCCGGGCCGAAATCGGCTCTGGCAGGGGGCGCTCGGCCCCCCTCCCTTTAATTTATGAAAAATGTTAAAGAAAAAAAGGCTGGGCCCCAGGGGACGGGGTCTCTGGGGCTGAAATTGGCCCAAGGAGGGGAAGTTGCATGACCAAATACATCCCAGGGAAGGGGGGCCCCCTCCCCTAATAAACTTTTTTTTTTAAATGACAGGCAAGTCGCCGGAGGCCTCGCCCATTTTTGCCACCACTCTGCAAACGTGCCTCCTGGCGCACAACTGGTTGTGGGATGAAGTCCCCTTAGCTGCAGAGGGTCCTTCGGGGCCAACAAGCCCTCCTGTTACCTCCAGTAAGTCCCAAGCAGCGGGATTGCTGAGAGGACTTCAGAGGCCACACCCCCTTTCTCCACCACTCTGCAAATGTGCCTCCTGGTGCACTGCAGGTTGGGGGATAAAGTCCCCTTGGCTCCAGAAGGTCCTCCTGTTACCTCCAGTAAGTCCCACACAGCGGGATTACTGAGAGGTCTTTGGAAGCCACGCCCCCTTTCTCCACCACTCTGCAAACGTGCCTCCTGCTGATTGGAGAATGAAATCCTCTTGGATGCTGAGGGTTCTTGGGGGCCCAGAATCCCTCCTGTTACCTCCAGTAAGTCCGACACAGCAGGATTCCTGAGAGCTGGTTGGAGGCCCAGCCCCCTTTGTCCACCACTCTGCAAACACGACTACTATAGAAATTCACTTAAAAAAACAAAGGTTACAGGGAAGTTATAGTTAGGAAATACAATTTGAAAAACCTTAGAAATTCACTCAAAAAAACAAAGGTTACAGGGTCATTATAGTTAGAAAAATAGAATTTAAAAAAAAACCTTAGAAATTCACTGAAAAAAACAACGGTTACCGGGACGTTATAGTTAGGCTCAGATTTCACTCGTACAAAACCAGTGAAACTCAGCAGTTATAGTTACCTGAGCTAAAACGTATGCCCCCCGCAATGCACTGCTTATGACCTCACATATTACATCACTCATGACAAGGTCAGTGACGTCACTGATGACATTACTGATGGCATCTCAAATGACATCACTGATAACATCACTGATGACATCATCCACAGAACCACTTACACATCCACACACCTCCATACAACCTCTCGTACGCCCACCCACACACCCACACAACTACTCAAATACCAATCGAGACAGACCCATGCCAGTGTTCACACACCCACTCACTCCTCCATAGAGCCACTCACACACCCACTCACTTGTACAGCCACTCACACAACCATTCACTCACCATACAGCTACATAAATATATATATGTAAAATGGGCTTATACTTACTTAATAAATAATTAAATTTCCGTAGTAAAAGCTTTCGTTGTAAAGGCAGAATCGTTGTAATAAATTTAGTTGTAAAAGCCTTTCGTTGGAAAGGCATTTTTGTTATAACACTTGCACAATAAAGCCATTTGCTGTAATGGCATTCAGTTTTCCGTCATACATCCGGCTAGCGTATCAATAGTTAAGGGAGTTACTAGATGTTGAAACGTGCTTCTGTGTCAGCTTATTTCTGCATGCTGCAGTTTGCTCGAAGCGCACTATGCATTCTGACTAACCATGTTCTTTCCACAAATGTTTTATAGCATTTTTATGGTCCTGGCTGGACTTGGGTTTTTTACTTTGATGTTGTTATCTGTAATTTGATTTTATGATGAATTGATATGCACTGATTGTTTGGTTTTAATAAGTTGGTATATCACATGCTTGTACTTTTATGGCTATGTTGGTGGCTGAATCAAGTTTTATGATATGAAAAATAAAATGAAATGATTGCTGACAGTCAATGTGACTTACCTTGTTAAATTATTCCAAAAAATAAACCCTGTTCAGTCCTGTTCAAGTAACTCTCCACTGAAGAAAAACAAAGGTTTTTCTTGTAAAACCCTCACCCACCAGAGTGGCATGCTTCATCATCGGTCCATCCTGTTCCGCTGCGGATCGGGGAGTGCTTCGACCTAAGGACTAAGTGGGAGCTCCTTTTTTTTTTGTTATATACAATGATAAAGAAGGGGTGTTCAAAAAAGGAGGGAGTGGGGCTTGTTGGTGTATAGTTCAAAATACCTGGCTAGTAGGTGTACCGTATTTTATTTTAACCTCTAGTCGGTATGGTTAAAAAAAACAGAGGGAGTTTAGGATAAGAGATTTGTAATGGATCTGTTCTGCTAAAAGGTTGACATGTTTCAAGCTGTACCCCTAGTTGGCTCTTCTTCAGGACCCTGGGAAACTAGTTCCCTGGTACCACTCCTATCAGTTCACACTAGACGCACATCAATTGCATGCAGAAAAATATAAATATATGCAGTTACCACCTATTAGGCGTTCATTGTTTGTTTATTTGTGGGAATATAAATGGAGAGTTAGATGTACCAGTCTATGGCTGTATACATGTTTCATCTTTCAATTATCTAGTGATTTTTATTTTTATTTTTTCATGTGTGAGCACCTCCAGGTGAAAGGAAAACTGTATTAACTCCAGCACACACTGTTGGTGAGCGCATCTAGTGTATTTCTAAAGAACATAACATTCACACTGTGTTTTTTGGAACACACATACATATACTCAAGTATACCATACAATCGAAGTAATAGTGAAAACACCACATACATATAGGATGCTTCAGTTTTGCATCATGGTACCTCCAGGGGGAGAGGGTAGCCTGTTGTCACACTCTATTGGTGTTGGAGAGATAAATATGGCATTCATTAGAAAAGAGCTACGGCAAAAATTCCTTGCGGTCTGCTAGTGATCAGCAGTTTTAAAGTCTCAATAAACCTATTCGTAAAGTTATGGGTACTTTGAGGCTCAGTGGGGCATCGAGTGCCCTTGCGATCCTGTCCGCTTAAGTAGAGCGGTTTTTTGAGGCTCGAAAAAGTGTTTATCGAGGGGGCTGGCTGCAGCCAATTTCAAATAACGTTTTTAGCAGTCATATCCGGGTCTTTGGAAATACTTTAAAAGCGAACAGACGGCTGGTATTTTTCCCTGGCAAAAATGGCAACCTTAGGGTGAACGCATAATGACGCATGATGACCATTAGTATCCCTACAGGACAGACGAAAGTGGTGCCATTGTAAATAGCAAATTGGCAATGATGCAAAATGTGACACCATCCTGTGATGTGTACAACAGGTCAGCAGGCGAGAAGATACCTTAACAAGCATTGACAATGCTAATAGGTCTGGCTTGTGAATGAAAATGCCTTTTGTGCAACTGATGGGTTTAGACACTCAATAAGTCATCATCCATGCACTCTTTCACTCATCTTTGCACCCATGCATCCATTCAACCATCTACTACCGCATTCTTGCATTCACCCTCTGAAATAATCGCAATAAAGCATACACAAATCAACAACATATGCGCAGTAAATTAAAACAATACAAGGAGAAAATAGAAAACCTGCTGCTGTCTAAACACGGTGGCATATGCTTACAATAACGAAACGAAACTTAGCAGCGGGTGCCCGTGTTGCATAGGTTTGTAAATAGTCTATCATTTTTTTAACGTTCCAGCATGGCCACCACATTTAGAACCAATGTGTTGGCCATGTTGATATGCTAAAACAATGATTCAATTTGTACAACTTAAAGACAATTATAGACAAAATGCACATAAATTGCAAAAAGAACGAGACAGGGAGGCATAAATCGTAAGGTCACTTAATGTAACGAGTGGTCTGTATTTTAGAGCAAAGTAAGATAAAAACAAGAATAACACTCTGTTACACTAAATGTATATATAACCTGTACAGTCTTGTGCACAATAGTGCTCGTGCAATGCAACTAAACAGCGCAGGTGACAAGTGCAAAAAAATATCGAAAGAACGGCGCGGGAAGGACAAGGTAGTCAACAGATACAGAGGACTTTTTTGGGGTGCCAATTTATTAACAAAGAAATCAAATGAGATAAACGATTGTTGGGGACCACAAAAGTTGTGCCCACAATTACGCTGTATTGTCAACGGCGTTTCGACCTGTATTCATTTCAGGTCATCTTCAGGACCAGGTTAAATTATTTTAGAGAGTGGTAGTGCTCCTCAAGAAGACCCACAGGCTGAAGGCACAGGAGTCGCAAGAGGACCTCGAGCAGCTCACCAATGATGCAGGCCCACGGTGCAGAGGATGCAGTGAGGATGACGATCTTGGTAGCAAGAAATGCTGGAGGCTTGAGCTTCGTGGAGCCTGAAGATCTCTGGAGAAGAGTG
This sequence comes from Calotriton arnoldi, assembly GCA_963921515.1. NCBI lineage: Eukaryota > Metazoa > Chordata > Amphibia > Caudata > Salamandridae > Calotriton > Calotriton arnoldi. The sequence goes on along the minus strand of CAWUFW010007167.1, from coordinate 3,800 downwards.
TCAACAAGCATTGGCAATTGCAAGTCAACGTGGTGCACAGGGGTACTGCTCCAGTGGTTCCGACAAGGGATACTGACTTCAAACTTGCTAAAAAGACAGTGCATGCCTCGAGGGAGTTGCAGAACCACCACCTGTGTTGCTGAGCCTTTTGGAGTCCATGGAACATCAGGAGCAGCAGACCGGTCAGCTTAGTTGCGGTGCCTGCAGATGCAGGGGAGTGACTCCTTCACTCCAAGGGAGATTCCTTCGGGCGTCTCGGATGCCCACAGGCCTGGAGAAGAAACTGTATGGAGCACAGGTACAGATGATGCAGAAGACTGGCAGGACAACGGGATCAGGAGCAGCAGGAGTCTTCCAGATGCAGTCTTGGTTCCCAAAGTGAAGTCCAATGAAGTCCAAAATGCCCAGACGGTTGAAGATGAAGTGGTTTCGGATCTGAATCTTGTCCCACGACGAATCTGAAGAGCCACCCACAGGTAAGCCCTTAAGTACCCTAAGGAAAGCATTGGGACGATTCAGGGGTCCCTCCCAATGGAGAGGCTGGACAGTGGGGTGGATACTCCCATGTCCTTTGTCCAGTTTTGCACCAGAGCGGGAGCCAATGGCTTCCTCAACTGGTTCCAACTGGAATATGCAAGGAGGGCACCAAATGTGCCCTTCAAAGCCGCCTAGTGGCACTGGCAAGCGCCCCCACCCTAGCCCAATTCACTAAGTCCTGTCTGGGAGGTGGTCACACCTCCCTGTGACAGGAAACCTATTGTCCTACCTTCCCCTGCTTGAGCTTGGCTCAGCAGCAGGACGGAAGAATCGTGACTGTGGTCGGCAGCAGCCATAGCTTGCTGTCAGACTCTGGAAGACTGGCACCGGGAGCATGGAGGGCTTCCCGGAGGAGTCCCACAGTGCATGCAATCATATCTCCAACATCGTTTATGGTGTTGGGGTATGATTCCAACATGTTTGATACCAAACATACCAGGGTTTGTTACAGCCAGTTTAGAGTTAGCCATCGTTTAATGACGCATGGCCACTCTATGTATCGTAATGGCTGATGCACTTACAATGCCTGGGGATTGGACCCCGGGGATTGTAGGGGTGTCCCGCTCATGCAGGGACACCCTCACACTTATAACCAAGCACCCTGCCTTCAGGATTGAAAGGCCTGCCTTAGGGGTGACTTATAGATTTTAAGTGTAGTGACCTCAGATATAAGAAAACTTATATATGCCGTAGGTGGTGCACCAGCTTACACAGGCTGCAATTGCAGGCCTGTAGTCACAATTTGAGTGGTGTAATACATGCTTCAGCCCATGGGGGACCCCTGGTGTACCTATGCCCTGGGTACCTTAGTACCATATACGAGGGACTTACAAGGGTACACCAGTAGCCAATCTGGGGGGTACCTGAGTACTCACCATGGTCCAATTTAGGGAGGAAGCACAGAGACTGGGGTCCTGATTAGCAGAATCCCAGTCAGACTAGTCAGAAAACAGAATGACACCAGTAAAAAGTGGGGGCAACCATGAAAGCAGATTCTACTTGTGAGAAGTTGGCCTGGTATATGCTGTCCACTAATTAAAGTGGGCACCTTGCACCAGTCAAACGACCTTTATTGATGATTAGGTTAAAGACAACCTTTATTGAAAGCTTTCCTAGTGGTAGCTATGGAGAGCAGCCTTCAGGCTAAGTCTCGAAGGAATGTAAAGCAGCTTGTTTTACCAGTATATAACCTCCTAAATGACCAAATGAAAGGAGAACCACACCAGGTATATATAAAATATATGTATTTATTACTAAACACTCTCTACTAACCTCTTTATGAGATTAGAGAACAAGACACACATTATTAAATCACTAGAACGACAGTAAATAGCACAATACACCGTGGGCTCCAGGGGGAGACCAAACCATATACTAAGAAAGTGGTATAACAACCACGACTTGACTAGACACAGTGCCTAGAGCACGTAGAATCGCTGGGACCCCAAGGAACCACCCAAGGTAGTGACACAGGGGACCCACGGAGGACGGGTGCAGTGTGTGAACACAGGCGCGAGCTCCGTACAACTCTATGGGAAAGTCGCGGTTGGAAATTTTCAGATTAAGGACACTTCGGAGAGGACTTTAAGCAAACCCAGCTAAACATAGAAGGTTCTAAGGCCAGCACCCTTGAGAGTACCGAGGTACCCATTTTACCTATCCCAGAGGAGCCGGGTGCATAGGGGTCAAGTGGTGTCAAAAACCCTCGTCGTTTTCAATGGCGTGATGCGAAAAAGGACTGCTGCCGTGGAGAAGAAAAGTGTCCGGTGTCATCCAAGCCTGGATCAGAGATGAGAAGAACCTGAAAGCAGAGGGGACAGAGTCTGGGTCACTTCACGTGACCAGGAGCGGAGCAATCGAATGCCCACCGATGTCGGGTGCTTCAGGTGAGAAGAGGTGAAGCTTGACTCTGCAGCCACGGGGACCACAAGACGTCTACGATGACCAAAGTCCGGATTCGAGCTGTTCCACAAAGGATGTCGAGTGCTGGGGGGTCAGTGTCCGGATTGAACACCAACAAGCCTTGGCAACGGCAACCCATGCAGTCAGAGGAAAGATGTTTCTGGGAGGACCAGCAAGGTCCTGGGGACTCTCCAAGCAATGGAGAGTCAGGGCACATCTGGAGCAACCAGGGAAGCCCACTGAAAGTTAACGTTGCCTTCACAGGGACCCACAGGCCAACGGACCAGGGATCGCGAAGGGACCTCAAGCTGAATCACCAAATACTAGCCCACGGAACACTCGTGGAGTGTAGGCCGGAAATCTTCAGTGGAATTACTGCTCAGGGTTAGGACTACAAGTAGCCCAAAGCACAGCCTCAGGGGTTGCCAAAAAGCATATGCTGCTGCAAATGTACACGGTGCCCAGGGTTTCGGGTTGCACGGTCCCCACGAGGGATACGGGCCTCAGAATTGCTGAGAGCGCAGACCAACCTCAGAGACCACAGGAACCCACCTTCTGTATTGCAGAAATCTTCGGAGTCCTTCAGGAGCTTTGTAGATGCAAACCAGTCAGATGCATTTAGGTGCCTGCTCAGCAGGGGAGTAACTCCTTTACTCCAAGGGAGATTCTTCCATCATCCAGCGTCGTGCAGATAGTCGAAGTACTTGGTTTCTGTAGCAGAGTTTAGTCCAGGTAAATCCAAAGTCCTGTAGTCAGGGGTTCCTACTTTATACCCAAGGAAGGGGTGGGACAAACTCTGGGGACCCACCTATGGGAGGGTCAGGACCGAGGGGTGGCTACACCCATGTCCTTTGTCCAGTTTCGCACCAGAGCAGGAGCAAATGGCTCCTGCAACCGTTTTGAGCTGGACTATGCACAGGGATACCAAATGTGCCCCCAGTGCAGACATCAAAGCACTCTGAGGGGAAACATCCTTTACATCGCGGTGATTACACCGCGATGCATTTAGAACGCTGCCATTATAACGCAAGCGTTACATCGACTTGCACTGGAGGGCGCTATAACCTAAGGAATAGTAAGATTTACTATTCCAACACCTTCCCTACTGTACGTAGACTGGTGTTGGAATAGTAAATCTTACTACTCCTAAGTCCAGCGCCCTCCAGCGCAAGTCGTTGTAACGACTTGCGTTGTAAAAACTGCGATGTTACATACCGCGATCATTTTGATCGCGTTGTAACATCACATATTCCACTCTGAGAGTGCACCCACCCAGCCCCAATACACTAAAGCCTGTCTGGGAGGTGGTCACACCTCCCTGTGTCAGGAAACCTATTGTCAAGCCTTGCCCTGCCGGAGTT